>CM054063.1:7939986-8539986 GCA_028641055.1 Alopecurus myosuroides | reverse complement strand
ATGGAATTGATTGATTTTTTTAGTTTAGACAATATAAACTTATGTACATATATGAAAAATAGTACGTCTATATTAGAATATTTATCAATTATTTTGAAAACATAATAACAAATTATATTTGTTCAATTCTCTCTCTCAAAAAAGAAGGGCAACATGACCGTCACCATGGCCTAAAACCTGCATATTGCCTGAACCTGTACACTGCATCTGATGACCGTCACCATGGCCTGAAACCTACATATTGCCTGGAACCTGTACACTGCATCTGAAGGATTCAGAGAAGCATCGGCAGTAGGTCCGTGACATGTGGTCGTGCCATGGCCGGCCCTTTGAGGAGGAGGACGAGCAATGGAGGAGGGAGTGGAGGGACATAAGTAGGACAACACGAGGATGGCGGGCCTGAAACCTGCACACTGCCTGGAACCTATACCCTGCATCAGAAGGATTCAGAGAAGCATCGGCAGTAGGTCCATGACATGTGGCCATCGCCATGGCCGGACCTTTGAGGAAGAGGGAGGGCAATGGAGGAGGGAGTGGATGGACATAGGGAGCAGAACGATGCCCCAAGTTCTTCCGGCCTTAACTTCTGGATGTTGCCATGCTCGACCCGACCTCTGGCCGCCGCCATGGCCAACCCATCTTGGGTTACATGAGCAGGCCTGACAGATGGAGAAGGGCCGGACGGAGAGGACGCCCGTAGGGACATGAGACGAGGGGGAGAGGAGGGAAGCCATGCTCGATTCGCCACGGCGGTGCCATCCCGGCCGATTTGTTCTCGGATGGTGAGCGAGAGGGACTGCGAGCCTCGAGCGTGTGTCTAATTGCTTTCGACCGAACAGGTACGAGGAGAATTTTTCCGAGCCTTTCCGAGGGTAAGAGCTCGGAATTTTTGCGGGAGGGGCGGATGCGCGTGGGTGGATCGCGTTGAATTGGCCCATCTTTCCCGAGCCCAATTCTTCTACCACCCCAAACAACAGAATTCGGTATGCAATTCCAATTTGTCAATTCCAGGCTATATTTACTACATACAAACAGGGGGTTAGAGGTATTAGCACCACACGTACAAAATACATGCATGGTGGGAGCAAAAACATACAACTACTTGCAAATGTGATCAAACTCATACCAAAACTTGCAAGGTTGGAGCAAATACGTCCAAAGCCAATCAAAACGTGCCACTTGGCTGCCACTGTGTCGCCTGGGTGGACACGGAATCTTACAGAACCCCCCCCCCCCCAACGAGTTTTAAGTCGCGCAAAATGGTCCAAACTGCCCAGGAGATTCGCATTTATTGTTTAGGACCCTGGGATTCTTGCACATTTATGACCAACGGGCCGACCGCGATTCCCCATCTCCTGTCCCCAAATCCCTAACCCCTTCGAAGAGCAGAGAGAGGCGAGCAGAGCAGAGGAGAGGGGCATTGCACGGCGGCGACATTGCAGAGGGGCGGTGCAAGGCGGAGGCATAGGAGAGGGGCCGGTGCACGGCGGCGGCAGAGAAGAGGGGATGTTGTGGTCCACGGGGTCGTCATCCGCTCTAGGATTCCATCGAGCCAGCGGGAGGAGGGGCGTGGAATCACGCTCTCCGGTTCGATACCGTGAGTTAGCCATGGCATACGAGCTCGCGGTGTACTGCCGATGCGAGGGGAAGCGGAAGGCGCCAAGGTGGATCTCTTGGAGCAAACTGAACCCAGGCAGAAGGTACTATGACTGCATCGATGCAATGGTGAGTAGGCCTGCAATTTCTTTGAGTCACTTGATTTTGATGCAATGAGCAGACTGATTTTGACTTTGATGCAATGAGCAGACTGATTTCGATTTTTTGAACAGACAGGTGGTGGTTGTCGTTTTGTGGAATGGCATGATGGTGAGCTGCCAAAGTTCTTCAGTGACTTGATTGGTGATATGCGTGATGGGATATGTAGGTTGAAGGGTGCAGGCAATGTGTCACCTATTGAGGATTTCTGTGATTGTTTCCAGGATGCAGTTCCAGGCAACTTGATGCTGCAGAATCTTCAAGATAAGATAGAGCTCCACAATGCAGAGATGAAGATACTGAAGACCAAGTACAAGAGTGTGGAGTTTGCTTTTGCTGTGTTTGTTCTGGGTTTGGTGGTGGGAAAATGCCTCTTCAGTGAGTGGTCAGGGGTATGCAGTAGTGGTATTCAGTGTAGTTCATGCAATGAGTGATTTGTTAGTGACGACAAAAGATGTGTGCTCTCTGTGTAGTGCAATGAACCTTTGGTAAGTGTTTATGAATGCAATACTTGTTATTTTCTGTGAATCTGTTTGTGGAAAATTATAACATCAGTGTTAGCAATGCAAGCAGTGTAAGAATATTTATGTGAATTTGTTTGTGGAAGATCAGACAGAGTAATGCAAGCATGCATACAAGTGACATGCAAGAAATGCAAAATTCATAGATAAGTGTAAGACTTTTTTCTGTGAATTTTCTTGTGGAAAATTAGAACATCAGTCTTCTCTCTCTTTGTGGAAAATTTTCTTGTGCAAAATGCATTGCAAGCAGTGAACTAAAAATGGCATGTTATTCAATGCAAGACTAGTACTTTAAGAACAAGCATTACATATATAGATACTAAAACTTGCATAGCACAACAACGACATACATATATAGAACTAGTACTTCAAGTACTGGTTCAGGTTCAGTACATAACACATTACAGGTAGATACTAGTACTGGATCAAGTTCCAGGTTATAGCAGATTCAACCATTACACAACAACAACATAGAACAACAGGTAGCATAGCAGATAGCATAGGTTTGCCCATAGGGCATCTTTCACACTTCAGCAGCTGCAATGAGAGCATAATGGTACTGAATGTCAAACCCAAAGGTTCCAGGCTCAATCCTATCGACATAAAGCTTCAGCTTCTTCTCTTCATGGGTCCTCATAAACCAAAACATGAGCACCTCACCCTCGCCATAGCTTTGATCAGCAACAACTTGCATCCACTTTGATGTCATGATGGCACACTTCCTGGCCTTATCCATCTTTATCTTCACTAGTGTCATTTTCTGTGCATGATCATAGTAGACCCTCATGTCATATCCAGACTTGGTCATGTACTGCTTCAGGTAGGTCTGGGTGAAGTCCTTGTTGAAGTACTGCAAGTTAAGCAATAAAAAACAACTGAATAAATTAACAAATAAAGCTGAGTAACTGAAGAGACTAAATGCAAGTTCAATGCATAACAAACCATTTTTCCCTTGTTCCTGTCTTCTCATGGTGGTAACATAGAAAGGAATTCTTGGCTTCTGCAG
The DNA here is from genome assembly GCA_028641055.1 of Alopecurus myosuroides. NCBI lineage: Eukaryota > Viridiplantae > Streptophyta > Magnoliopsida > Poales > Poaceae > Alopecurus > Alopecurus myosuroides. Next base: position 8,536,704 of record CM054063.1, on the reverse strand, counting down.
ATCACAAATATCCTCTAGAAGCACTACCTGAAGTGGCTCCAAACCAACACGGTTGGGGTACACACAATACTCATCATATGGGTCCTGTGCTTCCCACTCTGGCCCTACATCACACATTAAGTAGCACCACATGAACAAAAATGGAGATCTGGCCCTACATCTGCCAGTACAAACAACATGCAGAAGTACAAACCAAAAATATTTCTGTCACAACAATACCTTTCATAGTGATGTTCATATCCCTTTCCATCTCGCAGACTGAACAAGACAGGTCAGTGCTCTCTCCACTGCTATCATCTGAAGAGGAGGAAAGTTCCACCACCACCACATTGGGGTCCATCGATCTACTAGGACAAAAACTAATTTCAGTAAAAAAAACAAGTTGATTCAGAAGAAGAGAGTGAGGAGAAACAGGCAAAAGAGTAAAAACCATGTTTGGATTGAGAAGAAGAGAGTGACGAGAGACTGAAGAATACATGGATGAGCCTCCCAGCAACTGTCTTCTCCGGTGAGGTCTAGGCTTCTCCGATGAGTAACTGACACTAAGGGAGATGAGAGTGAGTGGGTGGGGATGTAATGAGGTAGGGGGCAGTAAATAGGCCGTAATGGGTGGAGGGCTGTGCGTGGGGGGCGGTTCCCCTTCTATTTGGCTGACAGGTGGGTCACTATTTAGCTTATGACAGTAAAAAAAACTTGGCTTTCAACTGCATTCCACTTAACTGCATTTTCAACTGATCTTGCATTGCATAAATTCAGTACAAAATATGTGGGTGTAAATATCAAGTTCCTGAATTTAAAATTGCATGTCATGTTCAGTACAAATCGGTTTGAGCATTTAGTTCACATATGAACTAAAAATGGCTACATATGCCAGTTACAAGTTCAGTATGAACTGCAATGATCATCTAAAACGAAACTAAACAGTGGAATTAGGTGCATTTTGAGTGAGTTGCATCTCTTCTGGCAATTCATTACCCACAATGGTCTCATTCAAGTTTGGAAACGATGCTCCTGTTGTCTGCTCCTCATCACCAAACAACCACCAGTGCAATGATCCTGGTGTTGTATTGTATCTTCTTCCTGGTGCATTGCCTCCAGGTGCACTTCCTCCTGCTCCATTGCCTCCAGGTGCATTGCCTCGAGCTGCATTGTCTCCTGCTCTATTTCCTCCAAGTGCATTGCCTCCTGCTCCAGTGCCTCCAGCTGAATTGCCTCCTGCTCCAGTGCCTCCAGGTGCATTGCCTCCTGCTCCATTTCCTCCAGGTGCATTGCTTCCTGCTGCAGTCCAATATGCTACACTTCCTCCCGCTCCATTGTCTCCTGGTGCACTTCCTCCTGCCTAGTGTCTCCTGGTACATTCCTTCTTGGTGGTTTAAACCCTGATGCATTGCTTCTTGGTCCACTACTGATAGGTGCTTTCCTTTTAAGGCTTTTCACTTTCTCTCTCCCTCTGCCTGTACCTCCTGTTGGTGCAGAGTTGCTTCCATCAGTGCCCCCTGCCTGAGGTATTGTTTGCTCTCCCTCTTCCCCTTGCTGGCAACCTTCCCCTAGTGGCAGCTACTGTGAATCTCCCTTCTGCAACAGGAATATCCTCTCTAGCCTGAACAACAAATGCACTCTCCTCAGGCAATGGTCCAACGGGTATTGTGTCTGGTGCTGTTCTCTGTTAACATGCAAAATGCAGGAAAATATCAGTACAATGTACTTATGTGTTAACAAGCAAAATGCTGTCAGCAAATTAAGTACAATGGTACCTCCTGGCTCATAATGTGCACCATCATGTGAGGTTGCTTGTTAGGATCAAGTTCAGGCATTGTAGTTTGATGAATGATGTGCCCAAATATAGCAGGGTTATCAATATCTCAATCAGCATCTTCAAGTTGGTGTCTGCCATTGGCTAGATCTTCCATGTACTTGGTGTGGCCCTTCTTATTTTGATCTGCCTTTTTACAAATTGAACAATGCATTTGAAGACCTGCTCTAGTGATTATCTTGACACCATTTTTCCTTTTCTTCAAGTGTTTTACTCCTGTTTTTCTTGGGCCTGCCCATGACCTTGGTGAACAAAGGGGGGTGCACAGTCACTCCATTATGTTTGTCCCAGAAACATCTTGCTCTGAGTGGAGCCAAGTGGTAACCATATGCTTTCCTTTATGTCTCAATGGCATAGCACTTGTGCACCAATTTTTTAGGAGAAATTCTTTCATGTCTGCAACAGGCAATTACATGGTGGCATGGTATCCCTATGAGTTGCCACCTCTTGCAGTCACACATGTTATTCTCCAAGTCCACTATGTATCATGTTTCAAATTCTCCAGATTTTACTTTATATTTGTTACAACCTGCAGCTTCCACACCATAATTCTTGGCAAATCCAATGTACTTGTCCATTTTTTTCTTGATTTTGGGACAAATAGTGCCATCCCAATCATCAGCTTCCAGGTTCTTCCCAACAATCCTATGCATCATCTTATAGAAAATATTTTCAAGCAATGATAGCATTGGCAGTTCCCTAGCTTCATTAATGTAGCAGCATAAAGCATTGCAATATGAAGGGGAAATCACTACTATGGTCACCAAACAAAAAAATTGCACAATAAACAATTCTTACCTATTAAACACCTCTGAATGATTGTTCGGCATGTCACATTTGGGTAATTCATTGAAGAAAGCCTTTATCCATGTGTTTGGTGGCATTTCTTCTACCCAAGCATGAGCCTCAGGATTGTCCACTTGTAGCTTGTCCATGTTTATCTGATAAGTAGGCAGGTTGGTTGACCTTGCAACTTCCCATAGATCATTCTTCAGTGTCTCACCTTTGTGCTTCTTGTGAAAATTCTGATAAATATGTTGTCGAATCTGCATCTCAACAAGTCCCTCGGGTGATCCCATAGGGCTTCGATTAGGAGAACGTGTAGGCGCTGGTGACGATCGTCGGCTAGACAGGAGACACGATTTACCCAGGTTCGGAGCCCTCGTAGAGGTAAAACCCTTACTCCTGCCTTTGTCGATCTGTATTCACGAGTAGATCGGTTACAATGGGGGATTGCTCAAGTCGAGAGTGCGATCTCGAGCTCAAGACTTGATGGTGCGGTATTGCTTGGTCCTCTCCCGGTGGCTCTCCTGGCCTTATATCGATGGCCAGGTCCCAAACCGTACCCGGGGAGGACTCGAACTCTAAACCTATGTCGGTTACAAGTTTCCTATCTTATCCCGCAAGGCATTGCGGGTGGGCTTCAACTGGGCCTTCTAGAGTAGTCCAAAGGCTTCCCGTATTGGGCTTCAGTCTTGGGCCTAGGACCAGGTATCCTTATCCGCCGGGTCCAAGGTTCATCCCTTCGTCAGTAGCCCCCGAGCGTTTGCTCGATTGGGATTTTTCCAGTCGGGTAGACGCTCAGATTTTTCATCTTTCTTTCCTTCGGATGACTATTATAGTCGTTTTCCATTCGGAGGGTGTATACCCTGTGTGATGAGTTTAATACTCGAGTATCGAGTGATGAAAGTGCCTATGTTTTTGGCTATTTTCGCAGAAGGATGTGGCGCAGTAGCTTGGCTCTCCTGAAAGATCAGGGCCAATTAATTGCAACTAGGGCAAAAACAGTTCTGGCCGACACAGATTCGAGACCTCCGACTCGAACCCGATGAGGTGATCGTTGCGACTGGGTCGTAGAGGTCTTACCGAGTCGAACTTAACCTATAGGAGTACCCGGCGCGTCCGCTAGGATTTTTCTTCGTGTTGTTGACACAGAATTTTACCGGAGGACGCAGCTTGAGTGCGATTCCAGGCCCTCAAGAGAGATCGTTTGGGTCTTACCTTCATATTCGAGAGAATATGGCATCCAGATATGCCTAGTCGGTTGAACAATCCAGATTTGTGATGTGTAGACATCATGTAATGGAGTGGCAAGATCTGGGCACCCGCGACGTTTTAGGTCTGTGATTTCTCGAGTTGGAAAATCAAGCTATCTTGTCCATACGAAAGAATTTTCGTGTCTGGAATCTTCAGGCCCATACGAAAGAGTTTTCGCGTCTAGGGTTTTGCTTTACGTGAAAGAATTTTCACGTCATAATTTGTCCGTACGAAGTTATTTTCGTGTTTGGAGCTTTTGCGAATGAGTTTCCACGTCCTGATCTGCCCATACGAAGTTTATTTCGTGTTTTGGGTTTTTTATTCGAATAAATTTCCAGTTTGATGATCCAGTTTGATGATGTGCGCCATGACGTCACGGCACTTTATCCTCCCGATGGGACGTGACGGAGCGATAGCAGAGGTGCTGGCCCACCTTGTCAGCCTTTTGACCGGAAACGAGACGTCGTTTCTGGTTTTTACGCGAACTACGCGCAGTAATTGCGCACTATCCATTGTTGGGATCGTGGCACGAAACAACTTCCGCCGCCCTTTCGTTTCACCTTCGCACGCGTCAGCCGCGATGGATGCCATGTGGCTTGACGAACGGCTGGGATCGAGCGTCTTCGTGTATAAAGGTGACCCTTAGGTAAACGGTGAAAATTTCCCGTCATTCTCTCCAGCCTTCGTGTTCCTCGATCTTAGCCCTTTCCCTGCGAGCTCGCACCAGCATCCATGGCAGGAGGCAAGAAGCGCAGTGCCGCTGTTTCTTCGTCGAGGGCGACGGAGGAAGCTCCCGTGCCACCTGCTCCGCGCTCAGGCGACTGGCGCTCGCCCAACACAACGATCAAGAGCATCAAGGAGATGCAGCGAGAAGGGTTGCTACCTCCTGAAGCTGACAAGCGAGTGCGCCTCGGCAAAAAGGAGGAGGTACCCAATCCTCGCGCGAACGAATGCGTGATCTTCGCGGATCACGTTTCGCGCGGGATCTTCTTCCCCCTCCATCCTTTCCTCGTGGCGCTGCTGTATGTCTATGGCATACAGCTCCACGACTTGCCTCCAAACGCAGTGCATCACATCTCATGCTTCATTGTTCTTTGCGAGTGCTTCCTGGGCATTCGCCCTCATTGGGGCCTTTGGAAAGCCCTCTTCAAGGTGCGCGTCTTCCGCGAGAGATCGCGGGTAGAGACTTAGCTTGGGGAGCCGCTGCGCACCGGCGGCTTCGGAATCCAGGCGAAGTCGGACAGCGGCTATTTCCTGATGCACTTCATCGACTCCGCCCAAGGACGAAGGAAGAAATGGTTCTACGTCATCGACAACTGCGCGGTGGAGTCCACGAGTTCCACCCGTTCGCTGTCTTGAAGAGCCGGAAGTCCTGGGCGCACAAACTTTCGGTTGAAGAAAACCGGACTGTCACCCCGCTACTCGCCAAGGTGGCCGCTCTCCGTGATCAAACCGCAGAAGTGGCGCTGAACGGCCTGCACCGGGCGAGCATATGCCTCAAACGCAGGATCCAGCCCCTGCAGGAGAGGCCCTCCACGATGTGGGAGTATCAGGGCGCTGAAGACCCCAACCGCGTGAGCCGAGAAGAACTCTCGAATGTTGAATTCGAGAAGAAGATCGCGGCTATCACCAGCTTGAAAGTGGGCGAGGCCTTCCTCGACTGCCCTGTCGCTGCTTTTGAGGCGTCAAGGCCTCCACCACCCGAAGTAAGTTCGAGTTTTTCTTTGTCTCCTGTCTCTTTCTGGCTCGAAAGTTTTTGTTGACTGAAATTCTTCTTCCTTTTCTTCTTCTGTCTTCTTTTTCGTAGAGTTTAGCGGTGGTCAAGTGCTACCCGCCAGTTTCCGGTGAGGAAGTCTCGGACTTGTTGGCGAGTAACCTGGATGCCCCAGCCGAACCAGCGTTGCTGAAGCTGATTCGAGTTCCGAGCACGATTCCTCGGATGACGCGAAAGAATCGGGTAGAGACCTCCACCACCGCAAGCGTCGTCGAGCGGATAACGATGAAGCCACCTCCAAGGATAATTCTTTGGGTAAGGAGTCGCCTGAAAAGGAGCCTCTCATCGTGGCTCCGCTAAGTGCGCGCGCCCCTTCTCCTTCTTTGCCAAAGATCCACACCGCCTGGAACGCGGATATGTTGGATGATGACGACGACGAGTAAGTTCCTGCTTTCTTGTTCCAGTCGAATGTTCCCTTTTGTTTCTTCTGACAAATTGTTTTTCTTCATGACAGTCTCCAATCCATCAGCCCCAGGCGGTTCGTCTCTTCCCTTCCTCTTGAAAAGAGGAAAAGAGCTGCTGCTGCGGGTGAGACCGCGACTACTGGCACCATGCAGAATTCACCGAGTGCAGCTCCCACAACGGTGGTTACGGAATATAGGATCCCTAACTTTTCTGTTGGAGCTTCGACTCCGAAACACCGGTAGAAAATAGGCCGTTAGTCCCGGTTCGCAAAGGCCATTAATCCCGGCCGTGCAACCGGGACTAAATATGCGCGACTAAAGGCCCCCCTTTAGTCGCGCCTATTACGAACCGCAACTAAAGGCCCGTCACGTGGGCAGCTGGCGTGCGCCGGAGCCGGGAGGACCTTTAGTCCCGGTTTTTGACACGAACCGGGACTACAAGCTATTTCGTTATTTCTTTAATTCATTTGGATTTCTAATTATTTTCACTCCAATTTTTCACTCCCTCCCTTTTTTTCACTCCAATTTTTCACTCCCTTTTTTTTCAGAATTTTTATTATTTGCTTAGTGTCTAACTACAATTATCTCTGGTCAAATTACTTACTCGTGATCAAACTTCCCGCTCGGTCACCCATCCTCCCACTACTCTAGCACTAGCATGCTTAACTTCCGAGTTCCATCCCGTCACGCATCCAAGTGTTTCGCACGCATGTATGTGATACTAGTATCATATCAATCCTATTAACATGTTGGTCGATGCCACATTTCTTTATTGTCTAAATTTCAAATAAATCTTTTAATAAACAAAAGTAATGATGTAATTAATAATTTTGAATAAATAAATAAACATTAACTTTTAAATTTGTATTATTTCTAAAAAATATTCAGAAAAATAAAACTAATTCATTTTAAATCTTCAAAATACAAATAATATATCAAAATATTCAGAAAAATAAAACTAATTCATTTCAAAATCTTAAAAATACAAATAATATATCAAAATATTCAGAAAAATAAAACTAATTCATTTTAAAATCTTAAAAATACAAATAATATATCAAAATATTTAGAAAAATAAAACTAATTCATTTTCCCCTTTCCTAAATGCAAAATAAAATCTGATAAAATTCATGAACCAAACCATATGAAATCTAAACCATATAAAATTTGCAGATCCAAGTTTGGACTATTATTTTGGACACAAGAACTGTTTTGGCAATGACTATCTGTGAGAATGATTTGAACCTAACTTTTAAAATACATAACCAAAATGGACAAACTAAAATGTTCGGGATAGATATTGAAAAGATCTATCCATAGCACTTAGCCTCACATCAAGGTTAGCAACCAAATGAAAATACCATCCTTTTTAATAAAAGACCAGTAGGCTCTTCTATGATTTTTAGAATGAGTTCAAAAATGAATTTTGAAGTAAATCCAACTGGATGAGTTTGGTATGGACTAGATCTATGTTTACCTGGCTTAGATTAATTTTTGGAGCTCTAGATTTATTTTTGGTGAACATATATAGAAACAGTAGTTTTTCTGTTTTGTTTTCTTGATGTGTTTTTGTTTGTTTTGAAATGTGTGTTTGATCTTATCTTGTTTCCTAGCTTGTATAGAGTGTTAGGACTTGATATTAGGTTGTTTGCTTGCAGAACATCTACCTTAGAAAGTGTGCGCATGATTGGAAACCCAAATAAAAATGGAACTAGCATTTGTTACTTTCTAGTTTTATTATTTTGGAATTGTGTGTGAGCTAGATCTTTGTGTGATTGCTTTAGTAAATTTTGTGTTATGTTTAACCCGTGATTTTATTTGAGCCATTACATAACATAGCGGTACATATATCCATTACATAATATAGAAATAATATAGCTAGGAATTAATATAGAAATAATATAAGGATTAATAGAAAGACATATATCCATTACATAATATATCCATTACATATATCGAATGCAACATAGCGGTACATAGATGCGGTACACAAACAACATCTACTCAAGCTCCGAAGAGTAGATGCGGAACAACTCGAAGGCAACGTATGCATCTATTGCTGCATACTCGAGATTGATCCGGTCAAGTGGGTTATTCCCCCAATACATGTGATTCCTCGAGGGGAAACAACTCTTCATGGTTTTGTAGTCCTGGTGGATGAAGGCAGTTGCCATATGAGCCATCCCGGTCTTGTGCCCGTACAGCTCATCAAAATAGATAAGGTCCTGAAGATCAATGTAGTGATCTTCAGGTATCTCAATACCCAACGTGCGCATCAACTTCTGCCGGTCATTTGTGATGTCGACGCTACAGAAGTCGTAACCCTTGTTGACAAGAAAATCAACAAGTTCTGGAGATTGCTTTGAACTACTGCAACAACAAAAATGGAACACGTGTTAGATTTTGTTGCAACACGTGTATTCTTCCAATGCAACAACAAATCGAAAATGCAACAACTATCCTACAAGAGATTGTACGTGTGCGTACCTTGCCCATTGGAAGACCAAAACGGTCTCCTTGTAGGCAATCTGGATGACGGCCACATCCTTATGATTGGCCGTATACTCTAGATCAAGCCCGAAGAACTTATGGTGTTCATCGGCTTCATAGAGATTGACCAAACGGTTAAGAGCTTGGGGAAGCCTCTCGCATACATTGGTATAGGCCACGTGGAGATTCTTGCCGCATGGTGTGGGCACACGGAGAATGTTCCAAACGGGAGAATCGATGGGTGCTTGGTGGAGGAAGAAGAGAAGAGAGGAAGAAGAACAGAGAGCCCGCGCACTGTAGCAATGGCCTTCTTCCTCTCTGACGAAGATATGGATCCTGGACCCTGCAGGTAAGGACACCCCTCTCAGGCCCAGGGACAAAGCCCAAGAAGAGGCGCCTTCGAAGTACTCTAGAAGGCCCGCGTGAAGCCCACCTGCACTAAACTTGCGGGTTAAGTTAGAAAACATGTAACCGACTCGGCTAGGGTTGGAGTCCTCTCCGGGTAGAACTCGAGACCTGGCCATCTATATAAGGCCAGGAGAGCCCCCCTAGGGGAGGACCAAGTAATACCGCACGACCAAAAAGCCTCGGAACTCGAGATCTACTCTCGATTCGAGCAACCTGTAACCGATATAATCATCCAATACAGATCAACAGAAGGCAGGAGTAAGGGTTTTACCTCTTCGAGGGCCCCGAACCTGGGTAAATCTCGCCCCCTGTCAAGCCGACGATTTCACCAGCGCTCATGACTTCTCCTAGTCGAAACCCGATAGGGTCACCTGAGGGATTTGTGGAGTCAGAGATTCGACAATTGGCGCCGACCGTGGGGACCGCGGGCGCTGGATCACCGGCATCTTCGGCTTCATCGACATCCAACTCCCGTTGGAAACCATCGACTACGGCTCCGAACAATCCTGTACGGATCGGATCCGTCATAGTCACGCCTCACTCGCCGGAATCACGCTCGGTGTTCGAGGATCTGGAGAAGAGCGTCACCCTGACGTTCAGGAGCTTCAACTTCATGGCGAACAGAGACGGGATCCTCCACTTTTCGGATGAATCTGAACCTGAGTCTGGAGCCGTCAACTCGCGCTTTCCTATGGAGAAAAGTGGCGAGTCCATCCGCTTCAACACAGTCGACTATCACGCCCTCTCGACAGAGGAACCATCTCGGGTACGGGAAGCTTTCCGATCTACGCCTAGGACGCACGAGCCACGACTGGCCCAAGTCTGCATGGCAGGATCGAAACAGCCCTCAGAAACCGAATTCAGCGCAACCGAGCGCGATATAATCGGCGTTTCGCGGGAGGCCTGGAAAAGGGCCAAGGAGGCCATGCGGCGGAGTCAGCCACCCGCGGCAGGAGCCTCACAAGAAGACCTAACCGCCTACCACTACCACCTAGTAAGAGCGGCCTCAAACATCAAAGAAGCCCGGGCAGATCTAGCCCGTCGCAGAAGAGCGGCGGACGAATCAAGCCTGCGGCGAGTCGAACAGTCCCTTGCACCCTCGGTTGGTACCCGACCCGCGAGGAAGGGACACACAACATCGTCAAGGGGCCACGAATCCATGACTGCGACCGACCGGTCGACCACGTCTTCCTTCATGAGGGTCGACGATGACGGCAACGTCTACCCGCAAACCCCAGCTGCCGCGATCCTAGCCGCAGCAACTTACATGCAGATGAACCAACCAACGGAAAGCGACCCTCGGGTGGAAAAGTACAAACAAATTCGCAAAGGACTAGGATTGGCGGCCGCAAGGCTCGCTTCTCACGATCGCAAGAAGACCGAAGAAGAATTGGAGAAGGAGCGACAGGAGAAGAACAAGGATAAAGAAACGCCCCGCAGGCATAGAAGTTCATCCCCGAGAAAAGACAAATCGCCACGACGTGGTCGAGGAAAAGAAGCCCACCGCCGCGGCGATAGTCGAAGCAGCAGCGGCGACAGCCCGAGAGACAAAAGCTCGCGGCACCACAGCAGCCGCTCGAGAAAGCGAAGCAAAGAACCAAGGAAAGACAACGACCGCGACCGGTCCGAATACGACGCGCGATCAGATCTCGCCCAAAAGAAGGTGGATAGGGCGAGAGCTTCACGATATCGCGAGCGCTCCTCATCCAGGTCCTCGGACGACGAAACCTGTGGAGCACTCTGTTTCGCTCGCAGCATCCGTGAAGCACCTCTACCCAAGAGGTTCAAGCTCAGCACGGAGGTGACAAAATACGACGGCTCACTCGAGCCCTCCCAGTGGTTAAGCGACTACCTCACGGCAGTAAAATGCCAACGTGGGAATAAGAACACAGCCATGCAATACCTCAATTTACATCTTACAGGCGCGGCCCATAGTTGGCTGGAGAGAAGACCCAAATCTTGCTACGCATCGTGGGACGACCTGCACCGCGATTTCTGCAAAAATTTCCAGTTGACATACAAGAGGCCAGCCACAATCGAAGAGTTACGAGCATGCAAACAGAAGAGTGGCGAATCCACACGAGAATATATCCAGCGGTGGACCACACTCAGGAACACCGCAGGAACCATCTCGGAAGAGGTAGCGATTGAGGCCTTCGCCAAAGGGGCGAGAAGAACCGCGTTTCGAGAAGAGCTAGGCAGAGTTGCGCCCAAAACCATTGGGGAGCTAATGATCATAGCCTAAAAATGGGCTAACGGAGAAGACACGGTGCGCAATGAAAGAGCATCGTCGCCCGCACACGAGGACGACCGCCATGGACGAAGAAAGAGAAGGAAATACTACGACTACGAGGACAGGGAGGAATTTGTGGCGGCAGAATTCACGCGAAACCGCGACTCTGGTCGCCGTGGAAGTCGCGAGTGGAAACCAAAAGCAGAAGAAAAATCCCCCGAGGAGGATCTCGATGCATACTGCTCGCTACACCTATTTACAGATAAGCGCACGGGCAAAACTAAGGCAACACACCTTCTCAAGGATTGCCGAAAGTTTCTTGACATCTCAGATGCCCTCGCGAGGAAAAGATTTGCATCCACCCAAAACTACCCGCCGCTGCCAAGAGGAGGACAACAATTCCAGCCGCCTCCACCACCACCTCCACCAGCAAATCCAAACATGGCGCTAGCCGCACTACCTGCGCCACCACCGCAAAACAATGGAGCCAATGCATACCCGAACCCGGCAGGACAACTCGCGATGATACAGAAGGTATGCCCCTCTCGCAGAGCTCAAAAGACTAACACGAGGAAACTATGCATGGCAGTGCAGACACCGCCAACAAAGACCGAGTACCTGAAGATGGCAGATCAGCCCATCACGTTCTCGAAGAAAGACCATCCACCACAAGTCTATCGACCAGGACACGCCGCCCTCGTCATCCAGGCTCAAATCGGAAATTACGACCTGGCCCGCGTGTTCATGGACGGTGGCAGTGGCATCAACATCATCTATGCGGATACACTCCGTCGAACGAACAAGAACTTGGACGGCCTAACGGAATCAAAAACGTCCTTCCACGGGATAGTTCCGGGCAAGGCAATCCGTCCACTCGGAACAATCAACTTAGAAGTTGTACTGGGCTCTCCAAGCAACTACAGAAGGGAATTCCTGGACTTCGAAGTCGTCGACTGGCCCTCACAGTACCACGCCATCCTTGGCCGAACAGCGTTCGCCAGATTCATGGCAGTACCACATTACGCGTACCTGAAACTCAAGCTACCCGGCGAATACGGTGTGATCACCATCGACGGAGACTTCCAGAAGTCAGACAAGTGCGACATAGAATTTAATGAGATCGCGAAATCTTTCGGGATGCAAGAAGAACTTCAAGAGCTGGCAAAAACCACGGACCACTCCGTTATGCCCCTCACGAAGAAAAACGCGCCTGAATTGGAATTCAGCGCCAACGGCGACACCCGCAAGCACCAAGTGCACCTGACGGATTCTGCCAAGACCGCGATGGTTTCCACAACCCTCTCGCCAGCATAGGAAGGCGCGCTCGTCAAACTCCTCCGTGAGTACTGGGAAATTTTTGCCTGGCAGCCCTCAGATATGCCAGGAATACCCAGGGAGTTTGCCGAGCACTCACTCGAAGTCTTTCCTAATGCCAAACCCATCAAACAGACGACTCGACGATTCTCAGAACCCAAGCAGAAGGCGCTTGGAGAAGAAATAAACAGACTGCTAGCCGCCAACTTTATTAGGGAGATCAAGATATCCACCTGGTTGGCAAACCCGGTGCTGGTCCCCAAGAAGAACACGGATATCCTTCGGGTGTGCATCGACTACACATCGCTGAATAAGCACTGCCCCAAGGACAACTTTCCTCTACCACGAATCGACCAGATCGTGGACTCTACGGCAGGCTGCCAACGCCTCTCCTTCCTGGACGCCTATTCGGGATACAATCAGATCCGAATGAAAAGGGAAGATGAAGAGAAGACGGCATTCATCACACCCCACGGTGTCTACTGCTACACGACAATGCCCTTCGGGCTGAAGAACGCAGGCGCAACATATCAGCGATGCATGCAAAGATGCCTCGCCAATCTCAAGTGTACGTTGACGACATCGTCATCAAAACTCGAGTAGAGGACACACTCCTCGAGGACATCAGAGAAACGTTCGACGCCCTTAATGCATATCGGATCAAGCTCAATCCGACCAAATGCGTTTTCGGCGTCCCTGCAGGAAAACTCCTCGGGTACCTGGTATCCGCCAGAGGCATTGAAGCCAACCCGGAGAAAATACAAGCCATCCTGACTATGAAGGAGCCAACCAATCTACGCGGAGTCCAGCAGCTCGCAGGACGACTAGCCGCCCTAAGCAGGTTCATCGCACGATTGGGAGAGCAAGCGTTACCCTTCTACAAATTACTGAAGAAGACGGACAAATTCGAGTGGACACCCGAAGCTAAACAAGCGTTCGCAGACCTGAAGCGATCGTTGCAAAGCAGGCGCGTCCTTGCAAGACCGCAAGAAAGGGAGCCGCTTCTACTATACCTAGCCGCTACAAACCAGGTCATCAGCACAGCAATCGTGGTCGAACGACCTGAAGACGGCAAAGCGTACGGAGTCCAACGACCAATATATTACATCAGCGAAGTGCTCTCGCCATGCAAGCAACGATACCCTCATTATCAGAAGCTGGCGTATGGAGTTGTCCTCACAGCCCGAAAGCTCAAACATTATTTCCAGGAACATACCGTTACAGTGGTTAATGATGTGTCACTCGGGACAATCATGAACAACCCTATGGCATCCGGAAGAATAGCAAAATGGAGCATCGAGTTGGGCGCCTGGGACATCACCTATACAGAACGAAAAGCAGTCAAATCTCAAGTACTCGTGGAATTCCTCAGCGAATGGACAGAGCTACAAACGCCAGGACCACCCGAGTACACGAGCAATTGGATAATGTACTTCGATGGATCCAAGAGAAACGAAGGAGCAGGAGCTGGAATCGTTCTTATTTCACCTCGGGGAGACAAGCTGCAATACGTCCTGCGACTGGACTTTCCACCAGACGATCCAGCCTCGAACAACGATGCAGAATATGAAGCCCTGTTGCACGGGATGAAGATGGCAATCGCCTGTGGAGCTACCCGATTAATGATCTACGGTGATTCCTATCTCGTAGTGCAACAGACGATGAAAGAATGCGACGCCATCGCTGAAAACATGGCGCATATCGTGACATGTACAATCTACTCGAAGGAAGCTTTAAAGGTTGCGAGCTGAAGCACATTGCAAGATCTAGCAACGAAAAAGCAGATAGACTGGCAAACATGGGTTCCACGAATACACCCATACCGCCAGGAATATACTTCGAACGGATGATCAAGCGATCGGTCAAAGTGAAGAAAACTGCAGCAGCGCCAGAAACAGAGGTCAGCCCGCAGGTCGCGCTTATCGAGCTTATTCACAATATATCACGACAGGTTTTCCTGGTCGAGCCAGTCTGGACGCAGAAATATCTCGACTACCTGCTCAACAGACAGCTCCCGACCGATCCACGTGAGGCTCGACAGATAATCAGGCGTAGCAAGTCCTTTCGAGTAGTCAATGGAGAATTATACAAGCAAAGTATCTCGGGAATACTTCAGCGTTGCATCGCACCCGAAGATGGCAAGGAATTGCTCCAGGACATACACCAAGGAGATTGCGGACATCATTCTAGCTGGAAAACAATAATGGGAAAAGCTTTCCGAGCAGGATTTTACTGGCTAACAGCAGCCAACGATGCAAAAAGCCTGGTCGAACGATGCGACGCCTGCCAGCAATTCGCACCAAGGCCTCACGCCCCTGCTACGGAATTGCACATGATACCAATAGCCTGGCCCTTTGCACAATGGGGGCTAGATATGGTTGGGCCACTACGCAAGTCCACACCAGGAGGATACACACACTTGCTGGTCGCAGTCGACAAGTTCACCAAATGGATCGAGGCTATGCCAGTAACCTCAGCAAGCGCCCAATGCGCCGTCAAGTTTCTCGACTCCATTGTATGCAGATTTGGTGTGCCACACGACATCATTACAGATAACGGTACAAATTTCACAGCAAAGGAGACACAACAGTTCTGCGAGGAAAAAGGCATCAATTTCAAGTTTGCCTCAGTCGCTCACCCGCAAACGAACGGACAAGTCGAAAGATCCAACGGCTTAGTTTCGGCTGGCATCAAGAAGCGACTACTCGATCGTCTACACCCCGCCGCAGGACATTGGGCGGAAGAGCTACCCTCCGTACTCTGGAGCCTGCGCACAACTCCTAATCGATCAACGAAGTACACGCCATTCTTCATGGTATACGGGGCAGAAGCAGTCCTTCCCGAGGACATTCGATTCAGCGCCCCGCGAGTTGTAGCCTACAGCGAAGAAACTTCCAACAGGGCGCTCGCAGAAGATATGGATGCACTCGACGAAATGCGAGACATCGCACTCGCAAGATCCGGGGTATATCAGCAATCCTTGCGCAACTATCACAGTCGCCGCATACGCCACAGAGCATTCGCGGTTGGGGACCTGGTGCTGCGGCTCAAACAGAAGGAAGGACACAAGCTCGAACCACCTTGGGAAGGACCCTTCATCATACACGAAGTCATCCCAGGCGGAGCCTACAGGCTAAAGAATCCGGCGACCGGAGGGATCTACTCCAATCCGTGGAACATTGCACACCTCCGCAAATTTTATCCATAGGTTTACTTGTTATCACAACAAAAATAAGGCTATACTAGCCAGTCCTGTAGTTCGAATACATGGCTTCTCAGTCATTGCAATAAAGACATGATTCCTTCATCATATTCACTCGAAGCTTCTCGTTCTTTACATGCTAGAAGTTACAGGTACACACCCCATAAAACACACGGGGGCTACACCTACAACTAAGCATCAAAGAAAAACATCATACAAACAAGGTTATACACCTTACAACAGTCCTTACAAACTATAAACAGATTACAGGATAATTACATCCGACAATCAATCAAAGCGCTGAGCATTCTCAGTCGCTAAAACTCTATCCACCTCCTCAGAGGTCAATCGGATAATTTTTTCCGCTGCAGGACGTACAACATCATAGTACAGCGAGATATCCTCCATTGCATAATCTGGGCGCCGAGCAACGGAGTTAACATCTATCTCAGGATGCCATATGCGGACAGAAGAGAGAGCTACAACCGCGCCGCACGTCATCTGATTGCGCACACACGCGCGAACTTCTCCTTCACGTCCAAACAAACTAAGAAGATAGCCCCAGTCTTCGGGACCTTTTTCGAGTGGGTAAAATGCAGCGTTCATCGCAACCAAGACCTCGTGAAAAGAACTCACGAGAATTCTCGCCTGGAGGACTCGAAATTTCAAGGTGGCCATCCCAAAACCCCGACTGCGATCAGACCAAAAATTGTTTGCATGAGGTTTGGAGCTACTAGCCTCTTGAAGGATGTGATTTTCTACCCACTGCTTTTCTTCCCTATCATCCGGATTAACGACTGAAGAGCAAAAACACACTCAGTCAGATAAGGAAATAAGGAAGAAAAAGGCACGGGGGCTGCACTACTTACAAAGCAAGTCCCTTGCGACTACAGCCAACTCATCCATCAGAAATTGTTCGCGTTCAGCCGCCAATTTCTGCTTGGACTTCGCCACATCGGCTATCCCGCGCATAGCTTTTAGCTTGCGCTCACCCTCCTGGACCTTATCACGAAGGCCCGCAAAAGTGCCAACAGCGGCAACAAGTGGATTTACTGGAGTACCACATCCACCCGAAGTTTCCGCGGCAAACCCAGTAGCCTGGAAGAATACAACGAAAGAAGTAAGATGCCCTACTCGAGTCATTTCTAGTCGCATATCTGACAAACGCTCGGGGGCTCCTCCCATCGGGAGACAACGCACAAACAAAGGGAATAAGTTGCAAGATGAATTCTTCGATTAAAGACAACAAAGGTACGGGAATACATCCCAAGGTTCATTACATTCAAGGAGAAAAAAGAAAAACTATGAAGCTACATTGGTGCTCCCGCTAGCAGCAGTCGCCCCTTCCCGCAGTCGAGCAAAAATCTCAGACAGCTTCCGAGCAAGAATAGCGGCTTGCTCGCCAAAACGAGAGAGCCGTACCTTTTTGCCCGTGGAGGGGTCGACTGGAAGAGATGAGTACGCCTCCTCCAAACCTTCGACTCCGTGCGCCAAAGCGAATTGTATCGCGGTCTTTGCACCAGACTCCGCCTGTGCGACCGCGAAGGCATCCAGAAGTTTGCCTTCTGAGAAGACCTTCAGCAGATCATCTAGCGCGGGTGCAGGAGTGGCGTTGGCAATGAGGCGACCGTGCAGTTGCACCAGCACTTGAGTAGCATCATTAATCATGGAGATAACTCCATCAGCGTGCCTTTTAAGCTGGGCAAGTGTGTCGGTTACCACATCCACCCGCTGGAGTCCAGGGATCTCTAGAGGAACATCCAGAAGACCTGCAAAAGAAGAAAATAATACTTAGCAAAGTTCAGCGAAATAAAGAATCAAAGTCGCAAAAGCCCAACACACTTACCCGCGAAACGCTCAGCGAGGGGACGGAGAAACCCGACAATGTCGCTGTCGGCCTTACTGCCAGCTTTCTCTAACTCCTTCAAGGACTTCCGCGCATCCGCAAGCTGTCGACCAAAATCTTCCGATTGCATGCGGGAAACCTCCAGCTCTTGTCGAATGGCCGTCAGGTCAGCCTCCCGAGCAGTTACCTGCTCAGAGAGTTTGACCTTTTCGGATTCTGCAAATTCAAGTCGAGCTGCAAAGAGATGCTTATCAAAACTCAAGAATGTACGAAATACTGAAGACAAGGAGATGATAAAGCTTACCCTTGAGAAGGACGTTTTCAGTCTGAAGTCGGCTACGGTCCGTTCGAAGCGACTCGCAATCCGACTCGGCGAGAACGACGCGGCGACCAATCGCCACAAGAGAATCAATAAGCGACTGCAAAAGCACGAGGACGGAAGAGTTAAAAGGATTAAATTGGAGTCTGTACCCGATTATTTACAATCGACTACAGCCTCGGGGGCTACTCCCATCGGGAGCACTGCCGTGCACCCGATAAAAATGAAATCATGAAAAAGAATTAAACCAGACTTTGAGCCTGTGGCCGATCGCATGCGATCGACTACAGCCTCGGGGGCTACTCCCATCGGGAGCACTCACTGGTAGAAAACAGGCCTACAGTCCCGGTTCGCCAGGCCCATTAATCCCGTCCGGGCAACCGGGACTAGCTACGCGCGACTAAAGGCCCCCCCCTATAGTCCCATCTCTTACGGACCGGGACTAAAGGCCTGTCCACGTGGACGGGTGGCGGAGCCTGGGGTCGGAGGACATTTAGTCCCGGTTGGCCACATGAACCGGGATTAGATTTATTTCGTAATTTTTTTAATTCATTTGGTTTCTAATTATTTTTCTCACCTTTTTTCACTCCCTTTTTTTCACTCCTTTTTTCACTCCCTTTTTTTCACTCCCTTTTTTCTCACAATTTGTATTATTTGCTTAGTGTCTAACTAAGATTATCTCTAGTCAAATTAGTTACTCATGGTCAAACTTCCCGCTCGGTCACCCATCCTCCCACTGCTCTAGCACTAGCACGCTTAACTTCCGAGTTACATCCCGTCCCGAATCCAAGTGTTTCTCACGCATGTATATGATAGTTGTATCATATCAATCTTATTAACATGTTGGCCGAAGCCATATTTCTTTATTGTTTGAATTTCAAATAAATCTTTTAATAAACAAAAGTAAAGATGTAATTAATAATTTTGAATAAATAAATAAACATTAACTTTTAATTTGTATTATTTCTAAAAATACAAATAATATAGCCAAAAATTGAGAAAAATAGAACTAATTCATTTTAAAATCTTAAAAATACAAATAATATGTCAAAAATGAAGAACAATAATAGTAATTCATTTTAAAATCTTAAAATACAAAATATATATCAAAAATTAAGAACAATAATACTAATTCATTTTAAAATCTTAAAAATACAAATAATATATCAAAAAATGAAGAAAAATAATACTAATTCATTTTAAAATCTTAAAATGAAAAAATATATCAAAAATAAAGAACAATAATACAAACAATATTCATTACATGCATAGAGTCGATCACACATAACACAATAGAGTCGATCACACATAACACAAACATAGAGTCGATCACATTTCATAATTAACATATATATATAGAGAGTCGATCACAAAAGATATCCATTACATATATATACTACTAATTAGATACCCATTACATGCACATGCATAGATATCGAACGCATGCATACATCATCTATGGCCCCGCCGAGTAGATGCGGAACAACTCGTACGCGACATATGCATCTACGGCCGCATACTTGAGGTTCGTCATGCGCAATGGGGTCTCCTCCCAATAGTAGTGATTCTGCCGGGGGAAATCAGTCTTCATCCTTTCATAGCCCTGGTGGATGAAGGTGCTTGCCATGACAGCCATCCCGGTCTTTGGCCCGGTCAACTGGATAAGAGTCTGAAGATCAACGTAGTGATCTTCAGGTATCATAATACCGATGCGCATCAACTTCACACGGTCTTGCGTGATGTCCACGCTGCAAAAGTCAAACCCCGAGTTGACAAGAAAATCAACAAGGTCCGGGCAATGCCTCGAACTACTGTAACAACAAAAATAGGATATGTGTTAGATATGTTGCAACACACGTATTGTTCACATGCAACAAAAAAACTCGAAGATGGAATGCAAGATTGTACACGTGTGCTATATATATATAGCTTCTACCTTGACCATTGGAAGACCAACACCGAATGCTTGAACGATATCTGGATGAGGGCAACATCCTTCTGATTCGCCGTGTACTCCAGATCGAGACCAAAGAACCGGTGTTCTTCGGGAGCTTCAAAATAGAGATCGGCCAAATGACCCAGAGCTTCATGCAGCCTCGCGCAACTGTTGGTGAAGAGCACGTCCAAATCCTTGCCGCATGGTGTCTTCCCATTGTATTGCGTCCATTCAGCCATTTTGCGTGCGTGTGCTTGGATCGAAAAGAACAGAGAGCGAGAGAGAGGAAGAACAGAGAGCGAGAGGAAGAACAGAGAGCGAGCAGTGGAATGGCGCCCTTCTGCCTCGCTCGCGAAATAAAAACCGCCGCGGGGGAGGCGAGACGCTTGATGTTTAGTCCCGGTTGGCCACGGGCACGGGGAATAAAGGGCCATTGGTCCCGGTTGGCCACGGGAACGGGGAATAAAGGACCAATAGTCCCGGGCGGCCATGTCAACCGGAATTAATTCCCTCCACGCGTCGCAACGCGCTTCCCAACCCGCGACGTCTGACCTTCTGTCGCGGGTCTCCTCCCTACCCGGGACTAAAGACTCATTGGTCACGGTGCGCAACGCTTGGGGACTGATGCTGGCATACCGAAGGCCTTTTTTCTACCAGTGACTGTCGTGCACCCGATAAAAATTTGAAGATAGAAGATGAAGTTTACCTGGCCGGTGGCACGAGAGAGCGGATCCGCGGAGCTATCCGTCACTTCCTTAGAAGCAGAAGTCCTGGCGGCAAAACTGGGGGCTTCACGTACCACAGTCGCGGCTTCGGGGGCTGCTCTGGGGAAATTTTGGACGGTGCCCGCGGTGGGAGTTTCACCCGCATCCTTTGCCTTATTCCTCTTTTCGGGAGGAATGGCAGCGGCGTACCTGCGAGGACTGATCGTCTGCAGACTGCAGCGAAAGATAGAAACAATCGATATTGAAGCACGGCAAATGTTCGACCAAGAATAAGGAAGAAGCACTTACTCGTCATCCTCGTCGTCATCCAGCAAGTCCGCGTTCCAAGCGGGCGTCATCACTGGGAACGAAGGCCAAGGAGCAAGGGAGCGAAGTGGAGTCGCATGGATAGGAGCTCGACTGGGCGATGCTTCCTAGGATTTATCCTTGGAAGTAGCTTCGTCCTCATCTACCCGACGACGTTTCGTAGGAGCGCCATTCGAGTCTTCAACGTCATCCGAAGAATCGTGTTCTGAACTCGAAGAGGCGTTGGCGATGCTGGTGTCAATCGCGCCGTCTTGATGACTCGACACTTGCTCTGAGGCAGCCTCCCCCGCAGCTGGCGGGTAGCAGTCCGCCATAGCTAGGCTCTACAAAGACAAGAAGAAGACCAGAAAAACCTTATCGACTAGGACTCAGAACAAAAAGGGAACAACTCAAAGACGAAAAGGAAGAAACTAACCTCGGCTGGGGGAGGGTTTGAAGCGGCGAAGGCTTCAACTGAGCAATCGGGGAATTTCTCCCCCACCTTCAGTCGAGTGATACCCGCGATTTCTTCTCGAATTCTACATTCGAAAGCTCCTCGCGGCTTACTCGGCTGGGGTCCTCTGAGCCTTGGTATTCCCACATAGCGGAGGGCCTTTGTTGAAGTGGCTGGATCCTGCGCTTCAAAAAGATGCTCGCTAGATGCATTCCGTTGAGCACGACTCCCGCAGTCTGATCCCGGAGAGCAGCTACTCTTGCGAGTAAGGGCGCAACGGTCTGAGTCTCCTCGGCTGACATCTTGTGCCCCCAGGACTTTCGCCTTGTCAGAACAGCGAACGGGTGGAACTCCACAATCCCACCCGAGCTGTTGTCGGTGACGTAGAACCACCTCTTCCGCCAGCTTTGAGCGGAGTCGACAAAATGCATGTTGAAGTAGCTGCCTTCTTGTCGAGCTTGGATCTCGAAGCCGCCCGTGCGAAGAGGTTCTCCGAGCTCGGACTCCACCCGCGATCTCTCGCGGAAGATCCGGACTTTGAAGAGCGCCTTCCAAAGCGCCCAGTGCGGGCGAATGCCGAGATAGCATTCGCAGAACACGATGAAGCACGAAATGTGCTGCACCGCGTTCGGGGGAAGACCGTGAAGCTGTATGCCATAGACACACAACAACCCGAGGAAGAAGGGATGAAGAGGAAAGGAAAGGCCCCGAGTCACGTGGTCCACAAAGACCACGCGCTCGTTCGATTGAGGATTGGGTACCTCTTCCGTTTTTCCGAGACGGACTCGCTTCTCCGTCTCCGCCGGCAGCAACCCTTCCCGCTGCATCTCCTTGATGCTTTTCGCGGTGGTGTTGGGGGAGCGCCAGTCGCCGGCGCGGGGCGCGGGTTGCGCAGAAGGTTCACCGGATGCAGAGCCGGCAGCACCGCATCTTTTTCCGCCAGCCATTGCCTGCAGCACGAGCTCGAGCGCGAGGAAGACGAAGGTGGGCGTGAGGAAGAAGATGAAGACAGAGAGCTGGGAAAGTTTTACCGTAGCGCTAACAACCGTACTTATACATGGAGCGAGACGATCTCAGCCGTACGATGCGCTACGTGGCGCTTATCACGGCCGCCACGCGTGAAGATGAAACGAAGCGGCGGCCAGCGCTGTTTCGTGCCACGATCTTAACAGAAGATCGTGCGCATTTACTGCGCGTCTTGCGTAAAAACCGGGAACGACGTCTCGTTTCCCGGTCAAAAAGCTGACCAGGTGGGCCCCCACCTGCTGCCACTCCGTCACGTCCCATCGGGAGAAGAGGAGTGCGCCATGACGTCATGGCATTCGTCATTCAAAATCAAAGATCTTTTCGATTGGAAGTTCAAACGCGAAAGTATCTTCGTACGAACATCAATTCCTTCGGATAAAAGCAACTTTTCCGTGAACAATTCATGAAGCAAAATTTCTTCGAACAAGAGAAAAATACCTTATACACGAAAACTCTTTCGTATGGGCACATCATCCCGAACATGAAAACTCTTTCATATGGGCTTAGCTTTTCTTCCAGCACGAAATTTCTTTCGTATAGAACTCAAACAAATCAATCGGGTAGGAAGAACCTGCCTCTCTTACACATGATAAATTTACATCATAAAAACCTGGATTGTTCAGCCGACTAGGCACATCCGGATGCCGTATTCTTCGAATATGTAGGTAGGACCCGAAAAGATCTCTCTTTTGGGCCTGGAATCGCACTCGAAAGCTGCGTCCTCCGGTGTAATTCCATGTCAACAACACGAAGAAAAATCCTAGCGGACGCGCCGGGTACCCCCTTAGGTTAAGTTCGATTTGATAAGTCCACAACGGCCCAGTCGCAACGATCACCTCATCGGGTTCGAGTCGGAGGTCTCGAATCTGTGTAGGCCAGGAATGTTTTTGCCCTAGTTGCAATTAATTGGCCCTGATCTCTCGGGAGAGCCAAGCTACTGAGCCACATCCTTCTGTGAAAAAAAGCCGTACAAACAGGCATTTATTTTGCTCAATACTCGAGCACGATGACTTATGATGCAGGGAACGCACCCTTTAAATAATAACTGTTGAGCTGGTCCTCCAGAAAAGATCAAGAAAGGTTTGACCGTCTACTCGACTGGAAAAAATCCCAATCGAGCAAACGCTCGGGGGCTATTGACGAAGATATGGATCCTGGACCCTGCAGGTAAGGACACCCCCTCTCAGGCCCAGGGACAAAGCCCAAGAAGAGGCGCCTTCGAAGTACTCTAGAAGGCCCGCGTGAAGCCCACATGCACTAAACTTGCGGGTTAAGTTAGAAAACATGTAACCGACTCGGCTAGGGTTGGAGTCCTCTCCGGGTAGAACTCGAGACCTGGCCATCTATATAAGGCCAGAAGAGCCCCCCTAGGGGAGGACCAAGTAATACCGCACGACCAAAAAGCCTCGGAACTCGAGATCTACTCTCGATTCGAGCAACCTGTAACCGATCTAATCATCCAATACAGATCAACAGAAGGCAGGAGTAAGGGTTTTACCTTTTCGAGGGCCCCGAACCTGGGTAAATCTCGCCCCCTGTCAAGCCGACGATTTCACCAGCGCTCATGACTTCTCCCAGTCGAAACCCGATAGGGTCACCTGAGGGATTTGTGGAGTCAGAGATTCGACACTCTCGCTCGCGAAATAAAACCGCGCGGGAGGCGAGCAGTTTGGATCTTTAGTCGCGGGTGGCCAGGCCAACCGGGGCTAAAGACAGGGAGACAAGCAGTTCCGACCTTTAGTCGCGGGTGGCCAGGCCAGCCGGGACTAAATCCCTCCACGCGCTACCCTAACCGCCACTCAAGACCTTCAGTCGCGGGTTGCCTCCCGAACCGCGACTAAAGACCCCTTTAGTCACGGTTCGGACATTTTGGGGACTGAAGGGGGCGTATGGAAGGCCTTTTTTCTACCACTGAAAGAAGTGTCGGGTAGCTCGGCGGACCCTCCTTCCATAGCTCAAGGCCAGGTAAATCTTGTTGTTTTCTTCTCCATATTGCACTTTGTCTGTTTGGATTTTTTATCGGGTGCACGGCAGTGCTCCCGATGGGAGTAGCCCCCGAGGTTGTAGTTAATCATGTATGATTGGCTACAGGCTCAAAGACCAGCTCTCTCTTTTCTTCGTTTTATCGGGTGCACGGCAGTGCTCCCGATGGGAGTATCCCCCGAGGCTATACTCGAAAGTTTGCAATCGTGTATAGGCTCAATTTTGTCCTCTTTGACTTTTTTATCTCCATGTTTTTGTAGTCCCTTCTCGACTCCCTTGTGGTCGTTGGCCGTTGTGTTATCTCGGCCGAGACAGAATGCGTGACCCTTCGGGCGGAGCGCGATCGACTTATCTTGGAAAACGAGCTTCTTCGAGGTAAAATTATCGAATCCTTCTATCTCTTCTTTCCGTTCGCATAAACTCCTTTGGGTTTCAAACTTGTTGCTATGAAGCTCAAACCGATGCGCTGAAGGCCGAAAATACGACTGCCGTCACTCGGGTAGGCGTCCTGGAGGCTCAGTTGGAGATTGCTCGACAGGAGCTTGAATCCTCTCGTAAGCAGTCGACTGACTTTGAGGGAAAGCTTGCGGATGCCCAGGACGCCCTGAGAAAATTGGAGGAAGCTGGCACGAAGCAGGACAACGATCTTGTTGACTTCCTTCGTCCTCTGGCCCAGCGTTTTGCAGGTGAGTTGCACTTTATCCTTTGTTTTTCGACTAGCTGGTAAGTTCTTTGGATTTTGACTTATCTTTCTACAAGTCTTCTTGGTGTCGCTGTTGAGCTTCCCGGGGTTCAACGAGTGGACGCTTTGACAGATTCCTGCGCTCAACTTCGACATCATTCTAACGGGGTTTGCACCCTGATTAGCGATGCTACTCGAGTGTTGACGCAGCTTCATGGGCGTTTTATGGTTGACGCCGTGGTTCCGCCCATGCTGAGTGATCTTCTGAAGGTCTTTCTGGAGGGCAATCTCCTGGATGCCTACTTGGTTGCTCAGTCAGAGTCCGGGGCGAAGACTGCTATCCAGTTTGCACTGGCGCATGGAGTCGCAGGCTTGGAGGAGGCGTACTCGAATCTTCCTGTCGACGCTGCTACGGGCAAAAAGGTAGCGCTTCGTCCTTTTGGCGATCCAGCTGGAGTGCTTGCCCGGAAGTTGTCCGATTTGCTCGCCCGTGCTAGTCGCAGGAGGCACGCTGCTGTGAGTGGCAGCACATCTGCAGCTCCTTATGATAGCTTCTCCGTAGTTTGTGCTTTTGATGTAATGAACCTTGGGATGTATTCCCGTATTCTACTTTTAATTGAAATGTTGTTTTGATATCTTGAGATGCTTCTTGTGATTGAATTGTCATGAGTTTCTCCCGACGGGAGTAGCCCCCGAGCACCTGTCGAATAGGTGGTGTTATTTCTCGAATGGAGCGTCTTATTCCTTAACTGTTCTTTATCTTTCCAGGTAACTGGAGTTCTCGCGGAGTCCTCGAGTGGGTCCGCTGCCCGAGTAGATCCTCTTGTTGCTGTTGTTGGCACCTTTGCCGGCCTTCGTGACCGCTTTGCGGATGGTGAGCGCAAACTAAAGATTCTACGCGGGGTGGCGGATGTGGCCAAGTTCAAAAAAAAACTTGCGATTGAACGTGAGCAGTTTTTGATGGATGAGTTGGCGGTTGTCGCTAGGGATTGGCTCTGTAAGTATATCAGCCCCCTAGCTTTCTGTATCTTCTATCATCCTTTGATTCTGTACCTTTCTTTGCAGTTGTTCACCCAGATGATAGGAGTGAGAAACAGTGGGTGGAGTACTATATTCTTCACGAAGCCGGTAGTTGAAAACTTCATGCAAATAACTTTTGGTTCGATCATAGTCGAGGCTTTGTGCTTGCTACCTTGAAGTATCGAGTAATCCAAGCCAAGATGCTCGTGAGTTCCTTCCACGAGATTTTGATTGCTGTGAACTCCGTTTTTTATCCGTTGGAGAGGGGTCCAGAAGATTGGAGCCATCTCCTCAGAACTTTCGGGCGAGAGGGAGAAATCCGCGAGTGTGTCCGTAATCAAATGATCTGTGGCTCGGTAGTGGCACTTTCCTTCGTCCTATTGTGGCATCCAGAGGTGAATTTCAACTCTGTGGCTAGGCTTCCTGATGGCCGAGTCGACATGTCTCCTCATTATAGTCTTGTTCGGCCTGCCGCAGAGGAAATTATTCGATTGACCTCAGAAGAAGTGGATCGGGTGTTAGCCGAGGAAAACACTCGTCGCCATATGTAATCATAGGATGTATGTATCCTGTATAGTTGCTCAAAACTTTGTAAGGCGTCTACCTTGTTTGTAATATTGTGTATATGAAATTAGTCTTGTTGTGCTAAGTTTAGGCGTAGCCCCCGTGTATTTTGGGGTGTGTACCTGTTTTTTAGCACGTAGGGATGGAGATTACGAGTAGCTATGGTTGAAGAACCATGTATATTTATTGAAATGACTGAGAAGTCATGTATTTCGGGCTACAAGATGGCTAGTATAGTCTTATTTGTATGAGTAAGGTAAATCTAGGGATAGAATTTGCGGAGGTGTGCAACATTCCAGTCGTCGGGTTCTTCAGTCGATAGGCACCACCTGGGATAACTTCGTGTATTATGAAGGGTCCTTCCCATGGTGGTTCGAGCTTGTGTCCTTCTTTCTGCTTGAGCCGTAGCACCAAATCTCCCACCGTGAAGGCTCTGTGGCGTATTCGGCGACTGTGATAGTTTCGCAACGACTGTTGGTATATTGTGGATCTTGCGAGTGCAATATCGCGTATTTCGTCGAGTGCGTCCATATCGTCTGCGAGTGCCCTGTTAGAGGTTTCTTCGTTGTAAGCAACGACCCGTGGGGCGCTGAATCTGACGTCCTCGGGAAGGACTGCTTCAGCTCCGTATACCATGAAAAATGGCGTGTAATTTGTGGATCGATTTGGAGTTGTGCGGAGGATCCATAGCACAAAGGATAGCTCTTCTTCCCAGTGTCCCGCTGCTGGATGTAGGCGATCGAGTAGTCGTTTCTTGATGCCAGCCGAAACTAATCCGTTGGATCGTTCGACTTGGCCGTTGGTTTGCGGATGAGCCACTAAAGCGAATTTGAAGATGATTCCCTTTTCTTCGCAGAATTGATGTGTTTCCTTTGCCGTGAAGTTGCTGCCATTGTCGGTGATGATGTTGTGTGGTACGCCAAATCTACAGACGATGGAATCGAGGAATTTGACGGCGCATTAGGCGCTAGCCGAGGTCACCGGCATTGCTTCGATCCACTTTGTAAATTTGTCGACTGCCACCAGCAAGTGTGTGTATCCACCGGGTGTAGAATTGCGCCCTACCATGTCCAGCCCCCATTGTGCAAAGGGCCAAGCGATAGGTATCATATGCAACTGCATAGCGGGAGCGTGTGGTTTGGGTGCGAATCGCTGGCAAGCGTTGCACCTGTAAACCAATTCCTTTGCGTCTCTGGCTGCTGTAAGCCAGTAAAATCCTGCTTTGAAAGCTTTGCCCACGATTGCTTTCCAACTGGCGTGATGTCCACAATCTCCTTGGTGTATGTCTCGTAGCAATTCATTGCCATCTTCGGGTGCTATGCATATTTGCAGTATGCCTGAGATGCTCTGTTTGTATAGCTCGCCGTTGAGTACCCGAAAAGATTTGCTGCGTCTGACTATTTGTCGAGCCTCGCGAGGGTCTACTGGGAGCTGTTTGGCGGACAAGTAGTCGAGATATTTCTGCGTCCAGACTGGCTCGACCAGAAAAATTTGTCGTGAGATGCCATGGCTGAGCTCGATGATAGCAATTTGCGGGCTGACCTCTGTCTCCAATGCGGTGGGTGCTTCAGCAGTTTTCTTGACCTTGACTGAACGCTTGGTCATCCTTTCAAAATATATTCCTGGCGGTATGGGTGTGTTTGTGGACCCCATGTTTGCCAGCATGTCTGCTTCTTCGTTGCTAGATCTCGCAATGTGCTTCAGCTCGCATCCTTTGAAACTTCCTTCGAGTAGATTGTACATATCCCGGTAGGCGACCATGTTTTCTGCGATAGCGTCGCACTCCTTCATTGTCTGTTGCACAATGAGGTTGGAATCGCCATAGATCATCAACCAGGTGGCTCCACATGCGATTGCCATCTTCATCCCATGTAACAGGGCCTCATATTCTGCGTCATTGTTTGATGCTGGATCGTCGGGTGGGAAGTCCAATCGCAGGACGTACTGTAATTTGTCTCCTCTTGGTGATATTAGGACGAACCCAGCTCCTGCTCCTTCATTCCTTTTTGACCCGTTGAAGTACATGATCCAGTTACTCGTATATTCCGGCGGTCCGGGTGTTTGTAGTTCTGTCCATTCGCTCAGAAATTCCACGAGTACCTGTGACTTCACGGAATTGCGTCCTGCATAGATAATATCCCAGGCATCTAGCTCGATGCTCCACTTTGCTATTCTTCCCGATGTCATTGGATTGTTCATGATAGTACCGAGTGATGCGTCGTTTAGCACCGTTACGGTATGCTCCTGGAAGTAGTGTTTAAGTTTTCGAGCTGTGAGGACGACTCCGTATGCAAGCTTCTGGTAGTGGGGATATCGCTGTTTGCATGGCGAAAGGACCTCACTGATGTAGTAAATTGGCCTTTGCACGCCATATGCCTTGCCTTCCTCTGGTCTTTCCACTACGATGGCCGTGCTGATAACTTGGTTTGTTGCGGCTAGTTATAGGTATAGCGGTTCTCTTTCTTGTGGTGTACCAGGATACGCCTGCTCTGTAGCGTTTGCTTCAGATCTGCAAATGCTTGCTTTGCCTCAGGTGTCCACTCAAATTTATCCCTCTTCTTCAACAGCTTATAGAAGGGTAACGCCTGTTCGCCCAACCGTGCGATGAATCTGCTCAAGGCGGCTAGTCGTCCTGCGAGCTATTGGACTCCGCGTAGATTGGTGGGCTCCTTCATGGTCAAGATTGCTTGTATCTTCTCCGGGTTGGGTTCAATTCCTCGAGCGGAGACCAGGTACCCGAGAAGTTGTCCTGCGGGGATGCCAAAGACGCACTTGGTCGGGTTGAGCTTGATTTGGTATGAGTTCTACGCGTCGAATGTTTCTCTGATATCGTCGAGAAGCGTATCTTCCACTCGAGTCTTGATGACGATGTCGTCAACGTATACTTGCACGTTCTTGCCAATGAGCTTGACGAGGCATTTTTTCATGCAACGCTGATATGTTGCGCCTGCGTTCTTGAGCCCGAAGGGCATTGTCGTGTAGCAGTATACACCGTGAGGTGTAATGAATGCTGTCTTTTCCTCGTCTTCCTGTTTCATCCGGATTTGGTTGTATCCTGAGTAGGCGTCCAGGAAGGAGAGGCGTTGGCAGCCTGCAGTGGAGTCCACGATTTTGTCGATTCGCGGGAGGGGAAAGTTATCCTTGGGGCAGTGCTTATTCAGCGATGTGTAGTCGATGCACACTCGAAGGATGTTGGTGTTCTTCTTTGGGACCAGCACTGGGTTTCCTAACCAAGTGGATATTTCTATCTCTCTGATGAATTTTGCTGCGTGCAATCTGTTTATCTCTTCTCCAAGCGCTTTCTGCTTAGGTTCCGAGAACCGTCGGGTGGTCTGCTTGATGGGCTTTGCGTCCTTGTAGACTTCGAGTAAGTGCTCGGCGAACTCCCTGGGTATTCCTGGTATATCAGATGGCTGCCAGGCGAAAATTTCTCAGTACTCACGGAGGAGTTCGACGAGCGCGCTTTCCTATGCTGGCGAGAGGGTGGTGGACACCATTGCTGTCTTCGCAGAATCCGTCGGGTGTACTTGATGCTTGCGGGTACCGCTATTTGTGTTGAATTCGAGCTCTGGAGCGTTCTTCTTGGCGAGAGGCATCACGGAGTGATTCGTGGTTTTTGCTATCTCCTCTAGTTCTTCCTGCATCCCGAAAGATTGAGCGATCTCGTTGAATTCGATGTCGCATTTGTTGGACTTTTGAAAATCACCGTCGATGGTGATCGTGCCATATTCTCCAGGTAGCTTGAGCTTCAAATATGCGTAGTGCGGTACTGCCATGAATCTGGCGAACGCCGTTCGACCAAGAATGGCGTGGCATTGTGAGGGCCAATCGAGAACTTCGAAGTCGAGGAATTCTCGCTTGTAATTGCTTCGGTTGCCTAGCACCACCTCTAGGTTGATCATTTCGAGTGGACGGACTGCTTTTCCTGGAACTCTCCCGTGGAAGTATGTTTCTGATTCTGCGAGTCCATCCAAATTCTTGTTCATACGTCGGAGTGTGTCTGCGTAGATGATGTTGATGCCGCTACCTCCGTCCGTGAACACGCGAGCCAGCTCGTAATTGACAATTTGTGCTTGTATGACAAGTGCGACGTGTCCTGGTCGATAGACTCTTGGAGGGTGGTCTTCCTTGGAAAAAGTTATCGGATGCTCCGCCATCTTCAGGTACTCAGTTCTCGTAGTTGGAGTCTGCACAGCCATGCATAGCTGTCTCGTGTTTGTCTTCTGAACTCTGCGTGATGGATAGACCTTTTGTATCATGCCTAAGAGACCTGATGGGTTCGGGTACCCACTGGCTCCTTGATTTGGGGCGGGTGGTGCTGGCAGCGCGGCTAGCATTGCGTTTTGGTTTCCTGCTGGTGGCAGTGCTTGCGATTGTTGAAATCCTTGAGTTCCTCCTCCGGGAAACTGTGGGTAACCCTGACTAGTGGCTGCTCTGTTTTTCTTCAGGAGGGCCTCGTGGATTTCGATGAACTTTCGGCAATCCTTGAGAAGGTGTGTTGCCTTAGTTTTGCCTGTGCGCTTATCTGTAAATAGATGTAGCGTGCAGTAACCGTTGAGGTCCTCCTCGGGTTTTTTTTTCTTGCTTAGGTTTCCACTCGCGTTTCCCACGATATCCGCTGTCGCGGTTTTTGGTGAACTCCGCTGCCACGAATTCTTCTCGATCATCATGGTCGTAGTTCTTTCTTCTTTTCTTTCGGCCATGGCGGTCGTCATCGCGTGCTGGGGATGAATCTTTCTCGTTGCGCACTGCGTCTTCGCCGTTTCCCCATCTATCAGCTATGGCCATCAATTCTCCCATGGTTTTGGGTGCTAGTCGCCCCAGTTCTTCCCTAAAAGAGGTTCGCCGTGCTCCTTTAGCGAATGCTTCAACCGCGATTTCTTCTGATATATTCCCCGCCCTATTCCTTAGCGTGGTCCATCGCTGAATATATTCGCGAGTAGATTCGCCACTTTTCTGCTTGCAAGCCCGTAGCTCCTCGATGGTCGCAGGCCGTTTGTATGTTGCTTGGAAATTCTTGCAGAAATCCATGTTTAGGTCGTCCCATGACCCGTAGCATGCTTTCGGCCTTCCTTCGAGCCAGCTGCGAGCTGCACCGACTAGGTGTAGGTTGAGGTACTGCATAGCTGTGTTTTTATTCCCACGTTGGCATTTTCCTGCCGTGAGGTAATCCGACAACCAGGCAGAAAGCTCCTGCGAATCGTCGTATTTCTGTACTTCCGTGGACAGCTTAAATCTTTTGGGTAGCGGTGCTTCGTGGATGTTGCGGGTAAAGTATAAGGCTCCGCGGACTTCATCATAGGAGGATGTGGATGGGGAGCGCGCGCGATTTCTGGCCGCTTGACCTTTATCGACCTTGCGCTGGACGATGTCCGATCGTGCATTGTATCCGGGCTCATCTCGATTGGCGTCTCCTCTCGGCTCTTTGCTGCAATGTCGCGAGCGGCTGCTGTCTCGATCTTTTCGCGGGCTGCGATCCCGATTTCCTCGCGGGCTGCGATCTCGATTCCTCCGTGGGCTGCGATCTTGACCTCTTCTCGGGCTGCGGCTACGGTCTCGGCCCCTTGGGCTGCTATCGCTGCCACTCGGGCTATCTCCTCGTCGCCGTGCTGTTGGGAATATGCCCAAGAGGCAATCATGTATGATGTAATTCCCACTGTATTCATAAAGTTATTAAGTTGTCCTTGTTTTGAACATCTGATATATGTCATTGAATATGTGATTCGATTGTGGAACTATATATTCATGTTGTTCATACTAGATTGTCCTTGGTCATTTAGGTTGTGCTGGACACACACCCTAGACTAATGTGAGTGTTGGCTGATGACACGGTTCCACTTGTCATGGGCATGGTGATGCCATTCCAACATTCACGGACTTGGCTAAAGAGTTTAGCAAGTCGGAATGACCCACATTGAGATGCAACGATCAAGTCGTCATTTGCATGTCTCAATCAATGTAATCCTTAGACCTGAGGTTGTCGCACAATCCGAGTTGTGGATCACCGACTTAGGTTCTGTCAAACGTTGTTCTGTGACAAGGCAACTATAAAGGCAGAGTTCGGGTCGAATGAGAAGCAAGCTGCGTGATGTGGACAATCAAGATGGGATTTTGCCCCTCCGAATGGAGAGATATTCTCTGGGCCCTCTCGAGTGATATGATTCAGGAAGCATGGCCATGCGCAACTCAGTTAAGTGTTAACTGTGTCTGTTGACTAAGAGTTAGTCAGGTGAAACACATATCACGGATCGAGAAGAGAGTTGAGCTATTTAAGGGATGACGATAAATCGCCTATAGCTCGACAAGGTATATCGTGAGGCAAAAAGGACTAAGATGAATATCACATTGAAAGGTATGTCGTCATGACTCAATGGTACTTGGGAGTCAGCACGTTCTGCTAGGAGCCGCTACCGATTGATCGATTGGGAGTTGGACTCCAATCGTGTCCAAGTCGCCATGAGCCTGCAGGGTCGCACACTTAAGAGTGGGAGCAAGTATTGGTTGGGTTGGAACCGAACCGGAAATGGACTGAGTTAGTGAGTCGGACTCACAGAGGGAATGGGCCACAAGTGTTGTGCAGCCCATTACCATACGCTATATAAAGAGGGGCGCAGGTTGCCCAACGGGCAAGTTAGTTCACTCTCCCATGCGTTGGGAACCCTAGCCCCACTCAGTCCAGCCGCCGCACCGGACCTAGCAGTCCGCCGTCGGAGCTCCTCCTCGTACGTGTGGATACCGGCAGAGGTGCTGTACGTTCAGCACTTCGGTTCGCGGGATTGGATCGGCCGGATCGGATCGTGGGACTGCACTGCCCCGACGTGCTTCATCGATAATCCGCAACTGCGCGTCTAGTGGTAATCATCGTGGCCTTCTACCTCGGCTAGATCTTGGAAGCATCGCGTAGGAAAAAGTTTTTGTTTATCTCTACGCGTTCCAACAGTGGTATCAGAGCAGTAGCTTCTGGTATTAGGCCCGAGATCCGTACATATGTGATATGTAGTTAGCGTTAGATGTGATCTAATTTCTGTTTTGGTGGTCGGTCTATGAGATAGATCGGTTTTGTACAAGGTTGATTGGATCAATCATACTCGGGGTTAATGGATGATCTGGTTTCCGTGATCATACTGCTAAGGTCGTGGAACAACTTACCCCTACCGGTCGGTTTCCGCCATCGGGGTATACCGTGACACATAAATCCAGTTGCGGTGATCGAAGATCAAAGAGTTTGGTCGAATCGGAATACGGATCAGATTCGGGTAAAATCGTTTTATCCGATGAAGAAATCCATGATCGGAATGCAGATGAGATCTGCGTTTTCGCCCTGTCGTAGCGCCTTAGATGTCGTTGCGAGTTTCACAACGCCGGTAGATTTCGTATCTATGCATAACTTGTTTTTGCAGGAAGTTGTGAATGGTATGGCTTATGTGCATATGATGTGTGTAATCCATACATGATCTGCGTATCATGTTTATGTCAGCCGGCTGGAGCCTAGGTGCTGTCATTTTATTGTATACCGGCCTGCGTGTCGGATTCTCTATGTAAATTTTGATTTACTAGCTAGTGTAGCTTGTTGGAGAACCCGGAAGGCATGCAAGTCGATGTACAAGTCGGCTACATGGAGCAAGATGGCACGTGACAAGAGTTGGCACGAGCCGACTTGTAAGCTTCGTGGAGATGGAGATCACCATGAAGAGAGCCATACCATTTCACATTATAATTGCTTTATTTGTGTTATTGTTATGTCTCTATTTACCTCTATTTAGATAGTTGGTAGATTCTTTAATCCCTCAAAGAAGGTCTAGTCGGTCGCCCCGCCAGTGCTGCACCATCACAAGTCGGACATTCTTGGTAGTGGGCTCATAAAATTGAGGTGCTACCAATTCTTTCCGGTTAGGTGGGTTTGAGTCGGACTCTTACAAGCAGAAGCACTTGGTAATCTAGACGAGTCCATCACAACGGTTGTGGGGCTCGGGGCGAGGTAGGTTGGGAGCCGGGGCATGTGATGTCACCCAACTAACAGGAGTCGTATTGGATACGATTGGCAAGGTGTTGCCTACCTAGATCACTTGACGGCTAGCGGTGATGCTAAAGCTCACTAGTCGGCTTGCTTATTTAGGATCTTGAATCACTTAGCAACCATCGGAGGGATGTTGGTTCTAGTGGGAGCATAAGTATTAAAGCGTTTAATATGCCTGCTCTTTTATGAATACATGTCTTAAGTGTTTTTGCGTATTTTCTGTTGTAGATCAATGGCACCTAGCAACCTTCCTCAGTTGTCCGCGTTTGCGTTGAGGTCAATCCTAGAGAAAGATGAGCTTAATGGAACTAATTTCACCAACTGGTATCGTAATCTGAGGATAGTCCTCAAGCATGACAAGAAAGAACATGTTCTAGAAACTCCACTTCCAGATGAGCCTGATGACGATGCGACTGTCGCTGTCATGAATGCCTACTGTAAGGCTAGAGATGAGTCTACGGAAATCAGCTGTCTTATGCTTGCACACATGGAACCGGACTTGCAGCAGCAGTTCGAAAATGTTGAGGCCTACGATATGATCGAAAGCTTCAAAAGTATGTTCCAGGCTCAAGCAAAGACTGAGAGGTATCAAGTCTCTCAAGCTTTGCTTGGCTGTAAGCTGAAAGACGGCGATTCACTGAGTCCGCATGTAATCAAGATGATTGGTTACATACAGTCTTTGGATCGGCTGGGCTTCCCAATTAACGAAGAGTTCGCTACTGATATAATTCTGAACTCTCTTCCTAGTGCGTATGGTTCGTTCATCTCGAACTACCATATGCATGGTATGGATAAGAGTATCACTGAATTACATGGGATGCTCAAAACGGCAGAGGCTGATATCAAGAAAGTCACCAGTCAAGTGTTGATGGTGCAGAATAAGGCTAAGTTCAAGAAGAGTTCTTGGACTAAGAAGAAGAAGATAAGTCAGGAGGTAGTGCCCATGGCCCTGTCCAGAGTGCTCCCTCAAAGACTAAGCCTTCTCCTACAGCCGGAGCCAATTGCTTCTATTGCAAGCAAGATGGCCACTGGAAGAGGAACTGCACCAAGTATTTGGCTGACAGAGCCAAGAGTGGAGGTGTGACTTCCAACTCAGGTACGCTTGTGTGCAATGTTATAGACATTTATCTTGCTGATGCGCCTAATAGTTCTTGGGTATATGATACCGGATCAGTTATTCACATATGCAACTCGTTGCAGGGACTGGTAAGAACTAGGAGCGTGGCAAGAGGAGAGGTTGACATTCGGGTCGGCAACAAGGCGAGAGTCGCTGCGTTGGAAGTCGACACGATGCAACTTCATTTACCTTCAGGATTTATTTTGGAACTAAATAATTGTTATTATGTTCCAGCGCTTAGTCGAAACATTATTTCCGCCTCATGTTTGATGAGACAAGGTTATGAGTCGAATATTAAGAATAATGGTTGTTCTTTATATTTGAAAGATATGTTTCATGGCTTTGCACCCGTTCAGAACGGGTTATTTATTTTAAATCTTGATAGTGAATCGGTCTATAACATAAATGTTAAAAGGTTGAAACCAAATGATCTGAATATGACTTACTTTTGGCATTGTCGGCTTGGTCATATAAGTTGGAAGCGCATGAAGAAGCTCCATGATGATGGACTTCTAACTTCGTTTGACTTAGAGTCATTCGAGACATGCGAATCATGCCTACTAGGCAAGATGATCAAGACACCTTTTGCAAGGAGTTGTGAAAGGGCGTCCGACTTGTTGGAACTAATACATAGTGATGTATGTGGTCCAATGAGCACGACAGCCAGAGGTGGTTATGAGTACTTCATTACCTTCACTGATGATTTGAGTAGGTATGGATATATCTATTTAATGAAACACAAGTCGGAAGCCTTTGAAAAGTTCAAGGAATTCCAGAGTGAGGTACAAAATCAGCTTGGCAAGAAAATAAAGTTTCTACGGTCGGACCGTGGAGGCGAGTACATGAGCCATGAGTTTGATGACCATCTAAAGAGTTGTGGAATAGTTCCTCAACTCACTCCGCCGGGTACACCGCAGAGAAACGGTGTATCGGAACGGAGAAATCGGACCTTGTTGGACATGGTACGATCAATGATGAGTCGGACAGATCTACCTTTATCATTTTGGGGTTATTGTCTAGAAACTGCAGCTTTCACACTAAACAGAGTACCATCAAAGTCAGTAGAGAAGACACCACATGAGATGTGGACTGGTAAAAAGCCAAGTTTGTCTTTTCTTAAGATTTGGGGTTGTGAAGCATTTGTCAAGCGACTTCAGTCAGACAAGCTCACGCCCAAGTCGGATAAGTGTATTTTCGTGGGGTATCCGAGGGAAACCTTGGGGTACTGCTTCTACAACCGGGAAGAGGGCAAAGTGTTTGTCGCTCGGAATGGTGTCTTCCTTGAGAAAGAGTTTCTCGGTCGGGAAGTCAGTGGGAGCACAGTGCAACTCGAAGAAATTCGAGAGGAACCGGCTAGGGGCGAGTCGGCGAACGCCTTGGAGGCTGAGCCGATCGTGGTACCTACACCGGTAACAGCACCTGAACCACGGAGATCTGCCAGATTACAGAGTGCTCGAATGTTTTACTGTTAGACAGTAATGAGCCGGCAACTTATTCGGAAGCGATGGTGGGATCTGATTCCGAGTCATGGCTTGGAGCCATGAGATCCGAGTTAAAGTCCATGGATGAAAACCAAGTTTGGAATTTGGTTGATCTGCCTGACGGTGCAAGACCCGTCGAGTGCAAATGGGTCTTTAAGAAGAAAATTGATATGGATGGAAATATTTCCGTCTATAAAGCACGACTTGTCGCGAAGGGGTTCCGACAGGTTCAAGGAGTTGACTACGACGAGACATTCTCGCCTGTAGCGATGCTTAAATCAATTCGGATCATGTTAGCCATAGCAGCCTATTTCGACTATGAGATATGGCAGATGGATGTCAAGACGGCTTTCCTTAATGGAAATTTGACTGAGGACGTGTATATGATACAGCCCGAAGGTTTTGTCGATCCGGCTAATGCTGACAAGGTATGCAAACTTCAGAAATCCATTTATGGGTTGAAGCAAGCATCTCGGAGTTGGAACATTCGCTTTGATGAGGTAGTCAAATCGTTTGGCTTCATCAAGAGCGATCACGATTCTTGTTTATACAAGAAGTTTAGTGGGAGCAAAGTAAACTTTCTAATCTTATATGTGGATGACATATTACTGATTGGAAATGATGTCATGATGTTGCAAGAAACCAAAGAGTCATTGGAAAGGAGTTTCTCAATGAAAGATTTGGGTGAGGCAACTTACATATTAGGAATCAGGATCTATAGAGATAGATCAAGGCGGCTCATTGGATTGAGTCAGAGTACATATCTGGACAAAGTTTTGAAGAAATTCAAAATGCAAGAGTCCAAGAAGGGATTCTTGCCGATGTCCCATGGCATAAAACTTAGCAAGACTCAGTGTCCTTCGACAACTGATGAGCGAAGTCGGATGAGTGTGATCCCGTATGCTTCGGCAATCGGATCCATCATGTATGCCATGATTTGTACTAGGCCAGATGTTTCCTATGCTCTAAGTGTTACGAGCAGATACCAGGCTGACCCTGGCGAAGCCCACTGGGCAGCGGTTAAAAACATTCTTAAGTATTTGAGAAATACTAAGGAAATGTTCCTAGTTTATGGAGGTGATGAGGAATTCAGTGTAAAGGGTTACACGGATGCAAGTTATCTCACCGACTCAGATGATTCTCGTTCGCAATCGGGATACGTGTTCGTAATGAACGGAGGAGCTGTGAGCTGGAAGAGTTCCAAGCAAGATACGGTGTCTGCATCTACAACAGAGGCTGAGTATATTGCTGCCTCAGAGGCGGCAAAGGAAGCTGTTTGGATCAGGAACCTCCTGATGGATCTTGGTGTGGTTCAGGGCGCGTCCAATCCTTTGGACGTATATTGTGACAACAATGGTGCTATCGCACAGGCCAAGGAACCTAGACAACACCAGAAGAACAAACATATACTCATGCGGTACCACCTCATTCGCCAGTTTGTCGAACAAGGTGATATCAAGTTATGCAAAGTACACACGGATGCAAACATTGCAGATCCGTTGACAAAGGCGCTACCACAGCCTAAGCATGAGGCGCACACGAGAGGTATGGGCATTAGATGCCTAGGCATATGATGCCAGGATGATTGACTCTAGTGCAAGTGGGAGACTGTTGGGAATATGCCCTAGAGGCAATCATGTATGATGTAATTCCCACTGTATTCATAAAGTTATTAAGTTGTCCTTGTTTTGAACATCTAATATATGTCATTGAATATGTGATTCGATTGTGGAACTATATATTCATGTTGTTCATACTAGATTGTCCTTGGTCATTTAGGTTGTGCTGGACACACACCCTAGACTAATGTGAGTGTTGGCTGATGACACGGTTCCACTTGTCATGGGCATGGTGATGCCATTCCAACATTCACGGACTTGGCTAAAGAGTTTAGCAAGTCGGACTGACCCACATTGAGATGCAACGATCAAGTCGTCATTTGCATGTCTCAATCAATGTAATCCTTAGACCTGAGGTTGTCGCACAATCCGAGTTGTGGATCACCGACTTAGGTTCTGTCAAACGTTGTTCTGTGACAAGGCAACTATAAAGGCAGAGTTCGGGTCGAATGAGAAGCAAGCTGCGTGATGTGGATAATCAAGATGGGATTTTGCCCCTCCGAATGGAGAGATATTCTCTGGGCCCTCTCGAGTGATATGATTCAGGAAGCATGGCCATGCGCAACTCAGTTAAGTGTTAACTGTGTCTGTTGACTAAGAGTTAGTCAGGTGAAACACATATCACGGATCGAGAAGAGAGTTGAGCTATTTAAGGGATGACGATAAATCGCCTATAGCTCGACAAGGTATATCGTGAGGCAAAAAGGACTAAGATGAATATCACATTGAAAGGTATGTCGTCATGACTCAATGGTACTTGGGAGTCGGCACGTTCTGCTAGGAGCCGCTACCGATTGATCGATTGGGAGTCACACTTAAGAGTGGGAGCAAGTATTGGTTGGGTTGGACCCGAACCGGAAATGGACTGAGTTAGTGAGTCGGACTCACAGAGGGAATGGGCCACAAGTGTTGTGCAGCCCATTACCATACGCTATATAAAGAGGGGCGCAGGTTGCCCAACGGGCAAGTTAGTTCACTCTCCCATGCGTTGGGAACCCTAGCCCCACTCAGTCCAGCCGCCGCACCGGACCTAGCAGTCCGCCGTCGGAGCTCCTCCTCGTACGTGTGGATACCGGCAGAGGTGCTGTACGTTCAGCACTTCGGTTCGCGGGATTGGATCGGCCGGATCGGATCGTGGGACTGCACTGCCCCGACGTGCTTCATCGATAATCCGCAACTGCGCGTCTAGTGGTAATCATCGTGGCCTTCTACCTCGGCTAGATCTTGGAAGCATCGCGTAGGAAAAAGTTTTTGTTTATCTCTACGCGTTCCAACACGGGCTTCTTTTCCCCGTGCTCGGCGGGGCGATTTTCCTTGTCGGGTGATGTACCCCTACGTCCACGGGGTGCTTCTTTGTCCTTGTGTTCGGCCGCCTTCCTGCGGTCATAGGAGGCAAGTTTTGCGGCTGCCATGCCTAGTCCTTTTTGTACTTTCTTGTATTGTTCCGCGCGGGGATTGTTTTCCCCTGGTTGATTTATCTGCATGTAGGTAGCTGCGGCCAGCACCGCGGCTGCGGGAGTTTGCGGATGGATGTTTCCATCTTTGTCCACACGCATAAGTGATTTGTTGATTCCGCTTAAGGACTCGCCGTCCATAGTCGCGGTTCTCGAGGCGCGTCCCTTCTTCTGGGGGAGGTTCCCGACGGAAGGTGTTAGGGATAGCTCCGCTCGGCGTTGGCTTGACTCGTCCGCCATCCTTTTTCGCACGACCAGATCTTCTCGAGCTTCTTTGGTAGCAGTGGCCGCTCTCACTAGATGGTAGTGGTAGGCGACCATGTCTTCGTGTGGGACCCCGGCTGCAGGTGGTTTGCTTGTGCGGATGGCTTCCTTTGCTCGGAGCCAGGCATCTCGTGAAACGTTGATCTCGGCGCGTTCTTTCGCGCTTTGTTCAGTATCCGCGGGTGGTTGTTTCGATCCTGCCATGCAGACTTGAGCCAGACGTGGCTTGTGAGTCCTAGGTGTAACTCGAAAGGCCTTCCTGACCCGAGAGGGTTCCTCTGTAGAGAGGGTATGGAAATTGCTGGTGTTGAGGCGGATTGACTCGCCACATTTCGCTAAGTAGGGTCGTGAATCGACAGCTCCTAGGCTGGAAATTGACTCATATCCCGATTCTTCAGGGAAGTGGAGGATCCTGTCTCTGTTGGTGTAGAACTTGAAGCTCCCGAACGTCAAGGTGACGCTTTTCTCCAGATTGCTGAATTCTGGGCGTGATTCCGGCGAGTGAGGGGTGACTACGACAGATCTGATCTGAATTGGGTTGGTTGGAGTCGAAGTCGAAGGTTTCCAACGTGAGTTGGTTGTCGATGGAGCCGAAGATGCCGGAGATCCAGCGCCCGCCGTTCCCACAGACGACGCCAATTTTCGAATCTGCATCTCAACAAGTCCCTCGGGTGATCCCATAGGGTTTCTATTAGGAGAACATGTAGGCGCTGGTGACGATCTTCGGCTAGACAGGAGACACGGTTTACCCAGGTTCGGGGCCCTCGTAGAGGTAAAACCCTTACTCCTGCCTTTGTCGATCTGTATTCACGAGTAGATCGGTTACAATGGGGGGTTGCTCAAGTCGAGAGTGCGATCTCGAGCTCAAGGCTTGATGGTGCGGTATTGCTTGGTCCTCTCCCGGTGGCTCTCCTGGCCTTATATAGGTGGCCAGGTCCCAAACCGTACCCTGGGAGGACT
The DNA here is from genome assembly GCA_028641055.1 of Alopecurus myosuroides. Lineage (NCBI taxonomy): Eukaryota > Viridiplantae > Streptophyta > Magnoliopsida > Poales > Poaceae > Alopecurus > Alopecurus myosuroides. The sequence goes on along the minus strand of CM054063.1, from coordinate 8,495,277 downwards.
CGAACTCTAAACCTATGTCGGTTACAAGTTTCCTATCTTATCCCGCAAGGCATTGCGGGTGGGCTTCAACTAGGCTTTCTAGAGTAGTCCAAAGGCTTCCCGTATTGGGCTTCAGTCTTGGGCCTAGGACAAGGTATCCTTATCCGCCGGGTCCAAGGTTCATCCCTTCGTCATATGTCTCACACAATGTTTGTGTTATGCTTTAGGAAACACAGTGCTGGCAGCCTTAATGAGGCCCTATTGAACACAACAGATCAACAATAGTTAACAAAAAGCATCCAAATATATACTGAATAGACAGAACAAGTTATAGCATCCAAATTACATAACATAACAAGAAAACAATACCTTCTGCCTGTCACTCATTATGGTGAAATGAGCAGTGTTAGAGATGTTCAAATCTTGTTTCAATGTGGTGAGAAACCATTCCCATGCACTTGTGCACTCAACTTCAACTAGTCCATATGCAATAGGGAAAATGCAATCATTAGGATCAATGCCTACTGCAGTAAGCAAATTTCCTTTGTACCTTGTTTTAATCTGGCAACCATCTATGCATATCATTGGCCTGCATCCTTCTAAAAAGCCTCTTTTGCTAGCATCATAAGACCAGTACAAGGTAGCCAAGTGGTGCTTTGGAACAACATCTCCCTTTTCCTTTAAAAGATTTGTGGAGAGAAAAAATGTGGACTCAGGATTTCTTTTCCTCAGCTCTTCACCATAATCCCACAGCAGATTGAATTGTTCTGTCTCATCACCATATATCAGTGCCTCCTTCCTTGCTCTTCTCAGCTTCCAAGTATTTGGAGTCAAGTTAAACTCCCTCTGAATTTTAGTCTTAAAAGTTCCGAGATCCATTTTCTAATTGTCCCTAAACTCAGTAAGGAAATAATTGCAGAGAAACTTTGCTGTCAAGGACTTTCTCTCCCAAATTCTCTCACCCTGTGGACACCAAAATATTTTCTCACCACAATTGCATCTGTCCTGCTATCCACTGAAGCATTAAGGTACCATGTGCACCCAAATTCACAGTCTCCATCACACACGACCTCTAACCTTTTGGTCGCATTCCTTCTTTTGCTCACCTTTACTCTCTCCCTTATGTTGTATGCTTTAAGTGCATCTCTAAGCTCTTTAATGCATAAAAAAATCATGCCAACCTTGAATCTGGCATTGACATGTCAACTTGAGCATTAAATTCAGTGAATTTGTATTTGAGCTCAAGTGCTTGCTCTCTGTTTAGATGCAAATCTTCATGCTCAAGGCCTGCATCATCCTCTTGTTCAATTATGTCCACCCTTTCATTGTGATCATTCACTTCCTTATCAATGTGTGCATCAAACATGTCATCATCCCCATCTTGTGCATCATAATCACTATCATAAAAATCACTGTCAGTCTCCACACCTTCTGAATATGCAACAATCTCACTTGCATTGCTCTGAACTTCAGCTGCAGAAACATGTGAAGATGGTCTTCCATTTCCTATTTCCATGTTCCTAAATGCACTTTCCTCACCCAACTCTGGCCCTAGAACTTGGCGTGCATCCTCCTGACCTAACCTCATAATGCAGTCAGGTCTGAAAAATTTCAGAAAGTCAGTGTGATCAACCACAACTGTCAGTGTCTTATGCTCCTTCACTGCCTGTATCATTGCTACAATGTCAGAATTATTCTGAATGCACACTAACCCATCATTGATTCCTCTGTCTGGCAGACACCAATACACATGCAATCTGTCATCAATTTCATGATTTAGCTGCCTGATTATATCATGAATGTAAAGAAGAGACCAGGTGTCACAATTGCAATTGTCAAAAAAAATTCAAAACTGCCATTAGTGTACTCAATCTCATCACACAACCCTGTGATGAACCCATTATGAGAAATTGCAAGAGTGAATCTATCTGAATTTTCACCTGCATTGCAAACACACGAACCAATTTAAAAGATGCCACCTTTCTGAATTTTCTGCTAAACTAACAGGAAAAGGCAAAAACAGGGCATGCTTCGATTCATGTTTGACCACCTCTATAACTTGCAATACTATCCATAGAGCAAGAAAACACTATCCAAAAAATCTAAATGCCCCCAAATCGCTCTTATTAGGCTGCACAAGAAATCATGGATAGTCCCAAGTTCATAAAAAATTAAACAAAAAACTACACAGTAAGCTCACGAAAAACTTCCTGCGCACCTACAATACTTAATTGAGAGCACACAGACATGATCATAAACCTAGCTAAAGCCCCATGGCGGCCGTCCATGGCGATCAGAGCAGCGGTGAGGGACAGAAGCAAGGTGGAAGAAGAGGCGACATCGAAGAAGAGGCGAGACGGGGTGGAAGAAGAGGTACCATAATCCGGCGGTTCCACGCTGTGGCGACGCAGCACCGGCTCGTCCGCCATGGGCGCCGCGGCTGCGACGGGTTCGACGCGAAGGAAGGAGAAAGATGACTCCGTAACTGACGCGCGTCGAGCTCGCCTCCTGTCCGACACATTAAATTAAAGAATCCCAGGGTCCTAAACAATAAATGTGAATCTCCTCGGCAGTTTGGACTATTTTGCGCGACTTAAAACTCGCTGGGGGGTTTCTGCAAGATTCTGTGACCACCCAGGTGACACAGTGGCAGCCAAGTGGCACATTTTGAATGTCTTTGGACGTATTTGTTCCAACCTTGCAAGTTTTGGTATGAGTTTGGTCACATTTGCATGTAGTTGTATGTTTTTGCTCCCACCATGCAAATATTTGTACCTGTAGTGCTAATACCTCTTCATTTTATCGAAATTCAAATACATACTACTAGTATGGGATAAATATAATGAAAAAATGATTAATTGTGGAGATTTGAAAATTGGAATACCCAGATCCACGCTTTTGTCATTTTCATCTAGCTCAAGATACAAAGTATTTGAATTTGATTTTTTTCCGTGTTCGCGGTGTATGCCATTGGCTACATATGGATCTTTTTTTACGCGTGTAGGCGTGGACGAGGATGCGTAGCCCGGGATGTACATGTTAGTGGTTTAGGTCTTTGTTTAGTTGTGCGTAGCTTTGTGCCGGTACGTGTATCTTGGCGGCCGGATCCATGGTCTTGTGGACTTCCTTAGTCGATTTGCTACGCTGGTGGCAGGCGGTGGCAAGGTGAGACCGAGGCAATCATGCATCCCTCATAATAAGGCCTCCATCGAAGCTTCGAAGTTGGGTTTCTCGAGCCAAGCCTAGCTTTGTGTGGCTACTCTTCTCCTAGCTGCGGAGCTCCCATGGGGGGATTCAAAGGGGGTGAGGACGAAGGCACCACGTGGCTTCCTAAATAAGGTTCGTTCTATGGTCTAATTCTGCTGCAAATCTCATTCATATCTGCCTCCTCCGACTCGTGGTGGGAGCTCGGGTTATGATTGCGGGTCGGCTAGCATGGTGAGGCTGTTGGAGACCTGATCTGGCAGGTGTGGCTTCAACAAATGTGGAGCTGCTCTCTCTCTCTCTTGTGCAGAACGCCATGGTGGTGATGGGGAGAAGCATAGAACGGAGCTATGCAAGTTTTTCTTCATCTATCTTGAAACTGTGATGCTGCAGGATGATGGAAGACATCGTCAAGGCCCTCTGTTTTGGCATTCTACTATGGAGATTGTCTGGTGGTCACTGAACCCGGCAACGATTGTCTGTGTTGATTTAACCTCCATGTGGAGGCCATACACGAAGCTCGCGACGACGCTCATCGTTCTCCTAGTATCAAGTGGTTCCGTCCCCGATCCCGGTGAGAATGGCCGAAGCTTGAGCTTGTACTTCCATGGCGGAAGCAGAGGACCCGATTGCTTTTTCAAAAATTTGTTTAGGTTATGTCTTGTAAGATATATGTTCTTGTTTGTAAATGTGAGTTCTTTTGAAGTCCTTATCGTATGTTCTACTTCCACCGCCGTGAAGTAAAGAGGCATCCAGACCGTTCAGGGCGATAAAATAAAAATATTGGTCGCTACTAACTTTATACTTTTTTGAATTTACAACACAAATCGCAAGCCATCACATAAACATTCATATAGTCACCACAATGAACGCACGTACGGACATCCTTTTTTTATAAGCACCTCCGAAAGATTGAGTAGGCGGGACGGATGTTGAGATGGACGCCTGGTTTGCTTTTATGAGACACATATGTCAAACCCGAGGTTTAAACTCTGATGGACGAGTGTCCATTTTAACGCAACGTTTGGAGGCCGAGCTCCGTGGATCTCGGTATTTTAAACATTCAAAATTCATAATTTGATCTTCAAAAAATAAAAATAAAACTACGTAGATGTAGATAATAATATAACCCACAAGTGCGCAAAAATTCAATAAAAAAAATTCGTTATATTTTGGGCTAGGAAAAAATGATAAATGAGTGGATCTAAATCAATGAACACAATTTGAAAATGTGAAATTTTGTCAGGTTTATTGTGTTTGTATAGCCTAAAACAATACTAAGTTCATGCTGAGATTTTGCATACAGGTATATCTCAACATTATCTATACTTAGAATTTTTGTTGGGAGTATTTTGAAACAAAAAAGTGCATTTAAAAAAAAAAACAATACTGAGCCCCATGGAGCTCGGCTTCCAAATACAGTTTCTGTACAACCACCCTTGACCCTCCTAACCTCGTTTTTGTCCATATTACTTTTGGCACTAGGGGTCTGTTTGGATTCCGCCTACGTTAGCCACGCCAAATTTTTGGCACGCCAAATTTTTGGGGAAGGAATAGCTCGCCCACGTCTCGCCCAGGATTGGCAACAAAATGAACTAGGAAAGTTTGGTGGGCTTGGGCAAGCCAAATATTTGGAGCCCATCCAAACAGCTACCAACTTTCAGTCAACTACCAATATTTTGGTCGGGCAGCTCAGTGCACTAATCCAAACAGACCCTAGTAGTACGGCACACGTTGCTGCTACCACCACTTTCCCCTCTTCTTCCTTTTTCATCAACGAAACACTTTGCACGCAATTACAAGACTAACGCAATATATAATTAGACCAACATACAGTCGATGCATAAATGGAATTTAGGACACATCGATGCAGAGCAGAGTGGACGAATTTGGTTAACTAAGAGTAGTAGAGATTCGGGGAAATTCAGACAAGGCAGTGGAGTATATTGACTGAGGCAGGGATCGTGGAGCAGGATCTCTTATTACAGTCAAACAACCATATGTGCATCCAACACGCATGGTAATCCTACGCTATGGACATCCATCAACCAAAACTGGCATCGATCCCTTGCCTAGCTCAGCTAATAACAGATGGAGAAGAAGACGAGATGGAGCAGACTAGAAGAATTCACCGCCGGGGAATCTGCCGGAGAGGGCCATGGCGAGGAGGAGGACGGCGAGGTAGAGCAGGATGACGGAGAGCTTGGTGCTGAAGACGGCGAGGAGGAGCTTCACCACGAACACCAGCAGCAGCAGGTTGAAGAGCAGCGTCAATACCACCTCCAACCCCTCAGCCATCGGTCGTGTATCCACTTTCTGTCTGCCTGATTCCTCACTCGTTTTATATTCACAAGACTCCACGCAATGTATCGGAAAACAAGTCAAATCTGGCTTGTATTATTAGATTAAGAAAACATAAATATATAGTGCGTTAACTGAAACCATACCCATGGACATAAAAAAAACACAACTAAAGAGAAAAGTACAAGCAAAACCGTAAGCTCCTGGCCTGGCCTCGGTCGTATACATCGGTTATATACTTATATTCCATCAGCGTGGATGACATTATGTTAAAGAAATACAAGATGCCTAAAGGCTTTGTGTTTTCAGCGTTGAGTTATGTAGTCATTCGAGCAATCTTTGAGTTGTAAGACTTAGTACTATAAACTAACTTTGCGGTAAAAGTGGTTGTATGCATTATTATGGTGCAGAGATCGGGGCTATGCTCCCCCATTTCAAAAAAAAAGTAACCCTTTATGTTTAGTAAAAATCAGTTTGCCGGACATATTTTATAATGCCGAAAAATTATAAGATAAAAAAATCATGGATTCATCTCCACATTCTTCTATGTGTTGATATAAAAAAACAATATTTTTTATAGTCTTTGTAAAAACATAAAACATATCTCATGATTAACCTTGTTTTAACATCAAATCTGCCTTTTTCTAAAGGCAATAGAATGACAATTTTGTGAACACATATGCAGGGAAACCAAAAATAGAGCTCCCATCCCTTAATTTTGAAAAAAAATAAATCCAAAATCATATTTTTGAAGGTTCATAAAATTCTGAAAAAAATCCGGGGTATATACAATGTTGCATTCTACCAACGTCCAAAATCTCAACTCAAAACAATTCGTATTTTGGGATACATAAAAAATACCAAAAATCTGACATATGCAGAAGAGTTAAATTTACATTGTTCACTACATTTAAATGACAAACATTGTCTTTCTTGTGCAGCCCAAAATATAAGATATTTCTAGTTGAGATTTTACATGGCGTTAGTGTACAACATTGTTTGAATCCAGTTTTTTCTTGCAGATTTTATTTTTGAAACTTCCAAATATGATTTTTCGATTTAAAAATAAATAAATTAGCCCAGGCTCCATTTGTCTCGTCTTTTGATAAAACCTCGTTTATAGAAAAAAAAATGTTTTCACCTTTGGACTCCGTCTTCGCTCCGGGTAAAATACGATCTCCGCTAATTTTTAGAATTTTTGGCAAATATTTTCTTCAGAGGTTTTCTAAAATACAAAAACTGCAAAAAAACAGGACCGGCTCTAGGCACTCGGTTAATAGATTATTCCATGGAAGTGCCCAAAAAATGAAGGAAAACATATGGTAATAGGTAGAAAACAGGCATGGAGCACAATAAATTATAGATAAATTTGGGACGTACCGCCCATGTCGAGACATCGTGGTAGATTTCATAGACGGGTGTGCCATGAGACTACCGATAGAGACATGGGGAGACGTGGTTGTGCGAAGGACAATGACACAGGGTTTTTACCCAGGTTCGGTACGGCGCAGTAATGCGACGTTCCTACTCCTGCAAACTCACTATTCAGGACTAAAATCTGGAAATACAGAGTACAATGTGAGGTTCTATTGGCTGCTCGTCAAGGATCAACCTCTCGGCGAGTTAGCCTTTAGCTTCTTGCCTATCTATCATATCTCCTGTCCGGCTTTATATAATAGCCCGATTAGGGCATACAGAGTAGGAAACCTAGAAGACTACGGTATCTCTTTAACTTGGAAAGTAAGGAATCCGCCTTCTACTCCAAGCCAGATCACGTGGGCCGTGATCCGGGTTCTTCTAGAATCCGGCTTCTGTGCGTCAGCTTACTGGGCCGCCTAACGGACCGTAGCCCATTACCATTTAGGCCACCCTGGTAATCCGGCACTTTAGACTACCATCTGATATACCCCTAGTTGGTATATATCCGACAGTAGCCCCCAAGAAGGATTAAGACTCGGATTCGCCGTTTTTCGCCAAATGCATGTTTTCCAGGAAATATCGGCCTGCAGTCTTGATTCTTCTTTTCCTCTTCAAAGGATGTTACAACGCAAAACTCGGAATCCAGAAAATCCGGCTTTTCTTCCACGAATCTTCGCGGAGAAGGAACTTCCTACGTCAGTGCTTTAACCTTGCTGGCGTAAGGGACGCTTGGGTTATAGGTGGGAAACCCAGAAACATATCTCTGACAGATTCTCGCGGGAAACGAGGCGATAGCAATAATCACCCGCCGTTTCATTTCCCGGAATTTCCGGCGAGCGACACGCGTTGATCATCCAACGGTCAAAAGAGCCGTTAGCACGCATCGTGACGAGATTCCGGCTATAAATAGCCATCTTCGTCCTCCTCGTAAACCTTTCGCTCTGACTTCGCACCGCCACTTCCAGCGCCCAAGTTCTTCGCAGAGCACTTCCCGAGCGCACGAAGCACCCAGGACCTCACCGGAGCGACCAAGCGCTGCCACTCGATGGCATCTCCGTCATCTTCCCCGGCCCGCACCGTCGCTAAGGACATAGACGAGATAATCGCGACGATGGACCCGCAGCTGGACTCGCCAGTGCAAGCCTCCGGCGACGAGCCGATGAGGGCCACCGGCGGCACGGAGGGCGAGGAAATCCCTCTCGCCTCCGCGGATCTTGCGGGATCTTCCTCCGCGCCTCCCCCACCGTTCGCGCCCGAGACGGTGGAGGAGAAAATCGCGTTCGTCGGAGACGAGCTCGCGGCCGCGGAGGCTGCTGCGTCCGCCGCCGCCGGAGTCGAAGAAGAGGCGGAAACTGCCGGCAACTGGAGTGCCAGCAGTATTCCGCCACCCCTCCTTCCGACAATGAAGAAGGAGGGACTCGTACTGAAGGGAAAATGGCGGCTCCCGGAAGACGAGACCGAGCCCATGCCAAAAGACGGAGAACGCGTCCTCCTTACCTCTCATATGACGAGAGGTATGGGTTTGCCGCCTTCAGCCTTTTTCTTAGAATTTCTCCACCACTACGGTGTCCAGCCTCACAACCTTCCCCCAAATTCCATTCTTTATCTAGCCGGCTTCCAAGCCCTTTTCGAAGGGTATTTAGGAATAGCTCCAAGATTAGATTTTTGGCAATACTGCTTTGGAGTGAAGCGTAACCCCACAGAGGGCGTTCTTCCCATCTGCGGGACCATTTCTTTCACTCTTAGGAGGTTTAGGGAAGATTGGTATCCCAAGATAAAAACGTCAGAATCCGTCAAATTTTGGACGGGAACTTTCTTTTATCATCCTGACGTCCCGTTTCCCGGGAAGGAGAATGGAGTTCCACATTTCGCCAACTCCGCTATTATCCCGCAAGAGAGTTGGGCAGTGGAGGCGGAGCAAACTTTGCCGGAGGATTTGATGAAGATAAAGCGGCGTATCGCCAAACTTACTTCTTCTAAGCCTCCCTTAACCGGAACTGACACTGTTCTGTGCTGGTTCGGCCGCTGTATTCAACCTCTCGCTTTCCGCTCCCGACTCCTTTGTGAATACAAAGATCCAGAAGACGAAATGAGAGGGACGGACAAAGCCTTCTCCAAAAGGGACTTCAAAAAACGAGTCAACCAATTGGTCGCTACTCGCGATCAATACATAGAAAGTTTTGAAATGTATCACGAGGAGAACCCGGTCCCTAAGGTATTTTTATTTTCCTTGATTTGGACTTCTCTCGGATTGCTTTTTTTTCCTGACTTAATCGAGTACTTTGCCTTCTCCATAGTTCGACAAACTTAAGGAAGCTGATCTTGCATCCGACACCGAACTTGACGAATTACATGCCAACTTTTATGGCGGTCGGAAACGCAAGAGGCAAGTGATCCTCGAGCAAGTAATAAATCTTGACGGAATCCCCATCGCCGCATCCGGGTATTTTTCTGGAACTTTTTTACTTATCATTCCCTTCCGGTTCTTCGAGGTATTTACTTCTCGGATTTTTCCTTTTCAGCCTTGCTCCAATTCCTTTGAAACCAAAGAAATTGAAGAAACATAAAGCTGCTACTAGCCAAGGAGAGCCGTTTTCTGCTGCAGCTTCTCCCGTTCCAACTACTCTTGGTAGGGGGGAGAGGACCACGAACCCGGACATACAATTCCGGCAATCCAGCCAGCCTGTTGCATCTAACATGGATGCGAGGGAAAGGGCGGGACCAGAAATGGGTAGACATTCTCGAACTGGGGAGGATGAACCTATTCCCACTTTCGACAGGAACGTCCAGGTAAAAGAAGAACCATTTGACGATCTCGGATATATCCGCCCGGAAGCTAAGAAGTTCTTCGCTCCTGCTCCTTTGATCCGTCCTTGGCCACAAGGCGGGCTAGTTGTCCGAAATAACTTCGTATTCTCACCTCGTCAGGTCATGCAAGACGGCCTGCATCATGTTGGAATTCTCTTTTCTGAATATTTAAGGGAATTCAACGAAAACTTGTCAGATTTGCAGCAAATGAGCGAGGTAATATCTCTAGCCCCCAAGCAATAAGTCGAATGCATGCTATCAACTTAATGCTTCTTATCACTCTTATTCTAACTTAAGCGCCTTGCTTTCATTTCCGTGTTTTAGCAAACCGCTGATACAATAAACTTGGAAGTTTTTAACAAGCTTAACATCAAAAGTAAGGAGGTAAAAACCCTCCTATCTATTCTTGATGAGAAAGAAACGAAGCTGGCATCATCTCAGCTGGCGCTGAAGGAAACAACAGGTAACTTTTAGTTCTCTATAGTTCCTTGTCCATAATTTTTGCTAAGTACTTTTCCGAGTTTTCTTATCTCGGATAATTTGGCGAAAGCCAAGCAAATAGCTGAAGATGCCGGCAATGCCGAGAATCTCCGCCGGGAGAATTTGGACCTTCATAAGGAACTTATGAAGGCTCAAAAAGATCTGGAGGCCAGCAATATGGCTCTTGGAATTGCTCAATCCAAGGCCTCCCAGCAAGCGGACAAGGACACGGCCACTATCCAAGATTTGGAGAACGCCTTGAACCTGCGCCTGGAGGAAGGCTCCGAGATGGACAAGATTCTCGGTAAGTTATCAACTTTTACCGGATTTTCCATGTCTTAACTTTTTTCTCTGTTTTTCCGCTAACTCTTTGGTTATTTTGTCTTGAAAAAACAGGAGACGACCTAGATCTTACTCGGATTGAGAAAATCCGAGCTTTTGGGAAGGTGTTCACTGCGATCCGAGCTGCAGGCATGCAGCTGGTCAACAAGTACCTTCCCGCAAGAACTGGGGAGTTCTCGGAAGTTTTTCGATATCCTGGAGGTGGCGGAGTCCAAGGAATCCACCTTGCGCTCCGCAGCACGGGGTGGTGCACGCATGGCCTTAGGCCTTATGCGTATGCATTATCCCAGTGCCAATTCTTGGCGGGTGGCGTCCGGTATCCCTGTTGGATATACGGAGACCCAGCGGACCACCATCTTTGACGAGATCAAGGGTCACGCCACCAAGATCGCCTCCATGGTGAACATCTCCATCACCTATCCGGAAGAAGAAATTCCAGCAGCCCCCGAGGATGACAGCAGCGAGGAAGACTCGGATGCTTGAAGAAATCTCCTTGTCCTGGATGGTGGAAATAGGAAATAGGAGCATTACTGCACTTTACAATGTAATTTATATTGTAATGCTCCTATTCTTTTGTATAAACAAGTACTCCGCCCTTTGCAGTTAACATTTATGAAATTCTTTGCAAGTTTTCCGGGTTTTATATTCCTTTATCTTCCAAGTTCTCTGGTTTGTGTGCTTTAACTGTCCTTAGCGTTTGAAATGGCTCAGTAGTACTGTAATCTTCACGCCAAGTTACTGGGTATAACCAATCAGTTTAAACTTGGAAACATGGATCATACTAAAGGCATTTTTACTTACTAGCTCCAGTGACCCAACACATAAACAATCAGATAATGCTTAGAGAAAAGTAAGGAATTTTTTGAATGAAACTCGGGCACGCAGGCACAATCCGAGTTTCCTTTAACCTTTAGTAGGCTGAAAATCATTCAGTTTTTAAACGCCGAGCACGCAGGCACAATTCGGGTTAACATTGAGTATTTTGTAAGATCATTGGGAAATAGATGAGACGGAATCATGCTTTGTACTATAATAAACTTGTAAAAACATGGATGTAAGAATTCCGACAACTTTATTTCATGATCTCAAAGATGTTTACATAGAAATTGAACTAAGTATAGAAGGGACGTAACTGCTAGATACTCCAGGGCCTCTTTGTCTCCCCTAGTTCATCATCTATCTTTCTCTTTCTTTTGCGATTCGGCTTCTCGGGATCATCTTCCGTATCACGAATGTCTACAAGATAACACGATCCATTCTTCATGGCTTTACTGATGACGAATGGTCCTTCCCATACTGGGGCCAGTTTGTGTTTTCTTCGCAGCACCAATCTTAGCACTAGGTCACCTTCTTTAAAAGAACGATGCCTGATTTTCCGACTATGATAACGTCGTAAACCTTGCTGATAGATGGCGGATCTTTGAAGCACAAGTTCTCGTTCTTCTTCTAAGAGATCGACGGCATCCTGTCGTGCATTTTCGGCATCTGATTCATCGAAATCCTGCACTCTTGGGCTGTCATGGAGCATGTCCGTTGGGAGAATCGCTTCCACACCATAAACTAGGAAAAACGGGGTTTGCCCAGTTGACCTATTTGGTGTTGTTCGGATACTCCAAAGCACGGAAGGTAACTCTTCTACCCATGCTCCAACTGCTCTATGAAGAAGAGATTCGAGTCTTGGGCGTATCCCTTGTAAGATTGAGCTATTCATTCTTTCAACCTGACCATTGGATTGCGGGTGTGCCACAGATGCAAGATCTAGGCGAATTCATGTTTGTCGGCAATATTTTGCCAACTCTCCAATAGAGAAATGTGTCCCGTTATCGGTTATTATGCTGTGTGGAACGCCGTATCTCATGACTATGTCAATGATGAAATTTCTGATAGTCACACCGTCAAGCTTTTTGATGGGTTTGGCCTCCACCCACTTGGTGTACTTATCCACTGCAACGAGTAGATGCGTAAGTCCGCCTCTGGCAGTTTTGAATGGTCCCATCATATCTAGCCCCCAGACCGCAAACGACCATGTAATGGGGATAGTTTTGAGTGCTTGGGCCGGCATATTTATCTGCTTGGCGTAATATTGACACCCTGCACATGTGTTTACTATGTGCTCAGCGTCCGTCTTGGCTGTTAGCCAGAAAACCCCGGCGCGGAATGCTTTTTTGACTATGTTTTTTGATTGAGCATGATGTCCGCAATCTTCGGCATGGATTTCTTGCAGAATTTCTCGTCCTTCCTCTGGTAAAATACATCGCAGAAAAATTCCGGTAGTGCTGCGTTTATACATGCAATTATTAATTACCGTGTATTCTTTGCATCGACGCTGAATTTGTATTTGCAAGACTTCGTCTGCTCCATCCGGGTACTTCTGATCAACTAAGAAGTTTAAATATGGGATTTTCCAATCCGGGTTAACGAGCATGACTTCAATTGACTCGGAAGCCAGAGGATAATCAACATCTCCACCTTTTATCGATGGTTCGTACAAATGTTGGACGAAAACCCCTGGTGGTAGGGTTTTGACCCTTTCTGACCCCATGCGGGCTAATGCGTCCGCGTTCCAATTTTCCTCGCGTTTAACATGGAGTACTTCGAATCCAAAGAAACAGATGGCAAACTCGTCCACCGTTCTCCGATATTCGGCCATTATAGGGCTTTTGGCGTCCCAAGTTTGGTTGAGCTGGTGTTGTACCAAATCTGAGTCGCCATAGCATAGGATGCGTTTGACGCCTATTTCCTTTGCAATATGCAAGCCATGAAGCAAAGCTTCATATTCTGCCACGTTATTACTGGTGTTGAAGTGTATTTGTAATACATACTCCGTTGTATCTCCTTTAGGGGATTTTAGAACTACACCAGCTCCAGCGCCCTCCTTCATCTTGGATCCGTCAAAGTGCATGATCCAGTACTCGGACTCCGGCATTGGTGTTTTTTCCATTGCTTCCGTCCAGTCGGCGACAAAATCTGCCAGATGCTGGGATTTTATTGCCGTCCTAGGCTGGTACTTAATGTCGAATGCTGCTAGCTCGATGCCCCATTTGGCTACTCGGCCTGTTGCCTCCGCATTATTTATTATATCCCCTAGTGGCGCTTTGCATACCACTGTTATGGAATGTCCTTGGAAGTAATGACGGAGTTTTCTAGATGCGAAAAATACGCCATATGCCAGTTTTTGATAGTGTGGATACCTTTGTTTGGATTCGGAGAAAACTTCACTTATGTAATATACCGGATGCTGGTCTGGTATGCTTTGTTCGTCTTTGTTCCCACTAGTGGAAACAACCCCTCTCGTCCAGGGGGCCGGGGGGCAGCTGTCCCGGTTGCAACCAAATCCGGGACAAATGCCCTGCATTGGTCCCGGTTCGTGCGCCCGGGGCAATAGGAATCGCCTGGGCGCATTGGTCCCGGTTCGTGGGGGGCATATCGGTCCCGGCTCGTGCCACGGACCGGGACCAATGCCTAGCCACAGGCCACGTGGCACGCGCATGACCTGTTGTCCCGGTTCAGTCCAGGAACCGGGACCAATGCCCCCTCCCCTATATATACTGCCCCAGCCCCCCCTCCTTCCATCTTTTTTTTTGCTTGGAGGTGTGAGAGAGTGTGGTGTTAGTGTGTTTTTTTTTACTATGCACACGAGGTGTTCGACGAAATTCCCGAGACGCACACAAGCTCACTGAAAATGGTATCTTCGACCGAGGTTAACAAATTATCTTTTTCATCTGTAACTGATACATAAAAAGTATTATTTGTTGATGTACTGTGGTCATCTCTGTATTAATATGTATTTTGATAAACTTAATTATATGATGCACATGGATGCACGGCAGCGATGGATGTACGGTGACCGACGCACCTCCGAGTATATGGCAGGCCTGAATGCATTTCTTGCTGTAGCTCAGGCGAACAAAGATAATGGCTTCATGTGTTGCCCATGTGTTGATTGTCGGAACGTCAGAGAACATTCTTCCGAAAGAATCCTTCACGGCCATCTACTTCGGAGAGGTTTCATGCCCAGCTATAATTGCTGGACCAAGCATGGAGAAAGAGGGGTTGTGATGGAAGACGATGAAGAAGAAGAAGAAGATCCTTTGTTCCCTGAATACGACGATACTGCAATGGAAGAGAATGCAGAAGAAGGAGGTGATCAAGAACAGGCATCAGAAGAGCCCGATGATGATCTTGGCCGAGTTATTGCTGATTTGTAGCCGTAAGGTACAATAACATAGGTTCTTCGTCTTTTGGGAATGCCAAAATCGGAGCTTTCATCAAAATTTCCTTCAACTGGGTTAGCGCTGCATCTGCCTCCTCTGTCCATTCAAATTTGTCGGATTTCTTCAACAATTTGTATAGTGGCAAGGCTTTATCCCCCAGCCGGCTAATAAACTTGTTGACGGCTGCAGCGGAACCCGTCAATCTTTGTACATCTTTTACGCACGTAGGTTTGGAGATGTTTAGGATTGCTTTGATCTTTTCTGGGTTTACTTCTATTCCTCTATGAGAAACGATAAAACCCAGAAGTTTCCTGAGGGAACCCCGAATACGCACTTTAATGGATTTAACTTCATTTTATAAGTGCGCAAATTTTCGAAGGTTTCTCGCAAATCTTCAAGGAGTGTTTCTTTTTTCCTTGGTTACGACAGCAATGTCGTCCACGTAAACGTGAACATTTTTGCCAATCTGACTATGCAAACACCGTTGCATGCAACGCTGGTAGGTTGCACCTGCGTTCTTCAGGCCAAATGGCATGGTTATGTAATAGTACATCCCATAAGGGGTTATGAACGAGGTTTTGATTTGATCCTCCTTATTCATGCGTATTTGATGATACCCGGAATATGCATCCAAAAAGCACAAAAGCTCAGAGCCTGCAGTGGCATCTATTATTTGATCGATTCGGGGTAACGCAAACCTATCATTTGGACACAGTTTGTTCAGGCCGGTGTAATCTATACACATTTTAAGGGCAGTAGTATCTTTCTTCGGGACTAATACTGGGTTTGCAGACCATTCAGTATGTATAACTTCCCGGATAAAATCTGCTGCTAAAAGCCGGATGATCTCCTTGCCAATAGCCTTCCGTCTTCTTTCGTCAAATCGACGGAGACCTTGCTTGACGGGTTTCGATCCTGGGATCATCTTGAGTTGATGCTCAGCAAGCTCCCTGGGTACGCCTGGCATGTCCGATGGACACCAAGCGAAAATATCCCAGTTCTCACGGAGGAACTTGATGAGCTCGCCTTCCTATTTGTCGGTCATCCCAGTTCCCACTACGACAAATTTTTCGGATCTTTGGGATCTAGGATTACCTGTCTTGTATTCTCAGAAGCCTTGAAGCTATCTGCTGGCTTCCGGATTTCTTTTCCTGCCGGCATTTCTGTCGGCGATACCTCTTTTGCCAGCTCTTTCAACTCTTCCTTTGCTATGACTTTTTCAGCGCAAAGGGCGTTTTCTTTTTCTAGCTCGCTTGCCAATTTGAAGTCTCCAGATATGGTGATTACTCCTCCTTTGGGTCCTGGCATCTTCAGCTTGTTATAGATATAACATGATCTTGCCATGAATTTGGCGAAAGCTGGACGTCCGAGTATCGCGTGATACACGCTCTCGAACGGCACAACCTCGAAGGATACTTTTTCCTGCTGGAAGTGATCTTTGTCTCCAAAGGTTACATCTAGGGAAATTTCTGCTAGGGATCGTGCTTGTCTGCCAGGAACGATGCCGTGAAAACGTATGTTGCTGTGGTTGAGCTGGGTCTCGGAAATTTTCAGATGCTACAGTGTATCCAGGTACATTATGTTAATGCTGGATCCTCCATCCATCAGCACTCTTTTTAGCCTAATGTTTTGAACAATAGGACTTACGATTAGAGCTTGTGTGCCGGGTTCAGGGATATTCCCGGGATGATCAGACTGATCCCAGGTAATTGGTGTGTTTGAGTACTTCAAGAATTTCGGGGTTGCAGGGACAACCGTGTTTTTTTCTCGAAGCGTTTTCTTTGCCACCTTTGCTGAAGGAGTTGCCAGGAAAGTTAGGTTGCATTCTCCATCAACTCTCGGAAACTTAGGCTTGCCTTTTCGCTGTTGTTCCTGGATTTTTTCGTCAGTGTCCGATTCACTGTCTTCTTTCTCAGCTTCTGGCTTTTGCTTGGAAAACTTCCTCTTGGAATTGTTCCCTTTGTTTCCGGATCCTGCACTGCCTTTCATATGCTTGTTCAAGCGGCATTGTGCGTTAGTATGAGTGGGCTTCCCAAATTGCGAGTGGTGGACACAGTTTTCCGACTTTATTTTCTTCCACTCTTCTTTAGTGTACTTTATCGGCTCGGTACTGCGTCCTTTCCACCTATTGCCATTTTCCCTTCCAAAGGCTATGCTTACCTCTTTGGGTTTTTGTGCTGCATCTGGAGTTCCTTTTTTCTTAGGGCGAGGGTTCTTTTTGTCCTGTATCAGTTTATCAATATTGCCTCCTCTTGCCCTGATGTCGTCCTCGGCTGCAGCGTGTTCGTTGGCAGTTGTAAGCATAGATCCGAGATCTTTGTGCTTTTTGGAGCCAATCATGAACGGTACAAGTCCGGGTTTTAGGCCATTGACGAAAGCATGCATTGCTTGAACGTCAGTTACTCCAGAGCAACTATTCTTCATTGCCGTCCATCTTGAGATGAAATCCACGTATGGTTCGTCCTCAAATTGGGTGCAACGGTTTAGCTGGTTGGTGCTATTCGGGCGTTTGTAGGTTCCCCGGAAATGCTGAGTAAATACTCGAGCCATATCATCCCAGTTGTCGACAGTTCTGGAGGGTAATCCATTGATCCAATCTCTGGCTCCATCCAGCAACATCAGGGGAAGAAACTTTACAGCTTCCAAGTCTGTCCCATTGTTGATTTGGACGGCGGTATGATAGTCTGAGAGCCAGGTATCCGGGTTTGTACTACCGGTATATTTTGGTATGTTGGACCAACTTTGGCAAAGCCAGCATGTAGGGTTATCCTTCGGATCCTATCTGTGAAGCACTTAGGTCCAAAGTATAACTCATCTCTTTCCTCTCTATCCATGTGTGCGGAGTACCTACCGGCTGAATGGACAGAAGGGGATCTGCTCCTTTCTTTTCCATTATGGCGCGAACGGCTTTTCCGGGATTCTCTCTATTTCTTCCGAGATCTTGCCCCTTTAGATAAGGTGGAGTTCTACTCCTGTTTCTTTCCTTATTTCTGGGGGGTGTCCGGGATCTCTCACACCTGTGAGGTATATCCTGCCTTCCAGGTTTTTCAGCTGGGCGTCTCGGAGGCGGCATTGCTTTTCCGTCATTCCGAAGTTTTTCTTCCCGATCGCGAGGATTAAGTCCGTCTTTCGGGAGATGGGATCCAGTTCTAGACGCTTCATCCTTGTTGTCGGGATTTTTCTTGTCTTTTCTCGGATCTGCTTTCTTCTCTTTTGAGTTGCTTGAATCTCCAGGTTCTTCCGGTCCAGGTGCTCCAGCGGCGCATGTAGCTGTTTTACATAGGGCCGAGTCGTCATGCAACTTCCCTGATCGCTGCTGCCCTCGCTGTTGTTGTTGCAATGCTTTTCCTAAGAAAGCATACACCCCTTGAAGTTTTTCGCCATTGGAGTACAAATCATTGTTGAGGATGGGGAACGCTGCCTCCGCATTCTCTGATGCGGTTTTGTATATTGGTTCACCTCTGGCATCTTTGCCGTTTACCTGCTTTTGCCAAGATGGGTTATGAAACCTTTCTTTTGGCGGCAGTACTTCCGGTCTTACAATTCTGGGTAACCTTGTAGGTTTAATTCCAGATCTATTCTTTCTCTCGTATTCCTCGATTTCTTCCTTCATGAGTTTGATGTCATCCTGGGTTTTTTCGAGGTGTTCACGAGTTCTGAATAGATGTTGCTGTTGCCTCTGGAGAGCTTGTCTCCTGGCTTCTAGCACTTCAGGGGGTTCATGCAATCCTACTGGTGTTTGGAGTAACTCATGTTCTTCTTGTTCTGTCATTGGTAGAACAAGGATTTCTTTCGTTTTCTTCTCCGAAGGTTTCATACCGCTTGCGTCTCCGACTTCCGGGCTGTCATTGGCTGGATCAGCCAATTTCTTCTTCCAGAGTTTATATTGGAGCTTTTTAGCAGTTTTGTGCTTTTTCTTGGAAGAGGGAGGTTTTTTGATTGGTTCTTCCTCTGTCAATTCTTTGACATCAGGGAATTTCGGAGAGGTTTCTCCTTCTTCTCTCTCTTCCTCTGGCGGAGGAGTTCTAGGGCTTTCCTGACTGTCGACATCCGTGTTTTCAGCCGGTTTTGCCATCAGTACTTCGTGGAATCCCTCTTGGAAGGATTTGACCTTTCTTTCGAAAGCGTATTCCTCTTCGTCTTCAGTGTCGAAGTGATCCGATCCGGTTTCCGACTCTAATCTCGCCTCAATGGCGGCTAGTACTGAGTCAGCTTCCGAGTTCGTCGCGATGCTGACGGATGTCGGATCTTCCACCTCTGTTGTGGGAGTGTTGTTTTCTGCCTCTTGCACATGATTACTTTCATCCGTGTTTTCGGCGATCTCGGATTGCACCATGCCAATAAATTGTGATTCACTTGTATGTCGGCGATCTGAGCAAAACCCGGTATCGTAGTCATCTTCGACTGGGTATAGGGCGGTTGTGATAAATTTACTTCCACCACAAAACCCCATGGCCTCTGCGGTTAATCTGATAAAGATATTTGCAGATCCAATCGGTAATACGCAGGCACTTACCAGATGATTTTGCGCCGGTATGTAAGATCCGTTGTCGAGGAAGCGCCCAACGTCGTTGTCGAACTCCAAGCTTCCGACAGTTATGGAACTGCCGATCCCGCCGAGTATCCCAGATCGAAACTTAACGCCTGACGTCGCTGGCCCCACGGTGGGCGCCAACTGTCGAGACATCGTGGTAGATTTCATAGACGGGGGTGCCATGAGACTACCGATAGAGACGTGGGGAGACGTGGTTGTGCGAAGGACAATGACACAGGGTTTTTACCCAAGTTCGGTACGTCACAGTAATGCAACGTTCCTACTCCTGCAAACTCACTATTCAGGACTAAAACCTGGAAATACAGAGTACAATGTGAGGTTCTATTGGCTGCTCGTCAAGGATCAACCTCTCGGCGAGTTAGCCTTTAGCTTCTTGCCTATCTATCATATCTCCCGTCCGGCTTTATATAATAGCCGGATTAGGGCATACAAAGTAGGAAACCTAGAAGACTACGGTATCTCTTTAACTTGGAAAGTAAGGAATCCGCCTTCTACTCCAACCCAGATCACGTGGGCCGTGATCCGGGTTCTTCTAGAATCTGGCTTATGTGCGTCAGCTTACTGGGCCGCCTAACGGACCGTAGCCCATTACCATTTAGGCCACCCTGGTAATCCGTCACTTTAGACTACCATCTGATATACCCCTAGTTGGTATATACGACAGCCCAACATCTACTTTTTTTTTGTCATTTCTTAGTGTTGCACTCTGCATTGCATTATGGGTAACTGACGAACTGAACTGAACAAATGAAGCAACACAGAGAACATTTGGGCGACTTGTTGCCGCCATTTACTCTAAAGAGCAAAATATCCATTGAATTAAGCTTGCCACCGACAAGTTAGGTACATGGTAATAACAGGGTGTGATGTTTACGCACGCTTCTATTCTTATAGACAGTGTTGGGCCTCCAAGTGTAGAGGTTTGTAGAACAACAACAAGTTTCCCTTAAGTGGGTTACACAAGGTTTATCGAACTCAGGAAGGAAGAGGTCAAAGGTATCCCTCTCAAGCAACCCTGCAATTATGATACAAGAAGTCTCTTGTGTCCTCAACACACCTACTACAATTGTTAGTTGTATATGTGCACTAGTATGGCGAAGAACAGTGAAATACAAGTAATACAGATGGTTGTAAGTGCTAATGACAATCTGAAATAAAAATGGCAGCAAGCAAACATGTAGCATACTGATTGGAAATGGTGTTTCAATGATAAGAAACAAGGCCTAGGGATCATACATTCACTAGTGGACACTCTCAACAATGATAATCATAATTGAATGCATAAATATCATCTTTTCACTATGCTACTCCGAACCACTCTCCGGTCGGATAACAAACGCCAATCATTGCGTAGGGATGTAAGAGCACTCCTCAAGTCTGTATTCCCTCCCTAGGGAACCCCACGCTGTCACAATGAGCGCCCCAAATTAGTACTAAACAAACACCACAATTTCATAGGGTCATCCAATACAATATATAAATATCATGCTAAACCACACAGTGCACACACTGTCACATTTACACCGTGATCAAAGTTTCTACGGAGATTTCATAACCGAACCACTTGACTAGCATAACAGATGAAGAGTAACATCTACTTATTCAACTAGATTACAAAGCTCATGATCACATAAATATCACACTATGGGAGAGAGAGATGAAACACATAGCTACCGGTAGATCCCTTAGCCCCGGGGGAGAACTACTCCCTCCTCATCACAGGAGACAGCAACAACGCTGAAGATGGTGGTAAGGTTGATGGAGATGGCTCCGGGGGCACTTCCCCGTCCCGGCAGGGTGCCGGAACAGAGATTTATGTCCCCTGAACTTGTCGTCTTCGGCGGTGGAGCTAAGAAACTTTTTCTGGAAGGGGCCGATATATTTAGATTATGCCTCGGAGGAAATAAATAGGCGAAAGGACGATGTCATTGGGTGGCTAGGGGGCCCACACCACCTGGTGGCGCAGCCAGAGAGGAGCATGCGCAAGCCTAGGGTGTGGTGGCTCCTTTGACCCCCTCCAGGGTCTCTTTTGGACTCCGTTGACGCTACAAGAATTCTAAGACTTTTGGCTTTTGTTTTGTCCAATTCTGAGAATATTTCCAAAACAACATTTCTGAAACAAAAAACAACAGAAAACAAGAACTGGCTTTGTGGCATCTTGTCAATAGGTTAGTCCCAGAAAATCCATAAGATGATATAAAGTGTATAAGAAACATGTAGCATATGGTATAAAAACAACATGGAACATCATAAATTATGGATACGTTTATGTCGTATCAACATCCCCAAGCTTAGTTCCGAATCGTCCTCCAGTAGGTAAACGATCAAAACAAATAATTTCTGAGGTGACATGCTACCAACATAAACTTAATCATAATAGTAATGTAAAGCATGTAAATTAAGATCAAATGAATAAAGGTTGTGGTTTATAGTTGATATCAAATAGAATAATGTATAAACCATTAGGAAGAACAAAGTAAAACTTTTCTATGAATCAATACTAAAATACAATCAATCGTGCAATGGTTTATTATAGATGATTTAAGCTTCAAGAACAATAATATAATCATCCAAGGCATCAAACTCTCACAACAACTTCTGTTAGGATCAAGTCAAGTGACAACAATATGCACGTAGGAAAATCATTAAAATATTTGTGTACTCAAAACAAGCAAGCGTTCTGTATTGGTCCATGGCACCAGGATGTTATGGCTACAAGAACTTTATGGGGGGGGGGTTGGATGGTCAATGGAAGAAAGTCTCACACAACTGAAAGTGATAATCAGACAAAAGTAAGTCTTATAATCAAAGTTATGCAAGGAGTAGTGATTTCCACACAACATATGCACATAGAGCTATAACTGTATGAAAGCTCTACGATGGAACTAGTGGGGGTGCACCCAACTTGCTTGCTCACAAAGAAGTAGAACTCATTTGAGAAGGCTCATCATTGGAATATACAAGCCAAGTTCTATAATGTAAGTTCCCCACATAGTTAGGCAAGTAATAATATGAAAACTCTCTCCAAACTGAAGTAATGATGCTAACCAAGCACAAATGTGGAATAAATTATAGTAATATTGCCCCTCTCTCTTTTTTCCTTTCTTTGTTTTTTTATTTTTGGGCTTTTTATCCTTTTTTTATATATATAACCTCACTGGTAGGGGCAACACTCTATTTCACAATGAATCATCACACTTTTAGTACTCATAACTCAGACTAAAATATATCTGATGTATGTAAAACTAAATGCTCCTTACAGTGTAGCAGTATGCAAAATAACAATAAAGCATGACAACTAACATAATTATTATGGATGCTATATGGCAATATACCTCGGAATGGCTATGGAAATGCAATGGTAGGTAGGTATGGTGGCTGTTTTGAGGAATATAATTTTTGGCTTATGTGTAGAAGAACAAAGTTCTCCCACGGGATTTGGATGCACTAGCGAAGTTTGCACCAACTCTCAATGTGAGAATGAGCAATGCACAGTGCCGAAGAGGCTAGCAAATATGAATAGTGGATGTGCCAGAAAACCGTAACATAGAACTCACAAGTTAAAACATTACAACTAAAATCATGATCTTACAAGGCATAATCAAAATCACTCCAAAAGGGTCCGTGGCAGTGACAAGTCACTGTTAGCTATTTCGATTGTAGCGCGTAACAAAAAACCATTACGATTGCTATCAGCAAAGGAAGTCATATACCATAATCCTCCGACTGATTATTTGAGTGTGGCAAAGTTTCAAGATTTTAGACCAACCATTAATTGTTTTTACTTCACTAAACCAACAAGTTTACCATTAAGCATATTAATATCTCAAAACAACAGCAAATAATCAAGTGATACAGTTTAGTGATCTACAAGAATATGCAAGTTTTTTTCGTTATACCATCTACCACAAGTAGCATTTTCTATTTCCATCAAACACCAAATAACAAAAACTCTCCAAGAGATATAGCAATGAAATAAGAGATTACTAACATAACTGTACTAGAACTAACAGCTCTGAAGAAGAGATGCATGAAAAAACAGGAGCTAAAAGGATTTGCAGCATCTAGAAGAAAAACTAAGAATACGAGCATAACGAGTATTCATATAAAAAAGCGGATCTTGTCTCTCTCCCACACAAAGAATGCTAGGTTCCAACAATATTATTGCATCAAGGAAAAAATAAGAAAATGAACATACGCTCTAAGTAAAATTCATATGATGTGACCGAATAAAAATATAGTTTCACTAGAAGTGACCTGATAAATTGTTGATGAAGAAGGGGATGCCTTGGGAATTCCAAATCTTAGAAGCTTGAGTCTTCTTGGAATTTGCTAGGATGAACCACGGGAGCATCCCTAAGCTTTGGCCTTGCAATCTTCTTAATCACATTATATCACCCTATTCTCTTGGCCCTTGAAAACTTCATTCACACCACACTCAATGTAATTTGTATTAGAGGGTTAGTGCACAATCAAAAATTCACATGGGTTGTGTCGGGTTTTCTAGGAGCCTTTTGAACGGATGTATAGGCACCTAGAGGGGGGGGGGGGTGAATAGATGATGCTTCCAAATATTAATACCTTTTTGATTTAGGCTTGACACAAAGGTCAATTCTCTAGATATGCAACTAAGGTGAATTTAACTATATGGAAAGAGCTACACTAAGAAAGATACAAGCACAAAGTAAAGGTAAAGGATAGAAGGAACCGATAGCGCAAGCAGACATAGACAAGGATGTATTCCCGAGTTCCTCCCTTTGAGAGGAGTATGCCTAGTTGGAGGTGTGTGAGTTTCGTCATGAAGGCCTACTCAACTCCACAAAGGGCTCACCATATTCTTCGATGAACTTCGACACAAAGGCCTAGTTCACCTTCCACTATTGATTTCCTTCGAGTCGGAAATTGGTTCCTTTACAATGAGCTTGAGGCACACACCCACAACCAAATTATGGGCTCCCAAGAACACCAACAATCTTCTATAAACAACAAGTGAGCAAAAATGGAGTCTAGGTTTTCCACAATGAAACCGTAGACACAAATCCCACAAGGCAAACAAGGGGGAAATGAAGAACAACTTGTTGAAGATGTAGATTCGGGCCTCCGGTGCCGATTCCGCCCTCCGACGGGGTGCTAGAACTGGGCTCCATAATCCCTAGATTGGACCTCGAGGTGACAACGCCTCTCTGCATATTTCGTGAAAAATATCTCCGTTCCGATAAAGTTAGGGTTTAGCGTATCTTATATGCGAAGAGGTGGTGTCTAGGGCGCCCATCGGCCCACCAGACGCGGCCTAGGGTGGGGCCATGCTTGGCACCCCCAGTGGGCCACCTGGCTCCCCTCCGAGTCTCCTTTGGACTCTGTCTTTGTTCCGGGTAAAAAATGATCTTCGTGGATTTAAGCCCTTTACAAGAATATTTCTTTAAGAACTTTTCTAAAATACAAAAACAACAGAAAATAACAACTGGTCTGGGTCATCTTGTTAATAGATTAGTGTATGAAAACATCCGAAAAATAAAGGAAACCATGTGAAAAACATAAATGCATTGGATAGAAAACAAGCATGGAGCATCAAAAATTATAGATACGTTTGCAACGTATCAGACAGTTATAACTATTTCACTATGATGTGTAGAAGGGGCAAAGGTGCCACAAGAGAAGTGAGAAGCACTCGTGTGAAAATGAACATATGTTATTTTTTCCAACAAAAAGTAATTCACTAGTACAATACTTATTCTCTCAAAGTTTCTACAAATATACTTGCCTAATTATACACTAAATCCTTTATTAACATATTTTTAGAGCATTTTTATATATCTCTACCATGAAAATTGATATCTATATAGTTGATACAGTTTTCACAAATTTACCGATGAATAAAATTATTTTAAATCTATCACAATGAAAATATATTTCAACTATATACATTACGACTATGTAAATACAATGCTACAACAAACAATTAGCAAAATTGTGATGTGGTTAACTATGTCAAATAAGAATAAAACATAATTTTCATTATGACTTGGCATGCTAAAAGTAAGTATGAAAGTTTAATATATATTATATTAAAATCAATTAATATTCGACGATGATTCAACATTCTATCTTTCTATATAGAAACTCCTCCAATCCCCCGCATATGAAGAAGTTTGCTCCTCTAATCCACCCTCCCGGAACATAAAATACTTATTTTAAATGTATATTCAATTGTATATAAATACAAAGTTTCTTACCAAGAGAAGCCTCCATTTATAAAGCCCGCTTTAGGAGCTAAAGACTGCATAGCAGAAACAAACGGTCAAACACGTGAAAAACTTTGTATTTTTTGATACATTTGGTCGGTGTTCGAGATGATTGGGAGATATTTGGACATGTCTGAATAAAAACTTGAATTGCAAGTCTTAATATATATACTACTATGTCTCAGTGCTAGCCCCATAAGAAGTTCCATTTGTTAGGCTCTTGCTGATTGTGAGAAAAATTTCCAATTTCTGACGAGCCTCTCTATATAGATATGAGGAGATAGAAATGGATTTGAGGTGTTGGGTCTATCTTGAAGTAGATATGCTTTCATCAGTTCCTCTAGCTATAAATGGCCACACCAAGAAGGTCTTGCGTGGGGAACATGGTCGTAGGCCCAAACGATTTGTATATCGATCTTTCAATAGAATTTATGGTTTTGCCCTTTTATCTTCTTAATGCTGAACCATGTCTTTCTCTTTTGACCAATAGACAAGTGGTTGCGCACATTTTTGTTTACACCAAAGGTAATGTGAATGAAATCAAAGATTTGGATGGGGATCTTCAGAGTGTATACATCGAGAGGGCTGTGAGCATCATGGTTAGGCGGCCACCATAGGATAACCAATACGCAATACTACTGGATAGGCGCAACGGTGAACTAGGACATGACAATAGGTCACGTCATGCCCGTCGTAAGTGAATGGCAATCTGACATCGTGCCCAATTTATATAAATATGGCGTTTTCCCAGGAGAAGCCTCCATATAAATCCCACTAGAGGGAGCTAAAAACCGCGTATCGGAAATAAAAGGCATGGTTTGAGGGAGCTGGCGACGAGGCCGCTAAGGATATCATCCTTTGAGTACATCGTCAATCTGGAGGAGGAGTAGATGCAGCAGCAGGCCGATGGCAAGGAGGATAAGTTATCAAGTTATTGTGTCCTTCGTAGTTTCTTTTGTCGAGGAGTTGTCGATATTGTCTGAAGATGTAAGACAAGCAAGCTTAACCTAGAAGCTTCCCGCAAGCTAATCCCAGGCCTTGTTTAGTTCGACAACCGAATGTTTAGTTCAAAAGGAGATCAAATACTTTTGATCTTTAAAAACTTGAAGAACTATCCTCTGAATGAAGGGGAAAAGATGCACCTCATGTGTTGCTCGTAGAAAGCCTCCTTGATCCTCTCGGGGAAAAAAGTAGGAACATGAGAAAGAGTGTGAGTGTTGCGCGAACCATGTAGCACGGGAGTTGAGATCATCGCAACTTGAGAAATCAACCTAGGCAACATACATGGAAAGCATGGACAACAAAAACAAGTTTAGCACGTTTGCGGCTAGCACGAGAAAATCCTCTCGAGCCATACATCCACAATCTTTGCAACATGTCGCTCAAACACCGGTCACCGTTGCAGCGGAGCAAAACACCCATTCGTGGCAAGGAAAATTCTCATTGGACCTCTGTTGTTATATAATACGGGTAACCATAAACCCATATGTTGTTCGAAGCTCCACCTAGGCAAAGAGGCATGGCTGACAAGCGCAGGCGAGGAAAGGGTAGAGGGAAAGGAGACATGTGGTTAGGAGAGAAGTATAGATCTAGTGGGTACGGTGTGCGCAGTGCTAGCACAGAGCAGGGTCGACATCTCGGAATTGTCCCTCCCCATACCTGTTCTTCCTCTCGGAGACTATCTCTACTTGCCCCAGACCTCGAACTCTGTAACGTATCCCAATTAATCGACATTTGGATCATAACAGTGACCGATCTGACCGGCCGATGCTCGGGCGGGAAAAGTTTGAGGAAATCAAAATATCTCGATTGATTCGACGGTTACAGCAATCTCGCTATGATTGTGTAGAAGGAAGAAAGGTGCAACAAGAGATCCACGTGTGAAAAATGAACGGTGGATACTCATTTACAAGAAAACAAAAATCCAGGGAGATGGAGAAAGGGCCAGTACAATATTGCTAGAGAACAAGAACCGGGGTCGTCCCCACTCCCCTCAATGATAGCGGTTGTTATGTATCCTAGCACCGTCGACATGCTACAGCGAGGGAGGGAGGGAGAAAGAGATCGGTTTTCCATCGTCCGTTGGTTAAAAAATCGTTTCTTTGGTGCCACCTCCGCCAAGCTCCGCCGCCTCCGTGGCCTCACCGGATTGGCGCCGCCCCAGCCAGATACTTTGCCGCTTGCTTCCCCCTTCCCTTCTTCCTCCTCACTACTCCCCTGGTACAGTTGGGAGTAATTCACTTCAGACACAACACCGCCCACCCCTCCCCGACAGCGGCCGCCGTCCTAGGGCGTGGGGGGCAAACAAGGAGCAGCAGAGGAGAGGAGATGCCGCCCCCGCGGCGCACCACCTCCGGCGGCGGCACCACCTCCGTCGCGCCGCTACCCCCGCCGCGCAAGGTCCCGCTCCGCTCCCTCCTCCGCGCCGCCTCCGTCGCCTGCGGGGTGCAGTTCGGGTGGGCGCTGCAGCTCTCGCTGCTCACCCCCTACGTGCAGGAGCTCGGCATCCCGCACGCCTTCGCCAGCCTCGTCTGGCTCTGCGGCCCGCTGTCGGGCCTCCTCGTGCAGCCCCTCGTCGGCCACCTCTCCGACCGCATCGCGCCCGCCGACTCCCCGCTCGGCCGCCGCCGGCCCTTCATCGCCGCGGGGGCCGCCTCCATCGCCATCTCCGTGCTCACCGTCGGCTTCTCCGCCGACCTGGGCAGGCTCTTCGGGGACAACATCCGGCCCGGGTCCACCCGCTTTCGGCGCCATCATCGTCTACCTCATCGGCTTCTGGCTCCTCGACGTCGGCAACAACGCCACCCAGGGGCCATGCCGCGCCTTCCTCGCCGACCTCACCGGTAAATTAATTCCCAGCCCAAATTCAGTTGCTTCCTTCCCTCCCTCCGCATCAAAAGTCAGTTACTTCCTTGCTCGATTGCTTGCTTCTGCTCCAGTAACATTGCTTCCCCAATCGATTCCAACCGCTCCCCAGCACCCAATTTCACCAATTTAATAGTATTAGCTCCAGCAAGCAAGCAACCACAGGGGAAAGTGCAGAGGAACCGATTGATTGACAAATTTGGGATCCGTGATCAATTCTGCTACACGACGAGGGGCCAAATGCCAAAACCCAGACAATCCTATTTTTTTTTCAACAAATCTCGCTGTGTGGCCACTGGGCAACAGAGGAAGATACAATTCCATGCTGTCGCTTTCCCCTTTGGGCTAGGAAAGATTCTACCTCCGATGGTGATCTTGGTCGGCTCTCTAATTTCCCATTATTGCCAGCTGCCCCCATATGTTTCTAGCAGCAATGGGGACGGGGTTAGTAGGCGCACACAGTCACCACAGCCACTACCTAGCCAAAACCAAATATAAGGACGTGGCGCTCCATCACAGCGATGCAAATCTTTGAATAATCGCACGGTTGGTACACATGTCGCCACCACTTCCTGTCCTTTCATCCCTACGCTACCACTTCATTTATTTTATGTGTCTACTATTTAATTTATGTGGGAGTGATGATGAAATGTGGGGGGAAGCTCAACTCAAGTATGCATTTATTTAGTTTATGTGGTATCGATCATGAAACCTGGGGGAAGAAGCTCAATTCAATGGATCGATCGCTTTCCGATCGAGCCAGGCCTAGGAGATATTTACCCATTACTACTGCTGCTCTCCTAGACATTATTGCGAAATTTCAAATCGTAGGAACGACGACGGCGGCATCTTTCTCTTTTTGTTTTGGCAGCAGCCAGGGTGCATTTTCTGAGGGGGGCCTGCTTGCTTCCTTGCCTGTGATAGTAATTATCGCCAATGCTGTGTGGCTGTGGTGGTCTCCCGATCTGCCTTTTGCTCTATCATCAGATGTGAAGGCCATGCGACTCGTGCCAGACATTGAGAACGGGGATGTGCTTGTTGTGACCACACATATTTCTGTCCAGATATATATATACATCTGAAACTATTATTGCTACTACGTCCTTCTCTCAGAATTTATTTCGTGTGGGATCAATCATGAAAATGTGGGGGAAGTTCAGTTCAAGATCGAGATGGACCACTTTCTGATTAAGCTAGGCCTAGCAGACATTTAAGCCAATATTACTACTCTCCGACACATTATTGCGATTTCTTTTTGAATCGTTGGAACGAAAACAGCATATTTTGTTTTGTCATCATCAGCCAGGTACTATTCCTTGAGGGGCCCTGCTTGCTTAATAATTACTGCTAATGCTGAGTGGCTGTGTATGGTCTCCCAATCTGCCTTTTGCTCTACTATCAGGTGTGAATGTGATAAGAGACGTTACACCGATGACGATGGGGATGTGCTTTCTGTGGCCACGCTGATTTCTGGCTAATATGTAGTATAGCTGAAGTTATTATTTTTCTTTTTCTCGAGGGAGTATAGCTGAAATTATTAATATTACATCCTTCTCTCAGGATATATATGTGTAGCGCTAGCTGCTGTAATTATGTGTAGTAGGCAATCGAGTCAGCAGGTGTGGCTGTGGTCTCATGATCCGCCTTTTGCTTTATCATCAGGTGTGAATGTGATGCAACACATTACACTGATGTGAATCTTGGGGACAGTGGACACACATATTTCTGTCTAATATTTATATCTGACAGATTTCTGTCTCAAATTTATATCTGAAACGATTGCTTCTTTCTCTCAGAATACATCTTTTGTTTAGGCAATGGACCTTGGCTGAAACTATCTTTATTGCCCAAATACATGTAATACTTGTGCTCCTCCTGTTGGTTAAAAAAAAAATACTTGTGCTCCTCTGAGCATCAGTAGCTTTGTCGAAAAATCTGATTAGGTTTTGGGTGCACCCACTTGAAAAAACGTTCTCAATTATCTGCTAGTATTAGGTCCATTTGTGCAAGATAAACACAAATGTTTAAATACTTATAACTAGCATCCATGGTATATGTTAGCATCCACACCTCAAACATAACATTTCCGACTGACGAATCCTTTCTGCTGCAGAGAATGACCCTAGGAGGACTCGGATCGCTAACGCCTACTTCTCGCTCTTCATGGCCCTGGGGAACATACTCGGGTATGCCACCGGAGCGTACAGCGGCTGGTACAAGATATTCCCCTTCACCATCACCGAGTCCTGTGGCGTCAGCTGCGCCAACCTCAAGTCCGCGTTCCTGCTCGACATCATCATCCTGGCCATCACTACATACATTAGTGTAGCAACGGTGCAAGACAACCCGACTTTCGGGACCGACGAAGCAGCACCTCCGAGCAGCCACGAAGAGGAGGCTTTCCTCTTCGAGCTATTCGGGTCATTCAAGTACTTCACGCTGCCCGTCTGGATGGTCTTGATTGTCACCTCCCTCACTTGGATTGGGTGGTTTCCATTCATCCTCTTCGACACCGACTGGATGGGTCGGGAGATCTACCGCGGAAGCCCAGAGATCGTCGCCGACACGCAGAAGTACCATGACGGTGTGAGGATGGGTTCCTTTGGCCTCATGCTCAACTCGGTCGTTCTTGGGATCACGTCGGTCGTGATGGAGAAGATGTGCAGGAAGTGGGGAGCTGGGCTCGTGTGGGGTGTTTCCAACATCATTATGGCTCTGTGCTTCGTGGCGATGCTTATTATAACCTATGTGGCCCAGAACCTGGACTATGGACCTAGCGGAGTCCCTCCGACCGGCATCATCGTCGCTTCTCTCATAGTTTTCACGATTCTGGGAGCGCCCCTGTCGGTCAGTATTAATTCACCAGTTGGTTTTCTTCCACTTTGTTTGCTTACATGCTGTACACCTGTGTGTTGATTCATGTTTTGTTTTCTCTCTGTTGCAGGTCACGTACAGTATACCATACGCGATGGCTGCCAGTCGTGTTGAGAATCTTGGGCTTGGCCAGGGTAATTTGCTTTTGAGTGAACTGTTTGACTCTATGTATCATCTTGGATTTGTGTTCTTACATAGTCCCCTTTTTCCCCCGCAGGTCTAGCGATGGGCATTCTTAATTTGTCTATTGTCATACCGCAGGTATTTACTTCTTTTTATTTTGTTTGCTTTTGAGCATGGTTCGTTTATATGGATATTTTGTACGGCACGACAAGGTACCAAACACAATGCTATGTCTCCAAAACCACAAGTAAGAACCAACCTGATATGAAGTGCTTCTGGCACCTAACCAATTCAATCTAGTAGTACCCTGCTGACCCATCTGAATTGTTGAGCAAGATTTAAAACTAGTTCTAGCAGCCTCATCTACTAACCAGTTAAGATCATCGTGATGATAAGTGAACACTAACCTACATTGTACCACTGCCTTGGATGACATTGATCTGCATAGTCACTTGCTGACTTGCAGTACAAAGGTCAATATCATGTTGATGGATTTCGCAACACTAGGCCTTGCCATCCAAAAGAAAACCAAGCAAAACATTATGTGCAAAAATGTCCAGATTCATGCACATCTTTTTAAATTGATGTAATGCGGAAAATAGATGACGGTTGGAGCTATATTTTCTGTTGGGTTTCTGCTATAACTTGAAGTGCAATTGAAGCTACGCGTAATGCTGCTTTCAAGTTTCTCAGTGTTTGGTACTGAAACATGCACCCATGTTATAGCCACTGGTAAATTATTCATTCAAAGTTGAAACTAACCTACTGAAAACTATGGTCATCTCCTGATCCTTGGACTGGCTGCTGGTAGGATAATTAAGGCAGAAACTTGTTAGCTCAGGAAACCAAACCCTTTGCACTAAAAATCAACTGAAAACCATTGGACATAGAAACCTGCCGAGCCAAAATGGTCAATACATGATCACCAATATTGCGAGAAACGACATTTTGTACTCAAATCTATTGATTGGTTCCGTGCGTAATCTAGTTTGTCCTGAATATCCATGAGCTGCATCTGAGTCCTGTCACCTGCTGCAGATCATCGTGTCGCTGGGCAGCGGGCCGTGGGACGCGCTGTTTGGAGGAGGGAACGCACCGTCGTTCTTCGTGGCGGCCGGCGCGTCCTTCGTCGGCGGGCTGGTGGCCATCCTGGGGCTCCCACGAGCTCGCATCGCGCCCAAGAAGAGAAGCCAGCGATGATGAGTACATCGTTACTGTATATCCTCCTCAAGTTAAGTTGCAACCATTCTTTGCACTCAGCTGTTCCAAGACACACACCGGGGGATGCTACTACACTACACTAGGCACAGAGGATCTGTCTGTATATCATCATCATGCTGAAAGAGCTCTGGCTGGAATTGGTCTTGTTTCCTTCCTTCCTTCCTCCATGAGCTGTCGTTTTTTCGTGTCTCGAACATGGTTGTATCTTGTTGTATGTCGATGTTTTGTCGGTCAATGAATGAATAAAATTCGCAGGTTTTTTTTTTAATACTTTGAGATCGTTCTGGCACCTTATCACTTGCTCTTGCTTTAACCAGAGTCCAAATGTGCAAGTTGTTATCATGAGCCATGTGGAAAAGAAGAAGCGGATGGAATTATTATGCAAACTGACAGCAGCATCAGTGCACCGTATAAATTGAAGGAAGAGTGGAATTACCAAGATGGCTAATCTTTATAAGTTGAGAAGTTACCATTCCAAGTCTAGCTAGCTTGCATACATTTTTGCTTCACTGAGAAGCTAGCTTGCATATATTTTTGCAAATGGTCTAGCTACAGAACCGTTGGTATACTTACCTGCAAGCCCAAATAATGATTGCCATTTATTCCAATTCCAGTGCAACGATAAGACAAGTTTCTGACAACAGGAGCATTTCTCAGCTCACCAATTTCATCACGAAACTGAATACAGTCTTTAATTGAAGCAACATCATTAATTCGAGATTGAGTCTACAGCAGCATACAAAACGCTCTAATGAGAAAAAAAAAATGTCACCATGCCAAAGGAAGGAGGCAGGCAACAGAGACTTCAACAAGCTGATGAGAAGAAACACTCATTTCACACAGCGTACAGTGGAATGAGAACACACCCATTGGCACTGCTGCAACAATTACGCCTCTCACGTTCTCGCCTTCAGGATTGTTCTCCAACAAGTACACCAACTCATAGTTTTTTCTTCTTTGCAGCTAATTAAGAAATCACCACCGTCATGGAAATATGTATTTTTCCATTCAGATTTAACAACTCGTTGAGAAACAGATGCAACACCTCAGTGCCTGCCAGGATTATGTTCTTCTCGCCCCATCAGAGCCTTACCACTTTTTTTCCTTTGAAACTCTTGAATTCTGTGTTGCGAATCCCATGAGAAGATGATGCAGCTGGCATTGTTGCATTACAACCTGATTATAAATGGCAAGTGAGTCAGTGTTGAGAGTGAATGAAGTAATATTGACAGAACAAATAGGACTCAAATTCGAGACCATGACAAGTACTTGAAACCTAGGGACACATCCTAAAATCAATACGAGCAAAAATGGAAATTCTACGATCTATTTATTGTTTCTACAATCAGTTCTACCAGTAATGGGCTATGTAGTTCCAGATTTCTGGTCTAGGTGAAGGAAGAAATCACGTTAGCTTTAGTCAACAAATTCGTTAATAAATTCATGTCAGCCACTACTAGCTTACCAGTTGTTAATTTAATTCTGTCACAAAAGAAGACACGGTGAACCCGAACCTTGGAGCAGTGACGATCAACTAATCCTTTCCAAAAGTCCTTTATGTGTCAGTTCAACTGTAACATTCCTTATGTGGCCAATCTTCATTAAATCTTTGCTGCATTCATCTGAATCTCGCAGCCGCCGGAGTTCCTCTACTAGCTCTTCAGATGTGACTTTCAGACGTAATGTTTTTCACCTTTCCGAGCCCATCTGGGCTAAAGCATCCGCCTTCCAGTTTTCTTCCCTTTTGACAAGATTTACCTTAAATCCTAGGAAGCAAATGGCGAATCCGTCGACAGCTCTCCGATATTCCGCTATTATGGGGGTTTTGGTATCTCATGTCTGGTTAAGATGATGTTGTACTAAGTCAAAGTCTTCGTAGCAGAGTATGCGTTTGATACCTATTTCTTTTGAAATATGCAAGTCATGAAGCAATGCTTCGTATTCTGCCACGTTATTACTGTCGTTAAAGTGGATTTGTAACACATACTCAATTGTGTCGCCTTTTGGATATTTTAGCACCACACCTGCACAGTCGTCTTCTTTCATTTTGGATCCATCGAAATGCATGATCCAATATTCCGACTCCGGCATTGGCGTGTTTTCCATGGCTTATGTCCAATCAGCTACAAAATCTATCAACACCTGGGATTCAATGGTCGTCCAGGGTTGGTACTTAATGTCGAATGTCGCGAGCTCGATGCCCCATTTGGCTACTCTGCCCGTTGCATCCGTATTGTTTATAATATCCTCTAGTGGTGCTTTGCTTACCATTGTTATGGAATGCCCTTGAAAATAATGACGTAGTTTTCGAGATGCGAAAAAATACGCCATATGCCAGTTTTTTATAATGTGGGTACCTTTGTTTTGACTCCGAGAATACTTCGCTAATGTAGTATACCGGGTGTTGATCTGGGATAATTTGTTCGTCTTTCCGTCTTATCAAAACTATCACTACGCTGATAACCCTGTTTGTTGCTCTTAGGTACTGTAACATGGGTTCTTCGTCTTTTCGGGATGCCAATATGGGAGCTTTCATTAAAGTTTCCTTTAGTTGGTTAACGTTTTGTCAACCTCTTCTGTCCATTCAAATCAGTCGGATTTCTTCAATTTGTATAATGGCAGAGCCTTGTCTCCAAGCCGGCTTATAAACCTGTTTACGGCGGCTACAGAACCCGTTAGTCCCTGAATGTATTTTAGACATGTAGGTCTTTTGATGTTCAGGATTGCTTTGATCTTTTCCGGGTTTAACTCTATTCCTCTGTGAGAAACGATAAAATCTAGAAGTTTTCCTGAGGAAACTCCGAATACGCAATTTAATGGATTTAACTTCATTTTATAAGTGTGGAGATTGTCAAAGGTTTCTCGTAGGTCTTCAAAGAGTATATTCTTTTCCTTGTAAACAACGGCAATATCGTCTACGTAAACGTGGATGTCTTTACCTATTTGACTATGCAAGAATCTTTGCATGCAAAGTTGGTATGTGGCTCGAGCGTTCTTCAGGCCAAAAGGCATGGTTATGTAATAGTATGTTCCGTATGGTGTTATGAAAGAAATTTTTATTTGATCTTCCTCTTTTATGCGTATTTGATGATATCTGGAATAAGTGTACAAAAAGCATAAAAGCTCAGAGCCAGCAGTGACATCTATATTTAATCGATTCGCGGTAACACGAACATATCTTTTGTACACAATTTGTTTAGACCAATATAATCTATACACATCCTAAGAATATTAGTGTCCTTCTTCGGGACTAATACCAGATTTGTGGACGAGTCGGTATGTATAACTTCCCGGATAAAATCAGCTGCTAAAAGCCGGATGATTTCTTTGCCTAAAGTCTTTCGTCTTCTTCCATCGAAACAACGGAGACTTTGTTTGACGGGTTTTGATCCCGGAATAACCTTCAGTTGGTGCCCAGCAAGTTCCCTGGGCACGTCTGACATATCAGCAGGACACCAGGGGAAAATATGACAGTTCTCACGAAGGAACTTGATGAGCGCGCTTTCCTATTTGTCAGTCATTCCTATTCCCACCACGACGTATTTTGTCGGATCTTTGGGATCCATGATGATCTTTTTTGTATTCTCAGATACTTTGAAGTTGTCAACTGGTTTTTGGCTTTCTTTTCCTGCCGGCATTTCTGTCGGCGATACCTATTTGGCCAGCTCTTTTAGCTCTTCCTTTCTTATTACTTGTTCGGCGCAAAGTGCGTTTCCCAGCTCTAGCTCGTTTGCCAGCTTGAAATCTCCTTCAATGGTGATTACTCTGCCTTTTGGCCATGACATCTTAAACTTGTTGTAGATGTAGCACGACCTGGCCATAAATTTGACGAAAGCC
This sequence comes from Alopecurus myosuroides, assembly GCA_028641055.1. NCBI lineage: Eukaryota > Viridiplantae > Streptophyta > Magnoliopsida > Poales > Poaceae > Alopecurus > Alopecurus myosuroides. Next base: position 8,458,813 of record CM054063.1, on the reverse strand, counting down.
GGATGTCCGAGTATTGCATGATACACGCTTTCAAACGTTACTACTTCAAATGATATCATCTCCTGGTGGAAGTGTTCCACTTTTACGAAGGTTACTTCTAGGGATATTTCTCCTAGGGAATGTGCTTGCCTGCCAGGAACAATGCCGTGGAAACGTACATTGATATGTTTGAGCTGGGTCTGTGACAAGTGCAGTTTCTCCAGAGTACCCAAGTACATTATGTTGATGCTTGATCCTCCGTCCATCAGCACTCTCCTGAGCCTAGTGTTTTGCACAATAGGACTTACTATTAGGGCATGTGTGCTGGATTCCGGGATATTACCAGGAGGATCAGACTGATCCCAAGTGATTGGAGTTTGTGAATACTTCAAGTATTTTGGAATTGGTGGAATGACAACGTTGATCTCCCGCAACGTTCGCTTCGCCTGTTTGGCAGATGGGGTCGCAAGGAAAGTTAGGTTACATTCTCCTTTGACTCTCGGGGTTTTAGTTTGGCCTTTCTATTGTTGTTCCTGGATTTTTTCATAAGTGTCAGACTCACTTTCATCTTTATCAGCTTTCGGCCTTTTCTTGTTGAATTTTTTTTGGAATTCTTTCCCTTATTCCTGGATCCATGCTGCCTTTCATGTGCTTGCTAACCCGGCATTGCTAGTTTGTATGGGTGGGCTTTCCAAACTGTGCGTGGTGAATGTAGGATTCCCCTTTAATCGTTTCCCACTCTTCCTTAGAGTAGGAGATAGGTTCTCTGCTTTCCACACTTTTGCCTTTCCATCTGCTGGTATCATCCTTTCCAAAGGCTATATTTACTTCTTTGAGTTTTGGCTGTGCTTCTGGAGTAGCCTTCTTTTCAGCGCGAGACGCCTTTTTGTCTTGAACCAATGCATCAATATTTCCACCTCTTGCTCTAATATCGTCTTTAGTCACTGCGTGCTCATTGGCGGCTGTGAGCATAGAACCTAAGTCCTTGTGCATTTTTGAACCAATGATGAATGGTACGAGGCCGAGTTTCAGGCCGTTGACGAAAGCATGCATTGCTTGTATGTCACTTACTCCAGAACATATATTCTTCATTGCAGTCCATCTTGAGATAAAGTCGACATAGGACTCGTCTTCATATTGGACGCAACGGTTCAACTGGTTAATGTTTTTGGGGCGTTTGTACGTGCCACGGAAGTGTTGAGCAAAAACTTTAGCCATATCCTCCCGGCTGTCCACCGTTCTTGACGGAAGGCCATTAATCTAGTCTCGAGCTCCATCCAGCAACATTAAGGGCATGGATTTTACGGCTTCCAGGTCAGTCGCTTTGTTGATTTGGACGGCAGTATAGGAATCAGAGAGCCATGTATCCAAGTTTGTACTTCCGGTATACTTTTGAGAAGTTGGCCCAACTTTGGCAAAGCCAGAATGTAGACTGATTTTCCGAATCCTATCAGTGCAACACTTTGGACCGAAATATAACTTGTCTCTTTGCACCTTATCGGCGTGTGCAGAATACATTCCACCTGAATGAACAGAGGGGGATCTGCTCCGCTCTGGTCCATTGTTGCATGAATACGCTCTTCTGGGATCATCCCAGTTTCTTCCAACATCCCGAACTTTGGAATGAGGCGGAGTTCTACTCCTCACGTTCCTTGTTTCTAGGAGGGGTTCGGGATCTATCGCGTCTGTGAGGATGGTCGTAGCTTCCATTTTTATTAGCCGGGTTTCTCGGAGGCGGCATTATTTTTCCGTCATTCCGGTTTTTCTCCTCCCGTTCCTTGTCGGCACGGGGTTTTGTGTTATTTCCACCTTTTGGCAGATGGGATCCTTTCCTGGATGCTGCATCCTTTTTATCCGGGATTTTCTTGTCCTTCTTCGGATCTCCCTTCTTCTCCTTTGAATCACCTGAATCTCCGGGTTCGCCTGGGTCAGGTGCTCCAGCGGCGGACGTGGCAGTTTTGCACAAGGCTGAACCATCATGTAGCTTGTCTGATCGTTCTTTCCCTCGTTGTTGTTGTTGTAATGCTTTTCCTAAGAATGCATACACTCTCTTCAACTTTTCGTCCTTTGAGTACAGATCATCATTGAGGATGGCGAACACGGCTTATGCGTTTTCAGCTGCAGTTTTGTATATGCGCTCGCCCTTAGCATTCGTGTTGTTAACTTGCCTTTGCCAGGACGGGTTGTCAAACCTTTTTCTGGCTGACAGTTCTTCCGGTCTTGAAACTCCTGGTAACCTTGTAGGTTTTATTCGAGACATATTATGGCTCTCGTACTCCTCGACTTCTTCCTGGCGTGCTTTTACAACTGCCTTGGTTTTGAGAGATTTTCCCGAGTCCGGAGTAAGTGTTGCTATTGCTGCATTATGGCTTGCCTCCTAGCTTCCAGCACTTCCGGTGGTTCATCTTTTGCAACCGGAGTTTGGATTAGATTGATCTCTTCCTGCTCCGACATTTGTGGGACATGGATCTCACCCTTTTTATTCTCCGCTATTTTCACACCATTTCCTCCTCCAACTTCCAGGTTTTGGTTGGCGATATCTGCCAATTGTTTCATCTTTTTTCTTATGAGATTTGGAGAGCAGCTTCCCGTCGGACTTCTTTTTCTTCATGGAAGATGGAGTTGTTTTTTTGTTTGGTTCATCCCCCGTCAATTCCTTGACGTTCGAGTAAGACAGACTCTTTTCGCCGTCCTCTTCCTCTCCTTCATCCAGCGGAGGTGTTTTGGGATCTGCTTCCTCTTCCTCTTTGGCTTCCGAATTTGTGGTTGGTTTTGCCATAAGTACTTCATGGAAGCTTCCCTGCATTGATTTCACCTTTCTTTCGAAGGCGTCCTCGTCTTCATCATCGGAATCTGTGTTATAACCTGCAGATCCGGTTTCTGAGTCTAATCTTGTTTCGATGGCTGCAAATATGGACTCGGCTTCCGGGTTCTGAAGGGAATATGCCCGAGAGGCAATAATAAAGTGGTTATTATCTTATTCCTTGTTTATGATAAATGTTTATTTCTCATGCTAGAATTTTATTAACTGAAAACGTTGATACATGTGTGTTTAATAAACAAACAATGGTTCCTAGTAAAGCCTCTCTTTTAACTAGCTCGTTGATTAATAGATGATCAAGGTTTCCTGATCATGAACATTGGATGTTGTTAATAACGGGGTCATGTCAAGAAGAATGATGTTATGAACATATACCCAAAGCGAATATAGCAATGCGATCAAGTCATTAAGTTTACATTGTTATATCAAACATACGAAGTAACTTATTCCTTAGACCATGAGATCATGTCAACCACTGATACCGGAAGGGTGCTTTGATGTCATCAAATGTCACACCGTAACAGGGTGACTATAAAGGTGTCGTTGGGTGTTCGGAAAGTATTAGTTGAGGCTCATGGATCAAGAGTGGGATTTTTCCATCCAAATGACAGAGAGATATACTCTGGTCCCTCTCGGTGATATCACATCGACACTGCTTGCAAGCACGTGACTAGGTCACAAGGATGTCATATCACGGAAACGAGAAAAGAGTACTTGTCGGTAACAAGATTGAACAAGGTATGATTGATACCAATGATCGGATCTCGTACAAGTAAACTATCGCGAGACAAAGGGAATAGTCACGACGTTGATGGTTCACACGATCACGAGATTCATCGTTGAATATATAGGAGTCATCACGGATTTCCAGATCCCGCTATTGATTATTGATCGGAGAGGAGTCTCTATCATGTCTATGTTATTCGCGAACTGTAGGGTGACACACTTAAGGTTTGATGACTCATTTGAGAGGATACGGAATATCGAAGAATGTTTTGGGCGGCACCGAAATTGTTTCGGGGAAAATTGAAATAGTTCAAGGGTTTTTCATCGAATGGTTGTTAATAGAATTAACAAATGATTCGAGGTGCTATATGCAAAATTTTATTAATAGAATTAACAAATGCTGAAATAAAGAAATAAAAATGTTTTATTTATTTATTAAAGAAAAACCTTTGGATTTTCTAAGTGGGAAATTATGGGAGCATGAGTGGGTGTGAGTGGAGTGTCCACTCACATGATGAGGGAAGAGGTGGGGGAACCACCATGGGCTGGCCGCACCACCCCTTTGGGCTACCTCCACTTCCCCTATAAAAGGGGGATGAGAGCTCTCCCTCCTCCACATACTTGCCCGCCTCACTTTCTCTCCACCCGCTGCTACATTCCATGGTCTCCGGCTTGGTGAAGCCCTGGCCGTGGGATTCTTCACCACCACCACGTCGTCGTGCTGTTGGAGTTCCGAGGGATCCTCTACTTCCGCTACCCCGCTGGATCGAGGGAATAGAGGTCGTCATCAACCGTACGTGTGACCGATCACGAAGGCACCGCCGGATTGCGGTGCACATCTTCTCGCTCTCGGGATTGGTGTGAGTACGACTACGCCAACAAGGAGATTTGATCTCGTAACGCTTTGTGTCTTCGAGGGTATGTTCTCCTTAACCCTTTCTTTGCCTGTTACCTTTTATCTCCTAGATTAGATCTTCGCCCTTCGGATTTATCTTGCGTAGGAAATTTTTTGTTTTCTATGCAACGTACCCCTTCAGTGGTATCAGAGCCGGACCTATGCGTAGATGATTTGTACGGGTATAACACATAAGTGTATGTGGGAGTTGATGATCATGTTATTGCCTCCTGGAAGCTGTCCTAGACAAACTTTACGTGTACTTTGTACGCGAGACCCGTCTCACTTGTGGCAAATGGGGTGTCCATTTCTCCTACTATAGTTAAGATCTAATCTACGAAGAGTTGTTAAAAATGTGTTTATCAACGTTGTGGTTGATGTTCGTAGGTATGAATGGCTCTATCCTCGAAAGCCCTAAGCCATGTAAAATATGCAAAAATAAATTAGAGACGTCTAACTAGTTTTTACTGGGCATGTGATGTGATATGGTCAATGTTACAAATTTTATTATGAGATGATCTCTTTTGTAAATTATTAATATATCGAAAGTAATCCATATGGTTGTCTTATTATTGATGGACAATCAAGATGGAGGTGCCATGGACCTTGGTGCCATGCCGGTGGAATGATGGAGATCATACCGTGATTTACAAGATTGAGATCAAGTGCAAGAAGGATCATATCATATCACATTATCCATACATGTGATGTTAATCCTTTTTATGCATCTTATTTTTCTTAGATAGCGATGGTAGAATTACAAGATGATCCCTCTCACTTAATATCAAGATAATAATGTGTTATTTCTTAGTATGCACCGTTAAGAAATTTCTTTGTTTCGAAAGACCACGTGATGATCGGGTGTGACAGACTCAACGTTCGCATACAACGGGTGCCGATGAGCCTAGCATGTACAGACATGACCTCGAAACACACGCAATACTACGGTTCTACTTGGCGATCCTAGCATGAACAGACATGGCCTCGGAACACGTAATCGAAAGGTAACGCATGAGTCATATGGATGATATGATGAACATGTCGATGTTCTCCTTTGCAGCTACATCATCTCACGTGATGATCAGTTTTGGTGTAGTGAATTTGGTTCGTGTAATCACTAAAGACGACTAAAAGGGATGTTGTTTTTGAGTGGGAGTTCACATAGTAATTTTGAATTAATTTGAACTTATTTATCATGAACAACCAATCAAAGTGAATTTGCAAAAATTGTAGTATTCATTGACGTCCACAAAACTATCTTACAATGAGATTGTTAATTGAGATATAACTGTTATGATCTGGTAAAAACCCTATAAGATTGGTACCGTATTAGTGAAATTTAAAATTGAGTCCTATTGTAGATTTTCGGTATTTCCTACCTAGCTCCATATGATTAATGATTGATTGATCTAGAGAGCAAATAATTCCTACTTAGAATCCAGAGTCATGCTTGCTTCCATATTACTTTATCTTCAAACGAATGTTTTGTTGATCAAAGTGATTTAGAAACTAAAAAGAATTGTTTTCAGAAACAATCAAGTGAAAGATATATTGGTATCTAGAAACTTATTTGTGGCAACATGACTGAGTATAATTTAGCGTGACAATGTATGCTTATATTATTTGAATATATGCAATGATTGAAGACGCTAGGCGTTTGAATATTCCAAGAAGTTGGGCGCTAAAAATTATCCTCTAAATTCCTTCCTTCGACCTATAGTAGTTTAATCATAAAATTGTTATGATGAGATGGATTAAAAGTATGGGTAAAGTCGTTTACCTTACCTGGAGATTGCTAAGTGTGGAATCCTTAAGAATGCTATTAATATGGTGATATTAGTAGAACAATCAAACTCAAAGTATGACTCAATGAGTGATAGTATATGACTAACACTCCAAGGAAAATGAGCTAGTACGACTAGCATTGTTTGATGTTGAATGATTCTTCTGAAAAGAAAAGGGAATATTGAAAATAGAATTACAAAAAAGTATATGGCAGAAAAGAAGATAACTGGAAAAGACCAGCTCAGAAGTATATGTTTGATATACAAGTTATAAATGTATTACTATTTAACAAAGTATTTTTTAGGTATTTTGATACCAGATTGGTTGGTATGAGTTGTCATACAAAGCAACGCAAAACAAGAAATACAAGTGTCTAAAAGGAACTAGTAGTAGATGTGGAATCGATTATGACAAGAACATAAGTAAAGTGTTATTGTGTTTATCGTCGTATCAAACCAAACATTAAAAATTTATATTAAGAACTTAATAAGTTGTTATTTTGTTTCGGTCTTTTGTGAGAACAAATGAGATTGTTCAAACTATGACCATATTCCATAATTAATGGATGATTTAATATAAATTGTGTTGGTAAAGTAAACATCTATAAGACTAAATGCTAAACGTTGCAAGACGTAAAAGAATTTCACTTATATTGTGACACCGTCATTTTAGTTCATATCGGAAAGGAAAATATGAAGGAACTCCATATTTATGGACTTCCGGAGTCATTTTGTTTTGAATAAATTGACGCTTTGAGACCTCTTCCAAAAGAAGACTAGAATTCTATTCATAGGCCAAAGTAGAATGGACGACTAATTTAATAGAGATTGTACATGTTGATGTATATAGTCCATTATGTATAGTCATGTGTGGTGGACTAATTTTTCCTTCATAAAATTCCATCGATGATTTGAGTAGATATATGAGTATATCTATTTAAAGAGACTGGAGTTTCACAATTTTGAATTGGTTCAAATTATTGTTAGTATTAAGTAAAAATCATTGTAACAAGATAATCAAGTATTTATAATTGGATGATAAAGGATAAAGTTTTGAGTTACAATTTTCGTAAAACATCCGAGTAGTTGCAGAATTGTTCTACAACTTATACTTCTAGAACACCCCATATTAGTTTTGAGTATTAAAGAGACAAAATCAAACCTTGTTGGACATGGTAAGATTAATAAAAATGTAATTATAATTTTCTAGTTTATACATTAGTGACAACCGTTTTTACACTGAAAAGAGCATCATCTTGATCCGTTGAAATTGACAACATATAAGATATGGTTTGGGTATTGACTCGAATTGTCTTTTTCTTAAGTTTTGGTATGCATAGCATGTGTAAAATGTTTACAACCAAAATAGGATATATATATATGTTTATAATGTTATCCCAACGAATCCATTGAGTATTTCTCATGTCACCGAACCAAAGACAAATGTTGTTTGTCAGAGAAGTTTGATTTCACGAGAAACAAGTTCTTGCGAAACAAGTGATTGGGAGGACAGTACAAAATCGACGAGATTAGAGAATCTTCGTTACCATGTCAAGAGTAGAGTAGCACTGGAAATTGTTCCGGGGTTTCCTATTTTGACCAAGTAGAAGACTATACATGTGTTGTAGATGCTTCAAATGAGTTTGCGAACTGAACCACAAAAGTTCTAAAACTTTGTACTTAGACCAACTTGTGGTTTAGGAGTAAAGTGTTCTTTTGACAACAAAAGGACCTGGACCTTATAAAGAAAGCAAATGATGGGCCCTGACTTCGTAAAATTGGCTATGAGTCATTATATCCGCGACAATATCATATCAAGTATGTGACTTGGTAGTTCTTTTTGATAGACATGATGCCTAACGATAGTATACGGGTATATATAGCAACAAAGAAATGGATATTTACATCCTTTGAAACTTGTACTTGTCGAAAAGATGTTTTCGACGAAGTTCAAAGCGTTGACTACTGCAATATTTTGATCTTCCGTAGTGATGCTATAGTATTTGGGGATAGTTCTAGCAAAAGTTACATATTATGATATGGCAGTTGAATAACAAAACCAACTTTCCTCTCAAGGAAGTTTAATCGAGTATGTGTACTTGACACAGTCTGAGAGTTTTATAAAAATTCAAAAGGTTGCTGGAAAGGTATGCAAACTTCAACGGTTGAAGTGAGCATAAAGAAGTTGGAATCTTTACCTTAATGAAGTTATCAAAACAGTTTGATTCCATCATGAACGGTAAAGATGCTTGTAAAGTTACAAGAAATTAAGTGGGAGCGCTATGACATATTTTCAATGCTTGATGTAGATTACATATGGTTGATGGAAAATATGTATTTTAAATTAACACGGTTAATATTTTCATGTTGATGAAATGCTTAGGAGATATTGGGCATCAATATCTATAAGAGATGGATTGAAACGCCTGATATGATTGAAGCCAAATTACATAGATGAAATATTGAAATAAGTTAATATCGAAATGACAAGAAGGAGTTCTTGCCACATGTAAAATAATTGAGCAAGATTCAAGTGTTTTGACACATGATGAGCACAATTGAAATTAAGATTTCTAAGTCATGTGTTCCATCCTATGTACACAATCAGATAAGTCATATGCTATAGAATGTTGTAGCAGGATAATTCATATGATGATTAGACAACAGTGGGAAAGATCCTTATGCCATTTAAGAAATGCTAAGGATGTGTTTTTCTATATAGTAATGGCAAACTATTTGTTGTAATATGTTACACTAATAGTCTTGTCATCTATTCAGATAATTTTATCTCAATTAAAATATGTGATCAAGGGTAGCACAATAGGCTGGCAGAAACTTCCATGCTGGATTTGAAAGAGTTTCAAAATTAAAATATTGTGACGGATACTACAACAAAGGCTAAGGGCATCTCCAGCCGTTCGGCCCCCCAGGTTTCAGTTTGGCGCTTTTTAGCGATAACGCCGCCCCACACCAAAACCTGGGGGGGCGATTTTACCAGCAGTTCGGCAACGCAAAAAACAGAACGGCGATAATTTTTGAAAGATGCTCTTCCCGCCCCAAAATAGAGTCCGAGTTCGGCGATCACAGCATCCATAGTTTGGGAAATCATATTACAAAAAACGCCACAGTTGGGCGATCAAATAGTCTCGATCAAAGCACAGTCGGGCGCGCGCGGCGTGGGCACAGTTGGGCGATCAGGTAGAAGCGTCGGCCGGTGTCGGAGCTGGCGCCGAGCTCGGCGCGGCATCCTCCAGGTCGACGACGGGAGATGCATCCTCCAGGTCGACGACGGGCGCGACATCCTTGTCGAAGACGGGCGCGGAATCCTCCAAGTCGACGACGGGCTCGGCATCCTTGTCGGCGACGGGCGCGGCTTCCTCCAGGTCGATGTGCGTGCTCGGTGGCGCAGTGGCGTAGCTCGTGCCGTCCGGCGTAGTCGGGGCCGGAGCCAGGCCGATGTCGCTCAAGATGAGATTGCACTGCGCCAGGAACCATGCGGGGGTCATCGCGGCCGGGTCACCCCCCGTGAGGAAGGCAAGGTCGTTGTTTATCTTCTTCACCGCGGTGCCAGTCCTGAGGAGGTCGATCTTGACCTGGGAGTTGGCCATGAGCGCCGCCCATCTCTACTTGGCGATCTCCTCTCTTTTGCCGGCGTGGGTCTGGGCGTCGGCGATGCAGGTCTCGGTGGACGCCTGGAGCTTCGTCGCTGCCGGCGTGTCGTCCCTCGCCAACTTGGCTTTCTTGTGGCCCATCGGTGGCCGTCCTTCGGACGCACAGGCAGCCACAGCGTCGGGGACGTACTCCTTGCCCTTGCCGATCGACAAACGCACCTCCGCCCACTTCTCGCACACCTCGATGACGATGAAGACGTGGAGGAACTTGAAGTCGGAGCCCTCGTCGTTCTTGTACGCCTCGAGCATCCGGACAAGCTTCATCTCGCGGTTGGCTCCGCTCTTCTGCCTCATCGCGACCTCCTCCTGGATGCCATGCCACTTGTTGCAGGCGGCCTGGATGTTTGCCCAATGGTTCGCCATGGCCTTCTGGCCGCGGTCGGTGACGCATGCGGCAAAGTCGGGGTCGATCATCCGGCGCTCGTCGTACGCAGTCTTCACCCGCTTCCAGTAGTTGTCGACGTGCTGGTTGGCGCCAACGATCGGGTCCATGCTGATCGTCTTCCACGCCTCGGCGAGAAGGATATCCTCCATGTGCGTCCACTTGATGCAAGGCTCGACGGGGGACGAGGGCGTTGCCTTGGGTTCCTTGCGGGGACGGCCAGGACCACGGCGTTGGCGGAGGACCTCCTCGGCCGGATCTGCTCCCTCTGTGACAGGCGTCTCGTCGATCTCGTCACCGCCGCCCTGCGCCTATGTTTCCTGCGTGCCGCCAGAGGCGCCTTCGTCATAGTCACCGCCGCCCTGTGCGAAAAACTCACCACTTTGCTCGAGGAAACCCGGGCTCGCCGCCGCCGCCATAGAGCCGGCGACGATGATCTCATCCATGAAGCTGTTGTCCTGGGTCTGCAGCCCGGCCATCATCGCACGGCGGTGGGACGGGGAGGCTGCGTAGCCCGGCGAGGCGGCGCACATCATCGGCGGATGGTAGGGAAGGTGAGGTTGGGGTTGAAACTTCCCAGGGGGTCACCTTCGACGAACCATGCAGGCGTCGGGTGCGGCGACGGGCGCGGTGACGGCGATGGCGACTGCTTCCATCCGGCGAAGATGGGGCCAAAGCCGGCCTTCCGCTTGGCAAGCGGCGCCGCGGATGCGACCGGAGTTGGCGGCTCATCCAGCGCCTCCTCCTCATCCTCCTCCTCCTCTTCCTCGACGGTGGCATGTTCCTCGGCCTGCAGCTGCGCCATCAGCTGCCTCTGCCGCTGCGCCGCCTCCTTCCCCGGCGCTTGACGTTGGCCGTTGCCAGACGCGTCCTCTCGGCGATCCAGTCCTTGTTGGTCCTGCCGGGCGGCTTCTCTTTCGGCGCTCTCGGCTTGCGCGGCTTCTTGCCGAGCTCGGAGGTCGCGGGGATGCCAACGGCGGCGGAGGCGGCGCGGGGTCCGGTGAATCGGGCGGGAGCCATGGCGACTAGATCTCGGGGGCGGGGGAAATGGCGGGAATGGAGTGGGGGAGAGATACATGTGGGGGGAAAAGTGGAGGGAACCGCCGAAAAATGGAGGGATATCGTCTTCAGTCGCCGACAAGTCTGGCCCACGCACTCATTTTGCCCCCCAAGCCGTACCCAGCGCGCTGGGTTTGGGCTGGGTTTGGCGGCGCGAAACGGCGGAAAAACCGGCGGAAAGCGGCGCTAAACCGAGTCCTGGGGGGCGAATGGTGGCTTTTCGGCGCTAAAAAGGCCGCTTGGGAGGCTCCGGCGGGACGGTTGGAGATGCCCTAAGTATATCGTTGTGTTGACCAAAAATAATAAGAGTATTTTGTGTCGAGGAGTTCTTTATTGAACTTGGTGAATTTCCAAGAATGCTGTCACTATGAAGCTGCATTTTCAGAATGTTAATAACATTGGTTTAAGCTGAGGAATTAAGGTCTCACCGGTTGACCAAATATATGCAAAGTCATCTCATTAGAGAATGAGTGATGCGTGTAGACGCAAAGGACATGCAAATACAATAGGACCTGAACAGTTCAGATCTTTTTGATGATGTTTACCACATGCGAAGCATGATAATAACACTGGAACACCATATGTGTTAAGTGCTTACAAACTAGATTATTGACTCTAGTGCAAGTGGGAGACTGAAGGGAATATGCCCGGGAGGCAATAATAAAGTGGTTATTATCTTATTCCTTGTTTATGATAAATGTTTTTCTCATGCTAGAATTGTATTTACCGAAAACGTTGATACATGTGTGGTTAATAAACAAACAATGGTTCCTAGTAAAGCCTATCTTTTAACTAGCTCGTTGATTAATAGATGATCAAGGTTTCCTGGTCGTCAACATTGGATGTTGTTAATAATGGGGTCATGTCATTAGAAGAATGATGTGATGAACATATATCCAAAGTGAATATAGCAATGCAATCAAGTCATTAAGTTTACATTGTTATATCAAATATACGAAATAACTTATTCCTTAGACCATGAGATCATGTCAATCACTGATACCGGAAGGGTGCTTTGATGTGATCAAACGTCACACCATAACAGGGTGACTATAAAGGTGTCGTTGGGTATTAGGAAAGTATTAGTCGAGACTCATGGATTAAGAGTGGGATTTATCCATCCAAGTGATGGAGAGATATACTCTGGGCCCTCTCGGTGATATCACATCGACACCGCTTGCAAGCACGTGACTAGGTCACAAGGATGTCATATCACGGAAACGATAAAAGAGTACTTGTCGGTAATGAGATTGAACAAGGTATAGTTGATACCAATGATCGTATCTTGGACAAGTAAAATATCGCGAGACAAATGGAATAGTCACGACGTTGATGGTTCACAAGATCAGGAGATTCATCGTTGAATATATAGGAGTCATCACGGATCTCCAGAATCCCGTTGTTGATTATTGATCGGAGAGGAGTCTCGATCATGTCTATGTTATTCGCGAACCGTAGGGTGACACGCTTAAGGTTCGATGACGCATTTGAGAGGATACGGAATATCGAAGAATGTTTTGGGCAGCACCGAAATTGTTTCGGCGAAAATTGAAATAGTTCAAGGGTTTTTCATCGAATGGTTGTTAATAGAATTAACAAATGATTTGAGGTGCTATATGCAAAATTTTGTTAATAGAATTAACAAATGATGAAATAAAGAAATAAAAATATTTTATTTATTTATTAAAGAAAAACATTTGGATTTTCTAAGTGGGAAATTATGGGAGCATGAGTGGGTGTGAGTGGAGTGTCCACTCACATGATGAGGGAAGAGGTGGGGGCACCACCATGGGCTGGCCGCACCACCCCTAGAAAGTGATATTGATCTGAAATTTCTTAAGTGCAAAGTAATGATTATCATCTTTCTTTCGTTAGAAGAATTTTTCTGATTTGAGGTACGTAGATAGGTCTAATAATTCGATCTTTACTGACTGATTCTGTTTAGACAGATTTCATGTGCTTCACTTAAAAAATCGTTATAAATCTCAGAATATTATTTTTACTTGAAAAATTTTGTGCATAAAGTTGAGATCATTATTTGTCTTTCATTACTTTTGAGTTTCTTCATTTGAGCTACGTGGATATCTCGTTAACTGTCATCTTTACAGACTGTTCAGTTTTAGCAGATTGTCCTGCTAATTTTGTATTGTGTTTATACTTAATGTTTATACACTAGTAGAAAAAGGCTTACCAGTGACGAACAAAATATAGCTACCACTTGCGAACAGGTGTTCGCCAGTGGTAAGAAGTTACCGCTGGCGAACCAGTCTTGTTCGCCAGCGCTATGTAGTTATCACTAGCGAACACCAGCCTTGTTCGCGAGCGCTAAGTTTAAATATTGAAAATTCGAATAAACTTTTTTGCATTATTTTTTTCAAAATTTCAAAACAGTTGAATTGGGGAACCTTTAATCACGATGTAGAATTTTTTCTTTCTCAATTTTAATTATCCACTTCCCGCTCGCTTAACTTCTTAGTTCCATCCCTATGAGGGACCTATGACTCACTCATTCTTTCTTGTAAGTATAGTACTATCAATCTTTTTAACTATTGAACCATATGTACAAATCTGTAGTTACAAATTCGATAAATGATATGCTAAATTGATCAGAAAAATACGAGGAATCCAAATATGATATCCATATTATCTTTTCTAATTTATTTTATTTGAATTTTGATTTTTTTTATTTAATTTGATTTTGTAGGAAAATTTCGTCTGTCTCAAATAACTTTTTTTTCCTTTTGGAATTTGCCGATTCTAAAAAAATCTCACAGGCCGAAGGCGTGTGAGGTTGGATTGGAAATTTTCTCACGATTTTTTGATATATTAAACGCGTTTTTTCGACGACGTATGCAAAAGTTATGGCTGTTTTACGTTTTATTTTTGAATTTTGCATAAAAGGTCAAATGGCATATTTCAAATTTTTTATATCAACTAGACAGTACACCCTACCCACATATCAAAGGATTTTATTTTTTGAACATTTTATCATTTTCGTTTCTGTTTTAGAAAAGTAAAAAAGGCGGTTCACAGGGGTGTGGAGCGAAAAATTCAAGTTTTACCGCTGGCGAACATTTTGGCAAACCGGGCTACATGTTCGCCAGCGGTAAGCTCGTACCGCTGGCGAACATGTAGCATGGTTCGCCAGCGGTATATTGCGCTGCGGGGGGGGGGGGGGGGGGGGGGGACCGTCAGCGCTAGCGAACACGTCTGCTGCTTTGCCAATGGTACTAACTTAGCGCTGGCGAACGTTATAAACACTTCGCCAGCGGTAATAGCACTGGCCAACACAAAAACATGTTCGCCAACGCTAAGCTGACCGTACGTGTGACCGATCACGGAGGCACCGCCAGATTGCGGTGCACATCTTCTCGCTCTCGGGATCGGTGGGTGAGTACGACTACGTCAACAACGAGATTTGATCTCGTACACTTTGTGTCTTCGAGGGTATGTTCTCCTTAACCCTCTCTTTGCATGTTATCTTTCATCTCCTAGATTAGATCTTCGCCCTTCGGGTTTATCGCGCGTAGGAAATTTTTTGTTTTCTATGCAACGTACCCCTTCAGGTTCGTCGCCTGATTGGCGGATGTTGGATCTTCCACTTTTTCAATGGGATCAATGTTTTTTGCCTTTTCCACGGGATTTTCGTCCTCCGTGTTTTCGGCGATCTCTGACTGCACCATGCCAACAAAGTGTGATCTGGCTGCCGGCATCTCCTGAGAGGCGGAAATTCCAGTCAGACTTTGGCGATATGCGGCTATTGAGGCTTGATCTGCCCCTATGTATGAATAGGGCAGATCTGAGGAGAATCCGGCATTGAAACCTTCATCTATTGGGCATAGGGCGGGTGGGATAAAATTACTTCCACCACGGAATCCCATTGCTTCTTCTGTCAAGCCAATGAACACGTTAGCAGGTCTGATGTGAAGGACGCAAGCACTTACCAGGTGATTCCGTGCTGGCATGTAACATCCGTTGTCGAAGAAGCGTCCGACGTCACCGTCGAATTCCAGGCTTCCGACGGTGATCGTGTTGCCGATTGCGCTGAGTATCCCCGCTCGAAACGTAACTCCCGACGCCGCTGGCCCCACGGTGGGCACCAACTGCCGAGTCTTCTTAGTCGGGTTCATGGCTATGGGTGTCATAAGCCTACTGGTAGAACCGTGGGGGAAACATGAAAGTACTAGAAAAGAGGACACGATTTCCCAAGTTCGGTACGTCGCAACTATGGCGGCGTTGCTACTCCTGCAATCTCACTAAATCCGGGCTGAAGTCTGAAATATACAGTGTACAATTGTGAGTATGGTTTCGCTAACTCGGCGAGTATGAACTTTCCGGTGAGTTGGCTTCTAGCTATTTGAACATATGTTCTCCCCTGTGTTTTCTTGTGCTCATGTCCGACTTTATATAGATAACTGGACTAGGGCTTACAGGAAGGAATTCTAGAAGACTACGGAAAGTAATCATATTCTTGAAAAGTAAGGCATCCGGCTTCTTCTCCAAGTCGTACCACATAGTGGGTCGTGGTCCGGATTGTTCTAGAATCCGGATTCCTGCTCGTTAGCTTACTGGGCAGCCCAATATACCTTGCTCCATTGCCTGCTGGCCACCCTGGAAATCCGGTCTTTGACCAATGCCGAATATATACTCTTAATTGGCATATATATGACATGGATCTTGTGCGCTGTTGGAGAATTAATGTTGGGACGATATTAAGCTAGTACAGACACTTTTCTTTTGCCAAAGTAGTTAAGCATGGATGGGTCCCTAGCATCAGCTGGTTAGTTCTTTGGTCGAGGCTGGAGCAAAGTAAAGAACAAAGTCACACCGATGGGTCCTTTTCCGTTTTTGGTTTTTAAAGCCATGGATCTCACCTTGATAAAGACAAGAAAAAATATCACATTGATGGATGGTTTCGCACGTTTCTGTTGGCATATATATTTACTGTTGGGTTTCTGCTATAACTAGGAGCGCAACTGAAGCTGTGCATACTGCTTGGAGATTTCGCACGTTTGGTACTGAAACACGCACCCATGTCATAGCTAGTGTTAATTAACCCTTATATGGGTAAATTGATAGATGCCACTCCAATTCATGCGAAATCGAAAAACGCCACTCTAATTTTTAACTTTTCAAAAATGCCACTACAATTTTCAAATTCGTCTATAGATGCCACTCCAGCCATTTTAGTTGTTTTCTGTTCAAAAATCTGTCAAATTTTCGTCACGTATTTTTTTTCTTGGACAAGTTGCCCCTGGCCTGCACAGACTATTCTCCCTCCCTAGTCACCTCCTTCCCCTCCACCGACGGGAGAAGAAGAACAGGACACGGCACCTCCCGACACACGAAAAGAAGAGAACGCGGTGGCGGCTCTCCTTTCCCGAGAACCGCGTGGAGCCTCGGTATCCTCTGGTCACCCGACCCCTCTGGCCCTCTAAATGTCCAAGAGAATGACACTGTCCCCGCCATGGACGCCTGCAATATTGCAGAGGATGTTGCGAGCGTCGAGACTAGAGAGTGGAGGAGGGGCGTCGTATGCGCGGACCGAGTTCCGTCCAAAACCGTGGCTGGAGAGCAGCAGGCGGCGGCGCAAAAGCTGGATAGGGAGTCGCCGGATCTGCATGTTGCTGGGAAGGGAAGGGCTTCCGGAGGGGAAAAGGACGGGGGCCGCGCGTCGCCATCACGCCCAACCTCACGCCCCGTCGCCGGCCTGCCCGTCACGGGCCCGACGCTCGCCGACCTATCCATGACGGGCTATGGCTCCTCCTCTTTGTGGCTTCTGATGGCGAGCACGGAGACGCCCTCCACCACCTGCGGTGGTGCTGTAGGGGGCGGTGATGAGGAGGTGGGAAGAGACGGATGGAGGCGCCATGGCTGCTATAGCTTCGTCGCCGGCTTGCTTGGAGTTGCAGATTGGGGAACGGGGAGGAAGAAGGGGTAAGGCTGGTGCCAACGCGGGCGGTAGTGGAGGCGGTACCGCCCGCGGCGAGGCGATAGCCGGGCGAGAGGCGGGCGAGACGGTAAGGGGAGGCGATGGTTCCACCGCCCGGCTGTAACGGGCGGTACCGCCCGCCTATCGCCCGCGTTGGAGGCGAGAGCGGGGCGAGAGGGAGGCGATAGCGGTGCTAGTGGGGGCGATAGGGAGGCGGTAGGGAGGAGAGAGATGTGAGAGCTGGCACTATAGCCTGTGCACTGGCACCGCGGGGTGACAGTGGGGTGAGAGTGGGGTGAGATTGGGGGTAAAAACTGACGTGGCGAGGCTATAACGGGTGGTGCACTGGCACTAGCCTAATTGGGTGTGAGGGTAATTTCGTCCAACAAAAAAAAATTGAATATTTGACAGAATTTGGATCAAATCTGTGTTGAAATGTCTGCAATGGCATCTATAGACGTATTCCAAAACTAGAGTGGCATTTTTCGAAAGTTGAAAATTGGAGTGGCGTTTTCGGATTTCACATGAATTCGAGTGGCGTTTTCGGATTTCACATGACTTGGAATGACATCTATCAAATTATAGCTACTGCTAAATTATTCGTTCAAAGTTGAAACTAACCTGTTGAAAACTACGGTCATCTCCTGATCCTTGGACTGGTTGCTAGTAGGATAAACTAAGGCAGAAACTTGTTAGCCCTGGGACATTATTTGAAAAAAAATATGGTCAATACTACATGATCCTCAAATTTAGTTTTTTCTGGGCAGGTCTGGCAGCCCTGACAAGTCCTCAAATTTATCGATCCTATGCATAATTTAATTCCTCCTGGATATTCGTAGAGCTGCATCTAAACACTACACTAATCATGCATTAAGTTGGAAAATATTGGATCAGGAAAATGACCAGTACACTAATCATGACTCCCGAGAGGGTCTAAACAAACAGCTCCAACCCAGGCTCATAATGCGTAGCAAAATGCAAAGATTAATTAATAAAAAAATCGAGTATCCAATGACAATCGAGGATACAGACTTGGACTCTAATTGGAAACGAACTTGGAACTCTAATTGAAACTGGATCCGGTCAGCAGGGTAACCTTCTTCGGGACAAAACCTTTCCGACTTAGAGCATGTCTAACAGATCCCCTAAATGGCCCAAACCCGTATAATAACCGCTGATATACGGGTTTGGGCTCTACCCCGCCATCTAGCATACCCCCTAAATCGAGCACCCCGGACGAATTTTTACAAGTTTCGGTAGGGGGCGGCCCGTCGACCCCTACATGTGGGGGTCGGGAGGGGATGTAGAGGGTGAACCCTCTACCTCGTGCGAGCTAGGGCGCGCTGAAGTTTCAGCTGGGAACCCCGTTTTCCTCCGCCCCGCCGCCAGAGCCGCCAGCCGCCGCCGCGTAGATCCGGTCGCCTCCGAGCCGCCGCACATCCGCCGGACCCCGCCGCACCCCCGCCGGACCCTCGCCGGACCTCGGCGCCCCTCGACTCGCCGCGCCGCGTGCATCTCCGCCGCCGCCCCACGGTGAGTACTCTGCCGCGTTCCTCTTCGATTTCGCTTGGGGTCTGATCTGTGCTTCACCGCCGTAGATGTCTGCGGACGCCACCATGGATGATTTGGAGTATTCCGATGATTCGTCGAGCTGGTCATCGGGGGATTCGGACCTCGACGAGCTGCTGAACGACGACGACATGGAGCTCGAAGACCGCGCGAAGCTGCTAGATCAGAGAAGAGGTTCCACGATGGGCCGCATATGTATCCCGCGGAACCGCGCGCTCGGCCACGAACAGCTGTGGCAAGATTATTTTGCCGAGGTACCTATCCCCCTCCCCCCCCCCCCCCCCCCGCCGTCTCTTCCGTAGGAGATATCGCATGCGTAGGAGTTTGTTCACCAAAATCGTGAAAGACTGTGAAGCAAATTCCGATTATTTCAAGCAACGGAGGAATGCCTCCCAAGTCATGGGATTTAGCCCATATCAGAAAATATCAGCTGCCATGAGGGTGATTGCATATGGTAACCCTGCGGACTATACTGACGAGTACCTTCGCATTGGGGTACAAACAACCACTGATTGTGTGCATATGTTTGCCAAGATTGTGATCAAGTTGTATGGCGAGACGTATCTCCGAGCTCCAAATGAGGATGATACAAAGAGACTCATGGAGATGAATGAAAAGAGAGAAAGGATAGGCCTTTCACAAGAAAAGAAGCAAAGTTCACCAGAGAACACGAGTCTGCTCGCAAAGATATTGAGAGAGCTTTTGGTGTTTTGCAAGCAAGGTTTGCCATTGTTCGGGGTCCTGCACGGTTTTGGGACAAGGAGACTCTTGTCGACATCATGACATGTTGTGTGATTCTTCACAACATGATCATCGAAGATGAGAGGGGGTTAAGATTGCCATGTTTCTATGATAATGTTGGCACCCGAGTGGTGCCCGAGAGAAACCCTGATCGGCTTGAAGCTTTTCTTGCAGGGCATCGCGGCATTGAATGTGCTGAGACTCATCACCAGCTCACCCAAGATCTGATCGATCACCACTGGCAGTTGCATGGCCAATGATTCATTTCCTCTTCTTCTATGTGTGAAACATTGATTGGCAGTTTAGAAAACATTTTATTGTGTGAAACATTGATTGTAATAATTAGGATTATTATTGTGTGCTTTGATAATTTTTTTGTTTGAAACATTGAATGTAATAATTATGATGATTATTGTGTGTTTCGAAAATTTTATACAATGTGAGATGTTGCATTAATATGCAAAATGTCCAAAACCCTGTTTTGTGAGAGAGCTAGCAGACCCCCTACCCCCACCCCGTAAAACAGAATATTCTGTTTTACGGGGTGGGGGTAGGGGGTCTGCTAGCTCGCACGAGTTTTTGGCCGGCGAAATGTGCATACAGGGCCCTCTACACGCGTCTTAGGGGGTGAAAACATAGGGGGTCTGTTAGACATGCTCTTAGGAGCCACACTCTTACTCTAACTCTAAGCGCTAGACTCGGACTCCAACTAAGGCGCTGCAAGGCCACTGTGCCTGTATGTTCGGACCCACATGACACTACCTCCTCACAATTATTGGCAAGCAAACACACAATCACAATTCTTTCTTGGCAACCAAACACGCAATCAAAATTCTTGGCAAGCAGACACACAATCACTTGAACCAGCATGGCCGGGAAACTGAAGCAGTCGCCGTGGCCACCACCAAACCTATACAAATGCACGGAACGATCAATTATGATATGACCGATTACCAGCAGCAAGTACAAATGCTTGTGTTGTCGGATCGAGTGCATAAACCAAGAATTTCTAGACGAAGACTAACTTAGGATCGTATTTCCAGCTCCTATCATGTACTAGTATTGAAAAACAAGGTAGAAAACAAAGTGTATGTACCTCGACAGCAAGATGAGTTCACCGGAGCACCGACACTCTGGGCAGGGGCTTCTTGTAATACGCCGACGAGTGGCGTGGCTCGAAGAGGGTAGGATGGTGGCCAGCCTCCAGCCCGTCCCACTCCAGTTTCTCCCAGCAGTCCTTCTCGCACTCCACAACAGGATGTCGTCGGTTGTCTCGGCCGACAGCCGGAAGGCGCTTGAGGGCCCAGCAGCCCCTGAGCCTAACGGTCTCAAGCTTGGGAGCAAACATCTTGGCTTCACATATATGTTGCAGCTTATAGAGCTCGTGCAGGTAGATTTCTTTCAATTTCGGGAACTCCAGTACTCCTCTTTGGTTGTCGGTAGCTATTATTGTTAGAAACTCTGGCTCCACGGGGAACACATCCTTGAGATCACCACAGTTGACGATGTGGAGGGCCTCTAAGTCTGGAAAATATGATCCTGAAGTAGCCCAAGATAACGGAAGCACGAATGTGAGCCTCGGGCAGGAATATAGATGTATGCTCCGTAGTTTTGCGAATGATTCGGTGTCTTTGAGATAAAATGTCCTTCCTTTGCTCCAAATGCAGTGCGCCATCGATTCAAGAGAAATGAACACGCACGCAACACCACCGCCCTTGCGGGCATCCTCGCCGCCCCCGCGCCCATCCTCGCCGTCCTCGCGTCCATCGCGTCCATCCTCGCCGGCGCACGATCGAGTTGGCGCGCCGATTGGGGAGCACCGCTGGCACGTCGTCTTCCACGCTCGATCGCTTGAGAGATCACATCTATTCCATGGTGAGTTAGTCTGGGACGGGCGCGATCGAGTTTCGTTACTAGATGTTGATGGAACCGAACTGGATAGTTGCTCGACGACGGCGATCACCGGAGTCGCCGTGGGAGCAACGATCAGATTCCACAGATGGGTGGCTAGAGTTGGGCCACGTCACGGTACAGGAACTCCCGACCGCACATATCCGGTAGTGTCACGCCGTGCACCGCCCTTGGTGCGTGTGTGTGGGGTGGCTCGACCACGTCCGAGCTCGGGGCCACCGTCAGCCATGGCGGAGCCCGCGGTCCCACTTGGCAGCGCGCTGGCGCATCTTATCCCCTCGCGCGGAGAAGCCGAGGCAATTTCCCCTCATTCGCGAGGTAGAGTAAGGAGAGCAAACCCTAGAACTTGCGGGGTCGTGTTCGTTCGATCCCCGCAACCCAATCGCCCAAATCACCCAAACCCTATTGATCCAGTGCAGTGGAGTGGGAGTGAAACAGGTGACAACAGATCCTTTGCTCAAGTGGTTAGGGGATCCATGGACAGGAGGTTCAATCGAGGGAGAGGGGGAGGGTTTGGAGGTGGAGGGTATGGTGGTCCTCGTCGATCTCCGCCCAGAAACTTCAGATCGGGGCCGTATGGTGGGAGATCTAGATTTGGAGAGGATACGGCTCGGAGGGAAGAGGAGAGAAGGAGGGAGGAGATTCGTAGAAGGGAAGAGGAGTGGAGACGTGAAGAAGCGCGTAGGCAAGAAGAAGATCGTCGCAGATCTGAGGAGCGACGCAAGGAAGAGGAAGATGCTCGTAGGCGTGAAGCAAATATCCGGCAAGAAGAGGAGCAGCGCAGAGCTGAGAGATCCAGAGAAACTGAGAGGTTAGCCAGGGAGCGTGCTCTGATGGATCAAAGAAGAAGAGATGAGGCCGCGGCTGGGGATCGTGACCGATGGAATCACCGCCAAGAGATGTTGGGTACTGCTTCTGCATCGACATCTGCTAACACGAACACCGTGCCATCTGTTTCGCCAATCCCTTCTGGTGAGTTACATAATCGCAACTCTGCTGTTGGCCGTGATCTGGTTCTACATCCTTTGATTGTGAGCCCATCCGTCCAATCGAATTTTCCTGCTGGTAATAACCTGCCTGTAAATCCAGTCCGTGCACCTGTAGCTCATAGCACTGCTGAGGGGGATGCTCATAATCTGACGCAAACTAGGGCTCCAGCAGGGTCCTCTGCACCTGTGTTGGATGCCACTAGCCCTATTGGTATGAATATTCCTGGTGGAATTGAGGAATGGGGTCCTCTTGTTGCTGGCAGATGCAGTTGCTGTGGTGGGATGCATAGTCTTGCTGTTTGCCAGAATAGGGACCCATGGGACTATGTTGCTCCGTTTTTTGGTTCAGCAGATTTCGACCAGGGTTTCTATTCTATTCCGGTTGCTGAGGTAGAAGTCAGGCCCCAAGAGGTTTTGCATCAGGCTAGCATTAGAATTATCTCTGGTGATGCTACAGGTAGGGAGATTGAACATGAGTTCCAGGTGTGGGCCGAGTCTATGCAAATCAACTGGAGATTCTATGCTAAAATGATATCTGAGACAGAATTTCAAATGAGGTTTCCTAATGCTAAGTGCCTGGAGGAATTATCACATTTTGGCAGGTTATACATGAAAACCAAACCTGATGTCCTGATTGAACTCAAGAAATGGACTGGGGATATTGTTCCTATAGCTTCCTTGGAGGAAGCCTGGTTCAGGGTCAAGGGGATCCCAATGAAATACAGGGACAGGTCCACAGTTTTTTATGTTGCAGGTCTTGCTGGCAAACCTCTTGCTCTTGATAAGAACAGTTTGAGAAACTTCAATTTTGTTAGGGTCAAGCTTGGGTGCAGGGATGTGTCCTTGGTGCCAAATATGAGGGAAGCTGAGTTGAAGGGGGGATTTTATGAAATCCAATACATTCGTGAAATATTCGAGCCTTCTGTAGACCCAACGATTGCCTATAAAAATGTTGTAGATGTACCAAATTCTTCTGCTGCAAACAATGCTGATGATATTCAGAATAGTAGTGGAGGAGCCTTGCAGGGTACTAATGCTGACACAAATCCTGGAGATAATATACAGACTGGAAGGGGGGCACAGGGATGCAATGGTGTCTACAATAATGTTTCTAGACATGATACAATCTCACCCAGGGACCAATCAACAGTTGACAAAGGCAAAAGCATTGCAGCGTCGGTTTTTGAGTCTGGTCAGTCATCTGGATCCAGCAACATCTCCTTTCGCACCAGGATGAATCAGATTTTTTATGGCAATAACTCTAGGAGTGGGAACAATCAAGTCAACAATGTAAATAATCTGCAAGGGCTGCTTGTGACTAGTACCATCCAATCACAGATTATTAATGCTTTATCAACAGAGAATGTGGGGAGTGTTATCACAAACAGTGATTCAGAGAGAGATGTTGTATCTGCTGATGATGGAGAGGCCATTCCTAGTAACAAGAAGGTAGTGGATAATAGCTTTGAGAGTTTCATTCAACAACTGGCAGGGAATGGAAGTGATAAGGTAGAGCTAGTGCAAAAAGGTTACAGGCACATATTAGATACCATTGCAGAGGAGCCCAGGCCAGAGGAAAGACCAAGCTGAGGAGGATGAGAATGATAGTACTGATGAAGAGTCCAACTCTGAGGAGGAATCTCAACAGTCTGATATGGACACTGATGTCCCTTACCTACCCAGGGGGTCTGTGGTTTTTGCCTTACCTGCACCTGGTGCAACATCTGGGAGGGCAGAAGTGATTGCGCTGGATGGATCTCAACCTGAAGTGGTTCTAACTCAGGAACAGGAAAGTAATACAGAAGAGGAGCAAGAAGTGGCAGTGGGAGGACATGACAATACTGCTGTTCCTAGCAGATTCAGTTCTAGGCTTCTTGAGAGGAACACTAACCAAATCAGGGTGGAAGATCAAGCTAGAAATGCTGCTTCAAGGAGAAACCTGGAAGGTACTAATCTCACATCCTCTAATTCTTTCTCTGCTCTAGATAATGATGATATTGCTAGTAGAGCACTGGAGATGGGTGTTAATCCTTCTGAATTTACTCTTGATAAAATTGATAGCATTAGGGACCTGGAAATTGCTAGGCATAGTTTAGCTGAGAAACAAGTTGGGGATACTGGTGAAAATATTCCTGAAAATGGTGGGGTTTTACTGTTGGGATGGAAGGAGGATGGTATGGATGCAGATGGATTCACTCCTGTTGTGTCTAGGAGTTCCAGGAAGAAACTTAAAATTTTGAGAAAGAAAAATCTTGAAGGAGTACGAGACAAATCAGGTGCTGCTTCAGGGAAAGTCAACATTGATCACCCTGTGAGTGATGTGTTGACTGGTCCCAGGGTTAGAAGGAAAAATCCCAAGTATCTATGATTGGAGCCAGTTGGAATTGCAGG
This sequence comes from Alopecurus myosuroides, assembly GCA_028641055.1. Taxonomy (NCBI): domain Eukaryota; kingdom Viridiplantae; phylum Streptophyta; class Magnoliopsida; order Poales; family Poaceae; genus Alopecurus; species Alopecurus myosuroides. The sequence continues at coordinate 8,433,963 of CM054063.1, read as the reverse complement.
AGTGTAGGTAAAAAAGGAATGGGAGACTGTTTGCAGGATTTTATTAGAACTAATCAAGTAGACTTTGTGGGGCTGCAAGAAACTATGCAAAAAGATTTCTCTCCAGCTTTCTTTAGGAAGATTGACCCTTTGTGTCAGTTTTCCTGGAACTGGTTGCCCTCTGTTGGTAAATCTGGTGGGATTCTAGGGGGTGTGAGGAATGATAAATTTGATATAAAGAAAATTTCTATGGGTAAATTTCATGTAAAGGTGGTGGTTTATGACTTTAAGAAGAAAACTGATTGGTGCTGGGTTGTTGTCTATGGAGCAGCACATGATAAGGACAAGAATGATTTCTTAGTTGAATTGGCTGGTGTTTGTGCAGATCAGTCTCTTCCTATGCTTATTGGTGGAGATTTCAATCTTCTCAGATGCTCTGCTGATAAAAATAAGAGTATTACATCTATGAAGTGGGGTGATGTCTTCAATGGCATCATTAACACTTATGAGCTTAGGGAAATTGATATGACTGGAGGGGCTTACACTTGGTCTAATGACCATGACATTCCAACTCTAGAAAAACTTGACAGGTTTCTCATGAATAGAGATTGGGAGAAGCTGTTCCCTTTGGTTACAGTGCATAAAATCACAAGGGAAATGTCTGATCATAATCCTATTATTCTTGATACTATGGAAGGTGTTTCTGAGAAGAAGAAAGAGTTTAGGTTTGAAAAAAGTTGGCTTAAGGAAGAAGATTTCCTCTGCAGGGTGGAGAGAGCCTGGGCTAAACCTGTTAGGGCTCACTCTAGAATAGAGCAGTTTCAGTTAAAGTTAAAAAATGTTAAAAGTCACCTTTAAGGTTGGGGGGCTAACTTAAGAGGAAACAACAAGAAACTTAAAATGGAAATGTTACAGCAGCTGCAGGAGCTTGAACTGTTGGAAGAGAATGGTCCTTTAACCAATGATCAGCTTATCAGGAAAGGGCAGATACAGAATTGCTTGATAAAAATCCATGAAACCGAGGAGGCCTATTGGCATCAAAGATCTAGTGAGATGTGGCTGCTGAAAGGTGACAGGAACACAGATTTTTTCCACAGAGTGGCAAATGGCAGGAGGAGAAGGAAGGTGATTTTTTCCTTAAGAAAAGATCATGATGTTATTCAGGGGACTCCTGATATCTTACAACATGCTACTGCTTTCTATAAAGAGCTCTTTGGCCCCTCTGTGGCAAAAGGGTTCAATCTTAGAAATGATGTGTGGAATGTAGAAGAGATTTTATCTGAGAATGATAGACAAGTGTTGGATAGACAGTTTACTGAAGAAGAGATTAAAACAGTTGTTGACAGCATGGAAAGAAATAAGGCAGCAGGCCCTGATGGAATTCCTGCAGAATTCTATCAGGACTGTTGGTCAATTATCAAAAGTGATCTAGTGGGCTTGTTTCAGGATTTCTTCTTACATAACATTGATCTTTCTAGAATTAATTATGGGATTATCACTCTTCTCCCAAAGAGTGAAGATGCTGACAGAATCCAAAAATTTAGACCTATATGCCTGTTACAGGTCTTGTTTAAAATTTTCACAAAGGCCCTGACAAATAGACTTGAACCTTTTATGGGGAAGCTAATAAACAAATGCCAGACTGCTTTTATCAAGCAGAGACACATCCTTGATGGTGTGGAGTTGCTACAGGAGATCATCAGGGAGGCTAAGTATCAGAAGAAACAGGGGGTAATACTGAAGATAGATTTTGAAAAGGCATATGATAAAGTTAACTGGGATTTCTTACTTGAGACATGTAAACAGAAAGGTTTTAGTGGCAAGTGGCTGCAATGGTTAAAAAGTGTTATACATCATGGAACTTTGAGTGTTAAAGTGAATGATGTGGTTGGGCCATACTTTGCTAGTTACAAGGGGGTGAGACAGGGGGATCCCTTGTCCCCTTTTCTTTTTAATGCTGCTGCAGAAAATCTTGCCAAAATGATTCACAGAGCACAGGATGCTGGGCTGGTAACTGGTTTGGCTGAACACCTAGTGCATGGGGGGGTTGCCATTTTACAGTATGCAGATGATACCATCTTCCTGCTTAAGGATGATATGGAAACTGCTAGGAATCTGAAATTACTTTTGTATGTTTTTGAGAGCATGTCTGGCCTAAAAATAAACTTTGAGAAAAGTGAGGTACTGATGGTGTTAGAGGATACTGACAAACAGCAAACTTACATTGACATGTTCAATTGTCAGAAAGGGGAATGGCCCATCACCTATCTAGGGGTCCCTGTTAATTCCAGGAGGAATTCTGTCAAAGAAATGCAATTCTTGGGGGGAAGAGTGAGAAAAATGTTAGATGGCTGGATGGGAGGGGCTCTATCTATTGGGGGTAGAGTCATTCGAACTGATGTCTGTTTATCATCAGTAGCAGTGTACCACATGTCCTTGTTCCTGTTACATAAGACAACTTTGGAAGAACTGGATAAGCCTAGAAGATCTTTCCTGTGGCAGAGTAGTGCAGCCAGGAGAAGATACCATCTGCTTAGCTGGAAGATAATTTGCAAACCTAGGAAGAAAGGTGGTCTTGGCCTTAAAAATCTGGAAAAGTTTAATATTAGCCTTATGTGTAAGTGGTGGTGGAAACTTGAGGCTGGAGATGGGCCCTGGCAACATTTTATTAGGGCAAAGTACTTGGGTGAGAAAGGGATCACTTTGGTTAAACATAATGCCAAGGACTCCACCTTCTGGTCTGATCTGCTGAAAATTAGGCATCACTACTTGGAGGGGAGAATTATGAAAATAGGTAATGGGAGAAGAACGAGCTTCTGGAAAGATGCCTGGTGTGGGCATATTCCTTTGATGACATTATTTCCGGGTCTGTTTGAAATTTGCAATGACCAGGAAGCTTCTGTAGCTGATCTGGCTAGCAGGGGATGGTCACTTTCCTTTAGAAGGTGGCTGGTTGGGGATCTGCAAAATAACCTGAGAAATCTGAATAACAAACTAGCTTGTGTTGCGTTGAATGATAATGAGGATACACCCAGTTGGAGGTGGACGAGATCTGGAGTGTTTACTGTGAAATCCATGTACTACCATCTGTCGAACATGGGAATAGACAGGTCCTTTAGGCATCTCTGGAAATCAAAAATCCCTTTCAAAATTAAAGTGTGGCTTTGGCTTATTTGGCACAATGCAATTCCTACAAAAGACAATATGAGAAGAAGGAAATGGGTGGGGAATTTTGGTTGTCAGTTCTGTGATAGTGATGAATCGATCTTACACCTGTTCTTTCGGTGTGATGCAGCGAAATATGTTTGGAGCATAGTGGGTACTGCTGTGGGTGCTAGGGATCGCCCTGGCTCTTTCTTACAATATTTCTGGTGGATACCACAATACTTATCAGCATCCCGTAACATTCAAATTACTGGCTTGGCGGCCATTTGTTGGGCCATCTGGAAGCTGAGGAATAGAGCGTGCTTTGAGGCGAAACTAATTAGTTCTCCCTTTGAATTAATCAGCTATTCGTGTGTTTTTTTGAACTACTGGGCAGGTCTTCATCCACAGCAAGAACGAGATGACCTCAGGGAGGGTGCTAATACTTTGATCCGTGTGGCGTCGAATGCTGAAGCTGCTGGATCGCATGCTAGGGATGCGACGAACCGTCAGCCCCTGCTGCTGGAAGATGCTGACGATGAAACAATGGAAGATGCTGTCTGATTTGCCGTTCTGTCCCTGATCCTTGTGCTGTCATCGTTGTTTTGGACGTCTGCAGTTTGCTACTCCTGCCAGTTGGTTTTTCTGGCTGTAGTTTCTCCGCTTTTGTTCTAGTATGTTGGATCATCATGTACATAAACTAATCTGTGTGGTTGGCGGGGTGGTGTTTGGAGGGGTTGCGTCCCTATGTACAAAAACGCTTTGTGGTTGAACTTGTTGGTGGTTCCGTTATTGCAATAATAATGGAGCACGGGCCCTTTTCGGGGGGTGCCGTTTCTGTAAATGCAGTGCGCCATCAGTAGATCAGCTGCCCAAAAATTCTCTATTTCTTGAAAACAGGTGCCATCATAGTTGGTCATAAAGACTTTTTTTTTAGAAATGGAGGTCTGCCCCCAGCCTCTGCATCAAAATGATGCACACAGCCGGTTTTTATTAAATGATAGAACAAGAAACACCATGTCTTACAAGTAGAAAGCAGAAACAACTAGTCCTGAATCCACCAACCCAATCACTACCAAAACTGATGAAGGGGGTGGACAAACCCAGAGCCGATACTCTGAGAACCCACCAACGCGCATCATCCAAAAACCGAAGGTCACACCATGTCGCCCGATAGCGGACAAGGGGCCAAATCAGTCCAGCACACCTAAGCGCGTACCGATATACACGCTGGGAATGTAGCTGCCGCCATCTTCCGCTCACCCATCTTCAGGACAGCGGTCCAAGCATCCACCATGTCAGACCTGTCGTCGATACCACCATGGTACCAGACAACACCACCACCCAGCGCGCGTCCAACATCCCGCATCCAACACCGAGACCCCACAACACCAAGCTGCCGAGAACCGCCGTCGTCGATGCAGTAAAAGAGACACCGCTGCATCTATAGGACCCTCCAGCTACCGCTCCAAAACGATGCCCCCAAGAGGGAAAAGCGACACCGGCGGTGTCACCATCATCCAATCCGGGAATCCCAGATTCAGGGTTTCCCCCGGAGCGGACCGAAGCAAGGTAACGTGACGACGTTGTCGATGCCGCGTAGACCACCGTGGAACCATCATCCACCACCATCCTCATCCTCTGGTCCCTTCGATCGGCGCACTCCTCCAAGAAAGATGCCCCCAAGGAGGTAACGACGTAGAAACGCCGCCATCTTCCGATCCATGGATCCAGGGTTTCCCCCGGAGGTGACGGGAGGAGGCGCGGGGCTTCCTCGATGATGCCTTCATGAAGGGGAAGACACTCAAGATGCCTCCATCATCGGCTCCGAGTAAGATCGGAGAGAAAGTTTTCACCCGGAAACCATCACGCTCCATCCACGTCGAGAGCGCCGGATCGACCATCTATAGGATCCGCCAACCGCCGGCGCGAGGAAGGATGTCGACAACGACCCACGGAGGGACGCCGTCAGCAGCCTCGGGTCCTCGACCAACGCCCTCGAGGTCAGGCCGGCCGCGACGATTCGTCGGCCGTGTCTTCGACCTTGGCGAGGTGCCACCCGCATGCCGCGAAGGCACGTCGCACCATCGCGGAATCGCCTCGGGGATGCCTCGACGGCAGCTGCACCACCGTCGCACGGAGGGGCGCCGTCGAAATCCCCGCCGCCGTGACGCACAGACGCCACACCCCGTCGCACTGGGGGGCGCCGCCGGCAGCGCCCGCCGCCACGCCGCAGACGCACGGGAGGGCGCCGCCTAGCCACCCCGCCGTTGGCTGCTGACGCCGCCCCGATGCAAGGCCACATCGCGCCGGATGGCGCCGCCGGTAGCCGACGTCGGAAACAGATCCCCTCCGCCACGCCGCCCAGATGCCGCCCCCCGGCGGTTACACGGCGACAATGGCGCCCAACCACCTCCAGTGCCGCGCGCGCACCGCCGTCCCGAGCGCGGAGAAACGCCTCGCCGCCGCCATCCCGGGCGCAGCGCCGGGAGAGCCCAGCGGCGCCTCAGGCGGCGACGAGGGGAGTAGGACGACGAGAGGAGGTCTTAGGGCGGCGGCGGCGGCGCCCCCGAGCCGCCAGGAGGCGACGCGAGGGTTAGGGTGCTGTGTGCATCTTGGGGCATCTCATCACATGGCACCGAGTTAGATTTTCCCAAGTAATCGCCTTCCCTTGTACGGACATCATGTTTTCAGGGATCACGGTGGTGATGGAAGAATTATCATGCACATGCAGCGATACTGCCTTGTTCATCACAAAAATGATAGCATTCATTCCTTGTAGGCTCGCCACACTAATATTGTTAATGCCGCCACCAATCTCCACATGATAGCACGACGGCTCAAGTTCCGGTGGGCTACTGTAGTCCTCATCTATAGTCATGATTCCAATATAGACATCAGTGTAGGCGCTACCATTTGTGAGGATTAATAACTCGGATCGAGGCAGACCAATTAGTTGCCCACTGCTACCATAGTCAGTCATCTTATCGATTTCTTCTTCCTCAACTTTTTCCGTAAGAGGGATACATAGATTTAGATGGAATTGACTACTTCTCCAACAGAAGGCATGATTACCTTGTAATACCAAGGTTTGAAAAAACCTCATGTCCAATATCGTACCATATGCTTGATGACTTTCTGCCCGAACACGACAGGCCAAAGAATCAATGTGTAAAACCATCAGTTTTGACAAACCACTTCGTGGCCATATAATGGCATGGAGCTGCAAACACCCCAAAAGAATTATTTTTCGGAGACCCCAGGCTTGCACCACCTCATACTCGAGGTCAAGAGTTTTGACTAATGTGCCTGACAGATCTAGCTCCTCAAGATTTGAAACCGATCCGCACAATCTGAACTTGGTCAATTTTGCACAACCAGCCAAGGAGATACAGGAGATTTTGGCTTCCTCACTCGGATGCCTTCCTGTCGGTGCAACAAAGCTGAATGACTCAAGCAATGGAGGTAATCCTTCGGGGCCAACATGCTCCAACCTTACACAACCATCTAGAATCATTGTGGTCAGGCTTGTTGCCCCTGACAGATTTGGCAAAACTTGTATCTCGAAATTCCAAGACAACTCAAGGAACTCTATCTTCACCATATCTGTGAATTCATCCCTTTGACCTGTCTCCCAAGTGTATGTAGGTGAAATTACTCGAAGCTTGCGAAGGTTCTCAAGTCTTCTCCAAGAAAGACCCCTTCTCCAAATCCTTCCATTCCTTATATGCACCTCCCTAATATTTGTAGCCATCTGATCTACTATTGCATCTGGTAATGAAGATAGATCCCACTCAGTGTTGCATATGTCAAGCACCCATAGGCTCTGAAAAAATAACATTGTTGGCGTCTCAGCTTCTTCTTCTTGTCGTTGATCCTTGCAGCGATCTAATCCAAGGAACCTTAACCCACGGCAATGACTGAAAGGAGGTGAAGAAAAACTGAAGGTGCAGTCGCATAAGTGGAGCACCCGAAGTTTGTATGCTCGATGAAACATGCCATCATGCAATGATCCTTTTGCACAAAGGAATAAGGACGTTGACTCTCCATGCACAATAAGTTTGTGCCGAGCCAATATCCATCGTTTCTTCAGCCGATTCTTTAATTCACCACCAAAACTGGGTATTCCATTATTTGAGTAGTCCTCCATATGTATCTGACGATGCAGAGCAGCAGCAACCTCCCACGCTTTGTCAGCCTCACCACCTTCTATGATACCATCACAGACCCAATAGTTAGAAGCATGGGTAGTCCAGTTGTAGTTTATGGTGTTGCCACCGAATTCGTTGGCACCACGATAGTTCAATGACCACAGATACAAGCAGCATTGTTCAACAATTGCTTGAGTAGGCTCATCTATGTACCCAGCAATTTGTCTAGCCTCTTTTTGCAGCAAAAGATCCCACTCACGAGAATTCCAGTCGTCATAAAGGTAAAGATGTGAATCATCCACCTGTCGACTGATTCCGTAGTCGAGCCGAAGCCTTCCTCGAAAGGTCCACAACACCTTGATATCAAAGATTTCTACTTGTGGAATGCCAAAGGCACTCAAATTGACCATGTCGTTGCTTCCGTTATGAAATACCACTAAACATCTGTGTCCCATTAGGGCCTGAAAGATCTCTCTCCCGACGGATCCTATTTCGGCTCTGTGGCCTTCATCCACCCCTCTAAAGTCATCTTCTTCATCTTGCATGTCGAAGACATCCATTACCCGATGAGGAAGCTTCAGTTCTCTTGCGATCGTCCTCTGGAGCTCTCTTCGGCTTCTCCACCTTGAGCAGTCGACGTGGATGATCTTGTTGAATTTGTTCCGCAAAGAGGGCGGGGGCTCATTAGCTATTGCTGTAAGCACCGCCGAAGCGGCCAACCCACACCAGCCATTCCAATAGATGGCCTTGCTGGCACTGTCGCTTGTGTCCTCTAGATAAGAGATTATAGACTCCACGCCTTCTTCGAAGGTTTTGGGGAAAATATACTGCATGATTAATTAATTTGATGCGAATTAGTTGCGGTCCACTCACTCTGGGGCATTCCTCTAGATAAGGGATTATGAAGAGAGTATGTAGGTACATATAAATTTCCAGTACCTCTCGAGGCATGATGGATGAATACGATTCCAGTGAAGGCCGGCCTTGCAAATTGTATAAGCTCCAGAAAATCTAACCCATCGCCCGCACTCGTGCGGCACCAACCTCCAGACGAATTGCTGTCACCTAGCTAGTCACGGCGTACCATAAGCTAGAGATGGGTAGGGAATACTGCGAGCCAGTCGATGGAAACAAAACCGTGAGAAATTAGAGTAGTAGTAGCAGGCCGGCAGCAAGCGTACCTTAGTATATACTTGGCAGGTAGTCAGGCACGTACGTCGATCTTGATCTTGCGTTGCTGCTGATTTGGGAGAAGTAATGCTGGGAGGTCGCTGTTGTCAACAGCTAGCTAGCTGCTTGGTTGTGGCACATGACAGACAAGAGCAGGATGATGATATGAATGAAGCTTCATGACAGGCTTTTCTTTCGCCAAAGTGATTTAGCATCGCTTGGGTTGGCTAGTTCTTTGCTTGAGGCTGGAGCAAAGTGATTCCTCCATCTTTTCTCTTTTTTTCTAAAGCAAATCTTGTGCAGGGCAATCGATCTCACCTTGATAATAACAAGTCGTGCATGAGTTAGGGCGCATTTCATAGTCGACATCAAACAAGCTCAAGTTGGTTAAAACAAAAGCATAAAATTATTACCCACAGGTCCTACCAAGCAAGCTCTGGTAATGAATGTGTTGAGTAGAAAAATGGTTTTTCTTTTCTACCAATCGTACATACTCCCTTCGTTCCTTAAAGTAAGGCATATTTTTTCAAAAGTCAAATAATGTCAAGTCAACATCTATGATAAAATATTGTTATCATATTGTTGGAGTATGAGTTAGTATCCTAGCAGTCTCTAGAGTGTTCCAGGGGAGTGGAGCCTATCCTAGTATAGTACTACTATCCTACAAGAGTCTAGATTGTTCCAGTGTATAAGTGAATATGTATGCCTATATATAGGAGGATGGTGGAGGTCCAAGGGACTAGTCCATCCAGAAAATTTCCCCAAAGAACAACATGGTATCAGAGCTATGGCAGTGACCAACAGGCTTAGCTCCGGCGGATGGTAAGTGCAGCTGCGGAAGGTGTCAGTACTGAGGCAGAAAGCCAGTGAAGCGTGCGGGGGAGCTCCCAGGAAGGCAGGACTACAGGAGGGGAGAACCTCCACGCAGGGGTTGCAGGACTAGGCAGAGGTGTGGATACGGTAGCTGGCAGCAGTCGCGCTTGTGAGAGAGCAGAGTGTGGCTGCTCGTGACTGCAAGGAGGAAGCAAGAGAGCTGTGGTGGCTTGGTGTCCACGAGAAGAAAAGAGGAGATACGGGGCTGTGACCTGCGGCTAGGGGCGAGCCAAAGGAGAAGGGAGCACCTGGTGGTTGACTGGAGCAGAGAAGAAGGGCAACAAGTTGAGCAGGGCTGGGGGTGTGCGGTGGACGTGTGTCTGCCTGGAATCGGAGGAGTGAGAGTTACAGGCCTTGAGGGCACTCGTGGCAGCAGCAGGAGGTGGACGTGCAACTTCTTGAATCGCGAAAACCGGGCGCGAAGTTGTGGAACGGTGCTGGTGGAATTGGTGGATGCACAACTGAACACGGTGGTGGAGAGAGCTAGGAAAGGAGCATTGCCATTGTTGGTGGTGGCCTAGAGCAGAGGAGGAAACTACAGCTGTGACAAGAGCAATAGTGTTGCTGCTTGCTCTTAGAATTGGGTAAAAGAGAAGTGTTGTTGGTGGTAAGTGTGATTCTTGCGATGGCGGAGAATCAAGGTGTTGAGAAATTGCTCGACAAATTGGCAGAATTGCTCAAGGATTTGAAAAAAATGAGAAAACCAGAGAGGAGTGCAGAAAGGGCCATACAGAGTGGCAAAACGACAATTCTTGGAAATTCTGTCAATCTTGCTCAAACTGAAAGTGATACCCCGAATCATGCTTCTGGTTCAAATGAAACTTCTCGCTCAAATTGGATACTAGATTCGGGAGCGTCGGCACATGTCACGGGAAGGTGGAGTGAGTTTGCATCATATACTCCACACCCACCCATGCATACAGAGACCATCCAAACAGCCGATGGGACTTATCAACCTATTAAAGGGGTCGGCACGGTGAAATGCACTCCGTCAATTACATTATCTTCAGTCTTATATGCTCCATCATTTCCGGTTAGTTTGGTGTCTATGAGCTCCTTGGTTGATGATATTGATTGTCGAATCACCGTGGATCGATACAATTGCATAATAGAGGAGAGGTCAACTGGAAGGAGGATTGGGGTCGGTGTCAGGCATAAGGGGCTCTGGTACTTGGATAGTCAGGAAACAGATGATGCATTATGCACTGCTCTGATGGCTTCAGGAGACAATGAAGCAAAGGTGATGCTCCAACATTGTCGATTGGGCCACATATCTTTTGATGCTATGACTAAGATTTATCCCGAAGAAATGAAAAAGGTAGATAAAGACAAACTTGTGTGTGATGCATGTGAGTATGGAAAACACACAAGGACTTCATATGTGAGTCGTGGACTCCGGAGTACATCGCCCTTCGTGTTAATTCATTCGGATGTCTGGACTTCTCCTGTGGTTTCGGTTAGTGGAATGAAGTATTTTGTCACCTTCATTGATTGTCACTCCCGAATGACTTGGATATATCTCATGAAACAAAAGAGTGAGGTGCTTAATTGTTTCAAGGACTTCTATGCATATATCCAAAATCGTTTCAGCACCGGCATTCAAACTATTAGGACGGATAATGGGACGGAGTATGTGAACAATGAATTTGGCAATTTTCTATCGGAAAAAGGAATACTTCATCAAACTTCGTGTCCTAATACTTCGCCACAGAATGGAGTGGCGGAAAGAAAGAATCGTCATCTACTTGAGGTAGCTCGATCACTTATGTTTACGATGAATGTGCCTAAATTCTTATGGAGTGAAGCGGTTATGACAGCTACTTATCTCATCAACCGGATGCCATCAAGAGTGCTTGGAATGAAGACTCCATATGAAATGGTCTACGGAAAAAATGAGTTCATTGTTCCGCCAAAGGTGTTTGGGTGTACGTGCTTTGTTAGAGACCACAAACCTTCAGTGGGAAAATTGGATCCACGTGCTGTGAAGTGCATCTTTATTGGATACTCTCCTGGACAAAAGGGCTACAAATGTTGGAGTCCTAGTGAACGGAGAACATTTGTGAGCATGGATATGTCATTTAGAGAGTCTGAGCCGTTCTATGGAGAGAAGACGGATCTCAGCTCATTGTTTGACTTCGACTCTCCTAGCACAAGTGATGCTAGTCGAGAGGGGGAGAGTGAATCATTGAGGACAAAGGAGGATGAACCATCGAGAATTGCAATTGGTTCAATTCCATGTCCAAGGAGTGAAGAGAGATGGAGAAAGCCAAACGAGGAACAAAATTTGAGGGTGTATACGAGGAGGCAATCACAACATCAACAAGAAGCTCGAATAAATGGTGAGGTCCAATTGCAGGGGGAGAAAAATCAACAACAGCAGATTCCACTGGTCGATGAAGTTGACTCATATGAGAGTGAGCCATGTGCCAGTGATGATTCAATAAATTTGCCTATTGCCTTGAGAAAAGAACCACGAGCTATAACAGGAAAGCCTCCTGAAAGGTACGGTTTTGAGCATGATATTGCAAATTATGTGTCATATGACTCTCTATCACCCGAGTATAGAGCCTTCATTTCTTCATTACAATCTGTGGCAATCCCAAGAGATTGGAAGGAAGCAAAACAAGACCCAAAGTGGTATGAGGCCATGTTGGAGGAAATGAAAGCTCTTGAGAAGAACAAGACATGGGATCTTGTTTCTCTTCCCGTGGGAAAAAGTCCAGTTACTTGCAAATGGGTGTATACCGTGAAGCAATCCCCAGAAGGGAAGATAGAACGATATAAAGCGAGGTTGGTGGCAAGGGGTTACAGCCAAACTTATGGGATTGACTATGACGAGACATTTGCACCCGTTGCAAAGATGAGTACAGTGAGAACTCTTATTTCTTGTGCTGCTAACTTTGGTTGGCCGTTGCACCAACTGGATGTCAAAAATGCATTCTTGCATGGTGATCTTCAGGAGGAAGTGTACATGGAAATTCCACCTGGCTTTGGTACATCTCAGACTCGTGGGAAGGTCCTTAGGTTGAGAAAGTCATTATATGGGCTTAAACAATCTCCACGAGCATGGTTTGATCGATTTCGCCGTGCTATGTGTAGTATGGGATACTCACAGTGCAACGGGGACCATACTTTATTCTACCGCCACTCTCAGCGGCACATCACGATTCTTGCAGTATATGTGGATGACATCATTATTACTGGTGATGATGCTATTGAGATGGCACAATTAAAGCAGAAATTGAGCAAAGAATTTGAGGTTAAGGACCTTGGCCAACTAAGGTATTTTCTAGGCATTGAGATTGCAAGGTCCCCTAAAGGGATAGTTCTCTCGCAGCGGAAGTATGTCTTGGACCTTCTTAGTGAAACAGGAATGCTTGGTTGTCGAGCTGCTTCTTCCCCTATTGAGCAAAATCATCAATTATGTGCGCAATCTGGAGATCCGGTTGATAGAGAGAGGTACCAACGACTTGTAGGTCGACTCATCTATTTATGCCATACGAGACCTGACATATCCTATGCAGTGAGTGTGGTCAGTCGCTACATGCATGACCCAAGAAGTGGACATTTAGAGGCGGCATATAAAATTTTACGCTATCTAAAAGGCAGTCCTGGAAGAGGTCTATGGTTCAAGGCCAATGGGCACTTGAATGTAGAAGGCTATTGTCACGCTGATTGGGCTAGTTGTATTGATGACAGAAGGTCAACATCAGGATTTTGTGTCTTTGTTGGAGGAAACTTGGTATCTTGGAGAAGCAAGAAGCAGCCGGTGGTCTCCCGATCAACCGCGGAGGCAGAATATAGAGCAATGTCTGTGTGTTTGAGTGAGATGCTATGGATGAAAGGCCTCTTATCAGAATTGAAGCTATTACGGAAAGGGCCATTGAACCTTTGGTGTGATAACAAGTCTGCAATCAACATAGCTAACAATCCAGTTCAGCATGACCGAACAAAGCATGTGGAAATAGATCGATTCTTCATCAAAGAGCGGCTCGACGAAGGCACCTTGAAGTTAAGCCATGTAACCTCTAGAGAACAAATAGCAGATTGCTTGACAAAGGGATTAGGTAGTAAGGAATGTTCATTGGCATGTAACAAGATGGGAATGATAGATATCTATCACCCATCTTGAGGGGGAGTGTTGGAGTATGAGTTAGTATCCTAGCAGTCTCTAGAGTGTTCCAGGGGAGTGGAGCCTATCCTAGTATAGTACTACTATCCTACAAGAGTCTAGATTGTTCCAGTGTATAAGTGAATATGTATGCCTATATATAGGAGGATGGTGGAGGTCCAAGGGACTAGTCCATCCAGAAAATTTCCCCAAAGAACAACACATATGAAGATGTATCTAATTGGTATTGATTTGGTATCGTCGATATTGACAGTTTTTTCTGATAACTTGGTCAAAGTTGACACGATGCATTTGACTTTTGAAAAAAAATCCCTTACTGAACGGAGCTAGTACATGCTCTATTTTTCTGTTTAAAAAAAATGCATGCTACATGGTTTGCTAGTAGCCTGCTCTGTTTTTTCTTTCTCGAGGCCAAATCAGAAGCAACTAGTAGCCTGCTACATCAGCAGCTGATCAGTCAAAGAGAGGGTGAGGGGTCTCTTCGGCAAGATCCGCGATACCATGATGTTACGCGGACATCATCTGACCTGGTCGGAGAACCCGGCGTTAGGTGACATGACTATGGCCCGCGTAGAACCCTTCCTTCCACTTCTTGCTGATGTCCCTTAAACGGGAAATAATCGCTCACTTTGAAGGACTGCTGTGTGTATGGTGTGCCTGCCAAACGTCAGAAGATACCATATCAGAGGACCACCAGGACAATTGTATACATGTATAAAAGCGAGAAGCATTGTATCATCCCATCAAAAGATGGAAATTGCAAACCATGTAACAGAGAAATTATGGCAGATGCCTACACAGGCTCGATATATTCAGGTACTTCAGCAGATACGCAAAGCTAGTGGTTCATATATGGCTATGGTATACAGTGGAACTACTAGATTCATCACAGCAAAGATGCTATGCTCCAACATAAGCACAAAGTGTTAGGATTCCCCACGGATCGAATCACATCAAACTAGACAAACACGCGCATACAAAATCTTTTTGCCAAGGGCTCGTATCGTGTCCTTTGTTTTTCTCTTTATTTCTTATAATAATATCACGGTACAAGTTTCTTGGTACAACCTCACGACCTGGTGCGTTTATATACACGCAACCAGAGTTACTAGACCTGCTCCGACTTGAACCTGGCGTCCTAATCTTGATCAAACTCCACGTAAGCACTTTCCTAGTTGTATTACCTTCTAATACTAGCTAGCACACATGCAGCTACCAAACCCAGACTAAGACTAGTACGGTACACGCAGACTACCAAACCAGGAAGCTAATCCTAGCTAGACTCGTATACATGTACCGCGTCAACTCCACAAGATTTGGATTATTTCCAACATTCTCCTCCTAATCCAAACTTGCCCTATCTTTGTGTTCCTTCGCGCTACCTCTTGGTCTTGACACCGATGCAGCTTCACAACTTGACGAGTCAACACAACGGGTCTTCCGGATTACCAGCCCACGCTGCCACATCTTAGCATGCCACATGCAGACTAAACGCATAGCGTCATGCAGGTAACTCATCTTAACCGGTTCGTATCCATCTTTACACTGATCTTCGTCTTCTCGTTGAGACACGGAGATAGCCACCTGCCATCTTGTCTTCACGCACGTCTTCGCTCCTTGGAGATGCATCTCACTGGAGCACCTCGACCGTGACATCTCACATCTTCGCTCCTTGAAGATACACCTCACTGGAGTACCTCGACCGTGACGCGCTTCCACTGCACCCAGCGTCCCGCAGACTAGCACTTGGACACAACATCACACCTGATCCTCGACCGTTCCAGCGGCGACACAACTCGCCATATACGCATACACAATTTATCGTATATGAACTCACTGGACTTTCGGTCACATCTTATCTTTGTTGTCGGTGACGCATTTTACCGAACAACACCTCGCATCCGGTGGCAACACAACTTGTCATGTACGCGCAACACATCTCTCCGTACATGAACTCACCGGAACTCCCCGATCACGAACTGAAACGCAAGGACGCAATTTCCTTTATCTGCTCGCTCTCGCACACAAGTTTCTCCGCCAGTAACACAACTGCCGCAGAAAACTCACATCCACAAGTTCTTGAACGCGTCTAGCAAGAACTCATGTGCACACCTTGACGGTTCGTTCATACTCCCCCGGAGACCTTGAGGAGATTTCCCGGTACCAGACCACGACACCACCGCTCTCATCAACGATCTTCCACCTCGACCTATTTGCCAACGGCACATCCTCGCCGTCTCCTCCGTCTCGCTCCGCTGAACGACGTTCGCCCGCCGTCTTCTTCCTTGTCGCTCCAACGAACGACGAATGCCCGCCCCGAGGCGCTAGTATGCGTCGCCTCCCCGGGGCAAGCGTGACTTCAAATCTTCGACCTTGCTCTGATACCAATTGTTAGGATTCCCCACGGATCGAATCACATCAAACTAGACAAACACGCGCATACAAAATCTTTTTGCCAAGGGCTCGTATCGTGCCCTTTGTTTTTCTCTTTATTTCTTGTAATATCACGGTACAAGTTTCTTGGTACAACCTCACGACCTGGTGCGTTTATATACACGCAACCAGAGTTACTAGACCTACTCCGACTTGAACCTGGCGTACTAATCTTGATCAAGCTCCACGTAAACACTTTCCTAGTTGTATTACCTTCTAATACTAGCTAGCACACATGCAGCTACCAAACCCAGACTAAGACTAGTACGGTACATGCAGACTACCAAACCAGGAAGCTAATCCTAGCTAGACTCGTATACATGTACCGCGTCAACTCCACAAGATTTGGATTATTTCCAACACAAAGTAGAGAACATTATATGACAAAAGTACACATACATACCTTTGGACATCAGCACCGGAGAGCTCCCTGTTATTGGAGCCAGCGACGGAGCTGATGTCGAAATTCTTCTCCCGCTGCTCAATGATCCAGTCCTGTTTTTTAGGGTGAAAATGAGGGGCAGGTAAAGAGTGCAAACTACTAGTACATGAGGAACAGATGTGAAGTTTCTTTCTACCTCGTGGAGAAAATGTGGAGACATTTGATAGACCTGATCCGTGAAGCCTGTTGCAGCGTCCATAATGACTGCCCAGAGATCAACACATGACGATATTGAACATATCAGAAGACCATCCTCGTTTCCTTTCTCCACGTG
Organism: Alopecurus myosuroides; assembly: GCA_028641055.1. Taxonomy (NCBI): domain Eukaryota; kingdom Viridiplantae; phylum Streptophyta; class Magnoliopsida; order Poales; family Poaceae; genus Alopecurus; species Alopecurus myosuroides. The sequence continues at coordinate 8,417,365 of CM054063.1, read as the reverse complement.
TTGTTCCAGCCTTGTCTCGGACACATTATAATAGTACCTATTATCAAGGGGGGATTTAATCACACAACGGATGATCGTGCACCAATGAAGGGAAAACACCTATAGATTGGCAGGATATTTCAGTGCAGGATGTGAGGACGATAAAGTATGTGAGATGTGAATTTGACGAATACACATCTGTAGGCTGCTTTAACAGCTGTAATAAGGGTTAGGGGTGAAACCACAAAGCTGAACTTGAACCAATAGATAGATGTCCAACAAAATACCCTAAGATGATTCTCTGGGTTTCACCAAGACAAAGTAACGACCACACTCTCCAGTCTTCGTGCATCATGAGTAAGAGAGAAAACGCCGAATGCCTTAAACATAGCTGAACTACATGCTTGAGTGAGTCCGTACCTCTGCTTCCGCTTAGACATGAAGAAAAATGCTGACATTCACTCTAGTTGCTCGCTCAGCTGCAGATGCGGTGCAGAATGAGGCGGGCATTCGGCCGAGCGGCTGGCGGGCATGCCACCATTTCTTCACGTAAAGAAAAGCCACGCTAGCTTGTGGAGTCCGCCATCTAGGAGGGGGCCCAGTGACCGCGCCGCCGAGACGAGCTCGCAAGATCCGCGCTCACCGGAGGATGCGCCGCCGTCCCGCCCGTCGCGCTGGAGTAGATGCGCCGCCGTTGACCTCGAGCTGAAGCTTGGGTGGTGTCTTCTGCTCTCTCCTGTACGACTCAGAAAATTGGGGTGCAAAAACTCAGAAAATGATTTCGGCGCTCTTCTTGTTTGTTATACGAAATTGAGTTCAGATTACTTAGCCACTTGGGCGATCCTCTTGCTTATTACTACCTCTGTTCCATAATGTAACCCTTTCTAGCAAGCTATATTATGGAAGGGAGGGAGTATTTACACGATACCGTAACAGATTTAATATCTTATCATCTATCAAATGAACTTTTACAAGAAATGACTAAAATGAAAAGGCGTGTAAGAACTTAGGGCATCTCCGGTCGCCCCCCAAACCTCGAGGCGACCTTTTTAGCGCCGGAAGCGGCGAATAGCGTCGTTTTAGCGAGGGGACGCGGCGCACTAAATGCCCGGCAGGCTACAAAACCCCCGTCGCTCGTCGCACTTTCCATTCTTCCACCTCGCTGCTCCCCCGTCCTTCCTCCTTGGCACTCTCCTCTCTCCCCGTGCTTTCTCCAGTCGCGATGGCCAACTACGACGATGCCGCCGCCGCCACCTTCGCAGGAACAAAGCGTGGTCGCTGTACCGGGCGGGATATCTGTGCCCGCCCGACATGCGCCTCCCGAGCTCCGTCGGCGGGCAGCCTCGCTGGCATTTCAGCGTCGGTGGGGTTCCCGTACCCCCAATCCCTTCCACGGACGCTGAGTTCCGGCAGGCTATCGCGGAAGTACGCCAAGGCCTGCGGCGGACGAGGCTGCGCGGCTCCACCGGAGGCCGCACGGCCAGGACGCCTTCTGGTGGCAGGAGCTCCAGCGCCGCCATGACGCGGACCTCGCCGCCGAGGGTAACAACGGCCCTGTCGAGGGCCACGCCAACAGCTTGGGGCGCAAGCGTTGGTGGGAGGCCAGCACCGCACCCTCGAGTGGGTGATGGACTACATCGACGCTGGCGACGAGCCCCGGCTGCAGATGCCGCCCCGCCCGCACCCCTCGTGGGCACCCCGGCGGATGGGCGGCGGCTCGTCATCGGCCCTGGGGGCGACACGACTGGAGATGCCCTTACATATTTAATTCGAAATTCCAAAATGTCTAGTATGAGCTTACATACAGATTCTTACTATATGATAAGCATCATTAACAATTAATAGTGTAAGATAGTAAATCGTGATTCAGATGTTTTGATAGTGCTTATACGAAAAGATGTAGTACCAAGGAAATTATTTGCGACTTATCCCCCCACCCCCACCCCCACCCAGTTTACCCTTCATCTCGGTCTCCTCTTCTGAAAGAAAAACGCCCCTGTTAGATTTTTGGTTCAAGATGACGCTTGATTTAGAGAGTACTAATGCTACCTATAAAATGTCTACTCGGGTTTTAGTCCTCGTATATTGGTGGTGAATGATGGTCGGAGGCCCCTCATTTTGAAGCATGATCCGGTACCTGTGGTTCAACTCGCCACCTCATATTTACTTTTTGACTCAATAGGAACATCGAACTATCAAGAGGACTGCACTTGTTGGGGATGGTCTAAACAAACCTACACACATGCTACCCGAGGGGTTTGTAGCATAGAATAAAAAAAATCTACGGTAAGAACAACCAAGGGACCAAGATCTAATCTAGAGGATGCATGCAACGGGTAAAACAAGTTCTAGAAGAACTATCCTCAAAGACCAAAAGTATTATGGGATCGAATCTCGAGGACGATGTAGACGAACAATTTCCGATCTCAAGATCACGAAGATGAGCGCAGCAATCCGGCTGCGCTTACGCATTTGGTCACACATACAACTCGACGACGACCTTCGTTCTCTCGATCCAGCGGGCCAACGAATTAGATCCACCAGAATCTACAACAGCACGACGGGGTGTGTATGGTAGGGATAACAATTTAGACATGGCTTCGCCAAGCGGAGACCAAAAGGTGGAGTAGCGGGAGGAGGGGAGAGATGGGCTCAAGTGTGTAGGGAGAGGGAGCTCCCACCAATCTATATATAGGAGGGGGTGCACCGGCCCAAATGTTTCCTCCACCTTTCCCCTATTCATGCGATTGGAGCTCCCACTCATGACCACTCATGCTCCTATTCAATAGGTGGACTCAACATTCAAAAACCCCATAGGTTGACTTTATTGAATGAATAAAACATTTTTAAATTCTTTATTTTAATATTTATAAACTATATTAATTAACAAATATTAATAGTACCCCATTGAACTATTCCTATATTCCCCGAAACAATTCTAGTGATTTTCAAAAATTTCTCCGATATTATGTATCTACACAAAAGCGTCGACAAACCTTAAGTGCGTCAATATATGCTTCGTGAATAATGTAGACATGATCAAGACACATCTCTGATCAATAATCAACATCAGGACTATGCGGAGCAATTAGCAAAAGTGCGAGCCCACGGGTCCCGCGCTCACCCACAAATGTGCCTCGGCCTTGATGGTTTCCATCAAATCGCCAACCAAGGGCCAGGAGTTGTCGAACACAATTGCGTTCTGGTGCTTCTAAATCCACCACGCCGACCACGGAGGAGGCCGACGTGCAGGCTACCCACGAATAGCTGAACGCCCAGCGTGTGTCGTCATTCGCCAATGTTAGCGCCCTCGATGACGTGGCGAAGGCTCGCCGTCGCCGAGTGGAAGAAGATTTTCGCGGCCGGTGAAGGGCATCGGCTAGAGAGGATAAGCTAGGAGGAGAGGTTAGAGGGTTGCGGACAGGGTTGCGGACGTGGCTGCCGGAGAGGCTTATGCAATGGCCGAGGCGGCGGTGGCAAAGAGTACTCCGCCGATGGGGGTGGAGAGGGAGAGGACTTCGCGACGTTGAGGATGACCCCTCTCATGCGACGAGCAACTCGACGCAGAGGCAGGCCGTATCTAGCGCACCACCTCCCACGGATGTAACATAATATTGTGGTATGTAACTTGTTGGCTCTGGCAGGTTTTGGAGCGAGGGCAGATACCTCTCATTCACTCATGAGACCCAGCGCACATGTCAAAAGTAGGGGGCGCAACTGAATGACGAGCTGTTGTTCTTCTTCTTATTCTTCTCCCCACTTGGTGTTTGTGCAAAAAAAAATGCTTGGTCAGATGCATGGTGTTCTTAGACTTAGTCGGGTGAAAATTTTGTATCTCATAATCCTTTGTTTAAATGTATTGCTACAGATTCTAAATTGGTCTGTGATTATAAGTAAAATATAAGGTGGGTGTTGTAAAATGGGGGACGAACTAAATTTAGCCGAGGGACTTTGTTACAAAATGGGAGGGATCTGAGCTAACAGCGAGAAGCATCTCGGATGCACATTTGACTTTGTTTGCAATTTCCATTCTCTAGTCTCGACGCTCGCAGCTCGCCCTCTGCAATATTGCGGGCAAGGATCTCTTTCTCTAGTCTCGACCTCGCAGCTCGCCCTCTGCAATATTCGGTATCTCTTTCTTCTTCCTCAACTTTGTCGGTACAAGAAGGGATACGTAGATTTAGATAGAATCTAGTACTTCTCCAACAGAAGGCAAGATTACTTTCTAATGCCAAGGTCTGGAAAAACCTCAGGTCCATTATAGCACCATATGCTTGATGAAGTTATGTCTGAACACGACAGGCCAAAGAATCAATGCGTAAAACCAGCAGTGTTAGCAAACCCTTTTCTGGCCATAGAATAGCATGGAGCTGCAAGCACCCCAAAAGAACTATTCGTTGGAGACTCGGGGCCTGCACCAACTGATCCCTGAGGTCAAGTGTTTTGACCAATGTACCTGATAGATCTAGCTCCTCAAGATTTGGAACCAATACACACAGTCTGAACTTGGCCAATCTTGCACCACCATCCAAGGAGATACAGGAGACCTTGGCTTCCTTATTGTGATTCCCACTTGTCTACGTATCTAAGCTAAATGATTCAAGTAAATGAGGTAGTCCTTCAGGGCCAACATGCTCCAACCCTACACAACCATCTAGAACCATAGTGGTCAGACTCGTTACCCCTAACAAGCTTGGCAAAACTTGTATTGTGCTATTCACAGATAGGTCGATGAATTCTATATTCACCATATCTTCGAATTCATTCCTTTGACCTGTCTCCCAAGTGCATGTAGGTGCAATTACTCGAAGCTTGCGAAGGTTATGACTTATGAAGTCGTCTCCAAGGAAAACCACTACTCCAAATCCTTCCCTTTTTTATATGCACCTCTCTGATGTTTGTAGCCATATGATCCATTGTATCTGGTGATGAAGACAGGTCCCACTCTGTGTTGCATATGTCGCACCCATAGGCTCTGAAAAAATAACATCGCTTGCATCTTCTTCTTGTTGTTGTTGATCCTTGCAGCCATCTAATCCGAGGAAGCTTAACCCACGGCAACGCTGGAAAGGAGGTGAATAAAAACTGAAGGTGCAACCGCATAATTTGAGCACACGAAGTTTGTGTGCTTGATTTTTTTCGAGAATAACGGGACCGCTTGTATATTTTACTCGAAGGCAGTCCCTCAAAAAACGGACACAAACAGTTTTACATCATGAAGCAATACATGTGGGGGGGGGGGGGGGGGGGGGAGAGATTACAACAGCGAAACATGCACTAAGGGTGTGTTTGGTTGAAGGGATATCCCTCGTGTGGTTAGGGGCAGCCACTTTTTATTGGTTGCCAACCGTTTGGTTGAGGGGGTGAGACTGGTTGGGAATAGCCAGATTCTAGAATATACCACCGAAACGGTGGCTCCGGTCGTCCGCCAAAAAGTGGCGGATGGGACCAACCACTTCTGGCTCTCGGTCACTAACCGCTCGCGAAGGCGAAGAAAAATCGATGGACCTTATCTCTTTCCCCGTGCCTCCTTCTTCTCCCTCTCGTTCGAGAAGCAGCATCCAAGGAAGGCCCCGCCGGCAAGAAATCCACGGGACGCCGGAAGGCAAGAGGCAACGGCAAGGCTGCTCTCTCCCGACTCTACTCCCTCACCCTTTCTCTCTCGTGAACCAGGAGCAGCAGCGGCATAAATACTTAAATAGAGGCGGGACCGCGGGAGGCTAATGGCCGCGACGGAGCTACTCCAGGCGGCGTGGGCCGCTCTCTCTGTCCTCGCCTCTATGTTTCCAGATGCGGCGGCACCGGAAGTTGGGAAGCGACGCGCCAGAATCCTTCATGTACAGGCCAAACAGCAAAAGTGCATCTACAGAACAGCGCGCATCGCAAGACGTGATCCCTTTGTCTACAGGCTGAACAAGGTCGATGAGTGATGTTCCATGTATCCATGTGCGAGCTCTTTTCTTGGTCATCTAGCCAGAGCATGCAAATCAGATTCCCAGATCACTTTTATGATCCCAGCTTGTACTCGTATGCCATCATGCGAAGTAAACAAAATATGTGTGTAATACTTTACCAATTTGTTTTTTCTTTGTTTGAGTTTGTAATACTTCACCTATCCCCAAATAACTATGCATCCACTCATAATCCTTTCAAACCAAACAAAAATATGGCTACCAACAACCACCTCTCATCTTAGCTAACCAAACAAAAAATGTGGCTACCCCTAACCAGGTGGTTGGGGATACCCTCAACCACAAAACATATCCCCTCAATCAAACACACCCTAACAGTCCACGAAGGGACTCTGCAGCGGGGCGGTCCTCAGCCCTGAGACAATGAAGCCACGTAGCCAGGTCCGAAGCGGCTCTACGGAGAACGTCAGCGGCGGAGCAGGAGAGTTGGTTGAACACAATATCGTTCCTAGCCTTCCACAACTTCCAGAGAAGCGCCCCAAGACAAAGTTCCCAGCAAACCCGCGGAGCGGGAGACGGGGGGGAGAGATCCCAAATGGAGAAGGAAGGGGGTATGGAACAGCCGATTCTGTCCCAGACCTCGGCGGCGACGGAACAATCGAATAGGATGTTTGTGTGCTTGATGAAACACGTCATGATGTAATGTTCTTGATGCAGCAAGGAATAAGGACGTTGACTCTTGATGCACAACAAAATTTTGTCGATCCAATATCCACCGTTTCTCCATGGGAGTCTCGAGTTTACCACCAAAACATGGCAGTGCATTAGATGAGTAATCATCTATATGTATCTGCTGGTGCAGACTAGCTGCAACCTCCCATGCTTTGTCTGCCTGACCTCCCTCTATGATACCATCACATACCCAATAGTTGGATGCATGGGTAGCCCAGTTGTAATCTATGATGTCGCCGCCCTGGGAGTTCAGTGACAGCAGATATAGGCAGCACTGCCTAACAACTGCTTCACCTTGCGTATCATCTATGTACCCAACAATTTCTCTAGCCTCTGTTTGCAGCAAAGAATCCCAGTCACTATAGTTAGATATCCATGAAGGTGAAGATGTGAGCCATCCACCTTTTCACTGATTTCTGGGTTGAGCCCAAGCCTTCCTCGAAAGGTCCACAACACCTTGATATCAAAAAATTCTTCTTGTGGGATGCCAAGGGCACTCAAATTGACCATACCATTGCTTCCGTTATGAAATACCACTAAACATTTGTGCCACATAAGGGCCTGGAAGATCTCTATCCCAACAGATCCTATTTCAGCTCTGGAGCTTTCATCCACCCATTTAAAATCATCTTCAGGAGAAGCTCCGGAGAACATCCTCAGGACGAATTGTTGCCGCCTAGTTATGTAGCACAAGAAGCTTGAGATGGGTAGGAATTGGTTGATCAAATAGGTGAGTCGGTTGGTCAAGTCGATGGAAACAAACAAACTAAACTAAACTAAAATGAACTAAACTCAAGTATGAGAACTTCTTTCTTTTGCGCTGTTGATTCCGGAGAAGCTGATGTTAGGATGATATGAAGTATGAAAGATGAAGGTTTTACGTCAGTGTGGCTGGCAGCTTTCTTTCTTTTGCCAAAGTAGTTAGTTCTTTGCTTGAGGCTGGAGCGAAGTAAAGAACAAAGGCTGCTTCCATCTTTTTTTATTGGCCATGGATGTCGCATTTTGGGTTACAGACATATTTGTCTTTCTTATTTGTGTATGTACATCATGAATTAAATGATAGAATGTTTTGACGAAACTTGGTGACATCCACTAGATGCAAATTAGGTACATCCGAATTCGCCATCCTTTTTTCTTGCTTTTTTTGTAGCAACAGTAGCAGCTGATCAGTCAATGAGAGGATGGAATTTACATCAGTGGGATGGGTGATTGGCGTTGGTCAGCAACAGGCAACAACAAAGATGGGGATAAATAGAACCCTACTAGGACACCTCCAGACCGGCCCGGCACACTAGGCCACTGTTCGCCCGTAGCAGATCCCGGCGAGGTAGAGGTTCTTGGTCCACTTGTCCTGCAACATCGGCAAACCAATAAGTCACAACCTCTGACTGCTCCCTAACAGCAGCTTCTCAGGGTTCGTTCAGCATACCTTGACGTGCGCGCTGGGGAACTGCGACGTCCGCAGGGTCTCCTGCATCTCGTCCCTCGGCCGCCTCCGAGGCATGCTCAGGATCAGTGCCGACTGGTCCATCGTGCCTGCCACCGCCGTGATCCGGTACCCGTTCTCCCATCGCCTGTGCACGCCCTCGCTTGGGTACAGGAAGTCCAGCTCCACTACCTGCCAGTGCCAGCAAGTTACATACCACCATGTTACTACAAGTTAAACTCTGAGACCACCCACTAGCAGTTTTTTGGCCGGGAGCAATATCTGACCTGGTCGGAGAACCCGGCGTTGCGCGACATGACTATGGCCCACCGGCTGCCCGACGTCGCCATTGACGTCACATAGAAACCTTCCTTCCATTTCTTGTTTATCCACTTGAATGGGAACGAATCACTCACTTTGTAGGACTGCTGCGTGTATGGTGTGCCTGCCAATCATCAGATACCATGTCAGAGGGACCACCAGAGCAAGCAATTGTACATATATAAACCCGATAAGCATTGTATCATCCCCATCAAGAGATGGAAATTGCAAACCAGGTAATAGACAAATGATGGCGGACACCTATATAAGCACAATTCAGGTATTTCAGCAGATACTCAAAACAGCTGGTTCATATATGGCTATGATATACCATGGAACAACTAGATTCACCACAGCAAACATGCTATACACATACATACCTTTGGACATCACCACAATAGAGCTCCCGTTATTGGCGCCAGCAACGGAGCTTATGTAGAAATTCTTATCCCACTGCTCCATGATCCAGTCCTGTTTTTTACTTGGTTGGTTGAGGGGCAAGAAAAGAGCAAAAAACTACTACCTGAGGAACAACAGATGGGATGTTTATACCTTGTGGAGGAAATGTGGAGACTTTTCATACACTTGATCCATAAAGCCAGTTCCAGCGTCCATTATGACTGCCCAAAGATTAACGCATGACGATATCGAACTTATCATCAGACCGTCATCATTCCCTTTCTCCACGTGTTGTTCCAGCCTTGCCTCGGACACATTATAGTGGTACCTATCAAGGGGGGAACTTAATCAGCCTCTACATTACAGATTGCCAGCATATCTCCATACAAGATGTGAACACGACATAGTGATTACTGAAAAAAACATGTGAGATGTGAGAGTATAAATACACGTATGTGGGTTGCTTTACGGTTGAACTAAGGGTCCCTTTTGTAATAATAGGGCTAAAACCACAAAGCTGAACTTAAACCAATAGATAGATGTCAAACTAAATATCCTAAGATGATTCATTGGGTTTCACTAAGAGAAAGTAACTACCACACACTTTCCAATCTCTGTGCATCATGCTGCAGGAAGTATAGAAAACCATGGGCTTTTTCAATTCAACGATACAGGAAAGTTTGCTTCAGAATCACAACTGTACCTCTGCTTCATGGGAGATCGAGAATTATATACAGAAATCCACTGTGTTGCCGGAGCACCTAGGCGGATCTTCTTTTTCGCACTGTCATCATCATCATCATCATTAGCTAGCCTAGAACGCTTCTGTCCTACCTGCAGGAAAACTTGCTCGTAAGAAAGAATATATAAATGCATGCAACTAAAGTTTCCAGGTTCATTTCATAACTCTTAAGACGAACCTTCTGGGCTCCATCAGTATTGATTGGTCTGACGGAAGGGTTAGGTCCAATTAAACTATCAAACAAAGAAATCAACTTGGAGTAGTTTGGTTCCTCATCAAACTTCATGTTCACTACAGCCTCAAGAAAGTGCTTGAAAGGCTGAGGACAGATACCGCAAAGGAGCTCAGGCGAGGTGCTCATTTTTCTCTTGCAGACCAGAAATGATTTGTTATCACCCTACAGACACACACAAATACACAAGCAAAATATGAAACTAGCATGCTACAAAAGTGAAGATGAATGGACAAAAAAGCAGATTGGGCAATATGATACCTGATATCCTTGCCATGGCAACCTGCCTCGATGAAGAAATATTAGTGTATAAGCCAGTGATTCCAAGTCATCTCTCCTGCTCGCAGTTCTTCCTAAATGCGCATGGGCACTAGCGTATCTGACTGTTCCTCTACATTACGAATGCTAGATTCAAAACATTTGCAGATATATGACCAAGGTTGTACTGAGCTGACAAGTTCAAAAGATAAAACAGACCTAAAGGCATCCGGACGTTGATCATACTCGACATGACATCCAGTAGCAGTATCCTTCCACTTTGTTGCTGCCAAATGAAAAAATCTTAGAAGAACTAAACAAAAGCAATATGGAAAAACACAGAAGGTCTAAAGTAGTAAAGATCATCAAGCTTGAATAATCTAAACTATCAGTATTCTAGCAACAATGGTCTACTATGTAATAATCACTTTCACCTCCGCCGCATAAAGCCGTAAACTAACAACAGCCTGATGAAAGAGATTTGCTTAATTGCTTACCTAATCCAAGATCTACAAGAAAAAGTTTTTTTTCTTGAGGAGTTCCAGGCTGACCGAGAAGGAAGTTCTCAGGTTTGACATCTCCATGCACATATCTGAAAGAACAATTCAGAAGCATCATGGGAAATAGAGAAAATGCCCAATGCATTGAATATAGCAAGACTTCAGATGCCTGCTTACCCTTTAGAATGCATGCTTTCCAGGATAGAAATCGACTCTACAGCAATACAGGCCACCATGTCCGATGACATGCTGAAAGTTTTCGACACAAGTTAGAAAACCAGGTAGCAACAAGCTAACGCGCATGTTGCTTGATTATACATCTTGGTGTAAATATAGTTTTGCTCTTCAGGAAAGATAGCAATTATAATTGTAAGCATAAGTGCAACAAAAAATTATATGATTTGAGTGTGGAAAGAAATAGCGGACTTAGTCCTTCAACTACGACTGTGCTCATGTGGGTATGTAAATAATAACCGATTTGTTTTCCCAAATGCAACAAAAAGTCCTGTTTAGCCAGAGAACCGAATGTAATGTGTTCGTGAAAAGCAATACATTCTGCTAGGAACATCTTAGCTATCAGAGAAAACAGCGAATATACTGTATAGCCGAAAAGATATGGTATATTAGAGCAAGTAGATACCGAAGAACTATGATTATATGTCTGTAAAGAGTTTATATGGTTATTACAACAAGAGAAACAGGGTCTCGGTCTAAGCTGCCAGGAAGAGCAACAGAATAGAGAGACTCACGATTGCCCTGCCGAGTTCCACAAATCCCACAAGCTAGGCCCCAACATATCCATAATCTGCAGTTTTAGAAAGAAGGGTCAAATAAGACGGTGTGTTCCCAGTACTACATTACATACACTGTCCAGCAAGGTTAACAGAAAGGGCAAGAATTGATACCATCACATAGTAGTCAGCCTGCCGACCTTTGTAATGCACCTTGGGCACGCCATGAGTACCTCCTAGAGCACTGGCAACAGCAAAACCATAAACGGCGTCACGTCAAGATGAAGCGAAGCATAAACTTGTAACAGAAGGGTACAGAACTTACGAATAGACGTTCCACTCGTAGGGAGGACCGTAGTTGCAACCCTTGCTCGTATTGTGCTCGAACTTTATCGCAACCTACAAGAGGAAGTTGTATGTTAGCAGCAGGAGAAGAAAGAACAGAGGCCAAAGTTTAATCCTTTTTTGGCGAGACACGGATTGTTGTCCTGATAATTAAGCAGGGAACGGGTAAAGAAAGATTAGCACCTCCTGTGCGCTGGCACCTGTGGACCGTGCGTTTCCGCCGGTCAATCGCCGGCCGACAAAAACATGGCCGAATCCACCTTTGCCCAGCTTCCTCTCGACCTTGTACTCAGGAGATCCTCCTATCTGGACCTGATAAGGGAAAGGCAGTGTTAATTGGCATTCACATGTCTAAGGTCTGTCAGAGAATGTTGCTTTAAGTTGTGCGTCGTTCCTAATTAAGATGAAACTTAATTGGTTGCCAAAAAACTTAGCAAATGAAGGTTGGGGGATTTTTTTTTTCATCGAATATTAGTATACTCATCACCCCCCCCCCCCCCCCCCCCAACAGTTTTAGGGTGGTAACAGGGACAGGGTGAAGGTGAGCGACAGCGACCTAGGCTAGTTTGTGTCAACAAGTAAGAAAGAGAGAAGAAAAACAGAGACTTGTGCATGATGATTCTTGCTACTTCCCTAATAACCTGTGCCAGATCTGCTCAGCATATGTATGAGTATGGAAGGGAAAGGAAGAGAGGAGGTACCGTCTCGGGGAACGGGGCGGTGTTGCCCTCCTCGTCGTCGTTGCCGGCGGCGGCTTTGTTGCCGCTGACCCCGCCGCTGTCAGCCATCTCCTCCTCGCTGCTGGTCGACGGCACGTCGTCCGCGGCGCTGGGCTCCTCCTGCTGGCCTTGTGCTTGGGCTCGGGCGGCAGCTCGGGTGGTCACGTGAGGGGGTTCGCCGGGAGGGATGGGCTCCTCCTGCGGGGCTTGGGCTTGGGCCTGGGCGGCGGCGGCGGCGGCTGCTGCTGCTGCTCTGGTGGTCACGCGAGGGCGGAGTTGGGTGCTGGCGACGCGCTGGCGGCAGCGGGCAGCGGGGGTGACACGGCGGCGAGGACCCATTGGACCATGGTCTATTGTGCCGATTCCTCTCCGCCGCCGATGAATCCGCCGAGGCGACCCGAGCGAGCTGGCTTGCTGCTTTTCTAGGGTTTCTTTCTTTCTTTCTTGATGACTTGATATTTTGGGGGGAGAGAGAGCTCCTCTTATTTCTTCCTGCTTTCACTCACTGAGCTGGAGTGAGGGACCCCCTCCCTTCCCTTTCTTCTTCCCGTGCTTCCATCCCTCGCCTTTCTTCTCTCCGGCGGGGTCGCCGTCCGATAGAAAGATGAGCGGTGGTGCCTTGGGGTGGCCCACGTTGAGAGTCGACTCTCGTGTCAGCCTTCGGTCCTTCCCGCTTCTTCTTTTCGACGGTGTCGCCGTCCGTGAGGAGGATGGACGGCGGTTTCCTTCACAATACGCATGTCTCGAGAGCGAACAGGGTAAAGCTTTGTGCGGCATTGTCCTGCAGATCTTTGGTATAGCATCATGTTTAGGACTGCTTCGTCGACGATGCCGTACCTGTGAGTGCACTCTCGGCGGCTTCTTCATCGTCGACTTCTCCAGCTGAAAGGCGGCCACTCCCTCTTGGTGGCTGGCGATGGAAGGCCAACGCAAGGGAAGTCTTCAACCCCAAGTGTGGGTGCTCTACAGATCCCGCCTGATTTGCTACCGCCCCCAGCGACCAAAGTGGCTTTGTCCCCGACATCGTCGAGGTTGGTCATGGCAGGTCCAGTGAAGAGATCGGCGGAGCAGGAGCAGGACCTGGTCGCGTTTTGCCTTTTAGTTTCAAGATCCCTTGCGCAAAATCCAAGGACATGGTTGTGTTTTACTTTTTGAATCTATAACGTGAAGGGAATATGCCCGAGAGGCAATAATAAAATGGTTATTATCTTATTCCTTGTTTATGATGAATGTTTATTTCTCATGCTAGAATTGTATTAACCGGAAACATTGATACATGTGTGCTTAATAAACAAACAATGGTTCCTAGTAAAGCCTCTCTTTTAACTAGCTCGTTGATTAATAGATGATCAAGGTTTCCTGATCATGAACATTGGATGTTATTAATAACGGGGTCATGTCATTAGAAGAATGATGTGATGAACATATACCCAAAGAGAATATAGCAATGCGATCAAGTCATTTAGTTTACATTGTTATATCAAACATACGAAGTAACTTATTCCTTAGACCAAGAGATCATGTCAATCGCTGATACCGGAATAGTGCTTTGATGGCATCAAACGTCACACCGTAACAGGGTGACTATAAAGGTGTCGTTAAGTATTCGGAAAGTATTAGTTGAGGATCATGGATCAAGAGTGGGATTTGTCCATCCAAATGACGGAGAGATATACTCTGGGCCCTCTCGGTGATATCACATCGAAACCGCTTGCAAGCACGTGATATGATCACAAGGATGTTATATCACGGGAACGAGAAAAGAGTACTTGTCGGTAACGAGATTGAACAAGGTATGGTTGATACCAATGATCGAATCTCGGACAAGTAAAATATCGTGAGACAAAGGGAATAGTTCACGGCGTTGTTGGTTCACACGATCACGAGAGTCATCGTTGAATATATAGGAGTCATCACGGATCTCCAGATCCCGCTGTCGATTATTGATCGGAGAGGAGTCTCGGTCATGTCTATCTTATTCGTGAACCGTAGGGTGACACACTTAAGGTTCGATGACGTGTTTGAGAGGATACGGAATATCGAAGAATATTTTGGGCAGCACCGAAATTGTTTCGGGGAAAATTGAAATAGTTCAAGGGGTTTTTCGTCGAATGGTTGTTAATAGAATTAACAAATGATTCAAGGTGCTATATGCAAATGTTTGTTAATGGAATTAACAAATATAAATAAAGAAATAAAAATGTTTTATTTATTTATTAAAAGAAAACCTTTGGATTTTCCAAGTGGAAAATTAAGGGAGCATGAGTGGGTGTGAGTGGAGCTTCCACTCACATGAAGAGGAAGAGGTGGGGGCACACCATGGCTGGCCGCACCCCCCTCTTGGGCTGCCTCCCCCTCCCCTATAAAAGGAGGGTGAGGTCTCCTCTTCTCCACACACTTGGCCACTTCCCTTTCCCTCCACCCGCTGCTACATTTCATGGTCTCCGGCTTGGCGAAGCCCTGACCGTGGGATTCTTCACCACCACCACGTCGTCGTGCTACTGGAGTTCCGAGGGATCCTCTACTTCCGTGCCCCGCTGGAACGAGGGGACGGAGGTCGTCATCAACCGTACGTGTGACCGATCACGGATGCACCGCCAGATTGCGGTGCCCATCTTCTCGCTATCGGGATCGGTGTGAGTACGACTACGCCAACAACGAGATTTGATCTCGTACTACTTTGAGTCTTCGAGGGTATGTGTTCTCCTTAACCCTCTTGTTGCCCGTTGCACTTCGTCTCCTAGATTAGATCTTGGCCTTTCGGGTGTCTCTCGTGTAGAATTTTTTTTTTGTTTTCTATGCAACGAACCCTTCAGTGGTATCAGAGCCGGATCTATGCGTAGATGTTTTGTACGGGTAGAACACATAGGTGTATGTGGGCGTTGATGATCATGTTATTGCCTCCTTGAGTATTTTATGATCTTAGTGGCATAGTAGGATGAAGCTGCCCCAGACTAAGTTTACGTGTACTATGTACGCGAGAGTTGTCTCACTTGTGGCTAAGGGGGTGTCCGTTTCTCCTACTATAGTTAAGATCTAATCTACGAAGGGTTGTTAAAAATGTGTTTATCAATGTTGTGGTTGATGTTTGTAGGTATGAACGGTTCTATCATCGAAAGCCCTAAGCCACGTAAAATATGCAAAAATAAATTAGAGGCGTCTAACTAGTTTTTGCTGGGCATGTGATGTGATATGGTCAATATTACAAATTTGATTATGAGATGATCTATTTTGTAAATTATTGATATGCCGGAAGGTATCCATATGATTGTCTTCTTCTTGATGGACAATCAAGATTGGGTGCCATGGTACTTGGTACCACGCCGGTGGAATGATGGAGATCATACCATGATGCAGATGATGGAGATCAAGTGCAAGGAGGACCATATCATATCACGTTATCCTTACATGTGATGTTTGTGATGTTAATCCTTTTATGCATCTTGTTTTGCTTAGATAGCGACGGTAGCATTATAAGATGATCCCTCTCACTTAATATCAAGATAATAATGTGTTCTTCCTTAAGTATGCACCGTTAAGAAAGTTCGTCGTTTCGAGACACCACGTGATGATCGGGTGTGATAGACTCAACGTTCGCATACAATGGGTGTTTTCAAGCCTAGCATGTACATACATGGCCTTGAAACACACGCAATACTACGGTTCTACTTGGCGAGCCTAGCATGTACAGACATGGCCTCGGAACACGTAACCGAAAGGTAAAGCATGAGTCATATGGATGATATGATGAACATATCGATGTTCGCCTTTGAAACTACATCATCTCACATGATGATCGGTTTTGTTGTAGTGAATTCGGTTCGTGTAATCACTAAAGACGACTAAGAGGGATGTTGTTTTTGAGTGGGAGTTCATGGTTTAATTTTGAATTAACTTGAACTTATTTATCATGAACAACAAATAAAAGTGAATTTGCACAACTTGTAGTAGTCATTGGCATCCACATAACTACCTTACACTTAGATTGTTAATTGAGATATAACTGTTTTGATCTGGTAAATACCATTTAAGATTGGTACCGTATTAGTGAAATTTAAAATTGAGTCCTATTGTATAATTTTGGTATATCCTACCTAGCTCCATATGGTTAATGATTGATTAATCTAAAGAGCAACCAATTCCTACTTAGAATCTAGAGTCATGGTGACTTCCATATTACTTTATCTTCAAAAAAATGTTTTGTTGATCAAGGTGATTTAGGAACTGAAAAGAGTTGTTTTCAGAAACAATCAAGTGAAAGATATATTGATATCTAGAAACTTATTTGTAGCAACATGACTGAGTATAATTTAGCGTGACAATGTTTGCTTATATCATCTGAATATATGAAAATTTAGCGTGACAATGTTTGCTTATATTATCTGAATATATGCAATGATTGAAGACGCTAGGCGTTTGAATATTCCAAGAAGTTGGGCGCTAAAAATTATCCTCTAAATTCCTTCCTTTGAGCTATAGTAGCTTAATCATAAAATTGTTATGATGGGATGGATTAGAAGTATGAGTAAAGTAGTTTACCTTACTTGGAAATTGCTAAGAGTGGAATCTAGAAGAATGCTATTAATATGGTGATATTAGTAGAACAATCAAACTCAAAGTATGACTCTATGGGTGATAGTATATGACTAACACGCCAAAAAAAAATGAGCTAGTAAGACTAGCATTGTTTGATGTTGAATGATTCTTCTATAAAGGAAAGGGAATATTGAAGAAAGAATTACAAAAAGATACATGGCAGAAAAAGAAGATAACTGGAAAGTCCAGCTCAGGAGTATATGCTTGATATACAAGTTATAGATGTATTACTAGTTAACAAAGTATTTTTTTGGTATTTTGATACCACATTGGTTGGTATGAGTTGTCATACAAAGCAAAGCAATGGAAGAAATATAAGGGCCTAAAAGAAACTAGTAATAGATGTGGAATCGATTATGACAAGAACATAAATAAAGTGTTATTGTGTTCATTGTCGTATCGAACCAAACAGTCAAGATTTATTTGAAGAACTTAATAAGTTGTTATTTTGTTCTAGTCTTTTGTGAGAACAAATGAGATTGTTCAAACTATGACCATATTCCATAATTGATGGATATGTTAATATAAATCATGTTGGTAAAGTAAACATCTATAAGAATAAATGCTAAATGTTTCAAGACGTAAAAGATTTTCACTTAAATTGTGACCCCGCCATTTTAGTTCATATCGGAAAGGAAAAATGAAGGAACTCCATATTGATGGACTTCCGGAGTCATTTTGTTTTGAATAAATTGACGCTTGTGAGACCTCTTCGAAAAGATGACTAGAATTCCGTTCTTAGGCCAAAGTAGAATGGACGACTAATTTAGTGGAGATTATACATGTTGATGTATATAGTCCATTATGTGTAGTCATGTATGGTGGATTAATTTTTCCTTCATAAAATTATGTCGATGACTTGAGTAGATATGTGAGTATATCTATTTAAAGAAAACGGAGTTTGATATTTTGAATTGGTTCAAAAGGTTGTTAATATGAAGTTAAAATCATTGTAACAAGATAATCAAGTATTTATGATTGGATCATAAAGGATAAAGTTTGAGTTACAAGTTTAGCAAAACATCTGAGAAGTTGAAGAATTGTTCTACAACTTATACTTCTCGAATACCCCACATCAGATTGGAGTATTCAAGAGATAAAATCAAACCTTGTTTGACATGGTAAGATTAATAAAAAAATGCCATTATAATTTTGTAGTTTATACATTAGTGACAACCGTTTTTCCACTGAAAAGAGCACCATCATGATCCATTGAAATTGACAACATATAAGATACGGTTTGGGTAGTGACCCGAATTGTCACTTTCTTAAGTTTTGGTATGCATAACATGTGTAAAATATTTACAACCAAAATAGGATAAATGTATGTTCATAAGGTTATCCCAAATAAAACATTGGGTATTTCTCCTATCACCGAACCAAAAGACAAATGTTGTTTGTCAGAAAGGGTTGATTTCTCGAGAAAGTAGTTCTTGCAAAACAAGTGAGTGGGAGCACAGTACAAACTCAACGATATTAAAGAATCTTCGTTATCATGTCAAGAGTAGCGCAGCACTGGAAGTTGTTCCGGGGTTTACTATTTTGACTAAGTAGAAGACACTACAAATGTTGTAGATACTTCAAATGAGTTTGCGAACTGTACCAGAAAAGTCCAAAAACTTTGTACTTAGAACAACTTGTGGTTTAAGTGTAAAGTGTTGTTTTGACAACAAAAGGACCTGGACCTTATAAAGGAATCAAATGATGGGCCCTGGCTTCGTAAAATTAACTATGAGTCATTATATCCGCCATAGTATCCTTGTATGAATATCAAGTATGTGACTTGGTAGTCCTTTCGATAGGCATGATGCCTAACGATAGCAAAAGGGTCTATATAGCGACAAAGACATGGATTTTACATCTTTTTGGAATTTGTACTTATCAAAAAGTTGTTTTCGACGAAGTTCAAAGAGTTGACTACTACAAGATTTTGATCTTCCGTAGTGATGCTTTAGTCTTTGCGGATAGTTGTAGCAAAAGGTTACATATTATGATATGGCAGTTGAATAACAAAACCAACTCTCCTCTCGAGGAAGTTTGATCAAGGATGTGTACTTGACACAGTCTGAGAGTTTTGTAAAATTCAAAAGGTTGCTAGAAAGGTATGCACACTTCAATGGTTGAAGTGAGCATAGCGAAGTTGAAATCTTTAGCTTAATGAACTTATCAAAAGAGTTTGATTCCATCATGAATGATAAAGATGCTTGTAGAGTTACAAGAAATTAAGTGGGAGCGCTATGACATATTTCCAATACTTTATGTAGATGACATATGGTTAATTGGAAAAATATGTATTTTAAATTAACACGGTTAAGATTTTTGATTTCATATTGATGAAAGGCTTAGAAGATATTGGGCTTCGATATCTATAAAAGATGGATTGAAGCGCCTGATATGATTGAAGCCAAATTACATATATGAAATATTGAAGTAAGTCAATATAAAAATGATAAGAAGGAGTCTTGTCACATGGAAAATAATTGAGCAAGATTCAAGTGTTTTGACACATGATGAGCATCATTGAAATTGAGATTTCTAAGTCATGTTTCCATGATATGTACACAACCATATGAGTCCTATGCAATAAAATGTTATAGAAGGATAATTCATATGATGATTAGACAACAGTGGAAGAGATCCTTGTGTCATTTTAGAAATGCTAAGGATATGTTTTCCTATATAGTAATGACAAAATATTAGTTGTAATATGTTACACTAATAGTCTTGTCATTTATTCAAGTAATTTTATCTCAATTAAAATATGTGATGAAGGGTAGCACAATAGGATGGAAGAAAGTTCCATGCTGGATTTTAAAGAGTTTCAAAATTAAAATATTGTGACAGATACTACAACAAAGGCTAAAGTATATCGTTGTGTTGACAACTGATAATAATCGTATTTTGTGTCAAGGAGTTCTTTATTGAACTTGGTGAATTTCCAAGAATGTTGAAACTTTGAAGCTACATTTTCACAATGTTAGTAACATCAGTTTAAGCTGAGGAATTAAGGTATCACCGGAACTTGGTGAATTTCCAAGAATTCTAACACTATGAAGCTACATTTTCACAATGTTAGTGACATCAGTTTAAGCTGAGGAATTAAGTTTTCACCGATTGACCATATATATACAAAGCCATCTTATTAGAGAATGGGTGATGCGTGTAGACGCAAAGAACATGCAAATACAATAGGACTTGAATAGATCATATCTTTTTGATGATGTTTACCACATGCGAAGCATGGTAATAACACTGGAACGCCATATGTGTTAAGTGCTTACAGACTAGATTATTGACTCTAGTGCAAGTGGGAGACTGAAGGGAATACGCCCGAGAGGCAATAATAAAATGGTTATTATCTTATTCCTTATTTATGATGAATGTTTATTTCTCATGCTAGAATTGTATTAACCGGAAACGTTGATACATGTGTGCTTAATAAACAAACAATGGTTCCTAGTAAAGCCTCTCTTTTAACTAGCTCGTTGATTAATAGATGATCAAGGTTTCCTGATCATGAACATTGGGTGTTATTTATAACGGGGTCATTTCATTAGAAGAATGATGTGATGAACATATACCCAAAGAGAATATAGCAATGCGATCAAGTCATTTAGTTTACATTGTTATATCAAACATACGAAGTAACTTATTCCTTAGACCATGAGATCATGTCAATCGCTGATACCGAAATAGTGCTTTGATGGCATCAAACGTCACACCGTAACAGGGTGACTATAAAGGTGTCGTTAAGTATTCGGAAAGTATTAGTTGAGGATCATGGATCAAGAGTGGGATTTGTCCATCCAAATGACGGAGAGATATACTCTGGGCCCTCTCGGTGATATCACATCGAAACCTCTTGCAAGCACGTGATATGATCACAAGGATGTTATATCACGGGAACGAGAAAAGAGTACTTGTCGGTAACGAGATTGAACAAGGTATGGTTTATACCAATGATTGAATCTCGGACAAGTAAAATATCGCGAGACAAAGGGAATAGTTCACGGCGTTGTTGGTTCACACGATCACGAGAGTCATCGTTGAATATATAGGAGTCATCACGGATCTCCAGATCCCGTTGTTGATTATTGATCGGAGAGGAGTCTCGATCATGTCTATCTTATTGGCAAACCGTAGGGTGACACACTTAAGGTTCGATGACGCGTTTGAGAGGATACGGAATATCGAAGAATATTTTGGGCAGCACCGAAATTGTTTTGGGGAAAATTGAAATAGTTCAAGGTGTTTTTCGTCGAATGGTTGTTAATATAATTAACAAATGATTCGAGGTGCTATATGCAAATGTTTGTTAATGGAATTAACAAATATAAATAAAGAACTAAAAATGTTTTATTTATTTATTAAAAGAAAACCTTTGGATTTTCCAAGTGGAAAATTAAGGGAGCATGAGTGGGTGTGAGTGGATCTTCCACTCACATGAAGAGGGAAGAGGTGGGGGCACACCATGGCTGGCCGCACCCCCCTCTCGGGCTGCCTCCCCCTCCCCTATAAAAGGAGGGTGAGAGCTCCTCTTCTCCACACACTTGGCCACTTCCCTTTCCCTCCACCCGCTGCTCCATTTCATGGTCTCCGGCTTGGCGAAGCCCTGACCGTGGGATTCTTCACCACCACCACGTCGTCGTGCTGCTGGAGTTCCGAGGGATCCTCTACTTCCGCGCCCCGCTGGAACGAGGGAACAGAGGTCGTCATCAACCGTACGTGTGACCGATCACGGATGCACCGCCGGATTGCGGTGTCCATCTTCTCGCTTTCGGGATCGGTGTGAGTACGACTACGCCAACAACGAGATTTGATCTCGTACTACTTTGAGTCTTCGAGGGTATGTGTTCTCCTTAACCCTCTTGTTGCCCGTTGCACTTCGTCTCCTAGATTAGATCTTGGTCTTTTGGGCGTCTCTCGTGTAGGAATTTTTGTTGTTTTCTATGCAACAAACCCTTCATAACTGTGTGGTGAATTTTTTTTCTATTTATGATTGTGCGAAGAAAGCCACGCCTCGGTAGGAAACCTCGACAAAGATTTCGTGCGCGATTGCTGCGTCGCAAGTTTGATTCTTACCAAATTGGCAGGAATGTTGGTGCATGTGCATGGAAAAGAATTGTAATGTTGCGTTATAGGGAAGGCGGGAGAGATATATGGAACATTTTCACAATGCGCATTAAACATGACAATACGGGATCTTGCATATATAGATGCTATCATATTTCAAGGGATGTCTATGTTTATGTGTTGTTTCGGTTCCCAAGATTCATCTCCTTGGTCTAGCGTACTAGTGAATAAACATGCTAGAATAAGCCCACTCTCCCGAGTCTCTGAAAACTTCTTTTCAATTAGGCAAGTCAAAGATTTTCCAATTTCATATCATTATAAAACTGACAAACAAGTTGTCTGGTTATCCTTTGCAAAGGTCAGGTTGGTCGCACGCCATGGCATAAGCGACCATGTAACGACGCGTTGGAAGAAACTAAAAAGACTAAGCAACTAAACCTTGGAGAGAGCTAAAATTTAGCCATATATAACTTCTCTATTTTTTACATAGAAAACCAAAAAAAAAACTACAAAACAATATCCAGGATATTTCGGCGAATACACTAGAATTCATTACCTTCTTATTCTTGATCACTGCCAACTCTTCACTTTATAAAAAAAAGCACCGGTATTTTTCTTTGTTCCCCAAGAGACAAATCACCAACGAAGGATCAAGATATACGACTAATGAAGGGATGAATAGGAGTTTGCAAAATTTATTTTGGTAAAGGCGAGGAAATAACAAACTTGGAGCAAGCTATTGCGTAGGAAGTAAACTTGAAACTTGAGGCAATAAATCAGTGGTGTGAATTACAGTGTTGGTAAAACTTTTAGTTTATGAGATAACCCATCTAACAAAGTTTACGAGATATTTTATGTGAAGTAAATTTTTAAGCATGGATAAGGATGATGAAAGAAGGTCAAGAAGCATCAAAGTTCAAGATTGTGATGCTCAATGGTACCCCATTGATATATTTAAAAACTACAAGGCATCCTGTGGGGACCCCAGACTAGATGTCCGAGACCGCCAATATGCATACACTCATGATCCCAGATCGACAGTCATGAGCAACATATTTAGAGATGGTACAACACAGTTCACATCCATTACACAAATAACATAGTCTTACACAAATGGTCTATCAACCAAGTCTGAGACAACTGCCGCGCAGGACAGTGGCAAGCATATAGCATAACTGATTTATTTTTAGCGGAAGCAAACACAACGAGTAGAACTCATGTCAACGCCTTAACACCACAGGCTGCTGACCGGGAGACGTGCCTAGTACGCGGGATCGTCAAAGTACTCCTCCTCAAAGGTATCCTCCTGAGACGGCTCCTCAAAATCTGACCAAGACAATAGCCAGAGACGAAACCAAACCTGAGTACGTTTGAATGTACTCGTGCAAGTCACCCTAAATGAAAGCCCGAAAGTAATGCAAGTATGACAACTAGATGGTGGGGAGGCTATTTAGTTTAGGGCTATGCTACCCATGGTGAGTGAAAGACCCATCATGGTTGAAATAGAGTTTTATTTCTTTTGAAAAAACTTTTTGGTAAAACATCCTTTTCATACCAATATCACTCCAGTATCTCAAAGGTACGATCATTCCCTTTCATGTACCTCCCAGGTACGACAACATAAACAAGTTCCGGCTTTTTGAAAACATTGACACAATACTAGCTACATGGCCATTCAACTATCCATATCCGAGGACGCGGCTATTCTGAATAGTTTTACTCTGCATAGGTGTACACGTTCCACAAGATCCAGTACATCCGCCGTGAACAACCACGGACTGTCCGAGACAGTATGCAAACATCGGATAACTGGTCCTAACCATCCACTATGTCAGTGCTAGTAAATGACTACCTCTTCAACTGTGTTTGTTCTCCCCGGCACCGAGTGAGTCAGCCATATCGATTCGGTTTCCCCTGACAACACACCGCCATGGCAGGAGACCCAATTGCTGCAACCGGTAGTGAACTTAATCCCACACTGTGAATGTCCCGTTTCTCCCTCCTGGCGACAATTCGGTTCGGGGGACTCTAACCCCTATAGCACTTTGAGGTAGACACGGACTAACACCGACAAGCAATTAGCTAGACCCCGTGCCCATATTGAGGTAATGTGGCAGCACGGCTTGGTTGTCCGGCGAAGACTAGGTTATGTGTCATTTTTGGAAAACAATTTGAAAAACACTTCCTCCTTCACAAATCTCCCTCGGACAAGGTCCCACCTTTCCTTGGGGTTTTTCCAAAACCCAGAGTTTTCCAAAAACAACAAGTTAAGGTGTCCACAAGGGGACTTAGTTTAGCTAAGTGATGGCTCCAAAATTTCCTAAGGGCTTGGTAACACCAAGATTATGGAGTGGCTACGACAATTCATAAGAGCGACAAAGCAATGTCTTTCTTTAAACGAAGTAGCTTGAAAACAACTTAAGTAAAACTTCACAAGTAAAACATGCATGGTAAGTAAAACATAAGCAAGCATTTAGGATGGCTTGCCTTGGCCCCGGTCTTGATCACACTCTTGAAATAAACAAGAGTTACAGAAAACCTCTTTAGGAGCAATAGTCTCTTCGTTATCTAACGTCCTAAAAAGTAAAAAAGAAAAACACTCAATCAGAACAAGACAAAGACAAGCACAATCTAATACAGCACACATACAACAAGCATTTATCTAAAAAGAATCACCCAAAATAACATTGCTACCCAATGCTATAACAATCAAACAATCATCAGAAACATGCATAACATGCCATAGTCTTTTACAAGGCAAGCATCAAGCTTATGGCATGAGTCCAGTGGGTGTACCACTCTCATACTAGGCCATAAATAGTGATATGACTCTCTGGTCATTCACCAAAATGAGTATACAGTATGGAAAATAAATTAGGAAACAAATAACAAGTATGAGGGGGGGTAAAACATGCATCTACAATATCTAAATGGGAGCAACCCACTAACTCTATTTCTTTCAATATGCAGCATGTCCACATCAGCAATCTTGTGACTGGTCCATGTCATCATCTATGTTCAGTTGTTTCTTTACTCGTGGCGTGTTTGGTCGTCGATTCTGTTTCTCCGTTTGTGTCCCGTTTTTTTTTTTTGATAAAGGGCTTTATTACTCAAAAGGTTCAAGCATTACACCCGGTCTCTGCATCGTGAGCTGCACACAGCCGAAATCCGAAACTAAAAATAAACAGAGCGACAATGCTACAAAACATCCGCTGTAGACTGTCGATGCTATGAAGCCGCAATCCGTAGATCAAGCGGCCATCCATGTGGGATAAAAATATCCCTCGCCACCTGCTCCAGTCGTGCACATGCCTCCGTAAAAAGGCCTCGTAACTCCCCTCGCTGTAATGTGGACCACGGACGGAGAATACCTGTGCTTCTGAATAGAACCTGCATACGAGAAAAGTTTTTATCGTTGAAAATCTTGTCATTTCTACATAGCCAGAGCGACCAAATAATAGCAAGCGCTCCTACCCTAATAATAGTCTTAAATCGTTTATCAACCTCATTTAACCAATTGCCGAATATATTCGCAACGGAAGTAGGTTGATATAGATTCGAAGCCATTTGGATAGCGGACCATATAGAACGCGCAAATGTGCAATCAAAGAATAAGTGTTTAATTGTCTCGTCATGAGAACAAGAAACACACTTAGAACTCCCATGCCAATTACGTTTGACAAGATTATCCTTTGTGAGTATGACCCCCTTACGAAGGTACCACGCGAAGATCTTAATCTTCAGCGGCACTTTCATACGCCATACATTTTTGAAGATATCGACTGGCATATCCGATTGGATCATAGCCCTGTACATGGAGTCCACCGAGAACATACCATTCTTAGTGATCTTCCAACGAAATTCATCAGCGCCTGGTGTAAGAGTAACCATCGTTAATCTACCAACCAGGTTTTGCCAAGACGCAAGTCGAGGCCCGAGCAAATCTCGTCTGAACGTAACATTAGGAGGTGATGTTTGCATGACTGTAGCCAACGTAGCATCCTTATGTCGCGCTATCGTGTACAAGGCTGGATACTGTTCTCTCAGTGTGGTATTACCTAACCACTTATCCCCCCAGAACCGTATCTGCAGCCCGATCTGGACACTGATTGCAGCCCGATCTCATTGATTGGTTTCCTGTTCGACTTCGTCTTCTCCACTAATTTGCAAAAGGTAACTGATGAATTCATTGCTCCTTCTCTCCTTGCGATACTCCATATATAAGGATGTCGAGGATACGACCGCCCCATCCTAATGGAAGCCTCGCGGTACCTGCACACGAGCTGTTCATGTTGGAGTTGCGATATCCTGTGGCCAGCCGTGCTTGGCCAGATACGTTGGCTAACCTTGCCGCTACCGCCTGATGCAAGCTCCGTATAGCAATTTTGGCGAGGCACCCCCGATATAGCAGAGCTGCATAAGTCCTGACCTAGCCAATGTCCGTGTCTCATCACTGTCCTCCACCAACGAAGTAAGCGACAGGTGCTTCAGACATGACCTCAACATGAGCACGACTGGCTGTGCATACCTTAGGTCTGCATGCATGCACTGGATCGTTTTAAGGTTAGTTCTTTCCCAGCGCGTAAAAGATGAGAGTGAAACTGAATGTAGCACAATGTGGGTAAATTGTGAACATGATTATTCTTATTTCCCCTCTCTGCCGGTTAGTTGTGTCTTTTACAACAGGTGAAGTAGACAGTAAAAAATGCCTTTATCCCTGACCATGCAAATATATCTGAATCAGATATTTATCCCTTGTGGCAGACTACACCTACACGATATGAGACCTCAATATTCAGTCATACTCTTACACGGCTACAATCTCCATCATAAATATGTCTCCATTTCACACTTCAATTTTTTTTTACTCTGTTGCTAATTTTGCCTGTTTGTTGTTCTTCTGGATTATAAAGTTTTCATATCCCTAAGTGCATCTGGCTCACTCGAGCTACATTGACAGGCCAAAGAAGCAGAAACTGAAGACAAGCTTAGACATTTCGTGTGCTTCCTTCTATACTCTAGGATTATAATTTCTTAAAAAGGCAGAAATATGTGTGCTGCATTGCTGATCAAGGAACACAAGAAGACACATTATGATTGCTGGACTGTATCAAATTTTCCTTTGTTCTTTTATTCTACATAGCACAAGTTGAAAATTTTCCTTCTCCATGATATTCGCGCTTCACATTCTGCTAGATCTCACACTCAACCAACAGTTCAAAAAGGCAGTCGCACAAATTGAACCGTGCCTTCCTCCATAGGAGTGACACATGCACCATGTTCTCCCGAGGTCGATCACATAACATTCTGTATAGAAATAAAAGGAGTTTCCAAGTTGAAATCTCTGCTCATCCACGTGAAGTGCTTTGTATGTTTATTTATCATGCACTTTTTCTATTTTCTTTGTGGGGTTTCATTGGGTACAGATTTTTGACTAACCATAGACGTGTGTTTGGCTATTTGGGCTCTATTGATCGTTGACTAAGCATAGATGTGTGTTTGGCTATTTGAGCTCTATAGATTACAATAAACCCGGGCTCAATAGTAAAAGCATGTATCGCTTCATGTCCAGTGACCATTATCACTGAAACAATAATTTTTGCAAGTGTTTTACCGCATGCGTATTTTTGCATATGTACACAAGATTATTATATCTTGAATTTCTCAAATATTATTGTCCATTTACCTTGCTATTTACAGAAGTACTCTAATATGTGTATACTTATGAGACGATTTGCACATCTATTTCACAATTGTTTCAAGTAATGTCCCGCAGCAATGCGCGGGGAATTATCTAGTTTCTATGAATATGCAAGACATAATCTAGTTGTAAAAGATAACTGAGCATGCAACCAGAGGCTAAACAAGTATATAACAGAGGAATATCATGACATGCAAGGCATGAAAACAATCTTGGCATGAAGGTACATATGGCAAACAACTCTAGTAATCAAGGAAAATAGAAAACAAGCATAGATATTGACATGCATGACAAACCATGGCACTTTCATGAACAAGATTCATCCTAACATGGTAGATCCATAATATAACAATCACATGGCAGTGAAAACAACTCCTATACATGCTAGTAAGATCACACAAGGCATCCACACATTTAACAAAATAAATAAACATGAGATTCACACATGGCAGAATACTATAAAACTTGTAATGCATGCCAAAATTATTCTACAGCTCAAAACATCACACAAATCTAGAATATGGTAGATATAATCATACAGAAGCACATCCAAAAGGATTCATCTCAAAAAGTATTTTAGAAAAATTCATAAAATTCATTTAGTGGCTCTCTGGTTGTTTACCATTTTGCATGTCATTTAAAATAGGAAACTCAAGTGTATGTGAGATCTATCCAGAGAGCTCAATCTTACTTCCATTGGATTCCTAAATCAAAAGTTATAGCATGTTTAAGTTTTCAGATAGGCTGGTTTGTGGGATTTTTCAAAGACAAACCAGGGATGCAAATGTAGATCTGCCACTTGCATGTGGTTGGAAAAACATGCAAGTACCTTGGATAAAATTAGGGTGGCCAGATTTGGAGTTTAGGTATTTTTAATAGGATTAAACTGATTGGGCAGATTTCTGGAAAAACAAAAATGGATTTAAACGGCCAGCGCAGGCCTAGCGGGCCGTTGGCCTCTACGCGCGAGAGCGCGTTGCGCTGGGCTGGCCCAGTTCATCCGCGCGCACGAACGAACCGGTACGCGGCCGCTGGATCGAGATCTATCAGCCATCACACATCCTCGCTTGATTCAAAGGGGGCCGTTGATCCAAACATGGACGGCGCCCCTCGTTTCTTTCTCCTCGCGCCCAGATCACCACAACGGCGAGCTCGGGAAACCCCGTACGGGCAGAGGCTCACCTAGGGCTCGATGGGAGTCGATGTTCGGGGAAGAGGCGATGCAGCGAGGACGTTGCAGACGATCAGAAGCAGCAGCAGGGTCCGGGTTCCTCCTAGCACCCGTGCGCACCGAGATGTCCCCGGCAGCGTCGAGCACGGCCGCGGCGGATCTGCATGCCAACGAGCAAGATAGAGTGTCAGGCATGTAGGACTTGGGTGGGGGAATCAACTGAATCGAAAATGGAGATGGGAGAGGGAGAGATGAAGGCAGGGCTTCAGTTTTTCTTCTTCGGGCAGAACGGCGAGAGCTGGGCTCCCTGGCTCTCGCAGGGAGAGCATCAGAGAAGAACACGGGGTGGAGTGGGTGCGGTGAGTGTGGGTAGGTGAGTGGAGAAGCAAAGGAGCGGATGGGCTCTTATACAGGAAGATCACGGGAGGGGTGGTGCTCGGGCGTTCGCCACGGTTGCAATGGCGATGCCAGCTCGCTCGAGCACTCAGGCCACGGGCAGCACGTGGAGAGGCCGATGGAGCTTCGTGGCATCCATGCCATGCTTGCTCTGGCCCTAGGCCGTGGAAGAAGGGAGCCAGGGAACGGGTGGCCACTGTGCTCTGATGACAGGGCGGCCCGATGGACACAATCCTTGTCCCGGAGCCGTTCTCTTCTTCTGCTGCGTCCAAAGCCAAACCAGTGCCTGGTTTCGAGAGAGGAGGGTGAGGGAAGATGGTTTTGCACCAGTTTATGGCATCACGATGATCAAGCAACTCGAATTTGAGCAAGATCGAATCGGGTGCAGAACTGACAGGTTTTCGAGTTCAGTTTCAGAAAAGTTCAGATAAGGATTTGGAAATTTTCCCAAGTCTGAAAACAGATAGAAGATAGAGAAAGTGAGTGCTGTTTTGGAGCAGCAAACAATTTTCAAATGGAAAGATGGAGGTAGGGTTTTGAAGAGCACATCACCTAGTTTCAGAAACATATTTTTCTCTGAATTTAGAAAATGTAAAAGTGGATGAAAACAAGGCTGAAACAGGGGTGGTTTTCTGTTTTCTCAGTTTTCCATTTTCCTGTTTTTCAACTAGGTAGAAAAACAATCATGAAAACATGTTTTCTAGTGGCTCAAAAATATTTCTTTGAACATGTTGAGAAAATCCATAACATTAGCATGGATGACAACAAAAGAAATAATCAAAAGGAATTAGGGTTCATGGATAGAAATGGTGCCCAAAAATGCATGTGATGGCTAAAAATAGAAAAGGAAAAAATCATGTTTTTCCTTAGGAATTTCAAGGACAAATCTTGTTTTCTTTCTTGGTGACAAATACCAAATTCAACAAGATTGAAAAGTGACAAGAACAATAGGATAACTTTCCACTCTTTATTTCTCAAAGGAGACACCATGTTTACATAAGGAGTTTACAAGCTCAGAAAAACAACAGGATCAACTAAAAGTTTTTTGTTGGTCCCTAATTTTATGTTTTTCTCCTTACAACCTTGTCTCCAAAAAGAGGATGTGACACATCCACTCCCTCATCAACAAATCATGATGTCATCCGCGTTCAAACTATGTTTTTATTACTTCAAGGTATTAAGTGTTGTTCTTGGAACACCATTTAATTTTGGTTTTAGTTTATTTTTTTTATCTTGTTTGTTGGTCATAGGATTGTTGGATACTAGCATTATTATTATTTTGGGAGAGACATACGCTCCGTTTTTTCATTAGAATAATCTTGTCTTTGCCTACTGTACAGATTTTGTTTCCTCGTATAAACATTGTTTCATCAAAACTATTATGAACATTTTTTCTCATAAATATAAGATTTATTTTAAAAATCAATCGACCAGTGTTTTATTTTCTTTTAAAAAAAGGGCATGATTCTCGGCACTTTCAACCAGCAAAAGAAAAAGGATGAAATAAACGTGTCCGAAATTGTATCTCGCATAAGAATTTTGTCATGATTCCTAAAATGCATGAAGAATTCCCCGGTAGCTATAAAATGGTGTGTAATTCGAATAGACAGTGAGATGAATGCATTTTTTTCTTCATTTATGCGTCTAATTTGCCGATTATTAGGTGGTGTCCTATTTTGTTGATGGAGAGTTTAATTCGTTCCAAAAGTTGAGCTAAAATTATGTTGGAGTGCCATCCGTGTAGTTATCCCCCCACTCCACACCACACACGGCGACCGGGCGTTTCACCGTAGCGGATCCACCACCCCTCTCTCTCTCTCAGATCCCCTCGTCGACTGCCCTAGAGGCCCGGCGCCTCCAAATCTGTCGCGAATGGCGCCGCCTCCCTAATAAATTGGAGACGACTTTTTTATATTAAGTGTTTGCATTGTGTTTTTTACACCAAAGTGGATTTGTTTTAATGAGTACTAACCCCTCTAATAAAGTTTATGAGATATTTTATGTGACTTAAACTTTTAAGCCTCACAAATGAAGACGATGAAAGAATTTCAGGAAGGGATAAAAGTTTAAGATCGGGGATGCACAATGGCACCTCAGTGATATATTCAAAAGTACAAGGCAACCCTTCCTTCATCAACAAAATCACGATGTGCTATGCGTTGAAATTATGTTTCTATTACTTCACGTATTAAGTGTTGTTTTTGGAGCGTTATTTCATTTTCATTTTAGTTTGTTTTTTGTTTTGTTTGCTCGTGATAGGATCATTGGACATTTGCATTATCTATTTTTCGGGAGAGAGGCACACACTCCTTTTTTTTATTAGAATACTCTTGTGCTCCGCTTTTATACCGGCTTTGTTTCCTCGTATAAACAATTTTTTTCTTAAAACTCTTATGAACATTTTTTTCTCAAGCTTCCTAAAATGCATGAAGAATTCCCCGGCAGAGATTAAAATGGTGTGTAATTTGAATAGTCACGAGACGAATTCATGTGTTCTTTTTTTCCATTTCTGCATCTAATTTTACGATTATATAAGTTCTAGAAAATCTGAAGGGGTCGTCGCATAGAAAACAAAAAATTTCCTACGCGAGAGACACTCGAAAGGCCAAGATCTAATCTAGGAGACGAAGTGCAACGGGCAAAGAGAGGGTTAAGGAGAACACATACCCTCGAAGACACAAAGAGTTACGAGATCAAATCTCGTTGTTGGCGTAGTCGTACTCACACCAATCCCAATAGCGAGAAGATGTGCACCTCAATACGGCGGTGCCTCCGTGATTGGTCACACGTACGGTTGATGACGACCTCCGTTCCCTCGATCCAGCGGGGAGACGGAAGTAGAGGATCCCTCGGAACTCCAGCAGCACGACGGCGTGGTGGTGAAAAAGAATCCCACGGTCAGGACTTCGCCAAGCCGGAGACCATGGAATGGAGCAGCGGGTGGAGGGAAAAGCTAGTGGGCAAGTGTATGGAGAAGAGTAGCTCCCATCCTCCTTTTATAGGGGAGGGGGAGGCAGCCCAAGAGGGGAGTGCGGCCAGCCATGGGGTGCCCCCACCTCTTCCCTCTTCATGTGAGTGGAAGCCCCACTCACACCCACTCATACTCCCTTAATTTCCCACTTAGGAAATCCAAAGGTTTTTCTTTAATAAATAAAGAAAACATTTTTATTTCTTATTTTATATTTGTTAATGCCATTAACAAACATTCGACGAAAAACCCCTTAAACTATTTCAATTTTCCCCGAAACAATTTCGGTGCTGCCCAAAATATTCTTTGATATTCCGTATCCTCTCAAACACGTCATCGAACCTTAAGTGTGTCACCCTACGGTTCGCGAATAACATAGACATGATCGAGACTCCTCTCCGATCAATAATCAATACTGGGATCTGGAGATCCATGATGACTCATATATATTCAACGATGACTCTCGTGATCGTGTGAACCATCAACATCGTGAACTATTCCCTTTGTCTCGCGATATTTTACTTGTCCGAGATTCAATCATTGGTATCAACCATACCTTGTTCAATCTCGTTACCGACAAATACTCTTTTCTCGTTCCCATGATATAACATCCTTGTGATCATATCACGTGCTTGCAAGCGGTTTCGATGTGATATCACCGAGAGGGCCCAGAGTATATATCTCCGTCATTTGGATGGACAAATCCCACTCTTGATCCATGATACTCAAATAATACTTTCTGAATACTTAACGACACCTTTATATCACCCTGTTACGGTGCGACATTTGATGACATCAAAGTATCCTTCCGGTATCAATGATTGACATGATCTCATGGTCTAAGGAATAAGTTACTTCGTATGTTTGATATAACAATGTAAACTTAATGACTTGATCACATTGCTATATTCACTTTGGATATATTTTCATCACATCATTCTTATAATGACATGACCCCGTTATTAACAACATCCAATGTTCATGATCAGGAAACCTTGATCATCTTGTCGAGATATCGTAGTAGAATTCTTAGACGGGGGTGCCATGAGACTACCAAAGAGGTGGGTGGACGTGATCGTATGAAGACCAATGACACCGGGGTTTTACCCAGGTTCGGTACATCGCAACTTGGCGGCATTCCTACTCCTCGATCTCACAAATCAGGGCTGAAGCCTGAAGTATACAGAGTACAATGTGAGTTAGTTTTAGCTACTCGACAAGGATCAACCTCTCGGCGAGTTAGCCTCTCGCTTCTTGTCTATCTTTCTTATCTCCCGTACGGCTTTATATAATAGACGGATTAGGGATTACAGAATAGGAAACCTAGAAGACTACGGTATGTCTTAACTTGGAAGGCAAGGAATCCGCCTTCTACTCCAAGCCGTACCACGTGGGCCGTGGTTCGGGTCCCTCTAGAATTCGGCTTCCGTGCGTCAGCTTACTGGGCTGCCCAAAGGACCGTAATCCATTACCATCTAGGCCAC
This sequence comes from Alopecurus myosuroides, assembly GCA_028641055.1. Classification (NCBI taxonomy): domain Eukaryota; kingdom Viridiplantae; phylum Streptophyta; class Magnoliopsida; order Poales; family Poaceae; genus Alopecurus; species Alopecurus myosuroides. The sequence continues at coordinate 8,383,680 of CM054063.1, read as the reverse complement.
CCTGGTAATCCGACACTTTAGAGCCCCATCTGATATACCCCTAATTGGTATATATCCGACAGTAGCCCCCAAGAAGGATTAAGACTTCAATTCGCCGTCCTTCGTCAAATTTGCATTCTTTCCGAGAAATATCAGCTTCTGGTCTCGATTCTTCTTTTCCTTCAAATCATGCTATAACGCGAAACTCGGATTTCGGAAAATCTGGCTTTACTTCCACGAACCTTCATGGAGAAGGAATTTCCTACGTCAGCGCTCAAATCATGTTGACGTCAGGGACGTTTGGGTTTCGAGTGCGAAACCCTGAAACGTATATGTGACAGATTCTCGCGGGAAACGAGGAGTTAGCAATAATCACCTGTCGCGGATTTTCCGGCGAATGACACGCGTTGAGCATCCGACGGTCAAAAGAGTCGTTAGCACGTATCGTAATGGATTTCCGGCTATAAATAGCCCACTTCATCCCCTCCGGCAAACCTTCCACTCTCCTCTCACCTTCAAGCCCTAAGCGCCATATCCCCCGAGCCTCAGTTCAGTGAGAGCAAAGCAGAGCCCGAGCCCGTACAAGCGGCAGCGCCGTTCCCGGACTTCTCGTCGGAGAGCACGAAGTCCTCATCGCGCCGCCAGGATATGGACTCTCCACGTGCCTCTCCGGAACGCTCCGTCGCCAAAGATATCGACTATATTATCAACACCATGGATCCCCTGGTGGATTCGCCGAGCCGCGCTGCCTTCGACGTGCCGGACAAATCTTTCGGCCCAGGCCCGCGAGGATCCACATGTCGCGGCCGTAAACCTGGCCGCGTCTTCTTCCGTGCCGCCTCCACCTCTCGTCCCCGAAATGGTGGAGGAGAAGATCACTCTCATCGGAGAAGAACTCGCCGCCGCGTCCGCCGCCACCGGAGCCGAGGACGAGGGTGAAAGTGCCGACAACTGGAGCCGGTGCAACATTCCTCCCTCTCTTCTTCCGACAATGGAGAAGGAGAGCTTGATCATGGAAGGAAAATGCCGGCATGAGGAAGAGGAGTCTGAGCCTTTGCCCAGAGCCGGGGAACGAGTTCTTCATACCTCACACATTGCTAGAGGTATGGGAATCCCGCCATCCGCCTTCTTCCTCGAAGTTCTTAGCCATTACAATATCCAGCCCCACAACCTACCACCAAATTCTATTCTCTATCTAGCCGGCTTCCAAGCCCTTTTTGAAGGGTATTTAGGGATAGCACCTAGATTAGATTTCTGGCAGTATTGCTTTGGAATTAAGCGAAACCCTACAGAGGGCGCTCTTCCAACCTGTGGAACCATATCTTTTACCCTACGTAGATTCAGGGAAGATTGGTTCCCGAAAATAAAAACATCAGAATCCGTCAAATTCTGGACGGGCTCTTTCTTTTATCATCAAGACATCCCATTCCCTAGAAAAGAAACCGGGGTTCCTCCATTTGTGAACGTTGTCGCTATTCCCCAAGACAACTGGGCTGCAGAAGCAGTACAGACTTTGCCGGACGATTTGATGAAAATCAAATGACGCATTGCCAAACTCACCTCTTCAAAACCTCCTCTTACCAGAACCGACATAGTATTGTGTTGGTTCGGACGTCGTATCCAACCTCTTGCCTACCGAACCCGGGTTCTTTGCGAATACAAGGGTCCAGAAGACGAGATGAGAGGAACGGACAAGGCTTTCTCAAATAGGGACTTCAAGAAGCGGGTCAACCATTTGGTTGCTACTCGCGATAAATATGAGGAAAGCCTGGGGATGTATCACGAAGGAAACCCGGTTCCCAAGGTAATGCATTTTTCTCCTTTGGGAAATTTATCGGATTTTTATCTTTCGCCGATTTCCTGACTTAATCGTATACTTGGCCATTTCCATAGTTCGATGACCTTACGGAAGAGGATCTTGCGACTAACGCCGAGCTTGACGAATTACATGCCAACTTTTATGGCGGTCGGAACCGCAAGAGCCAGTAACCACGGAGGAAGTGGTAGATCTTGACGGGGTTCCCGTCGCTACATCCAGGTAACTCTCTGGGTATTTTATACTTTTCCCAGCTTTTTATTTCATAAGCTGTTTTGGTTTCTCGGGATATTTAGTTCTCGTATTTTCTTCTTCATCCTGTCCCCTTTCATCCTTGCTCCAACTTCTTTGAAATAAAAGAAGCTGAAGAAGGGAGCGCCATCTCCAGCTAAAACTCCTCCTACCCCAGTTACTCTTGGGGGATAGGATCGGTATGCAAAGCCGGAGGAATATCCACTGCCAACCAGCCAGCCTATTGCATCTGAGAGGGATGCGAGGGAAAGGGCGGAGCCGGACATGGGCGGTCCTTCTCGTATACCTGAGGAGGATCCCATTCCTACTTTCAACATGGATTTCAAGGTAAAGGAGGAACCTTTCGACGATCTCGGATACATTCGTCCATCGGCTAAGAAGTTCTTTGCTCCTGCTCCTCTGATCCGTCCTTGGCCGCAAGGCGGACTAATTGTCAGAAATAACTTCGTATTTTCACCACGGCGGGTCATCCAGGACGACCTTCAGCATGTTGGGATTCTTTTTGCAGAGTATGCAAAAGAATTCAACGAAAACTTGTCGGTTTTACAGCGGATGAGCCTGGTAATATCTCTAGCTCCCAAGCTAATGCATGCTTTTAACTTGATGTTTTTTTTTTCATTTTTATGCTTGTTAGTAACTTAAGCATTTTGTCTCTTTTTGGTGTTTCAGCAAACCGCTGAAAGCATAAACCTGGAAGTTTTCAACAAACTTACCATCAAGAATGAGGAGGTGAAAAACCTTCTCTCTATTCTTCATGTTAAAGAGGCAGAACTGTCATCCACTCAGCATCAGCTGAAGGAAACAACAGGTAAGAAACATCTCTGCTACCAGTTGAATAATTTTTTCTAAGTATTTTTCCGAGTTTTCTAACTCGTCTTTTTTACTTGCTTTTCAGCTTCTTTGGCGAAAGCCAAGAAAATTTCTGAAGATGCCGGCAATGCTGAAAACCTCCGCCAGGAAAATCTGGAACTTCATAAGGAGAATATGAAGTTGCAGAAAGAACTGGAGGCCAGCCAGCTGGCTGTCGGCATTGCCGAGTCCAATGCCTCCAATCAAGCAGCCAAGGACAAGGCGACCATCCGAGATTTCGAGAACGCCTTGACCCAATGCTTGGAGGAGGGATCCGAGATGGACAAAATTCTCGGTAAGTACTTTATCTTTACCGGATTTTCCATTTTTTGCAATCTTTCTCTGTTTTTCTCTAACACTTTGGTGTTTTTTCTAAAAATAGGAGATGACCCAGTACTTACTTGGATTGAGAAAATCCGAGCCTTTGGGAAGGTATCCACCGCAATTAAGGCCGCGGGAATGTTGCTTGTCAACAAATGCCTTCCCGCAAGGACTGGGTTTTGGGAATATGCCCTAGAGGCAATCATGTATGATGTAATTCCCACTGTATTCATAAAGTTATTAAGTTGTCCTTGTTTTGAACATCTGATACATGTCATTGAATATGTGATTCGATTGTGGAACTATGTATTCATATTGTTCATACTAAGCTGTCCTTGGTCATTTAGGTTGTGATGGACACACACCCTTGACTAATGTGAGTGTTGGCTGATGACACTGTTCCACTTGTCATGGGCATGGTGATGCCATTCCAACGTTCACGGACTTGGTTAAAGAGTTTAGCAAGTCGGACTGGCCCACATTGAGATGCAACGAGCAAGTCGTCATTTGCATGTCTCAATCAATGTAATCCTTAGACCTGAGGTTGTCGCACAATCCGAGTTGTGGATCACTGACTTAGGTTCTGTCAAACGCTGCTCTGTGACAAGGCAGTTATAAAGGCAGAGTTCGGGTCGAATGAGAAGCAAGCTGCGTGATGTGGATAACCAAGATGGGATTTTGCCCCTCCGAATGGAGAGATATTCTCTGGGCCCTTTCGAGTGATATGATTCAGGAAGCATGGCCATGCGTGACTCAGTTAAGTGTTAACTGTGTCGGTTGACTAAGAGTTAGTCAGATGAATCACATGTCACGGATCGAGAAGAGAGTTGAGCTATTTAAGGGATGACGATAAATCGCCTATAGCTCGACAAGGTATATCGTGAGGCAAAAGGGACTAAGATGAATATCACATTGAAAGGTATGTCGTCATGACTCAATGGGACTTGGGAGTCGGCACGTTCTGCTAGGAGCCGCTACCGATTGATCGATTGAGAGTCGGACTCCAATCGTGTCCAAGTCGCCATGAGCCTGCAGGGTTGCACACTTAAGAGCTGGAGCAATGTATTGGTTGGGTTGGACCCGAACCGGAAATGGACTGATTTTGTGAGTCGGACTCACAGAGGGAATGGGCCACATGTGTTGTGAAGCCCACTACCATTCGCTATATAAAGAGGGGCGCAGGTTGCCCAGCGGGCACGTTAGTCCACTCCCATGTGTTGGAAACCCTAGCCCCACTCAGTCCAGCTGTCGCACCGGACCTAGCAGTCCACCGTCGGAGCTCCTCCTCGTACGTGTGGATACCGGCAGAGGTGATGTACGTTCAGCACTTCGACGTTCGTGGATCGGATCGTGGGACTGCACTGCCCCGACTTGTTGCCTCGATAATCCACACCTGCGCGTCTAGTGGTAATACTCGTGGCCTTGTACCTCGGATAGATCTTGGAAGTACCGCGTAGGAAAAAGTTTTGTTTATCTCTATGCGTTCCAACACTGGAGAGTTCTCGGAAGTTGAATAACTTTTGGGAGCTATCGTGGAGGTGGCGGAGTCCAGGGGATCCACCTTGCGCTCCACGGCACGCGGTGGTGCGCGCATGGCTCTAGGGCTCATGCGCATGCACTACCCTTCTGCCAAATCTTGGCGTGTGGCATCCGGCATCTCGCAAGGATACACGGAGGCGCAGCGGGCCAACATCTTTGACGAGATCAAAGGTCATGCCACCAAGATTGCCTCCATGGTGAACGTCTCCATCTTCTACCCGGAGGAAGCAATTCCAGAAGTTCCCGAGGAGTCCAGCAGCGAAGATGACTCGAATGCCTGAAGGAAATATCCTCGACCTGGGTAGAGAGATAGGAAATAGAAGCATTATTGAACTTACAATGTAAACTTATTGTAATGCTTTCTATTCTTTTGTATGAACAAGTACCCCGCCTTTTGAAGCAATATTATTAAGTCTTTTGCAAGTTTTTCGAGTTTTTATTCCTTTATCTTCTAAGTTCTCTGGTTTGTATACGTTGACTGTCCTTAGTGTTTGAAATGGCTCGATAGTATTTTAGTCTTCATGCCGAGTGACTGGGTATAAACAATCAGTCTAAACTCGGAAACATGGATCATACTAAAGGCATTTTTACTTACTAGCTCCAGCGACCCAACATAAAAACAATCAGATAATACTTAGAGAATAGTAAGGAATTTTCTAAATGAAACTCAGGATCACAGGCACAATTTGAGTTTCCTTAAGCCATTTTTAGGCTGAAAATCATTAAGTTTTTTTAACGCCGAGCACGCAGGCACAGTTCGGGTTAACATTGAGTATTTTGAAAGATCATTGGGAAATATATAAGACAAAATTTATGCTTTATACTATAATAAACATGTAAAAACATAGATGTACGAATTTCTACAACTTTATTTCATGATCTCAAAGATGTTTACATAGAAATTGAACTAAGTATAGAAGGGACGTAACTGTTGGATGCTCCAGGGCCTTTTGGTCTCTCCTAGTTCATCATCTATCTTTCTCTTTCTTTTGTGATTCAGCTTCTCGGGATCGTCTTCTGTGTCTCGAATGTCTACAAGATAGTATGATCCATTTTTCATAACCTTGCTGATGACGAATGGTCCTTCCCAAACTGGGGCCAATTTATGCTTTCTTTGCTGCACCAATCTTAGCACTAGGTCACCTTCTTTAAAAGAACGATGCTTGATTTTCCGACTATGGTAACGTCGTAAACCTTGCTGATAGATGGCGGATCTTTGAAGCACAACCTCTCGTTCTTATTCTAAGAGATCGACGGCGTCCTTTCGTACGCTCTTGGGCTATCATGGATCATGTCCGTTGGAAGAACTGCTTCCGCACCATAAACTAGGAAAAATGGGGTTTGCCCTGTTGACCTATTTGGTGTCGTTCGAATGCTCCAAAGCATAGAGGGTAATTTTTCCACCCATGCACCAGCTGCTCTATGAAGAGGAGATTCGAGTCTTGGGCGTATTCCTTGCAGGATTGCGCTGTTCATTCTTTCAATCTGTACATTGGATTGCGGGTGTGCCACAGATGCAAGATCTAGGCGTATTCCCGTTTGTCGACAATATTTTGCGAGCTCATCAATAGAGAAATTTGTCCCGTTGTCGGTTATTATGCTGTGTGGAACGCCGTATCTCATGACTACTCAATGATGAAATTTTCTGGTAGTTACACCGTCAAGCTTTTTGATGGGTTTTGCCTCCACCCACTTGGTATACTTATCCACTGCCACGGGTAGATGTGTAAGTCCACCTCTTGGAGTTTTGAATGGTCCCATCATATCTAGCCCCAGACCGCAAACGACCATGTAATAGGGTTAGTTTTGAGTGCTTGGGTGGCATATTTGTCTGCTTGGCATAATACTGACATCCGTCACACGTATTTACTATGTGTTCGGCATATGTCTTGGTTGTTAGCCAGAAAACCCCCGCACGTATTTTTTGACTACGCCTTTTTATTGAGCATGATGTTCGCAGTCTCCAGCATGGATTTCTTGCAGGATTTCTCGTCCTTCTTCTGGCGAAATACATCGCAGAAAAATCCGGTAGTACTGCGTTTATACAGACAATCATTGATTACCGTGTATCCTTTGCATCAACGTTTTATTTGTCTTTGCAAGACCTCGTCTTCTCCATCCGGGTACTTCTGATCTACTAATAAGTTTAGATATGGGATTTTCCAATCCGGATTAACGAGTAGGACTTTGATTGACTCTGAAACGAGAGGATAGTCGAGATCTCCACCTTTTATGGATGGTTCGTGCAAATGCTGGACAAACACACCTGGTGGTAGGGTTTTCACTCTTTCTGATCCCATGCGGGCTAATGCGTCTGTGTTCCAGTTTTCTTCCCTTTTGACGTGAAGTACTTCAAATCCTAGGAAGCAAATTGCAAACTCGTCCACCGTTCTCCGGTATTCGGCCATGATGGGGCTTTTAGCGTCCCATGTTTGGTTGAGCTGATGTTGTACCAAATCTGAGTCACCATAGCATAAGATGTGTTTGACACCAATTTCTTTTGCAATATGCAAGCCATGAAGCAGAGCTTCGTATTCTGCCACATTATTGCTGGCGTTGAAGTGTATTTGTAATATATACTCCATTGTGTCTCCCTTGGGGGATTTAGGACTACACCGGCTCCAGCGCCTTCTTTCATCTTGTATCCATCAAAGTGCATAACCCAGTATTCCGACTCCGGCATTGGTGTGTTTTCCATTGCTTCTGTCCAATCAGCGACGAAATCTGTCAACACCTGGGATTTTATTGCCGTCCGGGGTTGGTTCTTAATGTCAAACGCAGCCAACTCGATGCCCCATTTGGCTACTTGGCATGTTGCGTCCGCATTGTTGATAATATCCCCTAGTGATGCTTTGCATACCACTGTTATGGAATGTCCTTGGAAATAATGAAGAAGTTTTCGAGATGCGAAAAATACACCATATGCCAGTTTTTGATAGTGTGGGTACCTTTGTTTGGACTCGGAAAAGACTTCACTTACGTAATACACCGGATGTTGATCTGGTATGCTTTGCTCGTCCTTCCGCCTTTCCACAACTATTACTGCGTTGATAACCCTGTTTGTTGCTGTGAGGTACAATAACATGGGTTCTTTGTCTTTTGGGGATGCCAAAATCCAAGCTTTCATCAAGGTTTCTTTTAATTGGGTTAATGATGCATCTGCCTCTTCTATCCACACAAATTTGTCGGAGTTCTTCAACAATTTGTATAATGGCAGAGCTTTGTCTCCTAGCCAGCTAATAAACCTGTTGACGGCAGCTGCAGAACCCGTCAATCTTTGTACATCTTTTACGCATGTATGCCTTGAGATGTTTAGGATTGCCTTGATCTTTTCCGGGTTTACTTCTATTCCTCTGTGAGAAACGATGAAACCCAGAAGTTTACCTGAGGGAACCACGAATACGCACTTCAATGGATTCAACTTCATCTTCTAAGTGCGCAAATTTTCGAAGGTTTCTCGCAGATCTTCAAGGAGTGTGTCCTTTCCCTCGACGACAATGTCGTCCACGTAAACGTGAACATTTTTGCCAATCTGACTATGCAAACGCCATTGCATGCAACGCTGGTAAGTTGCACCTGCGTTCTTCAGGCCAAAAGGCATGGTTATGTAGTATTATGTTCCATACGGGGTTATGAAGGAGGTTTTGATTTGATCTTCTGCCTTCATACGTATTTTATGATACCCGGAATAAGCGTCCAAAAAGTATAAAAGCTCAGAGCCAGCAGTGGCATCTATTATTTGATCGATCCGCGGTAATGCAAATCTATTTTTTGGACACAATTTGTTCAGGCCGGTGTAATCTATACACATCCTAAGAACAGTACTATCTTTCTTCGGGACTAATACTGGATTTGTAGACCATTCAGTATGTATAACTTCCCGGATAAGACCAGCTGCCAATAGCCGGATAATTTCCTTGCCAATAGTCTCCCGTCTTCTTCCGTCAAATCGACGGAGACCTTGTTTGACGGGTTTGGATCCTGGAATCACCTTGAGTTGGTGCTCAGCAAGTTCCCTGGGTAGGCCTGGCATGTCCGCTGGACACCATGCGAATATGTCCCAGCTCTCACGGAGGAACTTGATGAGTTCGCTTTCCTATTTGTCGGTCATCCCGGTTCCTACTACGGCAAACTTTGTCGGATCTTTAGGATCTAGGATAACCTCTCTTGTATTCTCGGAAGCTTTGAAGCTGTCTGCCGGCTTCCGGCTTTCTTTTCCTGCCGGCATTTCCGTCGGCGATACTTCTTTTGCCAGCTCCTTCAGTTCTTCCTTTGCTATCACTTTTTCTGCGCAAAGGGCGTTTTCTTGTTTTAGCTCGTTCTCCAATTCGAAGGCTTCCTTTATGGTGATTACTCCTCCTTTTGGTCCTGACATCTTCAGCTTGTTATAGATATAACATGATCTTGCCATGAATTTGGCGAAAGCTGGACGTCCGAGTATTGCGTGATACACACTTTCGAACGGCACAACCTCGAAGAATACTTTTTCCTGACGGAAATGTTCTTTCTCTCTGAAGGTTACATCTAGGGAAATTTCTCCTAGGGATCATGCTTTCCTGCCAGGGACGATGCCGTGAAAACGTATGTTGCTATGATTGAGCTAGGTCTCAGAGATTCGCAGATGCTTCAATGTATCCAGGTACATTATGTTAATGCTGGATCCTCCATCCATCAGCACTCTTTTTAGCCTAGTGTTTTGAACAATAGGACTTACAACTAGAGCTTGCATGTGGGGTTCTGGGATGTTCCTGTGATGATCATACTGATCCCAGGTAATCGTGTATTTGATTACTTCAAGAATTTCGGGGTTGGTGGGACAACCGCATTTATTTCTCGAAGTGTTCTCTTTGCCACCTTTGCTGAAGGAGTTGCCAGGAAAGTTAGGTTACATTCTCCGTCAACTCTCGGAAACTTAGGCTCGCCTTTTCGCTGTTGTTCCTGGAATTTTTCATCAGGGTCCGATTCACCGTCTTCTTTTTCAGCTTCTGGCTTTTTCTTGGAGAATTTCCTCTTGGAACTCTTGCCTTTGCTTACGGATCCTGCACTGCCTTTCATATGCTTGTTGAGCCGGCATTGTGCGTTAGTATGGGTGGGTTTCCCAAATTGCGAATGGTGGACACAGTTTTCCGACTTGATTCTTTCCAACTCTTCTTTGGTGTAGTTGATCGGTTTCGTACTTCGTCCTTTCCCTTTGCTCCCATTTTCTCTTCCAAAGGCTATGTTGACTTCTTTGGGTTTTTGCTGTGCTTCTGGAGTTGCTTTTTTCTCATGGCGAGGGGTATTTTTGGCTTGAATCAAAGTGTCAATATTACCGCCTCTCGCTCTGATATCATCTTCGGCCGATGCATGCTCATTTGCGGTTGTAAGCATAGATCTGAGATCTTTGTGCTTTTTTGAACCAATCATGAACGGTAAGAGTCCGGGTTTTAAGCCATTGATGAAAGCATGCATTGCTTGTACGTCAGTTACTCTAGAGCAACTATTTTTCATTGCGGTCCACCTTGAGATAAAGTCCACGTATGGCTCATCTTCAAACTGCATGCAACGGTTTAGCTCGTTGATGTTGTTGGGGCGTTTGTAGGTTCCCCGAAAATGCTGAGTAAAAACTCTAGCCATATCATCCCAGCTGTCGACAGTTCTTGACGGAAGCCCGTTGATCCAATCTCTGGATCCATCCAGTAACATAAGGGGAGGAATTTTACTGCCTCTAGGTCTGTCCCATTGTTAATCTGGACGGTTGTGTAATAGTCTGAGAGCCAGGTATCCGGGTTTGTACTGCCGGTATTTTTTTAATATGTTGGACAACTTTGGCGAAGCTAGAGTGTAGAGTTATTCTTCGGATCCTGTCAGTGAAACACTTAGGTCCGAAGTATAGGTCATCTCTTTCCTCTCTATCAATGTGTGCGGAGTATCTGCCAGCTGAATGGATATAAGGGGATCTGCTCCTTTCTTTTCCATTGTTGCGTGAACGCGCTTTTCCGGGATGGTCTCTATTTCCACCGTTATCGTGCCCTTTGGGATAAGGTGGAGTTTTACTCCTATGTCTTTCCTTATTCCTGGGGGGGGCGTACGGGATCTCTCACGCCTGTGAGGTATATCATGTCTTCCGGCTTTTTGAGCAGAGCGTCTCGGAGGCGGCATTGCTTTTCCGTCCTTCCGGTTTTGTTCTTCGCGATCTCAGGGAATAATTCCATCTTTCGTCAGATGGGATCCGGTTCTGGACGCTGCATCCTTGTTATCGGGCTTTTTCTTGTCCTTTCTCGGATCTGATTTCTTCTCTTTCGAATTACTCGAATCTCCAGGTTCTTCAGGTCCAGGTGCTCCAGCGGCGCATGTAGCTGTTTTACATAGGGCTGAGTTGTCGTGCAACTTCCCTGATCTTGCTTGCCCTCGTTGTTGCTGTTGCAATGTCTTTCCTAGGAAAGCATACACCCCTTGAAGTTTTTCTCCATTGGAGTACATATCGTTGTTGAGGATGGCAAACGCGGCCTCCGTGTTTTCTGCTGCGGTTTTGTATATAGGTTTGCCCCTGGCATTTGTGTCGTTTACTTGCTTTTGCCAGGCCGGGTTTGGAAACCGTTCCTTTGGCGGAAGTACTTCCGTTCTTGCGATTCCGAGTAACATGTAGGTTTAATGCCAGATCTATTCCTTCTCTCGTACTCCTAGATTTCTTCCTCCTTTAACTTAATGTCAGCTTGGGTTTTTTGGAGGTGTTCCCGAGTTCGGAATATATGTTGCTGTTGCCTTTGGAGAGCTTGTCTCCTGGCTTCCAGCACTTCAGAGGGTTCGTGTGGTCCCACTGGTGTTTAAAGTAGATCTTGTTCGTCTTGCTCTGACATTGGCAGAACAGATATTTCCTTCGTTTTCTTCTCCGCGGGCTTAACTCCACTTCATCCTCCTACTTCCAGGTTTTCGTTGGCTGGATCAGCCAACTTTTTCTCCCGGAGCTTGTACTGGAGTTTCTTGGAAGCTTTGTGTTTTTTCTTGGAAGATGGAGGTTTTTTACCAGGTTCATCCTCTGTCAATTCTTTGACATCGGGGTATGTTGGAGTGGTTTCCCCCTCTTCTCTCTCTTCCTCTGGCGGAGGTGTTCTAGGGCTTTCCTCACTATCGGCATACGTGTTTTCAACCGGTTTTGCCATTAGTACTTCATGGAATCCCTCTTGAAGAGAATTGACTTTTCTTTCGAAAGCACCCTCGTCTTCATCTTTGGAATTGAAATCATCTGATCCGGGTTCTGATTCAAATCTCGCCTCAATGGCGGCTAATACGGAGTCAGCTTCCGAGTTCGTCGTTATACCGACGGATGTCGGATCTTCCACCTCTGTTGTGGGATTGTTGTTTTCTGCCTCTTCCACGGGATTGTTTTCATTCATGTTTTCGGTGATCTCGGATTTCACCATACCGATAAAGTGCGGTTTAACATGGTATCGGTGATCTGAGAAAAATCCGACGTCACAGTCTTCTTCGACTGGGTATAGGGCGGGTGAGATAAATTTGCTTCCACCATAGAATCCCATTGCCTCTGCAGTTAATCCGATAAAGATGTTTGCAGATCCAATCGGTAAAACGCAGACACTTACCAGATGATTCCGTGCTGGCATGTACGATCCGTTGTCGAGGAAGAGCCCGCCGTCGTTGTCGAACTCCAAACTTCCGACAGTTATGGTACCGCCAATTCCGCCGAGTATCCCTGATTGAAACATAACGCCTGACGTCGTAGGCCCCATGGTGGGCGCCAACTGTCGAGACATCGTAGTAGAATTCATAGACGGGGGTGCCATGAGACTACCAATAGAGAGGTGGGGAGACGTGATCGTATGACGAACAATGACACCGGGGTTTTACCCAGGTTCGGTACGTCGCAACTTGGCAGCGTTCCTACTCCTGCAATCTCACTAATCAGGGCTGAAGCCTGAAGTATACAGAGTACAATGTGAGTTAGGTTTAGATACTCGACAAGGATCAACCTCTCGGCGAGTTAGCCTCTAGCTTCTTGTCTATCTTTATTATCTCCCGTCCGGCTTTATATAATAGTCGGGTTAGGGCTTACAGAATAGGAAACCTAGAAGACTACGGTATGTCCTAACTTGGAAGGCAAGGAATCCGCCTTCTACTCCAAGCCGTACCACGTGGGCCGTGGTCCGGGTCCCTCTAGAATCCGGCTTCCGTGCGTTAGCTTACTGAACCGCCGAAAGGACAGTAATCCATTACCGTTTAGGCCACCCTGGTAATACGACACTTTAGATCCCCATCTAATATACCCCTAATTGGTATATATCCGACACATATATTAATTAACGAGTTAGTTAAAACAGAGGCTTTACTAGGAACCATTGTTTGTTTATTAAGCACATATATATCAACATTTCCGGTTAATATAATTCTAGCATGAGAAATAAACATTTCATAAACAAGTAATAAGCTAATGACCATTTTATTATTGCCTCTCGGGCATATTCCCTTCAGTCTCCCACTTGCACCAGAGTCAATAATCGTTGTAAGCACTTAACACATATGGCGTTCAAGTGTTATTACCATGCTTCGCATGTGGTAAACATCATCAAAGGGATCTGAACTGTTCAGGTCCAATTGTATTTGCATGTTCCTTGCGTCTACACGCATCACTCATTCTCTAATGAGATGGCTTTGTATATATATGGTCAATCGGTGAAACCTTAATTCCTTAGCTTAAACCAATGTCACTTACATTGTGAAAATGTAGCTTCATAGTGTTAGCATTCTTGGAAATTCACCAAGTTCAATAAAGAACTCCTTGAAAAAAAGATACGCTTATTATCAGTTGTCAACACAACGATATACTTAGCCTTTGTTGTAGTATCTGTCACAATATTTTAATTTTGAAACTCTTTCAAATCCAGCATGGAACTTTCTTCCAGCCTATTATGCTACTCTTCATCATATATTTCAATTGAGATAAAATTCCTGGAATAAATGACAAAACTATTAGTGTAACATATTACAACTAATATTTTGTCATTACTACATAGGAAAACATATCCTTAGCATTTCTAAAATGACACAAGGATCTCTCCCACTATTGTCTAATCATCATATGACTTATCATGCTATAACATTTTATAGCATAGGACTCATATGGTTGTGTACATAGCATGGAAACATGAGTTAGAAATCTCAATTTCAATGATGCTCATCATGTGTCAAAACACTTGAATCTTGCTCAATTATTTTCCATGTGACAAAAACTCCTTCTTGTCATTTCGATATTGACTTACTTCAATATTTCATCTATGTAATTTTGCTTCAATCATATCAGGAGTTTCAATCCATCTCTTATAGATATCGATGCCCAATATCTTCTAAGCCTTTCATCAATATGAAAATCTTAACCGTGTTAATTTTAAATTACATATTTTGCAATCAACCATATGTCATCTACATAAAGCATTGTAAATATGTCATAGCGCTCCCACTTAATTTCTTGTAACTCTATAAGCATCTTGATCGTTCATGATGCAATCAAACTCTTTTAAAAACTTCATTAAGGTAAAGATTTCAACTTCGTTATGCTCACTTCAACCATTGAAGTGTGCATACCTTTCTAGCAACCTTTTGAATTTTACAAAACTCTCAGACTATGTCAAGTACACATCTTTGATCAAACTTCCTCGAGAGGAGAGTTGGTTTTGTTATTCAACTGCCATATCATAATATGTAACTTTTGCTATAACTATCCGCAAAGACGAAAACATCACTACAGAAGATCAAAATCTTGTAGTAGTCAACTCTTTGAACTTTGTCGAATTTTTTATTCCGATAAGTACAACTTTCAAAGGATGTAAAAATCCATGTTTTTGTCGCTATATAGACCCTTTTGCTATCGTCAGGCATCAAGCCTATCGAAAAGACTACCAAGTCACATACTTGATATTCATACAAGGATACTATGGCGGATATAATGATTCAAAGTCAATTTTATGAAGTCAGGGCCCATCATTTGCTTTCTTTATAAGGACCAGGTTCTTTTGTTGTCAAAACAACACTTTACTCTTAAACCATAAGTTGGTCTAAGTACAAACTTTTAGGACTTTTGTGGTTCAGTTCGCAAACTCATTCGAAGTATCTACAACATTTGTAGTGTCTTCTACTTAGTCAAAATAGGAAACCCTGGAACAACTTCCAGTGTTGTGCTACTCTTGGCATGATAACAAAGATTCTCTAATCTCGTTGAGTTTGTACTTTCCTCCCACTCATTTGTTTCGCAAGAACTACTTTCTCGAGAAATCAACCCTTTCTGACAAACAACATTTGTCTTTGGTCGATGATAGAAGAAATACCCAATGTCTTCTTTAGGATAACCTTATAACATATATTTATCCTATTTTAGTGGTAAACATTTTACACATGCTATGCATACCAAAACTTAAGAAAAATACAATTCGGGTCATTACCCAAACCATATCTTATATGTTGTTAATTTCAATGGATCATGATGGTGCTCTTTTCAGTTTAAAAGCGGTTGTCACTAATGTATAAACTACAAAATTATAATGGCATTTTTATTAATCTTACCATGTCCAACAAGGTTTGATTTTGTCTCTTGAATACTCCAAACTAATGTGGGATATTCTAGAAGTATAAGTTGTAGAACAATTCTGCAACTCCTCATATGTTTTGTTAAACTTGTAACTCAAACTTTATTCTTTATGATCCAATCATAAATACTTGATTTTCTTGTTACATTGATTTTTTACTTCATATTAACAACTATTTGAACCAATTCAAAAAGTCAAACTATGTTCTCTTTAATTAGATATACTCACATATGTACTCAAATCATCGACACAATTTTATGAAGGAAAAAATTAATCCACCATACATGACTACACATAATGGACTATATACATCAATATGTATAATCTACATTAAATTAGTTGTCCATTCTAGTTTGGCCTATGAACGGAATTCTAGTCATCTTTTGGAAGAGGTCTCACAAGCGTCAATTTATTCAAAACAAAATGACTCCGGAAGTCCATCAATATGGACTTCCTTCATGTTTTCTTTTCCGGTATGAACTAAAATGGCGTGTCGCAATTTAAGTGAAACTCTTTTACGTTTTGCAACGTTTAGCATTTAGTCTTATAGATGTTTACTTTACCAACATGATTTATATTAACATATCCATCAATTATGGAATATGGTCATAGATTGAACAATCTCATTTGTTCTCACAAAAGACCAGAACAAAATAACAACTTATTAAGTTCTTTAAAATAAATCTTGAATGTTTGGTTCGATACGACAATGAACACAATAACACTTTATTACTGTTCTTGTCATTATCGATTCCACATCTATTAGTAGTTTCTTTTAGGCCCTTGTATTTCTTGCATTGCGTTGCTTCGTATGACAACTCATACCAACCAATGTGGTATCAAAATAGCCAAAAAATACTTTGTTAACTAGTAATACATATAGAACTTGTATATCAAGCGTATACTTCTGAGTTGGACTTTTCCAGTTATCTTCTTTTTCTGCCATATATCTTTTTGTAATTCTATTTTCAATATCCCCTTTCATTTACAGAAGAATCATTCAACATCAAACAATGCTTGTCGTACCAGCTCGTTTTCTTTGGCGTGTTAGTCATATACTATCACCATATTAATAGTATTCTTCTAGATTCCACTCTTAGCAATCTCCAAGTAAGGTAAACGAATTTACCCATACTTTTAATCCATCCCATCATAACAATTTTATGATTAAGCTACTATAGCCCGAAGGAAGGAATTTAGAGGATAATTTTTAGCGCCCAACTTCTTGGAATATTCAAACGCCTAGCGTCTTGAATCATTGCATATATATAGATAATATAAGCAAACATTATCACGCTAAATTATATTCAGTCATGTTGCCACAAATAAGTTTCTATATATCAATATATCTTTCACTTGATTGTTTCTGAAAACAACTCTTTTCAGTTCCTCAATCACCTTGATCAACAAAACATTCTTTTGAAGATAAAGTAATACGGAAGCATCCATGACTCTGGATTCTAGGTAGGAATAATTTGCTCTCTAGATCAATCGATCATTAATTATATGGAGCAAGGTAGGAAATACGAAAAACTACAATAGGGCTCAATTTTAAATTTTACTAATATGGTACCAATCTTAAATGATTTTTACCAGATCATAACAGTTATATCTCAATTAACAATCTAAGTGTAAGGTAGTTATGTGGATGCCAATGAATACTACAAACTGTGCAAATTCACTTTGATTGGTTGTTCATAATAAATAAGTTCAAGTTAATTCAAAATTATTCCATTAAATCCCAGTCAAAAACAACATCCCTCTAAGTCGTCTTTAATGATTACACGAACCAAATTCACTACACCAAAACCGATCATCACGTGAGATGATGTAGCTTCAAAGGCGAACATCGATATGTTCATCATATCGTCCATATGACTCATGCTTTACCTTTCGGTTACGTGTTCCGAGGCCATGTCTGTACATGCTAGGCTCGCCAAGTAGAACCGTAGTATTGTGTGTGTTTCAAGTCCATGTATGTACATGCTAGGCTTGCAAACACCCGTTGTATGCGAACGTTGAGTCTATCACACCTGATCATCACGTGGTGTCTCAAAACGACGAACTTTCTTAACGGTGCATACTTAAGGAAGAACACATTATTATCTTGATATTAAGTGAGAGGGATCATCTTATAATGCTACCGTCGCTATCTAAGCAAAACAAGATGCATAAAAGGATTAACATCACAAACATCACATGAAAGGATAACGTGATATGATATGGTCCTTCTTGCACTTCATCTCCATCATGTGCATTATGGTATGATCTCCATCATTCCACCGGCGTGGTACCAAGTACCATGGCACCCCAATCTTGATTGTCCATTAATAATAAGACAACCATATGGATACCTTCCGGTATATCAATAATTTACAAAAAAATCATGTCATAATCAAATTTGTAATATTGACCATATCACATCACATGCCCAGCAAAAACTACTTAGACGCCTCTAATTTATTTTTGCATATTTTACGTGGCTTAGGGATTTCGAGAATAGAACCGTTCATACCTACAACATCAACCACAACGTTTATAAACACATTTTTAACAACCCTTCGTAGATTACATCTTAACTATAGTAGGAGAAACGGACACCCCCTTAGCCATAAGTGAGACAACTCTCGCGTACATAGTACACGTAAACTTAGTCTGGAGCAGCTTCATCCTACTATGCCACTAAGATCACAAAATACTCAGGGAGGCAATAACATGACCATCAACGCCCACATACTCATATGTGTTCTACCTATACAAAACATCTACGCATAGACCTGGCTCTGATACCACTGAAGGGGACGTTGCATAGAAAACAAAAAATTCATACGCGAGAGACACCCGAAAGACCAAGATCTAATATAGGAGATGAAGTGCAACGGGAAAAGAGAGGGTTAAGGAGAACACATACCCTCGAAGACACAAAGTGTTACGAGATCAAATCTCGTTGTTGGCGTAGTCGTACTCACACCGATCCCGATAGCGAGAAGATGTGCACCGCAATCCGGCGGTGCCTCCGTGATCGGTCACACGTACGGTTGATGACGACCTCCGTTCCCTCGATCCAGCGGGGAGGCGGAAGTAGAGGATCCCTCGGAACTCCGGCAGCACAACGGCGTGGTGGTGAATAAGAATTTCAAGGTCAGGGCTTCGCCAAGTCGGAGACCATGGAATGGAGCAGCGGGTGGAGGGAAAAACTAGTGGGCAAGTGTGTGGAGAAGAGGAGCTCTCATCCTCCTTTTATAGGGGAGGGGGAGGCAGTCCAAGAGGAGGGTGCGGCCAGCCATGGGGTGCCCCCACCTCTTCCCTATTCATGTGAGTGGAAGCCCCACTCACACCCACTCATACTCCCTTATTTTCCACTTAGAAAATCCAAAGGTTTTTCTTTAATAAATAAATAAAAAATTTATTTCTTTATTTATATTTGTTAATTCCATTAACAAACATTTTCATATAGCACCTCGAATCATTTGTTAATTCTATTAAGAACCATTCAACGAAAAACCCCTTGAACTATTTCAATTTTCCCCGAAACAATTTCGGTGCTGCCCAAAATATTCTTCGATATTCCGTATCCTATCAAACGCGTCATCGAACCTTAAGTGTGTCACCCTACGGTTCGCGAATAAGATAGACATGATCGAGACTCCTCTCCGATCAATAATCAACAGCGGGATCTAGAGATCCGTGATGACTCCTATATATTCAACGATGACTCTCGTGATCGTGTGAACCATCAACGTCGTGAACTATTCCCTTTGTCTCGCGATATTTTACTTTTCCGAGATTCAATCATTGGTATTAACCATACCTTGTTCAATCTCGTTTCCGACAAATACTCTTTTCCCTTTCCCATGATATAATATTCTTGTGATCATATCACGTGCTTGCAAGCGAGTTCGATGTAATATCACCGAGAGGGCCCAGAGTATATCTCTCCGTCATTTGGATGGACAAATCCCACTCTTTATCCATGATCCTAAAATAATAGTTTTCGAATACTTAAAGACACCTTTATAGTCACCCTGTTACGGTGCGACGTTTGATGACATAAAAGCATCCTTCCGGTATCAGTGATTGACATGATCTCATGGTGTAAGGAATAAGTTACTTCGTATGTTTGATATAACAATGTAAACTTAATGACTTGATCGCATTGTTATATTCACTTTGGGTATATGTTCATCACATCATTCTTCTAATGACATGACCCCGTTATTAACAACATCCAATGTTCATGATGAGGAAACATTGATCATCTATTAATCAACGAGCTAGTTAAAAGAGAGGCTTTACTAGGAACCATTGTTTGTTTATTAAGCACATATATATCAACGTTTACGGTTAATACAATTCTAGCATGAGAAATAAACATTCATCATAAACAAGGAATAAGATAATAACCATTTTATTATTGCCTATCGGGCATATTCCCTTCAAAATCTAACCCATCGCTTGTGCGGCACCAACCTCCAGACGAATTGTTAGCGTGCCATAAGCTAGAGATGGGTAGGAGTATGTGTGAGCGAGCATAGCTAAGAGCAGAGTGATGATGATATGAATGAAGCATTTTTGCAGGATTAATTTGTTTCGCTAAAGTGATTAAGCATCGGTTGGGCAACACATTTGCTTACTTAATTGTGAGTGAGTATGCGAATTAGCCAACTCATTTGGGGAATTCACTATTGCTCCTCTAGATTTAATTGTAAGGGAGAAATATATACGACTAATGGAGGGATGAATAGGAGTTTATAAAATTTATTTTGTTAAAGGCGAGGAAATAACAGACTTGGAGCAAGCTATTGTGTAGGAAGTAAACCTGAAACTTGAGGCAATAAATCAGTGGTGTGAATTTCAGTGTCGGTAAATTTTTTAGATTATGAGTTAAACCCTCTAACAAAGTTTATGAGATATTTTATGTGAAGTAAATTTTTAAGTGTCATGAATAAGGATGATGAAAGAAGGTCAAGACGGCATAAAAGTTCAAGATTGCGATGCCCAATGGCACCCCATTGATATATTTAAAAAAATACAAGGCATCCACTCCCTCATCAAGAAATCATGACGTCATCCGCGTTCAAACAATGTTTTTATTACTTCACGATATTAAGTGTTGTTCTTGGAACACCATTTCATTTTGGTTTTAGTTTATTTTTTATCTTGTTTGCTGGTCATAGGATTGTTGGATACTAGCAGTATTATTATTTTGGGACAGAGATAAGCTTAGTTTTTTCATTAGAATAATCTTATGCTTCGCCTATTGTACCGGTTTTGTTTCCTCGTATAAACATTGTTTAATCAAAACTGTTATGAACATTTGTTTCTCATAAATATATGATTTATTTTAAAAATCAACCGACCGGTGTTTTATTTTCTTTTAAAAACGGAATGATTCTTAGCACTTTCAACCAGCAAATGAAAAATGATGAAATAAACGTGTCAGTAATTGTATCTCGCATAAGAATTTTGTCAGGATTTCTAAAATGCATTAAGAATTCCCCGGTAGGTATAAAATGGTGTGTAACTCGAATAGACGGTGAGATGAATGCACGTTTTTTCCCTTCATTTTTGCGTCTAATTTTCCAATTATTAGGTGGTGTCCTATTTTGTTGATGGGGAGTTTAATTCGTTCCAAAAGTTCAGATAAAATTATGTTGGAGTGCCATCAGTGTAGTTATCCCCTCACTCCACACCACACCCACCGACCGGACGTTTCACCATAGCCGACCCACCACCCCCTCTCTCTCAGATCCCCTCGTCGACTGCCCTAGAGGCCGGACGCCTCCAGATCCGCCGCGAATGGCACCGCCTCCCTGATAAATTGCAGACGACTTTTTTAAATTAAGTGTTTGCATTGTGTTTTTTACACCAAAGTGGATTTGGTTTAATGAGTACCGACCCCTCTAATAAAGTATATGAGATATTTTATGTGACTTAAACTTTTAAGCCTCGCAAATGAAGACGATGAAATAATTTCAGGAAGGGATAAAAGTTCAAGATCGGAGATGCCCAATGGCACCTCAGTGATATATTCAAAAGTACAAGGCAGCCCCTCTGACGAAGATATAGATCCTGGACCCTGCGGGTAAGGACACCCCATCTCAGGCCCAAGTCTAAGGCCCAAGAGGAGGAGTCCTTGGAGTATTCCAGAAGGCCCACGTGAAGCCCACCCGCACTAGCTTGCGGATTAAGTTAGGAAATATGTAACCGACCTAAGGTTAGAGTTCGAGTCCTCTCCGGGTAGGGTTCGAGACCTGGCCATCTATATAAGGCCAGGAGAGCCACCGGAAGAGGACCAAGGAACACCGCACCATCAAAGCCTTGAACTCGAGATCTTACTCTCGATTAGAGCACCACCATTGTAACCGATCTATTCGTGAATACAGATCGACAAGAGGCAGGAGTAAGGGTTTTACCTCTACGAGGGCCTCGAACCTGGGTAAATCTCGCCCCCTGTCTAGCTGACGATTCCACCAGCGCTCATGGGTTCTCCTAATCGAAACCCGATAGGTTCACCGAAGGGATTTGTAGAGTCTGAGATTCGAAAATTGGCGCCGTTTGTGGGAACGGCGGGCGCTGGATCACCGGCATCTTCGGCTTCATCGACAACCGACTCCCGTTGGAAACCATCGACTACGGCTCCGAACAATCCTATACGGATCGGATCTGTCGTGGTCACGCCTCACTCGCCGGAATCGCGCCCGGTATTCAAAGATCTGGAGAAGAGCGTCACCTTGACGTTCGGGAGCCTCAAGTTCGTGACGAACAGGGACGGAATCCTCCACTTCTCGGATGAATCAAAATCTGAATCTGGAGCCGTCGACTCGCGCTTCCCTCTGGAGAAAAGTGGCGAATCCATCCGCTTCAACACAAACGACTACCATACCCTCTCGATAGAGGAACCATCTCGATTACAGAAAGTTTTCCGATCTACGCCTAGGACACACGGGCCACAAATGGCCCAAGTCTGCATGGCAGGATCAGAACAGCCTTAGGAAACCGAACTTAGCACAACAGAGCAACATAATCGGCGTCACGCGGGAGGCCTGGAACCGAGCCAAGGAGGCCATGCGAACAAGTAAGCCACCCGCGGCAGGAGCGCCACACGAAGATTTAATTGCCTACCACTATCATCTGGTGAGAGCAGCGTCAACCATCAAAGACGCTCGAGCAGATCTGGCTCGTCGCAGAAGAGCGGCAGACGAGTCAAGCCTACGACGAGCCGAGCTGTCCCTCGCACCCTCGGTCGGTACCCGACCTGCGAGGAAGGGACACGCATTGTCATCCAGGGACTTCGAGTCCTTAGCCGGGACCAGCAGGTCAGTCACACCTTCTTTCATGAGAGTTGACGACGACGGCAACGTCTACCCGCAAACTCCTGCTTCCGCAGTTCTAGCCGCAGCAACTTACATGCAGATGAATCAACTGACGGAAAGTGACCCTCGGGCGGAGCAGTATAAACAAGTACACAAAGGACTAGGGCTGGCAGCCGCAAGGCTCGCCTCCTACGACCGCAAGAAGGCCGAAGAACAGCTGGAGAAGGAGCAGCAGGAAAAGGAGAAAGATAAAGAGACGCCCCGCAGGCACAGAAGCTCTTCACCGAGAAAAGACAAGTCACCGCGTCGTGGTCGAGGAAAAGAAGCCCGACGCCGCGGCGACAGTCGAAGCAGTAGCGAAGGTAGCCCGAGAGACAAAAGCTCGCGACACCACAGCAGCCGCTCGCGAAAACGAAGCAAGGAACCGCGGAAGGAAGATGACCGCAACCAGCCAGGACGTGACGCGCGATCTGACATCGCACAAAATAAGGTGGACAAGGCAAGGGCATCACGATATCGCGACCGATCTACATCCGGCTCCTCGGATGACGAAACCTACGGCGCGCTCTGCTTTGCCCGCAGCATTCGCGAGGCGCCTCTGCCTAGAAGATTCAAGCTCAGCACGGAAGTGACAAAGTACGACGGCTCACTCGAGCCCTCTCAATGGTTAAGCGATTACCTCACGGCAGTAAAATGCCAACGTGGGAACAAGAACACGGCTATGCAATACCTCAATTTGCATCTCGTCGGCGCAGCCCGCAGTTGGTTGGAAAGGAGTCCAAGATCTTGCTACGCATCATGGGATGACTTGCACCGCAACTTTTGCAAAGACTTCCAGTCGACCTACAAGAGGCCGGCCACGATCGAAGAACTGCGAGTTTGCAAGCAGAAAAGCGGCGAGTCTACCCGCGAATATATCCAGCGGTGTACCATGCTCAGGAACACCGCAGGAACCATCTCGGAAGAAGTAGCATTGACGCCTTTGCAAAGGGCGCCAGAAGAACTGCTTTCCGAGAGGAATTAGGCAGAGCTGCACCCAAAACTATTGGAGAGCTAATGATCATAGCCGAAAAATGGGCTAACGGAGAAGATGCGGTGCGCAATGAGAGAGCATCATCGCCTGCACACGAAGACGACCGCCACAGCCAAAGAAAAAGAAGGAAATATTACGATCACGAGGATAGGGAGGAATTGGTTGCAGCGGAATTCACGAGAAGCCGCGACTCCGGTCGCCGTGGAAACCGCGAATGGAGACCAAAGGCTGAAGAAAAATCCCCCGAGGAGGACCTCGATGCATACTGCTCGCTACATCTATTTACAGATAAGCGCACGGGCAAAACTAAGGCAACACACGTTCTTAAGGATTGCCGAAAGTTTCTTGACATCTCGGACGCCCTCGCAAGAAAAAGATCCGCATCCACTCAAAATTACCCACCGCTTCCAGGAGGAGGGCACCAAGGATTCCAGCCGCCACAACCCCCACCTCCACCGGCAAATACAAACATGGCGCTAACTGCACTGCCTGCACCACCTGCACAGAACGCCGGAGCAAACGCGTACCCGAACCCGGCAGGACAACTCGCAATGATCCAGAAGGTACGTCCCTCTCGCAGAGCTCAAAAGACTAACACGAGGCAATTATGCATGGCTGTGCAGACACCGCCAACAAAACCCGAGTACTTGAAGATGGCAGACCAGCCAATCACGGTCTCGATGAAAGACCACCCACCACGAGTCTATCGACCAGGACACACCGCCCTTGTCATACAAGCACATATTGGCAACTACGACTTGGCCCGCGTATTCATGGATGGTGGCAGTGGCATCAACATTATCTAACTAGAAATTCATAAGAGTCAAACGGGTGGGTCCATCCCATCTATCGACAGGTCCTGATACCGGATCTGGGAAACAAGCAATACTCGCCGCAATTCCTTACGCGGATATACTCCGTCGAATGAACAGGAACCTGGACGGCCTAACGGAATCAGAAACATCCTTCCACGGGATAGTTCCGGGAAAGGCAATCCGTCCACTCGGAACAATCAACTTAGAAGTTGTGCTGGGCACTAAAAGCAACTACAAAAGGGAATTCCTCGACTTCGAAGTCGTCGACTGGCCTTCACAGTACCACGCCATTCTTGGTCGAACAGCGTTCGCCAGATTCATGGATGTACCACACTACGCATACCTGAAGCTCAAGCTACCTGGAGAATACGGTGTGATCACCATCGACGGAGACTTTCAAAAATCCAACAGGTGCGACATTGAATTTAATGAGATTGCAAAATCTTTCGGGATGCAAGAAGAACTTCAAGAGCTGGCAAAAACCACGGATCACTCCGTGATACCCCTCACGAAGAAAAACGCGCCTGGACTGGAGTTCAGCGCCAGCAGTGACACCCGAAAGCATCAAGTGCACCCGGCAGATTCTACGAAGACAGCGATGGTCTCAACCACCCTCTTGCAAGCATAGGAAGGCACGCTCATCGAACTCCTCCGTGAGTACTGGGAAATTTTCGCCTGGCAGCCCTCAGATATGCCAGGAATACCCAGGGAGTTTGCCGAGCACTCACTCGAAGTCTTTCCAGATGCCAAACCCATCAAACAGACTACTCGACGATTTTCAGAACCCAAGCAGAAGGTGATTGGAGAAGAAGTAAACAGATTGCTAGCAGCTAAATTCATCAGGGAGATCAAGATATCCACCTGGTTAGCAAACCCGGTGTTGGTCCCCAAAAAGAACACGGACATCCTTCGGGTATGCATCGACTACACGTCGTTAAACAAGCATTGCCCCAAGGATAACTTTCCCCTCCCGCGAATCGACCAGATCGTGGACTCTACGGCACGCTGTCAACGTCTCTCCTTCCTGGACGCCTACTCGGGATATAATCAGATCCGGATGAAAAAGGAGGACGAAGAAAAGACAGCATTCATCACACCCCACGGTGTATACTGCTACACGACAATGCCCTTCGGGCTCAAGAACGCAGGCGCAACATATCAGCGCTGCATGCAAAAATGCCTCGCCAAGCTCAGTGGCAAGAACGTGCAGGTGTACGTTGACGACATTGTCATCAAAACCCGAGTTGAGGACACACTCCTCAAATACATTAGAGAAACATTCGACGCCCTCAATGCATACAGGATCAAGCTCAATCCGACCATATGCGTCTTCGGCGTTCCTGCAGGAAAACTTCTCGGGTACCTGGTATCCGCCAGAGGCATTGAAGCCAACCCGGAGAAAATACAAGCAATCTTGACTATGAAAGAGCCAACCAATCTACACGGAGTCCAACAGCTCGCAGGGCGACTAGCCGCCCTGAGCAGGTTCATCGCACGATTGGGAGAGCAAGCGTTACCCTTCTACAAGCTATTGAAGAAGACGGACAAATTCGAGTGGACACCAGAAGCTAAGAAAACGTTCGCAGACTTGAAGCGATCATTGCAAAGCAGGCGCGTCCTTGCAACACCGCAAGAAAGGGAGCCACTTTACTTGTACCTAGCCTCCACAAACCAGGTCATCAGCATAGCAATCGTGGTCGAGCGACCTGAGGAAGGCAAAGCGTACGGAGTCCAACGACCAATCTATTACATCAGTGAAGTGCTCTCGCTATGCAAGCAACAATACCCTCATTACCAGAAGCTCGCATATGGAGTTGTTCTTACAGCCCGAAAGCTCAAGCACTATTTCCAGGAACACGCCATCACAGTGGTTAATGATGCGTCACTCGGGACAATCATGAACAACCCTATGGCATCTGTAAGAATAGCAAAATGGAGCATCGAGCTGAGCGCTTGGGACATCACCTATGCAGGACGCAACACAGTCAAATCCCAGGTACTCGTGGAATTTCTAAGCGAGTGGACAGAACTACAAACGCCCGGACCGCCTGAGTACACGAGCAATTGGATAATGTACTTTGACGGGTCCAAAAGAAACGAAGGAGCAGGAGCTGGAATTGTCCTCATATCGCCTAGGGGAGACAAGCTGCAATACGTCCTACAATTGGACTTTCCACCAGATGATCCAGCATCGAACAACGACACGGAATATGAAGCCATGTTGCATGTGATGAAGATGGCAGTCGCCTGCGGAGCTACCCGATTAATGATCTACGGTGACTCCAATCTCATCGTGCAGCAGACAATGAAAGAATATGACGCAATTGCTGAAAACATGGTCGCATATTGCGATATGTACAACCTACTCGAAGGAAGCTTCAAAGGGTGCGAGCTGAAGCACATTGCAAGATCCAGCAACGAAGAAGCATATAGACTGGCAAACATGGGTTCTACAAATACACCCATACCGCCAGGAATATATTTCGAGCGGATGATCAAGCGATCGGTCAAAGTCAAGAAAGCTGCAGGAACACCCACAGTGCCAGAAACAGAGGTCAGCCCGCAAGTCGCCATTATCGAGCTTATTCATAATATTTCACGACAGGTTTTCCTGGTCGATCCAGTCTGGGCGCAGAAATACCTCGACTACCTAACCAACATACAGCTCCCGGCCGATCCTCGCGAGGCTCGACAGATAATTAGACGCAGCAAATCCTTTCGGGTAGTCAACGAAGAGTTATACAAGCAAAGTATCTCAGGTATACTTCAGCGCTGCATCGCACCCGAAGATGGCAAAGAATTACTCCACGACATCCACCAAGGAGACTGTGGACATCATGCTAGCTGGAAAACAATCATGGGAAAGGCCTTCCGAGCAGGATTCTACTGGCTCACAGCAGCTACCGATGCAAAGGACCTGGTCGAACAATGCAACGCTTGCCAGCGATTCACACCAAGACCACATGCACCTGCTACGGAATTGCACATGATACCCATTGCCTGGCCCTTCGCACAATGGGGGTTGGACATGGTAGGACCACTACGCAAGGCCACGCCGGGTGGATATACACACTTGCTGGTCGCAGTCGACAAGTTTACCAAATGGATCGAGGCTATGCCAGTAACTTCGGCTAGCGTCCAATGCGCCGTCAAGTTCCTCGATTACATTGTATGCAGATTCGGGGTGCCACACGACATCATTACAGACAATGTTACAAACTTCACAGCAAAGGAAACGCAACAGTTCTGCGAGGAAAAAGGCATCAACTTCAAGTTTGCTTCAGTTTCCCACCCGCAAACGAACGGACAAGTCGAAAGATCCAACGGCTTAGTTTCAGCTGGCATCAAGAAATGTCTACTCGATCGTCTACACCCTGCAGCAGGACATTGGGCAGAAGAGCTACCCTCCGTACTATGGAGCCTCCGCACAACTCCAAACCGATCCACAAACTACACACCATTTTTCATGGTATACGAGGCAGAAGCAGTCCTTCCCGAGGATGTTAGATTCAGCGCCCCACGAGTTGTGGCTTACAGCAAAGAAACCTACGACAAGGCACTCGCGGAAGATATGGATGCACTCGATGAAATGCGTGACATTGCACTCGCAAGATCCGCAGTATATCAGCAATCACTGCGAAACTATCACAGTCGCCGCATACGCCACAGAGCATTCGCGGTTGGAGATCTAGTGCTGCGGCTCAAGCAGAAGGAAGGACACAAGCTCGAGCCACCCTGGGAAGGACCCTTCATCATACACGAAGTCATCCCAGGCGGAGCCTGCAGGCTGAAGAATCCATCGACTGGAGGAATCTATTCCAATCCTTGGAATATTGCACACCTCCGCAAATTTTATCCCTAGATTTACTTGTTCTCACAACAATAAGGCTATACTAGCCACTCTTGTAGCTCGAATACATGACTTCTCAGTCATCGCAATAAAACACATGGTTTCTCCATCATATTTACTCGAAGCCTACTATTCCTTACATGCTAAATAGTTACAGGTACACACCCCATAAACACACGGGGGCTACACCTACAACTAAGCATCACAGGAAAAAATATACATACAAGGTTACACACCTTACAACAGTTTTTACAAACTATACACAATTAGAGGATATGCACATCCGACAAATCAATCAAAGCGCTGAGCATTCTCAGTCGCCAACACTCTATCTACTTCCTCAGAGGTCAGTCGGATGATTTTCTCTGCTGCAGGACAAACAACATCATAGTATGGTGAAATATCATCGATTGGACCATCTGGGAGCCTAGCTACGGAGTTAACATTTATCTCAGGATGCCATATCCGGACAAAGGAGAGAGCTACAACCGCGCCGCAAGTCATCTGATTGCGCACACACGCGCGAACCTCTCCCTCCTTTCCGAACAGCCTGAGAAGATGGCTCCAGTTTTCGGGACCCCTTTCCAGCGGATAGAAAGCAGCGTTCATCGCGACCAAGACCTCGTGAAAAGAACTCACAAGAATTCTCGCCTGGATGACACGGAACTTCAAAGTGGCCATCACAAATCCTCGACTGCGATCAGACCAAAAATTGTTCGCATGAGGCTTTGAGCTGCCAGCCTCTTGAAGGATGTGGTTTTCCACCCACTGCTTTTCCTCTCTATCATCCGGTTTAACAACTCAAGAGCAAACATGCATAATCAAAAAAGGAAACAAGACAAAAGAAGACATGGGGCTGTATTACTTACACAGCAAATCCCTAGCAACAGAAGCTAACTCATCCATCAGAAACTGTTCGCGCTCAGTTGCCAGTTTCTTCTTGGACTTCGCCACATCGGCTACACCGCGCAAAGCTTTCAGCTTGCGCTCACCCTCCTGGACC
Source organism: Alopecurus myosuroides (assembly GCA_028641055.1). Lineage (NCBI taxonomy): Eukaryota > Viridiplantae > Streptophyta > Magnoliopsida > Poales > Poaceae > Alopecurus > Alopecurus myosuroides. Next base: position 8,354,330 of record CM054063.1, on the reverse strand, counting down.
CTATCACGAAGACCCGCATAGGTCCCAACAACGGCGACAAGAGGATTTGCTGGAGTAGCACGTCCACCTGAAGGTTCTGCGCAACCCCAGCAGCCTGGAAGAGTACAAGGAAAGAAGTAAGAAGCCCTATTCGAGTTGTATCTAGTCGCATAGTCGACGAAATGCCTCGGGTACTACTCCCATCGGGAGAAAATATACAACAACAAAGAAGCAATTTCCATAAGAAGATCTCGATTAAGGACGGTGAAAATACGGGAGTACATCCCAAGGTTCATTACAATCAAACTGGCAAAGTAAAAGAAAAAATAAGACTAAGAAGCTACAGTGGTGCTCCCACTCGTGGCAGTCGTCCCTATCTTAAGTCGAGCAAACAACTCAGACAACTTCCGAGCAAGGATTGCGGCTGGCTCGCCAAAACGAGTAAGTCGTACCTTTTTGCCCGTGGAAGGATCGACTGGGAGATCCGAGTAGGCCTCCTCCAAACCGCTGACTCCATGTGCCAGCGCGAACTGGATCGCCGTCTTTGCGCCAGACTCCGACTGGGCGACCGCGTAGGCATCCAGGAGATTGCTCTCCGAGAAGATCTTCAGCAGGTCTCCTAGCGCGGGTGGAGATGCAGCATTGGCGAGGAGGCGACCGTGCAGCTGCTTCAACACTTGAGTGGCATTGCCAATCAAGGAGCAAGCTCCTTCGGCATGCCTCTTGAGTTGAGCAAGAGTGTCGGTTAGCACGTCTACCCGCTGGATTCTAGGAATCTCCAAAGGAACACCCAGAAGACCTACAAAGAAAAGAATGTCAAGACTCAGCAAGTTCACCAGGACAGAAGATGAAACTGCGAGAGCCAAAATTGCTTACCCGCGAGACGCTCAGCAAGAGGACGAAGGAATATGACAAGGTAAGCATCCGCCTTATTGCCACCATCCTCCAGATTCTTCAAAGCGTTCTAGGCATCCACGAGCTTTCCTTCAAGTTCCTCCGATCGCATGCGGGAGGCTTCCAGTTCTTGTCGGATAGCCGCCAGATCAGCCTCCTGAGTTGTTACCCGCTCGGAGAGACTATCCTTCTCGGCCTTCGAAAACTCGAGCCGAGCTGCATAGCGATACTTGTCAGAAGCCAAGAATCAACAAAAGTATGAAAACAAGAAGAGATGGTAAAAATTACTTCGAAGAAGCTCGTTTTCGGTGGAGAGTCGACTACGGTCTGTTCGAAGCGACTCGCACTCCGACTCGGCGAGAACAACGCGGCGGCCAATCGCCGCAAGAGAGTCAACAAGCGACTACAAAAGATATAGAGATAGAAGAATTAGAATAAATAGACTTTGAGCCTGTAGCCGATCACATGCGATCGACTACAGCCTTGGGGGCTACTCCCATTGGGAGCACTGCCGTGCACTCGATAAAACCAAGAAGAAGAAAAAGATAGACTTTGAGCATGTAGCCGATCACATGCGATCGACTACAGCCTCGGGGGCTACTCCCATTGGGAGCACTGTCGTGCACCCGATAAACAAAGTAAAGACAAGAAACAGAATTTACCTGGCCCTTGGCGCGGGAGAGGGGATCTGCGGAGCTATCCGTCACCTCTTTCGAAGCTGAAGCCCCAGCAGCAAAACTAGGAACTCCATGTTCCGTAGTCGCCACATTAGGGGCTACGCTGGGCGAATTCTGGACAGTGCCAGCAGTAGGAGTCTCACCCGCAGCTCCTGCTCTATTCCTCCTTTCGGGAGGAAGGGAAGAGGCGTACCTGCGAGGACTAATGGTTTGCAGGTTGCGACAAAAAACAAAGCATCAACATAGATGCAAAGAAAAATGTTCGACTAAGATAGAGGAAAAGAACTTACTCATCATCTTCATCTTCATCCAGCATATCCGCGTTCCAAGCGGTTGGGATTACTGGGAATGAAGGAGAAGGAGCGAGTGAGCGCAGCGGAGTCGCGGAGATGGGAGCCTTCCCGGGCGAATCCTCCAAGGAGTTATCCTTGGAGGTAGCCTCGTCGTCCTCCACTCGACGGTGCTTGCGGTGATGAAGGCCGCCATTCGAACCCTCTGCACCATCCGAAGAATCGTGCTCGGAGCCTGAAGAAGCATCGGCAACACTGGTATCGGCCGGGCCGTCCAGGTTACTCGCCAATAACTCCGAGGCCTCCTCTCTCGAAACTGGAGGGTAGCAGTTGGCCATGGCTAAGCTCTACAAAGAAGACAGAATAAAGCAAGAGAAAATTCAATCGACTAAAGCTCAGAACAAGCAAGAAAATAAAAGAAGAGAAGAAGAGTAAACTAACCGCGGCTGGCGGAGGCCTCGACGCGTCGAAGGCTGCGACTGTGCAGTCGGGGAATTTTTCTCCCACCTTCAGGCTAGTGATAGCCGCAATTTTCTTCTCGAACTCGACGTTCGAGAGCTCCTCGCGACTCACTCGGCTACGATCCTCCGAGCCTTGATACTCCCACATCGTGGAAGGTCTGAGCTGCAGAGGCTGGATCCTGCGCTTGAGGAAGATGCCCGCCAGGTGCAACCCGTTTAACACGACTCCAGCTCCCTGGTCGCAAAGGGCAGCCACCCTGGCGAGTAGTGGCGTGACGACCTCAGTTTCTTCAGTCGACAACTTGTGCGCCCAGAACTTCCTCTTCTTCAAAACAGCGAACGGATGGAATTCTTGAATCCCATCCGAGCTGTTGTCGATGACGTAGAACCACTTCTTCCTCCATCCCTGGGCGGAGTCGATGAAGTGCATGCTGAAGTAGCTGGTCTCCGACTTGGCCTGGATCCCAAAGCCACCCGTGCGAAGCGGCTCGCCGGGCTCGGAGTCTACTCGCGATTTCTCGCGAAAGATCCTAACTTTGAAAAGGACCTTCCAGAGCCCCCAATATGGGCGAATGCCTAGGAAGCATTCGCAGAACACGATGAAGCACGCAATGTGCTGCACCGCGTTCAGAGGAAGATCGTGAAGCTGTATATCATAGACATACAGCAACCCGACGAGGAACGGATGGAGGGGAAAAGAGAGGCCGCGCGACACGTGGTCCGCAAAGACCACACGTTCATTCGCTTGCGGGTTGGGTACCTCCTCCTTTTTGCCGAGGCGAACGCGCTTCTCGGACTCCACTGGCAGCAGCCCCTCCCGCTGCATCTCCTTGAGGCTTTTCGCCGTGGTGTTAGGCGAGCGCCAGTCGCCCAGGCGCGGCGCATGTTGCGCTGAGGCTTCCCCGGATGCGGAGACGGCTGAACCACGCTTCTTTCCGCCCGCCATGACTGCTTGCACAAGCTCGAGGAAGAAGATGAGCGCAAGGAAGAAGAAGGACTGGAAGACGAAGGCTGGGAAAGTTTTACCGCATCGCTAAGACCCGTATTTATACACGGAGCGAATCGATCCCAGCCACTCGATGCGCCACGTGGCGCTTATCGCAGCCACCACGTGTGAAGATGAAACGAGGAGGCGGTGAACGTTGTTCCATGCCACGATCTTAACAGAAGATCGTGCGCATTTACTGCACGGTTCGCGTAAAAACCGGGAACGGCGTCTCGTTTCCCGGTCAAGAAGCTGACTAGGTGGGCCAGCCCATCTGCTACCACTCCGTCACGTCCCATCGGGAGGAGAAAAGTGCGCCATGACGTCATGGCATGCATCATCAAATTCAAGAAAACTTCGAATGGAAATTTCAAACACGAAAATAACTTCGTACGAACAAAATTCCTTCGAATAAAGGCAATTCTTCTGTGAACAAATCATGAAGCAAGACCTCTTTAAACAAAAGAAAAGTACCCTATACACGAAAAATCTTTCGTAGGGGCATGACATCCCAAATATGAAAACTCTTTCATATGGGCATAAATTTCCTAAACATGAAAATTCTTTTGTTTGGAACTCAAACGATTACTCGAGTAGGCAGAACCTACCCCTTTTTCACACATGATATTTACACATCATAAAAACCCGGATTGTTCAGCCGACTAGGCACATCCGGATGCCATATTCTTCGAATATGAAGGTAAGACCCGAAAGATCTCTCTTGAGGGCCTGGAATCGCACTCAAAAGCTGCGTCCTCCGGTATGGTTCCGAGTCAACAACACGAAGAAAAATTCTAGCGGACGCACTGGGTAGCCCCATAGGTTAAGTTCGACTCGATAAGACCACAACGGCCCAGTCGCAACAATCACCTTATCGGGTTCGAGTTGGAGGGCTCGAATCTGTGTAGGCCAGGAATGTTTTTACCCTAGTTGCAATTAATTGGCCCTGATCTCCCGGGAGAGCCAAACTACTGTGCCACATCCTTCTGCGATAAAAAGCCGCAAAAACAGGCACCTGTATTGCTCGATACTCGAGTATAAAAACTCATTATACATGGTACACACACTTTAGACAGGAAACAACCAAGCTGGTTATTCACAAGAAAGAAAGATCGAGAAAGGTTTGACCGTCTACTCGACTGGAAAACCCCCACTCGAGTAAACGCTCGGGGGCTACTGACGAAGATATAGATCCTGGACCCTGCGGGTAAGGACACCCCATCTCAGGCCCAAGGCTAAGGCCCAAGAGGAGGAGTCCTTGGAGTATTCCAGAAGGCCCACGTGAAGCCCACCCGCACTAGCTTGCGGATTAAGTTAGGAAATATGTAACCGACCTAAGGTTAGAGTTCGAGTCCTCTCCGGGAAGGGTTCGAGACCTGGCCATCTATATAAGGCCAGGAGAGCCACCGGAAGAGGACCAAGGAACACCGCACCACCAAAGCCTTGAACTCGAGATCTTACTCTCGATTCGAGCACCACCATTGTAACCGATCTATTCGTGAATACAGATCGACAAGAGGCAGGAGTAAGGGTTTTACCTCTACGAGGGCCCCGAACCTGGGTAAATCTCGTCCCCTGTCTAGCCGACGATTCTACCAGCCCTCATGGGTTCTCCTAATCGAAACCCGATAGGTTCACCGAAGGGATTTGTAGAGTCTGAGATTCGACACCCTCCTTCATCAACAAAATCACGATGTGCTCTGCGTTGAAATTATGTTTTTATTACTTCACGTATTAAGTGTTGTTCTTGGAACGTTATTTTATTTTGATTTTAATTTGTTTTTTGTTTTGTTTGCTCGTGATAGGATCGTTGGATATTAGCATTATCTATTTTTTGGGGAAGAGGCACACACTCCTTTATTTTTATTAGAACTAGATCATGATGGCGCGCGTTGCCGCGCCTGTCCATTTTGTAAATAGAATGGTAATAATTTTATTAACTATATATAGTTTCATGAAACATGAAAGCAAAATAGTAACAATCCGACCATCCTGAATTGTCAAAAAAGGAACAATGGTAGTTCTTAGGAGGATAATACCACAAAACATACGGAAGAACGATCACCGAATTCACATGTCAGTGCCCTTTGCCATTATGATAAAAAAAAGATATGAATCACTGTGAAAATTAGCTAAATACAGATATTTGAGAGGAGAAAACATGAAAAGTACAGAGCGTCAACTGAATATATGCACATGTGTAGTAGAAAAAACAAGATATACATGTATGTAGGACACTGCTCGAAAAGTTCATCATACATATACGAATTATAATTCTATTTTTTTTTCAAAATCAAGGTTGGAAGTAAGAATAATAGGAGTTTTCATATAGAAGGGAGTCAGAGAAAAAAGTGTGTAGATAGGTAGACCTGACTCAAATGGAACATTACCGGCCAATAAGAGATTCTAATGACAACCTAAATGGAAGGAAGGTACGAATGAAATCAAATAGACACAACAACCAATTAACATGGTCACTCCGATTCTCTAAATGATATATATGCCATTTGTACTTTTTGAACCTGGTCGGCAGAAACTCTGCATTGCATTGATAAAAGGGGGACATCTGTATAAGCTAAGAAAATGGCGCAATGAATAAAAACAACACAACACCATCTAAGGAAATGTAGCAAAAACTCGGTCAAAATAACCCAGGTCAAAAACCAGAGGCAAGACAAACAGCAACAACGTCATCTCTGATCAAATGAACAAAACCAGCTTCCTTGACGTTCTTGCCCTCAAAAAATCGTCTGCCCCTTTGTTTCCAAAGGTGCCAGACAACATAGCAGGCCAACATATTTGTTTTTTCTGAGATTGCTTGGGGACACATTTGGGGACCCTTGACCACCAAGTTGTCACTGAAGAGACCGTCAGGGCAACATTTGCGAACATGGATTTGGTAAGCATACAGGTACGTCCCCCTCTATCCTGGCCATCAATTTTTGTTTTGGGGTGTGTGGAATCTTCGTGGGACCCACCCAGATTCTTATGTGAGCCAATCAAAAATACATGTGAACATATAAAAATCTTGTGCAGAGATCTCAAACATAAAATGGAAGGCTAGGATAGAGGGGTACCTACCAGTAAGCCTACTCATATATTTCCCCAACATTTGCAAGGTCGGACTGGTTGCAGCAAACAGAGACCATACTTGCTGTCGCACCCTGGTTTCTAGAGGATACTCATCGGGCCGAACTGGATAGCAGGTGCTTGGATTATGGGGCATACCTGCTCCCACGTCCCAGCTCCCTGGTAGGCCTGCGCTTAAGCGCGACAACACAAGCCCTGCTATTCCACCGTCGATGTAAACTATCCGCTAGAAACCCCGAGCACTGCTGTCGACGTACTTCATATCAAGCACGCACTGTACGTCAACAGGTTGGAACGAAATGATACCACAGAATGTCTCTAAGACACAAAAGAATGAAATAATATTGCAAATAGCCTTCACTAAGGCAGAGAATAGCAAATACACTCATTTAGAGGACACTTGTCCCAACATAGCATTCATTACATCAGCGGAAGCAAACAACGGTGTCTGAGTACAGACAAATCCAAATAGGCTTAAGAAGCCGAGAAATAAAGAAGACGAAGCCCATCCACGTAGTCTTCGGATCCTGCCCGGGTCCGCTATCTACTCGTCTGCAGTCTCGTCGAACTCCACGAAGTAGCCATCCTGGTGATCATCGTAGTCGTAGTCGAAGTCTGCGTAAACCACAGCCCCAACGGGGTCAGTACATTTGATGTACTGGCAAGCAAGACTCACACTTCATCAAAGAGTTACCCGTCAACACTAGCATAAATGCTTGGGATCAACGGAAGGAAGGGGTGATATAAAAGCTGCAGCGGGCTGCTAACCAACTACAGAGATAACTACAAGTTCCGGCTAACAGATAGAAGATAAGATCGAGTGATTGTAACCAACAGAAAGATAACTTCAAACAAACCCCTCCTGGATCTCGCCCCTTATCCGAAGAAGCAATCCGAGGATAACTCACACAGTTGTAGTAAAGGTGAATCAAGTTATTGTGTGAATAAACCTATTACTAGTCAAGTTATTAATCATTGGGTGTAACATGGTTGATTATTAAGTTTAAGTTGTCCTGAGTACTTGTTAGCCAGTACTTTCACCAAGTAGTCCATAACCGTGGAAAACACGGCTTCTCGAGAAGATTTACCCTGCAGGGGTGCACCATAGTAACCGTACACGCATGAATAACCCGCCAGATGGGAAATCACCCCACCAAGCGGGGTACTCAACACAACCAACCCTTCTTCGCATCAAGCCCAAAGCACCGCGTGCTGTGCGTGCGCGGCTAATCCACCCCCCGAAGAAGTGGGGACCTTCATAGCACTGGAAGATCACGCCGCCCTAAATGCCGACTACGAAAGTTCCACCCGGGATCGAAGGGCTCGCAAGATCATGCATGCAGCAAATGGAAAGCCCGAACTAGTACGGCGATTTGGACGAGATGCGAATCGGGTCAAGTTGAGGGGGGCGCCCATACTCGCTTCCCACATGCGGGTAGTGCGCTCATCATGGATCAGTAGACAAGACTCTTTTCCTAATTAGGGGGGCGACACTAGCAGGCCTCAAAACCACCCATGGGCCTCCTGCCGGTGCCTTATCGTCAAGTTTATTATTACCATTAGCATTAACAGGATTGATTGATTAACATTCGAGCCCCCGGTACAGTAATGATAGTAAAAGAAGTAACCGACAACGAGCTCGAGCAAAAGCAACCCTAAGCATGCTAGATAAGACTAAGGCACAAGCAATGGCTGTAGGTAGGGAGGTGAGGCAATATCATTGGGCTCAGGGTATCATGTGATGGGTTCGGAGAACAAGCAACGATACATAGGGCTAGCATTAATAGACCAAAGGATAGTATCGACAACAAGTGTGGAAAGGAACTCGATGATTCATGTGAGTGATAACTTGCCTGCAAAACTCAGTAGCCCGGTACTGAGCTAAAATCCTGTGAAGAAGTACCGTAAAGATCGTCCGTCTCAACGTCGTCGTCTAATCGAGAAGGAGCAAAAACAACAACGAAGGAAGACGGGCAATCAATACATGGCATAGGTGCACAAACATGGGATGATGCATGTCATGTTAATAGATGCACCAAAGTAACCTACTTGACAAGAGAACACAATTTAATTGGACCCATATGCAAAGTGAATTGCATATGGATGCAAATGGTTTAGGTTGAAGCAATGATCTACATTTGATTAACAAGTGTAGGTAGTTAAACATGATGCATGCATGATGATGATAACAAGATAACAACAAAGTAACAATGATGGATGCAAGTGTTAAAAGGATTAACAAGTTTTGGAAATCATTTATTAAGTTTAGGAAAGTTTGGTTACTTAAACATGTCACACAAGCAATTGTTGTTTTCATCAAGTTAAAGTGTTCAAAACCATTAACAAAGTTTATATTTGAAAAGAACATCAAATTTTAGTTGGATTACATGTTTCACATATTGAAATAGGAGTTAGGATAATTTAATTATGAATTAAACAATATTAAACAAGTTTTAATTGAATTTGAACAAGATTTAAATGGGTTAGGCAATTTAAATTATTCAAACCAGGAAACAAAATTTATATTTGAAGAGTTTATTCAAAATGGTATGGAAAACATATTTATTTGCATTTATTGGATTAATAAAGAATTAGTTATTGATTTTAGAAATTAGAATTTGAATTATTGGAATTTGAAATTTAATTGCATTTGAAATTGTCAAAACAGTACACAAATAGGTTATTTGGAAAGATTATGAAATTTGGAACAGAAAACATATAAACTTTTTATTAATTGGAATTATAGATTTAAAGTTATTAATGTTTGAAGTTTTATGCTTTATTCTGTTATTTAAGGAATTAGGAAAAACAAAACAGAAAACGTTTTAAACCTTTGGCACCGTGCAGCAGCTAGCCACAGCCACTGCAGGGTGGGCCACGGGGCCAGCGTGGCCGCTGCGAGCGCTGGCGTGGCACCCAGGGTGGCTTACAGGTGGGCCTTGGCGCGGCGCAGCAGAGCAAAATGTTGGGGTTAATTCCCACCGGGGGGAATCGAACCCGCGACCAAGCGTTTGATCGCTGACGCCGTAACCAGTGCAGTGAGATTCAGTCGCCTGTCAGTATACCGCGCTCAGAGAGGTTAATGTTCAGATCCAGGATTATCTGACGAAACTGAAACAAGTTTCAGTCTTGCGACAGCAACTGTCGACGGCGGAGGGAACGGAGGGCTGCCGGCGCGGTGACCACGTACGGGCGGCGCTGAGCAGTTGTGGTTGCGCGCGATGGACAGGAGAACATGATCGTGCGCTTGACGTGCTCGTGCACGCACCGATGCGAGCCCAAGGGCAGCCATGGCGGCACGGTGGTGGAAAACCGCCGGCGATTCAGACAGGGTGGCGCGCGTGCTGGAAACGAGCGACCGAACAGAGAGCGGGAATCGTGGCGGGAGCTCACAGTGAGTTGGTCGGAGACGAGAGGAGGCCGGGAAGCGGACGGTGGCGACGGCGCGGTGAGGATATTCAGAACAGCAGCGGCGGCGATGACCTCGTCGTCGTCGATCACGGTCCCCTGGACCCTGCTGCGGTTGTCGGAGAGGAAGTAGAGGTTCACGCGGTGTCGATGGTGGCCTCAGAGTGGTCGATGGAGGTCCATGGCGTCCTGTCACCGGCGAGCATCTCCGCAGTTCTTCCACCCCCGACTCCGGCAAGAAATTGGCGATGTAGAAGGAGGGGGATGATGGCTGGCGGCGGTAGAAGGGGAACAGGGACCTAGGGCTAGGGTTTGGTGGGGATTAGGGGGTAGATATAGGCCTGGATGAGCAGGTGGAGCTCGGGTGGTTGGGAGCTGGCGTCGGGTGACGTCAGCTGTACGGAGCTTGAAGAAAAGGCCAACAGGCCTGCGCGCTGTGGTTGTGCTGGGGTGGTGGGCTGGGCTTGGCCCAGTCTGCTTCTCCCCCCCCCCTAGCCGTTTCTGTTATTAATTGTTCTGTTTTTTTTTTTGCAGAAAAGGATTTGGAAGAAAAGGAGATATTTTAGGTTAGTAAAAATGGTAGGAAAATTAGGTTAAGCTAATTATATTAAAAGAAAACACTCTCAAGTTTTGTTTTACAGAAAATTTGAAAATAAATTGCTGTTTGGGATTTAAACCAATTTTGAATGATTTTAGCATTAGGAAAACATTTTTGGAAACAAACTTTTAATAGGGTGAACCCTATGATTTAAGTTGATTAAAATGAGTTTGATTGTTTTGGAGATTTGTTATAAACTCAAGTTGATTGATGTTTTGAAGATTTGATTTGAATTTGAAATGATTTGGAATTAATTGATTGAATTAATTGTTTGATTAAAACCAACAATTTAATGAGTGATCAACATGGAATAAAATGGAACAATTTGATTGTTTTCATTTGTTATTTTTATTCCAAAAGTTGTAACAGAACAAGTATGAAAACTAAGGAGTTGAAATTGTTTGATTTTCATTGTGAAAACAAAGAATAACAGATGCAAAACAAAAGTAACAGATGCAACAATATGATGCCATGATGCAATACTTTAATTAAACAGGAAATCAATCATTCTAGGGGGTAGTTTTCATACTTGGGATGTTACACTTGCTTGGCATAAGGACGAAGAAAAGCGATGTGGACTGTCGTTTCTGTAGCTTGGTCACAAAAAGAAAGTTTATGGCTCATGGATTCAATAAGATGGTCATATTTATTTTGCAGGTATAATTTAAGGTGATATGAATCAGGATTTTTGTTACAAGAACTCCTACGAATTTGGCACCGGTTCATCCCACTAAAATAGGTGCAAACATGGGCCATATTTGCAATTCTACATGCAAAGCAGACTCACCATAGTAATTTAACTCACTTGAAATATGGTACATTGACGGTGGAAAAAATCTTAACTTTAAAGCATGTTTGGATCTCGATAGTCCTTGGCAATGCTCAGTCATACACTATTGCTCCAAATTTCTACTCCAATAGCTCATACAAAATGCTACCTTCAGTTTGTGGGATCTATGCAAGCACTGGCATTAGATTTACCAGAATACTTCGATTTGAGTTTTAATTTCGATGTATCTGTAAACTTGCACAGAGAATAGATCCTGTCAGTGTCGATGTTCTTGTGCATTTTTTCTACACAAATTAGTCAAGACCATATAAGTATATATGATTCTCATTAATACTCTTACATACAACAACCACGAATTCGATTAAAAATCCACGAAGGAAGTAGTGGAGTGCAGGCTCCATGCACAAGAGGTTAACAACAAAAAATGCTAGAGCGAATTCATATACTTCAAATAGAGAGTATATTGTGTGAATCAGTACACAAAATTATATATCTACATTATACATTCAAACATCATGCTACCCATATTACAGAGAAGCTTCCAAGAGCACCGAGGAATGGGGTAGCAGCGAACTACCAAAGACATAAGACACACTTAACTCGTTAATTAGCCGCCTGTTTACCTACATACACTGTTCTGTAGGATCGTATTCTGACATGCTTGCTTTCTTGTTGTATCCTGCAAAAAAATAAATATTGAAACAATACGTGAAACAAGTGGTATGGCCTTTCACGCAATAGGAACTTAGAGACACATGATAAGTTGATAACCAGTAGGCAACAGTTTCAAAATAATTCTGTTTAGACAAGAACATACATATGTTAGAAATAATAATCACGAGTGACGTCGGCACGACGTCACGTGCACGGTCTGCATACTTGGTTAGTATGCATGTATACGTATCCTACTAGGTGTAGGAGTCCGAGTCCTACTAGGCCTGTAGTACTAGTCGGTTTGGAGAAATCCTAGTATAAGTATACGTGTAAGCAGCTTTGTAACACCAGACCTTGTGAGTTGAGAATCAATAGAAAGAAACTATCAGGTGCGATACGCACCTGTGGCTATCCAATTGATTATTGCGTGCGTTGAGTGCTACCAATACTTCCTGGGATCAAACCTGCTAGCTATCTTGTTATACGTACACATTGTGGCTAGTTGGATTTTGGTACGTGAGTGTGCGTCACGCCGGAACTTCGTCGTCGCGGTCGCCGGAAAGTATTCGGCGGCAGGGGCTGTTTCCAACAATTGGTATCAGAGCCTCAGCTTCAAGATCTTCTAGTAACGGGAGGTCATGGGCGACACGAAGGCGTTAGCGGAGATGTCAGGCGCGGCTTTACAAGCTGCGGCGCCGGCGCCGTCATCATCGCAATTCCCGCGGTTTGATCGCGAGAACTACGGAGTTTGGGCAGCAACAATGCAATGCGCCATGGAGTCGCATGGGCTCTGAGATATCGTCGACCCCGGTGGCGATGAGTTCAAGAAGGGTGGGGCGCAACGCCGGCGAGATCGCCAGGCGGCTACCGCCATCTACTCGGCTATGCCGATGGATTTGATGCAGCATCTAATCTCCAAGGAAACTGCGAAGGACGTGTGGGACACCATCAAGACGTTGCAGCTTGGGCACGAGAGGGTGCGCGAAGCGACGCTGCAAACCATGATGAGGAACTACGAGAATTTGCAGATGAGAGACGATGAATCTGTGGAGCAGTTCGCGGCTAGGGTGGTGCCCCTGGTCAATGGAATCCGCACATCAAGAACATCGCACTATCGTCTCCTTCCTGGGCCATGAGTGCTCTTTGTTTCGGTGGTTTCGGACAATCAGATTTGAAGTGACCGAGCTCGCGACAGTTATGACACCTTACTTTCTTTATGTCAAACTTCCTCCTTGGCGGTTCATCTTCTTCCTCCTGATCATCGTCCTCCTCTGTCTCATCGTCTTCCTCCTCCTCATCATTTGGCTCAGCGATGTACTTTTTCGCTGGGCGCTTCTTATCTTTCTTCTTCTTCTTCTCCCTCTCGACCAGTGCCTTCCACTGAGCGCGAGTAAGCATGAGGTGCTCATCCTTCTTTGCATCACCATAGGTGATTTTCATTCTCTCGTCGTGCGCCTTGAATCGCCCGACTAGATCATCCAACGTGAGAGTCTTGAGATCGACACACTGCTCGATTGCCGACACAATGGACAAATAACGCGCCGGCGCCGCTTGTAGGAAACGCCTGACGACTGAGACTTCTTCCAATTTCTCGTCGAGAGCACGAATCCCGTTGACCAATGTGGCTACCCTCGAGGCGAAAGCGTCCACCGTCTCTTCCTCTCCCATCTCCAGGTTCTCGTAACTTTTCAGCATGGATTGTAGGTTCGCCTCGCGAACGCGCTCGTGCCCGAGGTTCATCGTCCTGAGCGCATCCCACGCCTCCTTTGCTGATTTCTTCGAGATTAGGTGCTGCATCACGTCCATCGGCATCACCGAGCAGATAGCCGTGAGTGCCTGTCGGTCCTTGCGGTACTTTGGCGCGCCCTTCTTGTACTCGTCGCCGCCGGGATCGACAGCCTCCCAGAGTTCGTTGGACTCCAGCGCCCACTCCATCGTGGTCGCCCAGACCGTGAAGTTGTCACGGTTGAATCGCGGGTACTGCGTTGACACAATCGACGCGGCAAATTCTTTAGCCGGGCCGACGTACTTGCCCACCTCCTTCGACGCCATGACCTCCCGTTACTAGGAGATCCTTCACGAGGTTCTGATACCAAATGTTGGCATCTATGTCGATGATCTATTGCTAACGGGAGCGGATGAGATGGAGATTGCAAAGTTCAAGCTACAAATGAAGAAGTTGTTCAAGATGAGTGATCTAGGGCTACTGAGTTACTACCTCGGGATTGAGGTACATCAAAATCCGGAAGGAATCACACTGTGCCAGGAGGCATATGCAAAGAAACTGCTCGAAAAGTGTGGCATGAAAGACTGCAATCCAGCTCATGTTCCAATGGAACCTCGTCTTATATTAAGCAAAAGGAGTGAAGCGCCAATGGTTGATGCAACGGAGTATAGAAGTGTGGTCGGAATTTTGAGGTATCTCATTAACACAAGACCGGACTTGGCCTATTCTGTTGGAATTGTGAGTCGCTTCATGGAAGCACCCACAAAGGAACATTGGACAGCTGTGGAATATATACTCAGGTATATCAAAGGGACAATGAATTTCGGTCTTGTCTATTTGAAAGGAAAGGATGAGGTGAAATTACTAGGCTATTGTGATAGCGACATGGCAGGAGATATTGATGACCGTAAGAGTACCTCGGGCATGGCATATTTCTTCGGAAAAAGCATAGTAAGTTGGCGATCACAAAAGCAAAAGGTAGTTGCATTGGATTCCTGTGAAGCAAAGTATATCGCAGCTGCAACCGTGGCGCATGAAGGTGTATGGCTAGGAAGGCTACTTGGTGACCTTTTGAACAAGGAACCAGAACAAGTGGCACTCAATGTTGACAACAAGTCTACGGTCTCTCTATGTAAGAATCGAATCAATCACGACAGGTGGAAGCATATTGATACGAGGTATCACTACATAAGGGAGTGCGTGGAAGAAAGCAAGATTGGAGTCAACTATGTTCGCACCGATGATCAGCTGGCGGACATCCTAACGAAGGCTTTGGATCGAGAGAAATTCTTGAAGAAGCGAAGGAGGATCGGCGTCCAAGCTGTGAAGACGAGCACATCGTGCTTAGGGAGGTGATTGTTAGAAATAATAATCACGAGTGACGTCGGCACGACGTCACGTGCACGGTCTGCATACTTGGTTAGTATGCATGTATACGTATCCTACTAGGTGTAGGAGTCCGAGTCCTACTAGGCCTGTAGTACTAGTCGGTTTGGAGAAATCCTAGTATAAGTATACGTGTAAGCAGCTTTGTAACACCAGACCTTGTGAGTTGAGAATCAATAGAAAGAAACTATCAGGTGCGATACGCACCTGTGGCTATCCAATTGATTATTGCGTGCGTTGAGTGCTACCAATACTTCCTGGGATCAAACCTGCTAGCTATCTTGTTATACGTACACATTGTGGCTAGTTGGATTTTGGTACGTGAGTGTGCGTCACGCCGGAACTTCGTCGTCGCGGTCGCCGGAAAGTATTTGGCGGCAGGGGCTGTTTCCAACAACATATAGTTCATACTTCATAAGTCTTAATATGTAGAGTGCACAAAAGATAACCAATTTCCTAGGTCTATTTCTTTTCTAATTGCTATAACCTGTAAAAATTTATTGCGGATCTGTAGTATGCTTCTCACCCTAATGCTAAACACAAGGGTATTGCACCTTGTTCGTCACCTGGTAGTCCTCTAAGCATCATCCCAGCGTAGACTCTGTCACCCCACACGACTACGGCAGAAATCTGAGAAAAATATCAAGAATTTTGATGGCATGCAGATCTTAGCTAGATTTAAACCATAATTTCGGCAACATGTGATTCACCAGATTGTTGAGACGGACGGACAACGCGGTTGCTGGAGGTAATGAGATGCCGTTGTCGCCGGAGCACGCACTCCCTTTGAAACTGCATCAGAACATGGTAATCTCTGTGGCGACGACCTACGTGGAGCATCTCTTCGACCTTGGTAGGCAGATACCCGCTGCTAGGGTTTTCTAGTTCAAACGCCATGAGTATCATGGCAGAACGGGAGATGTTACTGAGATTGGTCTCTGAGTAGAGAAATTTGGGGCGAAGAGCAGGAGCGACGTGGATTGGAACCGTCGAGGGAGAAAGTGAAGCATAGAAACGTGCTCGCCGATGTCGATTGAAGCGATGGCCGGTATACAAACCGGCGGCGGTAGCGCACGACCGAGCGAATCCAGAGAGAGGCGTGAAGAGGAGAGCGAGGAGGAGGCTGGATCGATCGGTAGGCCGAGTGCACCTGGTCGCTGAAACGTTTGGCCTTGTGGGATTTGTACGAGCAACCACATGCGGCCGATTCGTTTCCTGGTGCAGCGTATCCTAGGGACAACTGGCCCACGTGGAATCGGACGACCGGGAATGGATTTATCTTGAAAAGGAACGGCTCTAAGCGGTGATGGTCTATGAGAGCTCTGTTTTGTCTTAGTTTTAATATCCCTTAATATCCCTAATACTCTTGTGCTCTGCTTTTATACCGGCTCTCAAGCTTCCTAAAATGCATGAAGAAATCCCCGGCAGAGATTAAATGGTGTGTAATTCGAATAGACAGGAGAAGAATTCATGTGTTCTTTTTTTTTTTTCCATTTCTGCGTCTAATTTGCCGATTATATAAGCTCTAGAAAATCTAATCCATCGGTCGTGCAGCATCAACCATTAGAGATGGGTAGGCGTGTGTGTGAGCGAGCACAGCTAAAAGCAGGGTGATGATGATATGAATGAAGCATCTTGGCTGGATTAATTTGTTTCGCCAAAGTGATTTAGCATCGGCTGGGCAACGCATTTGCTTACTTAATGGTGAGTGAGTATGCGAATTAGCCAACTCATTTGGGGCATTCACTATTGCTCCTCTAGATTTAATTGTAAGGGAGAAAGATTTTGTTGCTTTGCTAAAAGTATGTGTTTACTTCATGGTGAGAGGGTATGAATAACCAAGATGAGGAGGAGGGTTATATGCAATTTCCCTAGCATTGGACACCGCTAGATACAAATTACACCCGAATTCGCCATCCTTTTTTTTTTCTTCCTTTTCTTAAGTCCAAAAGAGATGCCTGCTGCAGCTGATGAGCCAATGAGAGGGGGAAATTTACATCAATGGGATGGTTGGGTGATTGGTGTTAGTCAGAATCAGAAAGATCGGGTAAATAGCTCGCCGCAGTAGTCCGCCCGTAGCAGATCCCGGCAATGTACAGGTTCTTGGCCCACTTTTCCTGCAACAACATTCATCGCCAAAACCAATAAGTCACAACAACAACAACCTCCCTCGAGACAGCAGCAGAAGCAGCAGCTCGTACCTTGACGTGCAAGCTGGGGAAATGTGACGTCCGCAACGTCTCCTGCATCTCGTCCCTCGGCCGCCGCCGAGGCATGCTCAGGATCAGGGCCGACTGGTCCTTCGTGCCCGCCACCGCCGTGATCCGGTAGCCGTTCTCCCACCGCCTGTGCACGCCCTCGCTCGGGTATAGGAAATCCAGCTCCACCACCTGCCAGTGCCAGCAAGTTACACACCACCATGTTACTACAACTTAAAACTCTCAGACTATACCCAGACAAGGAGAACATGTTCAGACTTTAGCAGTTTGGTAGGGAGCATCATAGTTCTGACCTGGTCGCAGAACCCGGCGTTGCGTGACGTGACTATGGCCCACTGTCTGCCCGAGGTCGCCATGGATGTCACGTAGAAACCTTCCTCCCACTTCTTGCGTATCCACTTGAACGGGAAAGAACGGCTCACTTTGTAGGACTGCACCGTGTACGGTGTGCCTGCCAATGGTCAGAAGATACCATATCAGAGGACCACCAGAGCAAGCAATTGTACATGTACA
Organism: Alopecurus myosuroides; assembly: GCA_028641055.1. Lineage (NCBI taxonomy): Eukaryota > Viridiplantae > Streptophyta > Magnoliopsida > Poales > Poaceae > Alopecurus > Alopecurus myosuroides. The sequence goes on along the minus strand of CM054063.1, from coordinate 8,336,660 downwards.
GAAACGGTAAGCAGTGTATCATCCCCATCAAAATATGGCACTTGCAAACATTAAGAGACGGCTAGCCAAAAAAAAATGCAGAAAGTAGATAATATTATATAACAAAAATACACACACAGTACATACCTTTGGACATCACCACAATAGAGCTCCCATTATCGGCGCCAGCGACGGAGCTGATGTAGAAATCCTTGTCCCACTGCTCCATGATCCAGTCCTGCTTTTTACTTGGTTGGTTGAGGGGCAAGAAAAGAGCATAAAACTACTACCTGCGAAACAAAAGATGGGATTTTATACCTTGTGGAGGAAATGTGGAAACTTTTTATACACTTGATCCGTGAAGCGAGTTCCAGCGTCCATTATGACTGCCCAAAGATCATCGCATGACGATATCGAACTTATCATAAGACCATCCTTGTTTCCTTTCGCCACGTGTTTTTTCAGCCTTGCATCGGACACATTATAGTGGTACCTATCAAGGGGGGAAACTTAATCAGCCTGTACATTACAGATTGCCAGCATATCCCGGTACAAGATGTGAACACGCCATAGTGATTACTGAAAAAAGTATGTGAGATGTGAGTTTCATAAATACACGTCTGTGGGTTGCTTTAAATAAGGGTCCCTTGTAATAATAGGGGTAAAGCCACAAAGCTGAACTAAAAACCAATAGATACATCTCAAACTAAATATCCTAAGATGATTCTTTGGGTTTCACTAAGAGAAAGTAACTACCACACACTTCCCAATCTCTGTGCATCATGCAGCAGGAAGTATAGAAAAGCATGGGCTTTTTCAATTCAACGATACAGGAAAGTTTGCTTCAGAATCACAACTGTACCTCTGCTTCATGGGAGATCGAGGATTATATACAGTAATCCACCGTGTTGCCGGAGCACCTCGGTGAATCTTCTTTTTTGCACTGCCATCATCATCGTCATCGTCATTAGCTAGCCTAGAACGCTTTTCTCCTACCTGCAAGAGTACTTGCCCGTAAGAAAGAATATATAAACGAGTTTCCAGGTTCATTTCAGAACTCTAAAACAAACCTTTTGGGCTCCGTCAGTATTGATTGGTCTGACGGAAGGGTTAGGTCCAATTAAACTATCAAACAAAGAAATCAACTTTGAGTAGTTTGGTTCCTCGTCAAACTTCATGTTCACTGCAGTCTCAAGGAAGTGCTTGAAAGGCCGAGGACAGATACCGCAAAGGAGCCCAGGTGAGATGCTCATCTTTTTTTTGCACACCAGAAATGATTTGTCATCACCCTACAAACACACACAAAATATGAAACAAATATGCTACAAAAGTGAAGACGAATAGACAAAAAAGCAGATTAGGCAATATGATACCAGATATCCTTGCCACGGCAACTTGCCGTGACGAAGAAATATTAGTGTGTAGGCGAGTGATTCCAAGTCATCTCTCCTGCTTGCAGTTCTTCCTAAATGTGCATGGGCACTAGCGTATCTGACTGTTCCTCTACATTACGAATGCTAGATTCAGAACATTTCCAGATATATGAGCAAGGTTGTATCGAGCTGACAAGTTAAAATGATAAAACAGACCTGAAGTCATCAGGATGTTGATCATACTCGACATGCAGTCCAGTAGCAGTATCCTTCCATTTTCTTGCTGCCAAATGAAAGATCTTAGAAGAACTAAACAAAAGCAATATGGAAAAACACTGAAGGTCTAAAGCAGTAAAGATCATCAAGCTTGAATAATCTAAACTACCAGTATTCAAGCAGCAATGCTCTACCAGAGTAATAAGCACTTTCACCTATGTAGTATAAAGCCGTAAACTAACAACAGTCTGATTTTAAAAGATTTGCTTAATTGCTTACCTAACCCAAGATCCACAAGAAAAAGTTTCTTTTCTTGAGGAGTTCCAGGCTGGCCGAGAAGGAGATTCTCAGGCTTGACATCTCCATGTATATATCTGAAAGAATAATACAGAAGCATCATGAGAAAAAGAGAATTTACTAATGCATTAAACATAGACAAACTTCAGATGCCAACTTACCCTTTAGAATGCACGCTTTCCAGGATAGAAATGGACTCTACAGCAATACAGGCTACCATTTCCGTTGACATGCTGAAAGTTTTCGACACAAGTTAGAAAACCAGGAAACAACACGCTAACGTGCGTGTTGCTTGAATACACATCTTGATGTAAACATACTTTTGCTCTTCCAGAAAAAGGTAGCAATTTCAAATGTAAGGATCAGTGTATAGTAACATAAAAATTGTATGATTGGAGTGTGAAAAGAAATTGTATGTAAGGATCAGTGTGCTCATGTGCGTATGTAAATTCTAACCCGATTATATTCCCACATACATGAAAAGCAATAAATTCTGCTAGGAACATCTTAACTATAGAGAAAACAGCTATTTATACTATATATAGCTGAAAAGATATGGTATATCAAGCAAGTAGATACCCATGAGCTATAGTTGTATGTTTGCAAATATTTTCTATGGTTACAACAGCAGAAACAAGGTGTCGGTCAAAGCTGCCAGGAAGAGCAACAGAATAGAGAGACTCACGGTTGCCCTGACAAGTTAAAGGAATCCAACAAGCTAGGCCCCAACATATCCATAATCTGCGGATTTAGAAAGAAGGATCAAATAAGATGCCGTGCTCCCAGTACTACGCTACACCGTCCAGCAAGGTTAACAGAAAGGGCAAGAATTTGATACCATCACATAGTAGTCGCCCTGCCGACCTTTGTAATGCACCTTGGGCACGCCATGAGTGCCTCCTAGAGCACTGGCAACAGCAAAAGCCATAAAACTCCGTCACGTCAAGATAAAGTGAAGCATAATAAACTTGTAGCAACAGGGCACGGTACTTACGAATAGATTTTCCACTCGCACGGAGGACCGTAGGTGCACCCCTTGCTCGTTTTGTGCTCGAATTTTATCGCAACCTGCAAGAGGAAGTTGCTCGTTTTGTTTGTCCTGATAATTACGCGGGGAACGGGTAAAGAAAGATTAGCACCTCTTGAGCGCTGGCACCCGTGGACCCTGCGTCCCCGCCGGTTACTCGCCGGCCGACAAAAACATGGCCGAATCCACCTTTGCCCAGCTTCCTCTCGACCTTGTACTCCGGAGAACCGCCCATCTGGACCTGGTGAGGGAAAGGCAGTTTTAATTGGCCGCCATAAAACTTAGCAAATGAAGGTTGGGGGGTATTTTTTTCATTGAATGTTAGTATTATACTCATCACTCCCCAGTAGGCCTCACAAGCAACGCTGAAGGCAACAGGTAAGACGGCGACTTTTTGCTCAACAAGTAAGAAAAGGAGAAGAAAAACAAAGACTTGTGGTACCGTCTCGGGGAACGGGGGGGTGTCGTCATCGTCATCGTCCCTGTAACTGTCACTGTCACTGCTGGCCGACGGCACGTCGTCCGGGGCGCTGGGCTCCTCCTCCTGGTCTTGGGCGGCGGCAGCTTGGGTGGTCACGCGAGGGGGTTCGTCGGGGGGCCTGGGCTCCTCCTGCGGGGCTTGGGCTTGAGCCTGGGCGGCGGCGCTGGGCTCCTCCTGCGGGGCTTGAGCTTGGGCTCGGGCGGCGGCGGCGGCAGCTCGAGTGGTCACGCGAGGGGGTTCGTTGGGGGGTCTGGGCTCCTCCTGCGGCGCTTGAGCTTGAGCCTGGGCGGCGGCGGCGGCGACGGCGGCGCTGGGCTCCTCCTGCTGGGCTTCGGCTTGTGCTTGGGCTCGGCCGGCGGCGGCGGCAGCTCGGGTGGTCACGCGAGGGGGTTCGTCGGGGGGGCTGGGATCCTCCTGCAGGGCTTGGGCTTGAGCATGGGCGGCGGCGGCGGCGGCGGCGACTGCTGCTCTGGTGGTCACGCGAGGGGGGAGTTGGGTGCTGGCGACGCGCTGTCGGCGACGGGCAGCGGGGGTGACGCGGCGGCGAGGAGCCATTGTACTGATTCCTCTCCGCCGCCGACCATCCGCCGAGCGAGCTGGTTGCTGCTTTTCTAGGGTTTCATTTATATTTTAGGGGAAGAGAGCTCCTCTTATTTCACTCGCTGAGCTGGAGTGAGGGACCCCCTCATCGCCCACCTTAGAGTCCACTCCTCCCTTCCCCTCTCTTCTTTCCGACGGTATTACTGTCCGGCGGAAAGACGAGCGGTCGTGGTTTAGGGTGGTGTTCGCGTGGCTCGGGGTGCTCCAATAGGGCCGACGGCGGGCGAATGCGCAACCTTTCACTCCACAAAGAATAAGCTCGATTTCATTGCACATCTCAAGGTCGGCTTTGCCGCATCAGAAGAGAGGGCGCTGGTGCAGGAGGTTTCTTCGTCGTCAACCTCTTTGGCCGAAAGGTAGCCACTCCCCTGGCGAAGGAAGGCAATCGCAAGAAAGCCTTCAACCTCCTCGGGTGGATGCTCTACAGATCTGGCGTGATTTACTCCCGCCTCAGCAACCCAAGTGGCTTTGTCCCCGACGTCCTCGAGGTTGGTCATGGCGGATCCAGTGAAGAGCTCGGTAGAGCAGGAGCAGGACGTGATCACGCTTTACTTTCAAATCTATAACGGTGTGGTGATATTTTTCTATTTATGCTTGTGCGAAGAAAGCCACACCTTGTTGAGAACAACGATAAATATCTCTCTCGCAATTGTTGCATGGCAGGTTTTACTTTTACCAAATTTTGTCTAACTTGGGACGGTGGGAACGCAGTGCATGTGCATGGAAAAAATGTGTAATGTTGCATTCGAGGGAAGAGAAGAGGGATATATTGTACGTTTTCAATGCGCCTTAAACATAACAATATGGCATCTTCCATATATAGATGCTATCATATTTCAAGGGATGTTTATGTGTTATTCGGTTCTCAAGATTCATCTCCTTGGTCTAGTGGACTAGTGGATAGACATGCTAGAATAAGTCGCGGTCCCGACTCTTTGAAATCTTGTTTTCAATTAGGCAAGTAATAGATCTCCAAATTTCATCTCACAATTAAACCGACAAACAAGCTGTCTGGTTTTGCTTCGCAAAGGTCAGGTTTGTCGCACGCCATGCCATAAACCACCATGCAACAACGCGCTGGAAAACTGAAAAATCAAAGAACCTAAACCTTAGAGGGAGCTAAAACTTAACAATATAACTTTTTTTATTTTTAACATAGAACACCCAAAAAACAAGAAAATAATATCCAAGATATGTCAGTGAAGCCAGTGTCCCAAGTTTTTGAAATCTTGTTTTCAATTTGCCAAGTAAAAGATCTCCCAATTTCATTTTCACAATAAAACTAATAAACAAGATGTCTAGTTTTCCTTCGCAAAGGTCGGGTTTGTCGAAAGCCATAACCACATAACTTGTTTGTTTTTAACATAGAAAACCAAACAAACTACAAAACAATATCCAAGATATTTCAGCGAAGATACTCACAAGAAATCGTGCCTTATTATTCTCGATCATCACCAACACTTCACCTTGTAAAAAAACACCAGCATTTTTTTTTTGTTCTCCAAGAGACAAATCACCAGCGAATGATCAAGATATACGACTAGCGGAGGCGCAACCTTTTGCTCCACAAAGCATAAGCTTGATTTCATCTCTCGGATTGCACATCTGAAGCCCGGCTTTGCCGCATCGGAAGAGAGGGCGGCTGGTGCAGGAGGTTTCTTCGTCGTCGACCTCTTTGGCTGAAAGGCAGCCACTCCCCCTTGGTGGCTGGCGATGGGAGGCCACCGCAAGGAAGCTTTCAACCTCCTCGGTTCGATGCTCTACAGATCCGGCGTGATTTGCTCCTGCCCCAGCAACCCAAGTGGCTTTGTCCCCGGTGTCATCGAGGTTGGTCATGGCGGATACAGTGAAGAGCTTGATGGAGCAGGAGCAGGACCTGATCGCTCTTTACTTTTGAATCTATAACGGTATGGTAATGTTATTCTATTTATGCTTGTGCGAATAAAGCCATGCCTTGTTAGGAAACCTTGACAAAGATATCTCTCGTGGTTGCTGCATGGCAGGTTATATTCTTACCAAAATTTTCTAACTTGGGACCATGAGGGAATTCGGTGCATGTGCGTGGAAAAAAAATGTGTAATATTGCATTCTAGAGAAGGGAGGGGGATATATTGTACGTCTTTGCAATGCATCTTAAACATAACAATATGGCATCTGGCATATATAGATGCTATCATATTTCGAGGGATGTCTATGTTTATGTGTTATTTCGGTTCTCAAGATTCATCTCCTTGGTCTAGCGGACTAGTGGATAACATGCTAGAATAAGCCAATGTCCTAAGTCTGTGGAAACTTCTTTTCAATTAGGCAAGTAAAAGATCTCCCAATTTCATTTCACAATAAAACTGATGAACAAGCTTCTGGTTTTCCTTTGGGAAGGTCATGTTTGCTCACGCCATGGCATAAACCACCATGTAACAACGCACCGGAAAACTGAAAAAGAAAAGCAACTAAATCTTAGAGAGAGCTAAAACTTAGCCATATAACTTATCTATTTTTAACATAGAAAACCAAATAAACTATAAACCCATCCAAGATATTTTGGCGAAGAAACTCACAAGAATTCATGGCTTCTTATTCTCGATCACCACCAACTCTTCACTTTGAAAAAAAAACATTATTTTGCTTTGTTCCCCAAGAGACAAATCACTAGCGAAGGATCAAGACATACGATTAGTGGAGGGCTGAATAGGATTTTATAAAATTTACTTTGTTAAAGGCGAGGAAATAACAGACTTGGAGCAAACTATTGTGCATGAAGTAAACTTGAAACTTGAGGCAATAAATCGGTGATCTGATTTACCGTGTTGGGCTAAATAGTTCCTTCACCATGAACCGTGTCACCACATGCCGCGTTGGGGAGAGGGGAGATGACGAAGAAATTACATGAGGCGACGCCGTGGGACGAGTCGCCGGTGAACAACCTGTGTGTCACGGTTGCCTCCTGCCTCATGCATATATTTAGTTTCCTCAGCCCGATCCTAGGTTGGCTTCACCCTCCCCCCTCTTACGAGGGAATTGGATAGAAAAGAATATGTAGATCCTTAGGAACATTACTTTGAGCTGTGTGAAAAAAATTCCTCGCTTATGAACGTCTTTCGAACCTGCGAATTAACCTTTTGGAATATGCCTAGTAATGAACAATTATTCATGGAGAGAAATGATGTTCACGCCTTTTGAAATAATTGGTCATGTCTTCCAAAATAATGTTCATTCACCAAACTTTTTATTTATTCTTTTGAAGATTCATATGGATTTTCTATCGTGTAATAGTGCATGAATTTATTCAACCCCACGAATAATTATTTTGAATTGTTTTATTAATCGCAAATAACTTTAAAAAAGTGTTTGCAATATGTTTCGACACCTAAGTGGATTTGGTTTAACTAGTACTAGCGGATGTAATGCATTTATGAGATGTTTTATGTGAAGTAAATTGATTCCTCGTATAAACAATTGTATGAGATTTCTCTGGTGCGGGTAGGTTTCGTTAGAATACTATTGTGCTTCAATTACTTCACCGTCTTTATTTCCTCGTATAAACATTTTTTCTTAAAACTCTTATAAAAAAATCTCTCACAAATATTAGATTTATTTTAAAAATCAACCGATCGGTGTTTCATTTTTTTAAAGCCATGGGTCTCAACACTTTTAAGTAGCAAAAGTAAACAGTCGACATAAATGTGTTGGAAACAGTATCTATTGGGTGGAACTCGAATAGATAGTCCTAAACTGCATGATGAATTCCCCGACAGTTATTAAATGGTGTGTAATTCCTAATAATTCGATTAGATATTGATTTGATTTGCCTAATTCGAATAGGGGAGTGTCTATGTCGCAGTCGACCGAGATTTTCTTAAGTCTCAGTTGATTGTTGACGTCATGTTTTTGTCAGCTTTACGAAGATGCGCATAGCGTGTGTGTCTTCTTTATGTGGTTGTTTCATGTTTTCTATTTATGGGCTTTCCCTGTTGATGCTCATATGTCTTCTCTCTTGGGATATGTTCCTATCTACTTCAAGACCGACCACGAGCACCTTTCCCCTGCATCAAGAAATAACCAGACGCCCAGCTGCTCCTTCCTGTTGCCGACTCTTTTCTTCCTCCCATGTCGGTTGTCGCCCGCTGAGGCCCTACCCCTGCATCAAGAAAGAACCAGACGCCTAGCTGCTCCTTCCTACCGTCGCCACTCTTCCTCCTCCCATGTGAGCTTCCGCCAACCTGCTGGAAATTTCCCTCCCATGTTTCATCGCTCTAGTTACAAGGGGAATTCTGAACCTAACGTCCCCTGTTTTCCACTCATCAGAGCACGGACCAAGAACAAATGGTGATTAGATCTAGAACTGGTGAACAACATCTAGTTCAGTAACCCAACAATGGAAGGTGGATCTGGAGCTTACCAAGGTTAGCCAAGAACATCATGAACATCAAAATCATTGTTGTTTGTTTTTTCTAGTTCAAATAGAACCTTGATTTGTGGGCTTCATAGTATTTTTATCCCTGCAAGAATTGTGTTGTTCATCTGTCAAATTGCTCGCAAAGAAAGACTCATGCATGAAACCACAATATAACTTCTTGTTGATCTTTGTAGATGATACAGTTGGTCAGATTTTCAATTCATGTGGATAATTTCTTAGAGACAGTACATAGGTAATTAACTACAGTTAAAATGGGAAAAGGAAGACACCACCATCTTTCTTTATGTTGATCATCTTAGAAAATAATAGTTCCACTGTATCTTGATCTGCTAATAGTGTACATTTGAAACGTATCCCTAATTTCTGATGCTCCATGATGATATTATAACAATTGCTACATGTTTTCTCACTTATTTATGTCATTTTCATACGTTTTACGGAACTAACCTATTAACAAGATGCTTAGAGCCAGTTCCCTGTTTTCTGCTGTTTTTAGTTTCATAAAAGTTGTTCTGAAAACATTCTCGAAATTGGAAAATTCGAATCCCGGAAGTCCTATTTTCCCCGAAGCATCCAGAAGACCGAAGAGGAGTCGGAGAGGGGAAACAGGGGTGCCACACCCTAGGGTGGCGCGGGTCCCCCCACTTGGCCCGGAAGTTCCATAGTAAAATTCTTTTTCTCACAAGAACACCAAAAGAAAGAGATTAAGATGCAAATGCGATAAATGGCAGAAATCTGTCAAAAATAGAATAGCAGACAGAGATCGGTTTTTTCGAAAATCTTCCGTTGCTCAAATCAAAAAGTGGTCAACTAAAAAAAGTTGCGTATATAACTCAGGAATAAGCACAAAAAAGCTCAGGTCATTTTGAATTTCTCAGCTATAATTTCTCAATTGCCCAGGTGTAATTTGTTCACCCAGCATGCTATCTTTTATGGAGAGACACCACTAGTGAACCTATGAACCCCGGTCCATTTTCCACACGGTTAATCAAACCACAAAAATTTCCTGCTCTCTTTAATTTCTGCAAGCTTTCAACTGTTTTCCACACTATACGTCTAATCTTTGTTTTTAGCAAGACCGGTGAGATTGACAACCTCACTGTACCGTTTGGGCAAAGTATTTTGGTTGAGTTGTGTGTAGGTTCCACGTTGTTGCTGACATCGGTGAAGCGCCAGTACCACCGTCCGTGGCATCAACCTTCCGAAGATCCTCTTTCTCCTACTGTATTGATAACCCTGGTTCTTAACTAAGGGGAAAACTCCTACGATGTGCTCATCACACCCTCCTCTTGCGGTATCCCAACAAAGCGCATCACACATCCTCCCCCGTCACGTTTTTGTCTCTCGAGCACGGGTGAAAAGGAGGCATGAACTCACTATCTAGCATAAATACTCCCTCTTGGAGTCACTAGGAACTACTTGGCCAGAGCGACCACTAGAAACGGAAAGCATGCAAGATCACAAATAAAATATGCAATAAATACTATAATCAACTTGGCATAAGTTCAATATTCATCGGATCCCGGCAAACACAGCATATAGAATTACATAAGATCAATCTCGATCATGATAGGAAGCTCACGAGATCTAAACATGGAGGCATATGAGGAGAAAAAGACAACCATCTAGCTACAACTATGAACCCTTAATCCAAGGATGAACTACTCACGCATCACTCCGGAGGCAGACATGGTGATGTAGAAGCCTCCGGTGATGATTTCCTCTCTGGCAGGGTGTCGGAGACAGCATCAGAACCCCCTGATCTAGGGTTGACGGTGACGACGACTGCGGGACTTTTCGGGGATTTTGATCAGGTGCACAGGGTTTTCCATCCCGGGGGTTTAAATAGGCGAAATGGCAAAGGTGGTGGAGCTACGGGGGCCTCACACCCATAGCTGGCGCGGCCAGGGGGCGCGCCACCCTATGGTGTGGGCCCTCTGGTGCCCGTCTTCGACTCTTCTTCGGTCTTATGGATGCTTCCGGGGAAAATAGCCACTTCAGGCTTTGTGGGGTCCAATTCCGAGAATATTTCCAGAATAACTTTTTTGAAATAAAAACAACAAAAAATAGGGAACTGTCAGTTGATATCTTGTTAATAGGTTAGTCCCGGAAAATGTGTAAAAATGATATAAAGAAGGGAGAAAACATGTAGCAATTGGCATAATATTATCATGGAGCATCAGAAATTATAGATACGTTGGAGACGTATCAAGCATCCCCAAGCTTAGTTCCTACTCGTCCTCGAGTAGGTAAACGATAAAAATAAAACACAATAATTTCTGAGGTGAAATGGTACTAACATAATCTTGATCATTCTAATGTAAAAGCATATGCACGCTGAGATCATAGAACTTCAAACACAATCATGATAATAGAACTTCAATAATAAAGCATAGCAATTACTTTGGATCACGAAGAGTATCTTAAATAAAGGATCATGAATAATAATGCAAAGAAAGATAAACATTTGTTTCGGGTATAGAGAAAGCATAGCAAAGTGGTATTTCTCTGGTCCTTAAGAGTGGGACAAAACATAAATGCCAAGACACCTTCAGAGTTCATGAGGAAGACTAGAGCAAATAATTTAAGAACAAACAATATCACATCATGAATCAATTATTGATGTTTATGGGACAAATGCACATAGAACTCAGAATGGCAAAAATGCTCTTGAAGGGGTCGTTGCATAGAAAACAAAAAATTTCCTACGCGAGAGACACCCGAAAGGCCAAGATCTAATCTAGGAGACGAAGTGCAACGGGAAACGAGAGGGTTAAAGAGAACACATACCCTCAAAGACTCAAAGTGGTACGAGATCAAATCTCGTTGTTAGCGTAGTCGTACTCACACCGATCCCGATAGCGAGAAGATGGGCACCACAATCCGGCGGTGCATCCGTGATCGGTCACACGTACGGTTGATGACGACCTCCGTTCCCTCGTTCCAGCGGGGCGCGGAAGTAGAGGATCTCTCGGAACTCCAGCAGCACGACGACGTGGTGGTGAAGAAGAATTCCACGGTCAGGGCTTCGCCAAGCCGGAGACCATGGAATGGAGCAGCGGGTGGAGGGAAAAAGGAGTGGGCAAGTGTGTGAATGAGGAGGAGCCCTCACCCTCCTTTTATAGGGAGAGGGAGGCAGCCCAAAGGTGGGGTGCGGCCAGCCATGGTGGTGCCCCCACCTCTTCCCTCTTCATGTGAGTGGAAGCTCCACTCACACCCACTCATGCTCCCATTATTTCCCACTTGGAAAATCCAAAGGTTTTCTTTTAATAAATAAATAAAACATTTTTATTTCTTTATTTATATTTGTTAATTACGTTAACAAACATTTGCATATAGCACCTCGAATCATTTGTTAATTCTATTAACAACCATTCGATGAAAAACCCCTCGAACTATTTCAATTTTCCCCGAAACAATTTCGGTGCTGCCCAAAATATTCTTCGATATTCCGTATCCTCTCAAACGCGTCATCGAACCTTAAGTGTGTCACCCTACGGTTCGCGAATAAGATAGACATGATCGAGACTCCTCTCCGATCAATAATCAACAGCGGGATCTAGAGATCCATGATGACTCCTATATATTCAACGATGACTCTCGTGATCGTGTGAACCAACAACGCCGTGAACTATTCCCTTTGTCTCACGATATTTTACTTGTCCGAGATTCGATCATTGGTATCAACCATACCTTGTTCAATCTCGTTACCGACAAGTACTCTTTTCTCGTTTCCGTGATATAACATCCGTGTGATCATATCACGTGCTTGCAAGCGGTTTCGATGTAATATCACCGAGAGGGCCCAGAGTATATCTCTCCGTCATTTGGATGGACAAATTCCACTCTTGATCCATGATCCTCAATTAATACTTTCCGAATACTTAACGACACCTTTATAGTCACCCTGTTACGGTGTGACGTTTGATGCCATCAAAGCACTCTTCCGGTATCAGCGATTGACATGATCTCATGGTCCAAGGAATAAGTTACTTTGTATGTTTGATATAACAATGTAAACTAAATGACTTGATCGCATTGCTATATTCTCTTTGGGTATATGTTCATCACATCATTCTTCTAATGACATGACCCCGTTATTAATAACATCCAATGTTCATGATCAGCAAACCTTGATCATCTATTAATTAACGAGCTAGTTAAAAGAGAGGCTTTACTAGGAACCATTGTTTGTTTATTAAGCACACATGTATCAACGTTTCCGATTAATACAATTCTAGCATGAGAAATAAACATTCATCATAAAACAAGGAATAAGATAATAACCATTTTATTATTGCCTCTCGGGCATATTCCCTTCAGTCTCCCACTTGCACTAGAGTCAATAATCTAGTTTGTAAGCACTTAACACATATGGCGTTCCAGTGTTATTACCATGCTTCGCATGTGGTAAACATCATCAAAAAGATCTGAACTGTTCAGATCCTATTGTATTTGCATGTTCTTTGCGTCTACACGCATCACTCATTCTCTAATGAGGTGGCTTTGTATATATATGGTCAATCGGTGAAAACTTAATTCCTCAGCTTAAACTGATGTCACTAACATTGTGAAAATGTAGCTTCATAGTGTTAGCATTCTTGGAAATTCACCAAGTTCCGGTGATACCTTAATTCCTCAACTTAAACTGATGTCACTAACATTGTGAAAATGTAGCTTCAAAGTTTCATCATTCTTGGAAATTCACCAAGTTCAATAAAGAACTCCTTGACACAAAATACGCTTATATCAGTTTTCAACACAACGATATACTTTAGCCTTTGTTGTAGTATGTGTCACAATATTTTAATTTTGAAACTCTTTCAAATCCAGCATGGAACTTTCTTCCATCCTATTGTGCTACCCTTCATCACATATTTTAATTGAGATAAAATTTCTTGAATAAATGACAAGACTATTAGTGTAACATATTACAACTAATATTTTGTCATTACTATATAGGAAAACATATCCTTAGCATTTCTAAAATGACACGAGGATCTCTCCCACTGTTGTCTAATCATCATATGAATTATCCTTCTATAACATTTTATAGCACATGACTCATCTGGTTGTGTACATAGCATGGAAACATGACTTAGAAATCTCAATTTCAATGATGCTCATCACGTGTCAAAACACTTGAATTTTGCTTAATTATTTTCCATGTGACAAGAACTCCTTGTCATTTCGATATTGACTTACTTCAATATTTCATCTATGTAATTTGGCTTCAATCATATCAGGCGATTCAATCCATCTTCTATAGATATCGATGCCCAATATATTCTAAGCCTTTCATCAATACGAATTTCTTAACCGTGTTAATTTAAAATTACATATTTTCCAATCAACCATATGTCAGCTACATAAGGTATTTGGAAATATGTCATAGCGCTCCCACTTAATTTCTTGTAACTTTACAAGCATCTTTATCGTTCATGATGGAATCAAACTCTTTTGATAACTTCATTAAGGTAAAAATTTCAACTTCGTTATGCTCACTTCAACCATTGAAGTGTGCATGCCTTTCTAGCAACCTTTTGAATTTTACAAAACTCTCAGACTGTGTCAAGTACACATCCTTGATCAAACTTCCTCGAGAGGAGAATTGATTTTGTTATTCAATCATCCATATCATAATATGTAACTTTGCTAGAACTATCTGCAAAGACTAAGCATCACTACGGAAGATCAAAATCTTGTAGTAGTCAACTCTTTGTACTTCGTCGAAAACAACTTTTCAATAAGTACAACTTTCAAAGGATGTAAAATCCATGTCTTTGTCACTATATAGACCCTTTTTGCTATCGTTAGGCATCATGCCTATCGAAAGGACTACCAAGTCACATACTTGATATTCATACAAGGGTACTATGGCGGATATAATGACTCATAGTCAATTTTACGAATTCAGGGCCCATGATTTGCTTCCTTTATAAGGTCCAGGTCCTTTTGTTGTCAAAACAACACTTTACACTTAAACTACAAGTTGTTCTAAGTACAAAGTTTTTGGACTTTTCTGGTACAGTTCGCAAACTCATTTGAAGTATCTACAACATTTGTAGTGTCTTCTACTTAGTCAAAATAGTAAACCCCGGAACAACTTCCAGTGATGCGCTACTCTTGACATGGTAACGAAGATTCTCTAATCTCGTTGAGTTTGTACTGTGCTGTCACTCACTTGTTTCTCAAGAACTACTTTCTCGAGAAATCAACCCTTTCTGACAAACAACATTTGTCTTTTGGTTCGGTGTAGGAGAAATACCCAATGTTTTATTGGGGATAACCTTATAAACATATATTTATCCTATTTTGGTTGTAAACATTTTACACATGCTGTGCATACCAAAACTTAAGAAAAATGACAATTCGGGTCACTACCCAAACCATATCTTATATGTTGTCAATTTCAACGGATCATGATGGTGCTCTTTTCAGTGTGAAAACGGTTGTCCTTAATGTATAAACTACAAAATTATAATGGCAATTTTATTAATCTTACCATGTCAAACAAGGTTTGATTTTGTCTTTTAAATACTCCAATCTAATGTGGGGTATTCGAGAAGTATAAGTTGTAGAACAATTCTGCAACTTCTCAGATGTTTTGCTAAACTTGTAACTCAAACTTTGTCCTTTATGATCCAATCATAAATACTTGATTATCTTGTTACAATGATTTTTACTTCATATTAACAACCTTTTGAACCAATTCAAAATGTCAAACTCTGTTTCCTTTAAATAGATACACTCACATATCTACTCAAGTCATCGACATAATTTTATGAAGGAAAAATTAATCCACCATACATGACTACACATAATTAACTATATACATCAATATGTATAATCGCCACTAAATTAGTCGTCCATTCTACTTTGGCCTAAGAACGGAATTCTAGTCATCTTTTGGAAGAGGTCTCACAAGCGTCAATTTATTCAAAATAAAATGACTCCGGAAGTCCATCAATATGGAGTTCCTTCATGTTTTCCTTTCCGATATGAACTAAAATGGTGGTGTCACAATTTAAGTGGAAATCTTCTACGTCTTGCAACGTTTAGAATTTAGTCTTATAGATGTTTACTTTACCAACATGATTTATATTAACATATCCATCAATTATGGAATATGGTCATAGTTTGAACAGTCTCATTTGTTCTCACGAAAGACTAGAACAAAATAACAACTTATTAAGTTCTTCAAATAAATCTTGACTGTTTTGTTCGATACGACAATGAACACAATAACACTTTATTTATGTTCTCGTCATAATGATTCCACATCTATTACTAGTTCCTTTTAGGCCCTTGTATTTCTTGCATTGCGTTGCTTTGTATGACAACTCATACCAACCAATGTGGTATCAAAATACCCAAAAAATACTTTGTTAACTAGTAATACATTTATAACTTGTATATCAAGCATATACTCCTGAGCTGGACTTTTCCAGTTATCTTCTTTTTCTGCCATATATCTTTTTGTGATTCTATTTTCAATATTCCCTTTCCTTTATAGAAGAATCATTCAACATCAAACAATGCTAGCCGTACTAGCTCATTTTCTTTGGCGTGTTAGTCATATACTATCACCCATTGAGTCATACTTTGAGTTTGATTGTTCTACTAATATCACCATATTAATAGCGTTCTTCTAGATTCCACTCTTAGCAATTTCCAAGTAAGGTAAACTACTTTACCCATACTTCTAATCCATCCCATCATAACAATTTTATGATTAAGCTACTATAGCTCGAAGGAAGGGATTTAGAGGATAATTTTTAGCGCCCAACTTCTTGGAATATTCAAACGTCTAGCGTCTTCAATCATTGCATATATTCAAATAATATAAGCATACATTGTCACGCTAAATTATACTCAGTCATGTTGCCACAAATAAGTTTCTAGATATCAATATATCTTTCACTTGATTGTTTCTGAAAACAATTCTTTTCAGTTCCTAAATCACTTTGATCAACAAAACATTCTTTTGAAGATAAAGTAATACGGAAGCAACCATGACTTTGGATTCTAAGTAGGAATTGGTTGCTCTCTAGATCAATGAATCATTAATCACAAGGAGTTAGGTAGGAAATACCGAAAATCTACAATAGGATTCAATTTTAAATTTCACTAATACGGTACCAACCTTAAATGGTATTTACCAGATCATAACAGTTATATCTCAATTAACAATCTAAGTGTAAGGTAATTATAGATGCCAATGAATACTACAATTCGTGCAAATTCACTTTGATTAGTTGTTCATGATAAATAAGTTCAAGTTAATTCAAAAATTAAACCATGAACTCCCACTCAAAAACAACATCTCTCTTAGTCGTCTTTAGTGATTACACGAACCAAATTCACTACACCAAAACCGATCATCACGTGAGATGATGTAGTTTCAAAGGCGAACATCGACATGTTCATCATATCATCCATATGACTCATGCTTTACCTTTCGGTTACGTGTTCTGAGGCCATGTCTGTACATGCTAGGCTCGCCAAGTAGAACCGTAGTATTGCGTGTGTTTCAAGGCCATGTCTGTACATTCTAGGCTTGAAAACACCCGTTGTATGCGAACGTTGAGTCTATCACACCCGATCATCACGTGGTGTCTCGAAAACGACGAACTTTCTTAACGGTGCATACTTAAGAAAGAACACATTATTATCTTGATATTAAGTGAGAGGGATCATCTTATAATGCTAACGTCGCTATCTAAGCAAAATAAGATGCATAAGAGGATTAACATCACATACATCACATGTAAGGATAACGTGATATGATATGGTCCTCCTTGCACTTGATATCCATCATGTGCATTATGGTATGATCTCAATCATTCCACCGGCGTGGTACCAAGTACCATGGCACCCCCAATCTTGATTGTCCATCAATAAGAAGACAATCATATGGATACCTTCCGGTATATCAATAATTTACAAAATAGATCATCTCATAATCAAATTTGTAATATTGACCATATCACATCACATGCCCAGCAAAAACTAGTTAGACGCCTCTAATTTATTTTTGCATATTTTTCGTGGCTTAGGGCTTTCAATGATAGAACCGTTCATACCTACGAACATCAACCACAACATTGATAAACACATTTTTAACAACCCTTCATAGATTAGATCTTAACTATTGTAGGAGAAACAGACACCCGCAAGCCACTTATGCAATACAAGTTGCATGTCAGTTGTGGAACAAGTCTCATGTACGTGGACATGTAAGGTTAGTCCGGGCCGCTTCATCCCACTATGCCACTAAGATCATAAAATAATCAAGGAGGTAATAGCATGATCATCAACGCCCACATACACCTATGTGTTCTACCCGTACAAAACATCTACGCATAGATCCGGCTCTGATACCACTGAAGGGGTCGTTGCATAGAAAACAAAAATATTCCTACACGAGAGACACCCGAAAGGCCAAGATCTAATCTAGGAGACGAAGTGCAACGGGAAACGAGAGGGTTAAAGAGAACACATACCCTCGAAGACTCAAAGTGGTACGAGATCAAATCTCGTTGTTGGCGTAGTCGTACTCACACCGATCCCGATAGCGAGAAGATGGGCACCGCAATCCGGCGGTGCATCCGTGATCGGTCACACGTACGGTTGATGACGACCTCCGTTCCCTCGTTCCAGCGGGGTGCGGAAGTAGAGGATCCCTCGGAACTCCAGCAGGACGACAACGTGGTGGTGAAGAAGAATCCCACGGTCAGGGCTTCGCCAAGCCGGAGACCATGGAATGGAGCAGCGGGTGGAGGGAAAAAGGAGTGGGCAAGTGTGTGAATGAGGAGGAGCCCTCACCCTCCTTTTATAGGGAGAGGGAGGCAGCCCAAAGGTGGGGTGCGGCCAGCCATGGTGGTGCCCCCACCTCTTCCCTCTTCATGTGAGTGGAAGCTCCACTCACACCCACTCATGCTCCCATTATTTCCCACTTGGAAAATCCAAAGGTTTTCTTTTAATAAATAAATAAATAAAATTATTTCTTTATTTATATTTGTTAATTACATTAACAAACATTTGCATATAGCACCTCGAATAATTTGTTAATTCTATTAACAACCATTCGATGAAAAACCCCTCGAACTATTTCAATTTTCCCCGAAACAATTTTGGTGCTGCCCAAAATATTCTTCGATATTCCGTATCCTCTCAAACGCGTCATCAAACCTTAAGTGTGTCACCCTACGGTTCGCGAATAAGATAGACATGATCGAGACTCCTCTCCGATCAATAATCAACAGCGGGATCTGGAGATCCGTGATTACTCCTATATATTCAACGATGACTCTCGTGATCGTGTGAACCAACAACGCCGTGAACTATTCCCTTTGTCTCACGATATTTTACTTGTCCGATATTCGATCATTGGTATCAACCATAACTTGTTCAATCTCGTTACCGACAAGTACTCTTTTCTCGTTTCCGTGATATAACATCCGTGTGATCATATCACGTGCTTGCAAGCGGTTTCGATGTGATATCACCGAGAGGGCCCAGAGTATATCTCTCCGTCATTTGGATGGACAAATTCCACTCTTGATCCATGATCCTCAACTAATACTTTCCGAATACTTAACGACACCTTTATAGTCACCCTGTTACGGTGTGACGTTTGATGCCATCAAAGCACTCTTCCGGTATCAGCGATTGACATGATCTCATGGTCTAAGGAATAAGTTACTTTGTATGTTTGATATAACAATGTAAACTAAATGACTTGATCGCATTGCTATATTATCTTTGGGTATATGTTCATCACATCATTCTTCTAATGACATGACCCCGTTATTAATAACATCCAATGTTCATGATCAGGAAACCTTGATCATCTATTAATTAACGAGCTTGTTAAAAGTGAGGCTTTACTAGGAACCATTGTTTGTTTATTAAGCACACATGTATCAACGTTTCCGATTAATACAATTCTAGCATGAGAAATAAACATTCATCATAAAACAAGGAATAAGATAAGAACCATTTTATTATTGCCTCTCGGGCATATTCCCTTCAGCTCTCTCAACTGTGCATAAAGTTAGAAGAGGGAGACTCAACATAAAAGTAAAAGAAAGGCCCTTCGCGGAGGGAAGCAGGGATTAACTCATGTGCTAGAGCTTTTTATTTTATTAAACAGAGGTATTAAAAGTTTGTCACTCCTCCCATCCATCTTTCACAAACCATGGTTAACCGAATCCTCGGGTGCCTGCCAACAATCACATATCATGGAGGAGTGTCTATATTTTAAGATAGGTGTATGTTAATGTCAACGAATGGTAAACAGAAAATACAGTACGTCACAAGCCAACTGGATTTACAAGAGCGGCTCCCATATGAAGGACGCATCTGGGTAGAAGGTCATCCCTATTTCTCTTTTGTTTACACAATTATACTTTGACTGATAAATCAGGGACAAAAAATAGTGAAGATAATTTGTTTGTATTAATTTGGGGCTGGGCACCCCGCTGCTAGCTCTTCTATCATTTGGATAAGCGGATGAAGCCACTAGTCCAGGGTGTGAAATCCAGTCAACAAGTGAGATAACGATTCTCCATTTACGTCCTCATGAGAAAAAACAAGAACACAAAACAAGAGCAATTTTGAAAGTTTTAAAGGTAGCACATGAGCAATTTACTTGGAGTGGCAGTGAAATACCACGTGTAGGTAGGTATGGTGTACACAATGGGAAAACTTTGGTTTAAGGGAGTTGGATGCACGAGTAGAGCTCATACTCAATACAGGTGGAGGCTAGCAAAAGACTGGGAGCGACAAATCAAGAGAGCATAAGAGCCATAATCATGCATAGCGACATAAACATCATTAATTAAAGCATAAGTGGTATCACAAGTTCAAAAACTAAGTGTTCATGGAGGCTATTCGTGACTGGTTAATAGTCATAAATATGGTGTGAGCATGCGCCAAGTTAACCAAATAAAACATTCGAAACAGAATACCATAAATTTATGCTTTACTATGACAAGAACAACTTGTGAATCTTTCAATGGAATATTAAACACTCTCAACTATTTGAGGCTATTCATGCTACTCAATAACCACAAGGCTTTAAAAGTAAAATAACATTTAGCATGGCATAAAAAAGTTCTAGCCACAGTCTATACAAGCTTCTACTTGCACTGTTATAAATTATACTTCAAACAATAGTTTCTTCTCCCAACAAGCACCATACAAGATGTTTTTTAACATAAAATACTCTTTATGAAACAACAAGCAAACATGAGAGTACTCACATAACACTACTAAAAACTAACAGCTCTGGTAAGCGATGCATGCAAAACAGGAGCTAAATAAATGCAGCAGCCAGACTGGGGTCCAAGCAAGCTTATTGCAAAACAAAAAACAAACTGAAAGCAAAAAAATAAAGGACGCTCCAAGTAAAGCACATAATATGTGACTGAATAAAAATATAGTTTCACTAGAAGTGACGTGATAATTTGTTGATGGAGAAGGGGATGCCTTGGGCATGCCCAAGCTTAGACGCTTGAGTCTTCTTAGAATTTGTTGGGATGTACCACCGGGGCATCCCCAAGCTTAGGCTTTTTCACTCTTCTTGATCACGTCATATCATCCTCTTCTCTTGACCCATGAAAACTTCCTTCACACCAAAATTCTCACAATCTTCATTAGCAACGTTAGTGCAATCGAAATAATAAATTCACATGGTTCAGTTTCAACACAATCCTAACACTCATAAACACATTAGCTACTGTTACAACTTCTTTAAAAACTCTTTTTCGCAAAAGAACACCAAAAGAAAGAGATTAAGATGCAAATGCAATTATTGGTAGAAATCTGCCAAAACAGGACAACAGGTAAAGATGATTTTTTTCGAGAATCTTCTGTTGCTCATATCAAAAAGTGATCAACTAAGAAAAGTTGCGTATATAGCCCAGGATTACGCACAAAAAAGCTCAGGTGATTTTGAATTTTCTCTGATTTTATACGAAATTAACAATGCACAGCAGAAATCTGTTTCCTAATAAGAAATCCGAAATATAGTCTCAACTTTACACTAGAGGCTTTACTTGGCTCAACAAAAATTCAAAAGAAAAGATACAGTGGTTTTGCTAAGAAAATAGACAACACCCAGGTGCAAAGAAAACAAAAGAAAACAAAGAAAAACAGGTTGAAAACAGAGAAATAAAACGGGTTGTCTCCCGGTAGCGCTTTTCTTTAATGCCTTTCAGCTCGGCATAGAAAGCAACTCAAGTATTTTTAGGTGAAGAAGCATCAACATTATAATTTTATCTAATAATAGAGTCAAAAGGTAGCTTCATCCTCTTTCTAGGAAAGTGTTCCAAACCTTTCTTGAGGGGTAATTGATATTTAATACTCCCCTCTTTCATATCAATAACAACACAAACAGTTCTAAGAAAAGGTCTTCCCAAAACAATAGGACAAGACGCATTGCATTCAATGTTCAAAACAACAAAATAAAAAGGGACAAGTTTATTTTTAACCATAATAAGAACATCATCAATTCTACCAAGAGGTTTCTTCTTAGCATTATCAGCAAGATGAACATCCAAATAACAGTGTTCCAACAGTGGTAGATCAAGCATAGCATAAAGCTTTTGAGGCATAACAGAGATACTAGCACCAAGATCACACAAAGCATTGCAATCAAAATCATTTACTTTTATCTTAATGATAGGCTCCCAACCATCATCTAATTTCCTAGGGATAGATGTCTCAAGTTTCAGCTTTTCTTCCCTAACTTTCATGAGAGCATTGGCAATATGTTTAGTAAAGGCCGCATTCATGGCACTAGCATTGGGACTTCTAGCAAGCTTTTGTAGAAACATAATAACTTCAGAGATATTGCAATCATCGAAATCAAAATTATTATCATCAAAATTAATGGGACCATTATCTCCCACATCTCTAAAAATTTCAGCACTTTTATTAGAAGCAGTTTCAGCAATTTGAGGCAATTTAGCATGTTTCACCGAAGGGGTGGGGACTTTGTTAACACCAACTACTTTACCATTGATAGTAGGAGGTTTACTAGAACTTGGAGCTTCATTTTTACTAGTGGTGTTGATAGTGCAAATTCTAGCAATATTATTCTTTCTAGCCAATGCATCTTCTCTTTCCCACCTAGCACGTAATTCAGCCATCAACCTAACATTATCATCAATTCAAACTTGGATGGCATTAGTTGCAGCAAAAGGATTATCTTCAATGGTTTCAGTTTTAGCAGACATTTTATTGATCAAAGAAAATTGTGCCTCTGACTGGGCCGAGATACGAACCTCAACACTTGAAATTTTACCTTGCAAACCAGAGATTTCTCTATTTAAATTCCCATTTTTTGGCTAATAGTTCTCAACATAGCAGATTGCTCTTCCATAGTTTTAGTAAAAAACTTATTTTGTTCATATTCCAGATCTACCATAAGAATAACCACTACCACTATTAGGAGGATAGGGCTTATAATTGTTTCCGCCAAAAATATTTCTATAAGCATTGTTGTTAAAATTATTATTTCTAATAAAGTTTACATCAACATGCTCTTCTTATGCAACCAAAGAGGCTAAAGGAACATTATTTGGATCAACTTGAGCTTTACCATTAACAAGCATAGACATAATAGCATCAAGCTTTTCACTCAAAGAGGAGGTTTCCTCAACAAAATTTACCTTCTTACCTTGTGGAGCTCTCTCAGTGTGCCACTCTGAATAATTTATCATCATATCATCAAGAACCTATGTTGCATTGCCCAAAGTGATGGACATAAAGGTACCTCCAGCAGCTGAATCCAATAGGTTCCTTGAGGAGAAATTCAATCCTGCATATTTTTTTTGTATAATCATCCAAGTAGTCAGTCCATGAGTGGGACAATTCTTCACCATAATTTTCATTCTTTCCCAAGCTTTAGCAACATGTTCATTATCAAATTGTTTAAAATTCATTATGTCACTTCTCAGGGATATAATCTTAGCAGGAGGATAATATTTTCCAATAAAAGCATCTTTCAACTTAGTCCATAAATCAATACTATTTCTAGGCAAAGATAGCAACCATTCGTTAGTTGTTCCTCTCAAAGAGAAAGGAAATAATTTCAGTTTAATAATATCTCCATCCACATCTTTATATTTTTGCATCTCACATAATCCAACAAAATTATTAAGGTGGGCAGCATCATCATCAATACTAACACCAGAAAATTGCTCTTTCATAACAAGATTTAATAAAGCAGGTTTAATTTCATAGAAAGAAGCAGTAGGAGCAATAGGTGTGCAAATAAAATCATTGTTGTTTGTGCTAGTGAAGTCACACAACTTAGTATTCTCAGTGGAGCTCATTTTAGCAAAATAACAGCTATGAAGTAAACTAATTTTGTGTGTGTTTTTGATATAGATAAGCAAAACAAGACAAAAATAAAAACAAGACAATAAAAAAAATAGGTTGAGAGTGAGAGACTCCCCTTGCGAGAAGACTTCCTTCTCCCCAGCAACGGCGCCAGAAAAATCCTTGATCGCTTTGCGTGTTGGGAACCCCAAGAGGAGGGTGTGATGAGCACAGCAGTAGGAAATTACCCTTAGTTAAGAACCAAGGTTATCAATGCAGTAGGAGAAAGAGTACCTTCGGAAGGTTGATGCCACTGACGGTGGTGATGGCGCTTCACCGGTGTCACCAACAACGTGGAACCTGCACACAGCACAACCAAAATACTTTGTCCCTCCGGTATAGTGAGGTTGTCAAACTCACTTGTCTTGCTGAAAACAAAGATTAGACGTATAGTATGGAAAATGGTGTATGATTGCAGTAAGTAAAGAAAGCAGGAAATAGTAGTGGTTTGTTTAATAGTGTAAGAAAATGGACCGGGGTTCATAGGTTCACTAGTGGCGTCTTTCCATAAAAGATAGCATGTTGGGTGAACAAATTACAGCTGGGCAATTGACAAATAAAGGTTGCACCATAGTGCACATCATGACATGAAGACTACTATGATATTTAGTGCAGGCATTACAACAATATACATAGACCGTAATCCAACTGCATCTGTGACTAATAATCCACCCCCAGGTTATCATACGAACCCCCTTAGGTATTAAGTTGCAAGCAACATATAACTGCATTAAACAATGTATGTAAAGTAAGCAATGATCGTACACGCGGGCACTCACACCGTTGTTTTCTCCCTAGTGGCAACATCACATCCTCCCCCGTCACGTTTCTGTCACTCGAGCACAGGCAAAAAGGAGGCATGAACCCACTATCTTGCATAAATACTCCCTCTTGGAGTCACTACCAACTACTTGGCCAGAGCAACCACTAGCAACGGAAAGCATGCAAGATCACAAATATCATATGCAATAAAGACTATAATCAACTTGGCATAAGTTCAATATTCATCGGATCCCAACAAACACGACATATAGAATTACATAAGATCAATCTCGATCATGATAGGCAGCTCACGAGATCTAAACATGGAGGCATATGAGGAGAAGACAACCATCTAGCTACAGCTATGAACCCTTAGTCCAAAGATTAACTACTCACGCATCACTCAGGAGACATGCATGGTGATGTAGAAGCCTCCGGTGATGATCTCCTCTCCGCCAGGGTGCCGGAGACAGCTTCAGAATCCCCCTGACCTAGGGTTGACGGTGACGGCGGCTACGGAACTTTTCGGGGATTTTTGATCAGGTGCTTAGGGCTTTCCATCCGGGGGGATTAAATAGGCGAAACGGCAAAGGCGGTGGAGCTCCGAGGGCTCCACACCCATAGGTGGCGCGGCCAGGGGCGCGCCACCCTATGGTGTGGGCCCCCTGGTTCCCGTCTTCGACTCTTCTTCGGTCTTCTGGATGCTTCCGGTAAAAATAGGCACTTCGGGCTTTGTGGGGTCCAATTCCGAGAATATTTCCAGAACAACTTTTCTGAAATAAAAACAGCAGAAAACAGGAAACTGGCACTTGGCATCTTGTTAATAGGTTAGTCCCAGGAAACGTGTAAAAATGCTATAAATAAGGGAGAAAACATGTAGCAATTGGCATAATATTATCATGGAGCATCGGAAACTATAGATACGTTGGAGACATATCAGCGCTCGTCGAACACGACGAAGAAGAGCATCCCCGAGATGCAGAGGGAGGGACTGATCCCCTCCGAGGCTTACAAACGCGTGCGGGTGTCGTCGAGGAACGAGGCGATGCCAAACCCGCTCGCCAACGAGCGCGTCGCATTTTCAGAGCATATTGCTCGAGGTTTGTCTTTCCCCCTCCATCCTTTCCTTGTCGGGTTGTTGTATGTCTATGGAATACAGCTGTACGATCTTCCTCCGAACGTGATACAACACATTTCGTGTTTTATCGTGCTTTGTGAGTGTTTCCTTGGCATCCGCCCGCACTGGGGGCTTTGGAAGGCCCTTTTTCGAGTTCGGATTTTCCGGGAGAAACCCCTGCTGGGCGAGAAGACTAGAGAACCGTTGGCGACGGCGGCTTCGGGCTTCAGGCGAACCCGGACCACCCCTACCTGGAGATGAAGCTCAGGTGTGGCGCCGGAAGTGGTTTTACGTCGTGGATGATGGCGCGGGTGGCGTTCCCGAATTCCACCCGTTCGTCGTTTTGAAGCGAAGAACATCCTGGTCGCACGCGCTGTCAGCCGAAGAGTCGAAGGTGGTCTCCCCTCTACTCGCGAAGGTGGCGCGTTTCCGCGAGTAGGAGCGGGCGACTCCACTGAATGGGATACACTTGGCAAGTGTATTCCTTCCTCGCAGGGTTCGGCCGCTCCAGGACAGGCCAACCACGGTGCGGCAGTACACTGGTGTCGACGACCCAAGTCGAACGTGCGAAGATATTCTTTCGAATGCTGAATTTGAAGAGAAGATCGCCGCCATTACTTGTTTGAAGAAAGGAGATAGCTACTAGCCGTGCTCTCTCAGTGCTTTTGACGCCGAGCACCCCCCGACTGAGGTATGTGCTTTTTATCTTTCTTCTTTCTTGCTATTGATTTATGTCGATTGAGGCGCCATCTTTTCCCTTTGTCCCTTTGTAGAATCAGGATGTGGCAACTTGTTATCCGCCCATCTCCACGGACGACGGCGTCTCTGACCTCCTGACGAGTAATCTTGAGACCCCTCTTGATACCAGCATCGTTGGCGCTGAGTCGAGTGAAGAATTTCCGGAGGAAGATGAGAATGAGGAGGAGCATTCCCTCCAGCACCGAAAGCTCCGCAGTGCGGAGGAGACCGAGGTTACTTCCAAGGATAACTCCTTGAGTAGCGATCGTGTTGAGGAAATTGTGCCTATCCACGCAACTCCTCTCAACGTGCTCCCTCCCACCATCCAGCAGTCGAGGATTCCTACTGCCTGGGACTTGGACAACCTCGACGATGATGACGATGAGGGATTTGCGAGTCTTTCTTTGATGCAATGTTGCTTTCTTTTCTTCAGATTCTAACTCTTGTCTTAGTAATCTTGCTTCGGCGCCAAGTCCTGCTCGACAGCCCCCGAGCCCAATGAAGGCAGTCGACACTTCGGGGTACGTGATGCCCAGTCTGGCAGTCGGGCGGCCTGGAGATGCCGGGGCATCAGCGAGCAAGGAGGTTTCGGCTAGCTCAGCTGATCCCTTTTCGATCGCGCAGGGCCAAGTAAGTTCTTCATTTTCCTTGTGTTTGTCCCCTTCTTCTTTCATATCGGGTGGACGGGAGTGCTCCCGATGGGAGTAGCCCCCCGAGTCTATGATCGACTGTTTGCAGTTGGCCATGGACTCAAGCCTAGTTTTACTGTCTTCAGTTTTCATCGAGTGCACGACAGTGCTCCCGATGGGTGTAGCCCCCGAGGCTATACTCGATTGTGTACAGTCGTGTATAGGCTCAAGTAACAATTTGCTAATCTCGTAGGAAACTTTTTTGTAGGACGTCGTCGACTCCGTAGCCGCCTTCGGTCGTTGCCTAGTCACGGCTGAGGCGGAGAGAGCTTCTCTTCGGGAAGTGCGTGACCAGCTGGTTCAAGATGCTCGCCTCTTGTCGGGTGAGTTGGTTATCCGCTTCTTATTCTGGTTGCGACTGTTTTAACGGTTTCGCTTCATGTCGCAGACGAGGTCACCTGCCCGAGGGCCGAGAAGGCGGATGGTACTTCTCGGGTCACAAACCTCGAGAAGGAGTTGGAGTCCACCCGGAGGGAGTTGGAGTCCACGCGCAAGAGCTCAGCTGATCGCCTCGCGAAGGCTGACGAAGCCTTGAAGCAACTGGAGGAGGCGGGCGTGATACACGACATCGATTTGGTTGGCGTCCTCCGTCCTTTGGCCGAGGCTTTGGCTGGTGAGTTACGCGCGAATTTCTTTTGGCTGCAGCTTGTTCCTTTCTCCTTTCTGATGTTTGTTTGCTCTGTTTCTGTCAGGTGCTCGTGGAGTTGGGTTGGAGCTACCCGAGGATTTCCGAGTCGACGCCCTGACGGATGTGTGCACCCAGCTGCGGGAGCATGGACAGCAAGCCTGCCTCGCCATCCGAGATGCCGCTCGAGCGCTGACGCTACTACACCAGCGGTTGCTTGTGGGTAGGCCGGTTCCGCCAACTCTTGGTGGCCTCCTGCAAGTTTTCCTTGGTGAAGGCGATCCCCTCTAGGAGTATACTCTTGCGCAGACCGAGTGCGGAGCCAAGATCGCTATTCAATTTTCCCTGTCGCACGGCGTCTCGGGTGACTTTGACAAGGTGTATTCGGGACTTCCCCGGGACGAGCTAGGAAAAAAGGTAGCGCTCCGACCCTTTGGTGATCAGGCGGAGAGGCTTGCGAAAATGCTTTCCAGAGTAGTTTCCCGTGGCCGTGGTACAAAGCCTGCTGCTAGTGGAGCTACCTCCGGTAAGTCGATAGTTCCTTAGGATGGGTGCTGCTTTATCTTCTGTATGCCAGTTTGTAATGAACTTTGGGAAGCATCCCATACTTTTGTTGTTTCATCGAAGCATTTTAAAAGTGTCAGCATGTATCGTGCCTTACTTTGTATTCTCCCGATGGGAGTAGCCCCCTGGCACTCGAAGATATATTTGTTGTCATTCGTCGAGTGGGGTGCAGCTTTGTCACTAAGACTCCTTTGTTCTTTGCATGTTGTAGATTCTGGCGGTGGCTCGTCGAGCGGTGTTTCTCTGTCGACTGAGCCGCTGATAACTGATGCGAGCATTCTTGCCACGCTCCGTGGCCGTGTCGCGGATGGTGAACGCAAGCTCAAGGCTTTGCAAGGTGTGGCGTATGTCGCCAAGTCCAAGCAAAAACTTGTCGCAGATCGCGATCAGTTTGTGATGGAGGAGATGGCAAACGTGGCGAAGAGTATGTTGTGTAAGCCCCGCAAGCCCCCGAGTATTTTTCGGTGTTGTACTGACTTGCGGTCTTAGCATGTGTCCTTTCTTGTACAGTTGTTGAGGCCGATGGATCTTGCGAGGGTCATTGGGTGGACAATCGTGTGGCTTCCGAGTCGATCAGTTCCAACTTTCATGTGAGCAACTTCTGGTCTGATCGCAACAGGCGCTTTGTTCTGGCTACGCTTCAGTATCGGGTGAGTCAGGCGCAGCTTTTTGTTGAATCTTGTCGGGAGGCTCTTTCCTCAGTTCATCGGGCGTTTTATCCTTTGGATGTTGTTCCCGATAAACTGAGTGGCCTGCTAAGGATGTTTCGTCGGGTGGAGGATGTCCGCGAGTGCTTGTGCCAGCAGCTAATTTGTGGCGCTCAGGTGACCCTTGCCTTTGTGCGACTATGGCATTCCGGCGTCAACTTTAACTCCATGGCGCAACTTCCCGACACTCGAGGAGCACCTATGGACTTCGTTCCGCACTACGAAGTTGTGCGACCAGCGGCTGAGCGGATTGTTCGACTAACTGGTGCGGAGACAGAGCAATTGCTTCGGGAGGCTTCCTCGCGGCGGTAGATCTGTGTATTTTTAAGGTATATGTACCTTGTAAATTTGTTTGAGGTGTTTTTAAGGTGTATACCTTGTAACCTTGTACAGATATTTGAGCGTGGTCACCCGAAAATTGTTTATGCTAGTATGGTGTAGCCCCTGTGTGTTAGCATGTGAACAAAGTAAATTGGACGGAAGTAGTCGATTGTGTCTATGGTTGAGAAACCATGTTTTTGTATTGTGATGACTGAAAAATTATGTGTTTTGCTCGGGTTACAATCTGGCTGGAGCAGCCTTATTTCTTGCGAGTAAGGGAGTAAATCCTACGGGTAAAACTTGTGGAGGTGCGCCACGTTCCACCGGTTGGAGTAGATGCCGCCTGTCTTCGGATTCTTCAAGCGGTAGGCGCCCACTGGGAAGACTTCGTGTATGATGAAGGGTCCTTCCCATGGTGGCTCTAGCTTGTGTCCCTCCTTTTGCTTGAGTCGCAATACCAGGTCACCTACCACGAAAGATCTGTGGCGTATGCGGCGACTTTGGTGATAGCGCAACGATTGCTGATAGACTGCGGATCTTGCGAGTGCGATGTCCCTGATCTCATCCAGCGCGTCCATGTGTTCTGCGAGTGCCTTGTTGGAGGTTTATTCGATGTACACAACGACTTGTGGGGCGTTGAACTTGACGTCCTCGGGTAGCACGGCTTCAGCTCCGTATACCATGAAGAATGGCGTGTAGTTTGTCGATCAATTTGGTGTTGTTCGCAGGCTCCATAATACCGATGGTGGTTATTCAGCCCAATGCCGTGTTGCTGGGTGTAGCTGAGTGAGAAGCCGCTTCTTTAGGCCAGCCGAAACTAATCTGTTGGATCGTTCGACTTGGACGTTAGTTTGCGGGTGAGCTACCGAGGCGAACCTGAGAGTTATCCCCTTTTCCTTGCAGAAGTCCTGGGTTTCTTTGGCTGTGAAGTTGGTCCCATTATCTGTGATGATATTGTGTGGGACACCGAACCTGCACACGATGGAGTCGAGGAATCTCACGGTGCACTTGGCGTTCTGCGACGTGACTGGCATGGCCTCTATCCATTTTGTGAATTTGTCGACTTCTACCAGCAGGTGGGTGTATCCTCCGGGTGTTGATTTCCGCTGCGGTCCAACCATGTCTATCCCCCATTGATCAAAGGGCTAGGAGATGGGGATCATGCGGAGCTCTGTGGCCGGTTCATGTGGCTTGGGCGCGAACTTCTGGCAGGCGTTGCATCTCTTGACGAGATCTTTGGCGTCTATGGCTGCCGTGAGCCAGTAGAATCCTGCTCGAAAGGCTTTCCCCACGATCGCTCTCCAGCTTGCGTGATGCCCGCAGTCGCCTTGGTGTATGTCACGGAGCAGTTCCTTGCTATCCTCGGGTGCGATACACCTATGGACTACTCCTAATATACTTTGCTTGTATAGTTCTCCTTTGATTACCCGAAAAGATTTGTTGCGTTGCACTATCTGTCTAGCCTCGCAAATGTCTGCTGTGAGCTGCTTGTTGGACAGCTACTCGAGGCATTTCTACGTCCAGGTTGGCTCGACCAGAAAGACTTGCCTTGAGATGTTATGGATGAGCTCAATGAGGGAGATTTGCTGGCTGGTTTCTGTTTCTGCTGCTGCGGGTGTCTCTGCTTGCTTTTTGACCTTGACTGATCTTTTGCTTATTTTTTCGAAGTAGATTCCTGGTGGAACAAGGGCGTTTGTGGACCCTATGTTCGCCAGTCTGTCTGCTTCTTCGTTGCTTGATCGTGCGATATTCTTCAGGTCGCATCCCTTGAAACTTCCTTCGAGTAGGTTGTACATGTCGCGATAAGAGATCATATTACCCGCAACAGCGTCACACTCCTTCATCGTCTACTGCACGATAAGATTGGAGTCTCCGTATATCATCAGTCGAGTGGCTCCGCAAGTGATTGCCATTTTCATTTTGATGTTGGATCGTCGGGGGGGGGGGGGGGATCAAGTCATAGGACATACTGGAGCTTGTGTCCTCTTGGCGATATAAGGATTACTCCGGCTCCATCTCCTTCGTTTCTCTTCGACCCGTCGAAGTACATTATCCAAGAGCTTGTGTACTCGAGTGGCCCTGGGTTTGCAGCTCTGTCCACTCGGAGAGAAAATTTGCTACTGCATGGGACTTTAGAGCGTTACACCCTGTGTATATGATGTCCCTGGTGCCTAGATCGATGCTCCACTTCGCAATTCTTCCGGATGCCATGGGATTATTCATGATTGTACCGAGTGATGCGTCGTTTAGCACCGTGACGGTATGCTCCTAGAAGTAATGTTTGAGCTTGCGGGTTGTGAAGACCACTCCATACGCGAGTTTCTGATAGTGGGGGTATTGCTGTTTGCACGGTGATAGTACCTCGCCGAGGTAATAGATTGTTCTCTGTACACCGTGTGTCTTTCCCTCCTCTGGCCGCTCGACCACAAGTACTGTGCTCACCATTTGATTTGTTGCGGCTAGGTATAGGTACAGGGCCTCCCTTTCCTGAGGTGTGGCTAGTATTTTCTTGCTCTGGAGTACCTTTTTCAAGTTGATGAACGCTTGCCTTGCTTCAGGTGTCCACTCGAGCTTGTTAGTTTTCTTCAGCAGTTTGTAGAAGGGGAGCACTTTCTCACCTAACCTTGCGATGAATCTGCTGAGGGCTGCCAATCGCCCTGCGAGCTGCTGCACGCTGCGAAGGTTGGTTGGTTCTTTCATCATCAAGATCGCCTGAATCTTTTTTGGGTTGGCTTCGATTCCTCGGGTAGAGACTAGGTAGCCGAGGAGTTGTCCTGCAGGAACTCCAAAGACGCACTTTGTCGGGTTGAGCTTGATTCTGTACGCATTGAGGGCGTCGAATGTCTCCCTGATGTCCTCGAGGAGTGTGTCCTCCACTCGAGTATTGATGACGATGTCGTCAACGTACACTTGTACGTTCTTGCCAATGAGCTTGGCGAGGCATTTTCATGCAGCGCTGATATGTTGCGCCTGCGTTTTTTAGCCCGAATGGCATTGTCGTGTAGCAGTATACACCATGTGGTGTGATGAATGTTGTCTTCTCCTTGTCCTCTTGCTCCATCTTGATCTGATTATAACCTGAGTAGGCATCCAGGAAGGAAAGGCGTTGACAACGTGCTGTAGAATCCATGATCTGGTCAATCCATGGTAATGGGAAGTTATTATTGGGCAGTGTTTGTTCAACAACGTGTAGTCGATACACACGCGAAGGATGTCAGTATTTTTGTTCGGGACCAGCACCGGGTTTGCTAACCAGGTGGATATTTTGATTTCCCTGGTGAACTTGGAGGCTAGTAGTCTGTTCACCTCTTCTCCGAGTGCTTTCTGTTTTGGCTCGGAAAAGCATCAAGTGGTCTGTTTGACTGGCTTGGCATCTTTAGAAACTTCAAGTGAGTGCTCGGCAAACTCCCTGGGTATCCCTGGCATATCTGAGGGCTGCCAGGCAAAAATCTCCCAGTACTCACGGAGGAGTTCGACGAGCGCGCCTTCCTATGCGGATGATAGGGTAGCGGACACGATCGCCGTCTTCGCAGATTTTGTCAGGTGCACTTGATGCTTTCGAGTGTAGCTGGTTGGGATAAACTCGAGTTCTGGGGCGTTCTTTTTGGTGAGTGGCTTCACGGAGTTCTTCGTGGCTTTTGCCAACTCTTCTAGCTTCTTTTGCATCCCTAAGGATTTCGCGATCTCGTTGAACTCGATGTCGGACTTGTCTGACTTTTGGAAGTCGTTGTTTGTGGTTATCGTGCCATATTCCCCTGAGAGTTTGAACTTGAGGTAGGCGTAATGGGGTACTGCCATGAATCTTGCGAACGTTGTTCGGCCGAGAATGGCGAGGTACTGTGATGGCCAGTCGACTACCTCGAAGTCGAGGAATTCTCTCTTGTAATTTTTCGGGTCTCCGAGTATCACCTCCAAGTTGATTGTTCCGAGTGGCCGGACTGCTTTCCCTGGTACTATCCTGTGGAAGAATGTTTCTGATTCCGCGAGTCCGTCCAGGTTCTTGTTCATCTTACAGAGTGTGTCCGCGTATATGATGTTGATTTCGCTGCCACCATCCATGAACACCTGGGCTCGGTCGTGGTTGCCTATTTGCGCCTGGATGACGAGCGCTGTGTGTCAAGGTCGATACATCCGTGGAGGGTGGTCCTCTTTGGAGAAGGTTATCGACTGCTCTGACATCTTCAGGTATTCAGTCGTGGATGGTGGAGCCTGTACTGCCATGTTAACTTGGCGTGTGTTTGTCTTCTGGACTCTGCAGGACGGGCATACCTTCTATATCATACCCAGGAGCCCATGTGGGTTCGCGTACCCGTTAGCTCCCTGGTTTGTGGAGGGTGGCGCTGGTAGCGCGGCTAGCGCCACGTTCTGGTGTCCTGGTGGAGGCAGGGCTGGCGGTTGGTATCCGTTAGCTCCTCCTGGGAGTTGCGGGTATCCTTGGCTGATGGCGGCCCTATGCTTTTTCGCGTACGCCTCGTGGATATCTTAGAAATTTTGGCAGTCTTTGAGGAGGTGAGTGGCCTTGGTTTTCCCCGTGCGCTTATCTGTAAAAGATGTAGCGAGCAGTATTTGTCAAGGTCTTCCTCGGGAGTTTTACCATGTGGTTTTGGTTTCTAGTCGTGATTTCCGCGGGATCCGCCGTCACGATTTCTTGTGAACTCCGTCGCCACTAGTTTCGATTGATCATCATGGTTGTAATGTTTCCTCTTCCTCCTTTGGCGGTCGCTGTTGCGATCTTCATCAGGCGCGGGTGAAGAGGCCTTCTCGTTGCGCAGGGACTCTTCGCCGTTAGCCCATATGTCCGCTATCGCCATCAGTTCTCCGATTGTTTTGGGCGCATCTCGTCCCAGTTCCTCTCGAAAGGCGGCGCGTCGAGAGCCTTTGGTGAAATTTTCGACTGCGGCCTCTTTTGACATATTTCCCGCCGTGTTCTTGAGTGTGGTCCACCCCTGGATGTACTAGCGGGTAGACTCGCCGCTCTTCTGCTTGCAGGCCCGCAGTTCCTCGATAGATGCTGACCGCTTGTACGTCGCCTGGAAGTTCTTCTGGAAGTCACGGGTGAGATCGTCCCAGGATCCATAGTGCACACGTCGTATTCCTTCGAGCCAGCTATGGCAGAGCCTACGAGGTGTAGGTTTAGGTACTGCATGGCGGTTGTCTTGTTTCCGCATTGGCATTTCACCGCGGTAAGATAGTTTGAAAGCCACGACTTGGGCTCCTGCGAGCCGTCGTACTTCGGGACCTCTGTTGTGAGCTTGAATATTTTGGGCATCGGTGCTTTGCGGATGCTACGGTGAAGCACATTGCGCCGCATGCTTCCTCGTCAGAGGAGGTGGACGGCCATCGGGCGCGGTTCCTGCGGGCTCAAGTTTTGTCGACCTTGCTCTGCGCGATTTCTCCACGCGCGTCATATTCAGTGCAGTCGCGATTGTCCTCCTGCCGCGGTTCCCTGCTGCGGTGTCGCGATCGTCTTCCGTGGTGCTGTGGGCTGCTGTCACGATTTCGCGGGCTATCGTCGTCGCTACGTGGGCTGTCGCCACGGCGCATGGCTTCTTTTCCTCTGGAGCGGCGAGGTGACACCCTGTCTCCCCTTTTAGGCGACATGCTCTCGCGTCTGCGAGGTGTTTTGTCCACCCGAGGGGTTTTGTCAGCCTCTGGAGTTGTCGCGTGCCTGCGGTTTTGGGCGGCGATTCTTGCAGCGGCCATGCCTAGCCCTCTTTGGACTTGTCGGTGTTGCTCCGCGCGGGGGTCGTTTTTGGGCGGCTGGCTCGCCTGTAAGTACGCGGCGGCTGCAAGGACCGCTGCAGCGGGGGTCGTCGGGTGTACGTTGCCCTCCTCATTGACGTGCATGAGGGATGTCTCGAGGGACTTGCTGATTCTGCTGAGGGACTCGTGATCCAGGCGAGCAGTCTTCAAGAAATATTTCTTCTTCGGGCGTTGGTTAGCCGCACGGTACGCACTCGAGGCTTCTGTCGCTTGCTTCCGCTGCTCCAAATCCTTGTGGGCTTCTTGCAGTTGTCAGACAGTTCGCAGCAGGTGGTAGTGGTACGCCACCAGGTCCTCTTGAGTGGACGTGGGTGGTATTGGTTGGCCCGAATTTATTGCCGCTTTCGTTGTGAGCCATGCGGCTCGCGAAACTTTGATGCGCTCTCGCGCTTCTTTTCTCCCCTCCGTTTCCTTGGGTCCTTCGCCTGAATCTGCCATGCAGACCTGAGCCAGATATTGCGCATGAGTACCAGGCGTAGATTGGCGGTTTCTACAGAATTTGGAGGGCTCCTCAGTCGCGATCGTGTGGAAATCGCGTGTGTTGTGGCGGACGGAGCTGCTGCTGGGTGTTGGGTCGCGACCAGCGTCGTTAGATGGAGACTCGAAGGCCGTCGGGCTTGAGACGGACCCTGAGTCCGATTCGCCGAGTCCGATCTGGTCGGGGAAGCGCATGATCCCTGCCTTGTTGGCGTGGAAGTGGAAGCTGCCGAATGTTAGGCTGGCGCTTTTCTCGAGTCCGCTGAACGATGGACGCGATTCCGGCGAGTGGTGCGCGTAGATGAGCGACCCGAAGCGGATCGGATCTGTTGGATTCGATGATCCAGGGCTCCAACTGAAGCTTGGCGATGACGAGGCCGAAGATGCCGTGGATCGAGGGCATGCCGCTCCCACAGACGACGCCAATTGTCGATTAGTCATCTCGACAAGTCTCTTGGATGATCCGGTAGGGTTTGTATTAAGAGAACGAATAGGCGCTGGCGACAATCGTCGGCTAACAGGAGGTGTAACATCCCAAGTCTGAAAAATAGCCTTTAGAATGTTTGATCCCTGTTATTTTATGTTTTGCATCATGGCATCATGTTGATTGCATTTGTTTTGTTTGCTTCCCATTTGTTTTCCAACTGTTTTCAGTTGTTTTCCTTTGTTTTCTATTTGAATTTCAAACAAAAATTCAAACCTTTTGTTTCATCCTTGTGATGTTACAATTTCCAAATGAATATTTCAAAATAAAACAATTATTTGTTTCCATTAAAGTGTGATTCCAAACTATTGTTTTATTTCTATAAAATGCATCCAATAATCAAACCCTTTTCAAATTCAATTTGTTTTCCATTTGAAATTCCAAACTTCACAAACCAAATATGTTTTCCAATCAATTTTTCATGTACTTTCCAAATATAAATTTTGTTTGCTGTTTTGAATAATTTAAATTGCTGAAAACAACTGTTTCTTGTTTATTGCATTTAAAATTGCCAAAATAATAACTTGCTCATTTTAAAACCAATTTCCACAAATGAAATATGTTTTCCATGCAAAATTAAACCCTCTTTCCAAATATAAATTTTGTTTCATTGTTTGAATAATTAAAATTGCCTAAACAATTTAATTCTTGTTTAATTCAATTAAAAAATTGTTTAATATTGTTTAATTCATAATTAAATAATCCTAAGTCCAATTTCAAAATGTGAAACATGTAATCCAACTAAAATTTGACAACCTTCTCAAATATAAATTTTGTTATTTGTTCTGCACACTTTAACTTGATGAAAACAATAATTGTTTGTGTGACATGTTTAAGTAACCAAATTTTCCAAACTTAATAAATAATTCCTAAATTTGTTTTATTCCTTTTCCTTTGCATCTATTATTGTTATTGTTGTTTTGTTGTTATCATCATGCATGCATCATGCTAACAACTCTCACATAATAATTAATTGTAACTCATTTGTTTCCACTTATTTCAATGGATCTTTTCCATATGCAATCCAATTGCATATGGGTCCAATTAAATTGTGTTATCTTGTCAAGTAGTTTATTCTGATGCATTTATTAACATGACATGCATCATCCCATGTTTGTGCACCTATGCCATGATAATGATTGTTTATCTTTCTGCATTGTTTGTTTGCTTCTTCTCGGATATACGACGACGTTGAGACCGACGATACTTTCGACACCCTTTCTAAGGAGTTAGCTCAGTACCAGGCTACTGGGTTTTGCAGGCAAGTTATCACTCACATGAACCATCGTGTTCCTTTCAACATTGGTTACCGATACTTTCCGTTGTTCTTTTCTGCTAGCCTTAGTAGTAGTTGTTCTGTTACGAACCCATCACATGAATCCCCTAAACCTGATATTGCCTCATCTCCCGTCCTACAACCCATTGTTTGAGCCAGTGTCTTACTAGCATGCTTAGGTTGTTTTGCTCGAGTCTGTTACCCGTTACTTTCAGTTACTATTTTCATTATGTTCTGGGGGCTCGATGTTAATCAATCAATCAATCATGCTAATGTTATTATTGTTAAATAATAATTTGATGATAAGACACCGGCAGGAGGCCCTTTGTGGTTTTGAGGCCTGCTAGTGTCGACCCTAATAGGAAAAGGGTCTTGTCTACTGATCCATGATGAGCGCACTACCCGCATGTGGGAAGCGAGTATGGGCGCCCCCCTCAATTTGACCCGATTCGCATCTCGTCCAAATCGCCTCATTTAGTTCGGGTTTTCCATTTGCTGCATGCATGATCTTGCGAGCCCTTGGCGCCCGGGTGGAACTTTCGTAGTCGGCATATAGGGGGACACGGTCTTAGAGTGCTATGAGGGTCCCTTTTCTTCGGGGCTCGATTAGCCGTGCGCCCAAGGTGCTTTGGGCTTGATGCGAAGAAGGGTTGGATTGTGTAGAGTACCTCGCTTGGTGGGGTGATCTCCCATCTGGCGGGCTATTCTTGCGTGTACGGCTAAATTGGTGCAACCCTGCAGGGATAATCTTCTCGAGAAGCCGTGTTTTCCGCGGTTATGGATTACTTGGTGAAAGTACTGGCTAACAAGTACTCAGGACAACTTAAACATAATGATCAAACATGTTACACCCAATGATTAATAACTTGACTAGTAATAGGTTGATGACACAATAACTTGATTCACCTTTAATACAACTGTGTGAGTTATCCTCGGATTGCTTCTTTGGATAAGGGGCGAGATCCAGGATGGGTTTGTTTGAAGCTATCTTTCAGTTGGTTACAATCCTCGATCTTATCTCCTTTCTGTTAGCCGGAAGTGGTAGAATCTCTGTAGTTGGTTAGCGCAGCCAGTTGCAGCATCTTTTATATCCCTTTCCTTCCGTTGAACCCAAAGCATCTGTGCTTGGTGTTGACGGGTTACACTTTGGTGAAATGTGAGTCTTGCTTGCCAGTACGTTGGTGTACTGACCCCTTTGGGGCTGTGGTTTACGCAGACGACGTTTCCGAGGATCTACATGGTGGCTACTACGTGGAGTATGACGACGAGGCTGCTGACGAGTAGATAGCGGACCCGGGCAGGATCCGAGACTTCGTGGATGGGCTCCGTCTTTTCGTTCCCGGCCTCTTAGGCCTATTTGGTTCTTGTCTGTACTCAGACATGTTGAATGCTTCCGCTGTATTGTAATGATGTATTGTTGGGGCATGTGCCCTCTGAATGATTGTATTTGCTATCTCTGCTCTAATGAGAGCCATTTGCAACTTATTTCAATCTTTTGTGTCGTAGAGATCTGTTGTGATATCACTTGTTAAACGCCGTTGACGTACCATGTGTGTATGGTTTGAAGTACGTCGACGGAAGTGCCTGTGATCTCTAGTGGATAGTTTACATCGACGATGGAATAGCAGAGCTTGTGTTGTCGCGCATAAGCGCAGGCCTACCAGGAAGCTGGGACGTGGGAGCAGTTATGCCCCATAATCCAAGCATCTGCTATCCAGTTCGTACGGTGAGTATCCCCTAGAAGTCAGGGTGCGACAAATGGTATCAGAGCCTGTCTGCCTGTAGGATCCCTTTTTACTGGTCGCAGTTGAGTCTAGAAACTATTTTGTAGCTATATAGGAAAAATGAAACGTGAGAGTAGGAATTCTGTTCTTTTTCTTCTTTCCCCACCCACCCTCCCTTTTCTGGTAAGGAAGTGTAACGTTGATTTTTCCCTTCTCATCTAAACTTTCAAGTTAGGATTTCACGAATTCTGGTTTCTCTAGGATGGTTATATCTACTAGACCATAGGAATGGAGGTGGTTGTGACATGATTTATCACGTTGCCTACTCATGATTGAGAACGGAGGCGTGTAAGCCCCGGAAGCAGATCCTCTGTTCCTTAAGCAGTAGATATTTATCCTATAGAAGCCCGGATGGGTTTTTCCGTAGTACCTCAGGAGTTTTGATCTCGTTTTCCCCGATGTTGATATCCTGTTCTTATCAACATTCTTTTCGTCCGTTGAAATCTTGTTGTTTCCACTTCAATTCTTCTACCGGAGTCTAATCAAGTTTCCCCGTTCATTTGCTAAACTCTATTCCAGCTAAAGTGTTGTTTGATACCGGAGCATCACATTCTTTCGTGTCAAAAATCTTTGCCACAACAAACTACCTAATTCTGGTTCCGCTAAGCAATCAAATCTCTGTTCACTCCCCGGGATCTCAAATGTTGACTTCCAAGATAAGTAAAACAATCCAATTCTAATGAGAGGCCACATATTCCTCGTTACTCTCATGTTGCTGATTCTGACATTGATATCATCATTGGTGTTACATTGATGTCAATAACCCTGTTCCACCCTCATTACAGATAGTCTATTCTCCAAATGAATCAAATTCTATCAAGCTATACACCCTTGATACAAAAACCTCTCCCTCTATTTGAAAATGTTCCGGTGGTTTGCTAATTCCCTGACGTCTATCCAAGGTGCACGATGTGTTTCACGTGTCAAAGCTCAAGAAGATCTTCCCAAGAAGTTTCCGGACCTTTTCTTTTCTCCGTAGGAATCTCGGGGCGCGATTCCTTCAAGGGGGGGCGTTTTGTAACATCCCAAGTCTGAAAAATAGCCTTTAGAATGTTTGATCCCTGTTATTTTATGTTTTGCATCATGGCATCATGTTGATTGCATTTGTTTTGTTTGCTTCCCATTTGTTTTCCAACTGTTTTCAGTTGTTTTCCTTTGTTTTCTATTTGAATTTCAAACAAAAATTCAAACCTTTTGTTTCATCCTTGTGATGTTACAATTTCCAAATGAATATTTCAAAATAAAACAATTATTTGTTTCCATTAAAGTGTGATTCCAAACTATTGTTTTATTTCTATAAAATGCATCCAATAATCAAACCCTTTTCAAATTCAATTTGTTTTCCATTTGAAATTCCAAACTTCACAAACCAAATATGTTTTCCAATCAATTTTTCATGTACTTTCCAAATATAAATTTTGTTTGCTGTTTTGAATAATTTAAATTGCTGAAAACAACTGTTTCTTGTTTATTGCATTTAAAATTGCCAAAATAATAACTTGCTCATTTTAAAACCAATTTCCACAAATGAAATATGTTTTCCATGCAAAATTAAACCCTCTTTCCAAATATAAATTTTGTTTCATTGTTTGAATAATTAAAATTGCCTAAACAATTTAATTCTTGTTTAATTCAATTAAAAAATTGTTTAATATTGTTTAATTCATAATTAAATAATCCTAAGTCCAATTTCAAAATGTGAAACATGTAATCCAACTAAAATTTGACAACCTTCTCAAATATAAATTTTGTTATTTGTTCTGCACACTTTAACTTGATGAAAACAATAATTGTTTGTGTGACATGTTTAAGTAACCAAATTTTCCAAACTTAATAAATAATTCCTAAATTTGTTTTATTCCTTTTCCTTTGCATCTATTATTGTTATTGTTGTTTTGTTGTTATCATCATGCATGCATCATGCTAACAACTCTCACATAATAATTAATTGTAACTCATTTGTTTCCACTTATTTCAATGGATCTTTTCCATATGCAATCCAATTGCATATGGGTCCAATTAAATTGTGTTATCTTGTCAAGTAGTTTATTCTGATGCATTTATTAACATGACATGCATCATCCCATGTTTGTGCACCTATGCCATGATAATGATTGTTTATCTTTCTGCATTGTTTGTTTGCTTCTTCTCGGATATACGACGACGTTGAGACCGACGATACTTTCGACACCCTTTCTAAGGAGTTAGCTCAGTACCAGGCTACTGGGTTTTGCAGGCAAGTTATCACTCACATGAACCATCGTGTTCCTTTCAACATTGGTTACCGATACTTTCCGTTGTTCTTTTCTGCTAGCCTTAGTAGTAGTTGTTCTGTTACGAACCCATCACATGAATCCCCTAAACCTGATATTGCCTCATCTCCCGTCCTACAACCCATTGTTTGAGCCAGTGTCTTACTAGCATGCTTAGGTTGTTTTGCTCGAGTCTGTTACCCGTTACTTTCAGTTACTATTTTCATTATGTTCTGGGGGCTCGATGTTAATCAATCAATCAATCATGCTAATGTTATTATTGTTAAATAATAATTTGATGATAAGACACCGGCAGGAGGCCCTTTGTGGTTTTGAGGCCTGCTAGTGTCGACCCTAATAGGAAAAGGGTCTTGTCTACTGATCCATGATGAGCGCACTACCCGCATGTGGGAAGCGAGTATGGGCGCCCCCCTCAATTTGACCCGATTCGCATCTCGTCCAAATCGCCTCATTTAGTTCGGGTTTTCCATTTGCTGCATGCATGATCTTGCGAGCCCTTGGCGCCCGGGTGGAACTTTCGTAGTCGGCATATAGGGGGACACGGTCTTAGAGTGCTATGAGGGTCCCTTTTCTTCGGGGCTCGATTAGCCGTGCGCCCAAGGTGCTTTGGGCTTGATGCGAAGAAGGGTTGGATTGTGTAGAGTACCTCGCTTGGTGGGGTGATCTCCCATCTGGCGGGCTATTCTTGCGTGTACGGCTAAATTGGTGCAACCCTGCAGGGATAATCTTCTCGAGAAGCCGTGTTTTCCGCGGTTATGGATTACTTGGTGAAAGTACTGGCTAACAAGTACTCAGGACAACTTAAACATAATGATCAAACATGTTACACCCAATGATTAATAACTTGACTAGTAATAGGTTGATGACACAATAACTTGATTCACCTTTAATACAACTGTGTGAGTTATCCTCGGATTGCTTCTTTGGATAAGGGGCGAGATCCAGGATGGGTTTGTTTGAAGCTATCTTTCAGTTGGTTACAATCCTCGATCTTATCTCCTTTCTGTTAGCCGGAAGTGGTAGAATCTCTGTAGTTGGTTAGCGCAGCCAGTTGCAGCATCTTTTATATCCCTTTCCTTCCGTTGAACCCAAAGCATCTGTGCTTGGTGTTGACGGGTTACACTTTGGTGAAATGTGAGTCTTGCTTGCCAGTACGTTGGTGTACTGACCCCTTTGGGGCTGTGGTTTACGCAGACGACGTTTCCGAGGATCTACATGGTGGCTACTACGTGGAGTATGACGACGAGGCTGCTGACGAGTAGATAGCGGACCCGGGCAGGATCCGAGACTTCGTGGATGGGCTCCGTCTTTTCGTTCCCGGCCTCTTAGGCCTATTTGGTTCTTGTCTGTACTCAGACATGTTGAATGCTTCCGCTGTATTGTAATGATGTATTGTTGGGGCATGTGCCCTCTGAATGATTGTATTTGCTATCTCTGCTCTAATGAGAGCCATTTGCAACTTATTTCAATCTTTTGTGTCGTAGAGATCTGTTGTGATATCACTTGTTAAACGCCGTTGACGTACCATGTGTGTATGGTTTGAAGTACGTCGACGGAAGTGCCTGTGATCTCTAGTGGATAGTTTACATCGACGATGGAATAGCAGAGCTTGTGTTGTCGCGCATAAGCGCAGGCCTACCAGGAAGCTGGGACGTGGGAGCAGTTATGCCCCATAATCCAAGCATCTGCTATCCAGTTCGTACGGTGAGTATCCCCTAGAAGTCAGGGTGCGACAGGAGGGCACGATTTACCCAGGTTCGGGGCCCTCGTAGAGGTAAAACCCTTACTCCCGCTCTTTGATATCCCACAAGTATAGGGGATCGTGTGTAGCCTTTTCGATAAGTAAGAGTGTCGAACCCAACGAGGAGGTAAAGGTAGGATAAATATTCTGCAAGTTCAATCAACCACTAATACAACTCTACACACACTAAACTTTTGCATTATCTAGGAAACAAAACTAGAGCAATAATACGGGTAT
The DNA here is from genome assembly GCA_028641055.1 of Alopecurus myosuroides. Lineage (NCBI taxonomy): Eukaryota > Viridiplantae > Streptophyta > Magnoliopsida > Poales > Poaceae > Alopecurus > Alopecurus myosuroides. The sequence goes on along the minus strand of CM054063.1, from coordinate 8,293,319 downwards.
GAGAGATAGCTTTGCAAGATAATAAATACAAGAAAGTAAATGTTAGTGCTGCAACAATAAAATATACTAAGTAACCATAAACTAACAGTACCATGAGTGTGAAAAGTGGTCGTAATTGTGGTGGCTTTGTCCAAGATTAATTAGCAAAGATATCGTGTTCATTGTCTTCGATGCAGTTTTCTATGTGGAAGAGGCAAAGCTAACAAGGTCTCACTATCCAATGATATCAAGTACTTATGATTGGAACTCTAGCAAACATCTGTAACTACTAGAAGATCATTAAGGTAAAAATACCCAACCATAGCCTTAAGTTAATGGTCCTTTTACTCCCATACGTGCAACTAACCGGTTTGAGTCCTTAGGTTTCTGTCACTCTGGCAGAACTACGCCCCTTCCCTTGCACATACTACTAACCCTATGGTGTTGGTCCAAGCGTGCACAAATATAATGGACATCAAAGGACAGTACCATATCAACATACAGCTCTAATGAACTAAAGACATTCAACCAAGAAATCAAAAGACAAATAAACTACACAAACATGACATAGATCATAGGATAAATATTATAGCATCAAACCATGTTTACATAGGACAGTACAGAGGTTTGTGGGAGGATGAACCACTAAATACAAGGAGGAGATGATGATGGAGGTGTTGGTGAAGGCGGCATCATGGCGGAGAGGATGGAGAAACGGCAACACGTGAGGTGCAGGGCGGCGCCGGCGGCGCAGGGGGCTCCTCCTGCGCCGGCCGGCCATCATGGGGGAGCGCCGCCCCTTAGCCCGCTTCCTCCTTGGCTTATTGGTGTTGTAGATGAGCTCTCCCCCATGGAGATGAGACCATGGGGGAGGCAAAATTCGTGGCTTTTGGTGGCTGACCAAGAATTAGGGTTTTCCTTTCCTTATATGTGATGGGACAATGCTCCCCGACCATCTGATGGATGGCCCCTTGATGCTTGCGTTGGGAGACCCTAAGAGGAGGGTGTGATGAGCACAACGGTAGGAATTTTCCCCTTAGTTAAGAACCAGGGTCATCAATCCAGTAGGATAAAGAGGACCTTCGGAAGGTTGATGCCACTGACGGTGGTGTTGGCGCTTCACCGGTGCCAGCAACAACGTGGAACCTACACACAACACAACCAAAATACATTGCCCCAACGGTACAGTGAGGTTTTCAATCTCACCGGTCTTGCTGAAAACAAAGATTAGACGTATAGTGTGTAAAACAGTGTATGGTTGCAGTAAGTAAAGAAAGCAGGAAATTGTTGTGGTTTGTTTGACAATATGGAAAAAATGGACCGGGGTTCATAGTTTCACTAGTGGTGTCTCTCCATAAAAGATAACATGTTGGGTGAACAAATTACAGCTAGGCAATTGACAAATAGAGGTTGCAATGTAGTGCAAAATATGACATGAATATTACTATGATATTTAGTGCGGGCATTATAACAAAATACATAAACCGACATCCATCTGCATCTATTACTAATAATCCACCCTCAGGTTATCATCTGGACCCCCTTAGGTATTAAGTTGCAAGCAACAGATAATTGCATTAAACAAAGTGTGTAATGTAAGCAATGATTATGCACGCGGGCACTCACACCGCTGGTTTCTCCCTAATGGCAACAACACATCCTCCCCCTTCACGTTTCTGTCACTCGAGCAAGGCAACGAGGAAGCATGAACCCACTATCAAGCATAAATACTCCCTCTTGGAGTCACTAGCAACTACTTGGCCAGAGAAACCACTAGCAATGGAAAGCATGAAAGATCACAAATAACATATGCAATAAAGACTATAATCAACTCGGCATAAGGTCAATATTCATCGAATCCCAGCAAACACAACACATAGAGTTATATAAGACCAATCTCGATCATGATAGGCAGCTCACGAGATCTAAACATGGAGGCATATGAGGAGAAGACAACCATCTAGCTACAGCTACGAACCCCTAGTCCAAGGATGAACTACTCACGCATCACTCCGGAGGCAGGCATGGTGATGTAGAAGCCTCCGGTGATGATCTCCTCTCCGGCTGGGTGCCAGAAACAGCTTCAGAACCCCCCTTATCTAGGGTTGACGGTGACAGCGGCTGCAGAACTTTTTTGGGGATTTTGATCAGGTGTTTACGGTTTTCCATCCAGGGGGATTAAATAGGTGAAAGGGCAGAGGCGGTGGAGCTCTGGGGGCCCCACACCACCCCTTGGCGCGGCCAAGGGGGGCCACGCCACCCCATGGTGTGGGGCCCCTGATGCCCCTCTTCGTCTCCTCTTCGGTCTTCTGGATGCTTTCAGGGAAAATAGGACTTCCGCGCTTCGAACTTCCAATTCCGAGAATATTTCCAGAACAACTTTTCTGAAACTAAAAACAACAGAAAACAGGGAACTGGCTCTGTGGCATCTTGTCAATAGGCTAGTCCGTAAAATCGATAAAAATGACATAAAGAAGAGATAAAACATGTAGCAATTGGCATAATATCATCATGGAGCATCAGAAATTAGGGATACGTTTATGACATATCAAGCATCCCCAAGCTTAGTTCCTACTCGTCTTCGAGTAGGTAAACGATAAAACAATAATTTTTGAGGTGACATGCTACTAACATAAACTTGATCAATCTAATGTAAAAGCATATGCATGCTGAGATCATAAAACTTTAAACACATGCATGATAAATAAAACTTTAATAATAAAGCATAGTAATTTACTTTGCATCACGAAGGGTAACTCAAATAAAGGATCATGAATAATAATGCAAAGAAAGGTAAACGTTTGTTTTAGGTATAGAGAAAGCATGGCAAAGTGATATTTCGATAGTCCTTAAGAGTGGGGCAAAACATAAATGCCAGGACACCTTCAAAGTTCATGAGGAAGACTAGAACAAATAATTTAAGAACAAATGATATCACATCATGAAGTAATTATTGATGCTTATGGGACAAATGCACATAGAACTCAGAATGGCAAAAATGCTCTCTCAATTGTGCATAAAGTTAGAAGATGGAGACTCAACATAAAAGTAAAAGAAAGGCCCTTCGCAGAGGGAAGCAGGGATCAACTCATGTGCTAGAGCTTTTTATTTTATTAAACAGAGGTATTAAAAAGTTTGACACTCCTCCCATCCATCTTTCACAAACCATGGCTAACCGAATCCTCGGGTGCCTGCCAACAATCACATACCGTGGAGGAGTGTCTATATTTTAGGAGAGGTGTATGTTAAGGTCAACGAATGGTAAACAGACAATATATACAGTACGTCACAAGCCAACTGGATTCACAAGAGCTGCTCCCATAGTGAAGGACGCAACTGGTATAGAAGGTCATCCCTCTTTCTCTTTTGTTTACACAATTATGCTTTGAGTGATAAATCAGGGGCAAAAATAGTGAAGAGAATTTGTTTGTATTAATTTGGGGCTAGGCACCCCGCTGCCAGCTCTTCTATCATTTGGATAAGCGGGTGAAGCCACTAGTCCAGGGTGTGAAATCCAATCAACAAGTGAGATAAAGATTCTCTATTGACGTCCTCACGAGCAAAAACAAGAATACAAAACATGAGTAATTTTGAAGGTTTTAAAGGTAACACATGAGCAATTTACTTTCAACTGGCAGTTAAATACCACATGTAGGTAGGTATGGTGGACACAATGGGAAAAACTTTGGTTTAAGGGAGTTTGGATGCACGAGTAGAGCTCATACTCAGTACAGGTGGAGGCTAGCAGAAGACTGGGAGCGACAAATCAAGAGAGCATAAGAGCCATAATCATGCATAGCGACATAAGCATCATTAATTAAAACGTAAGCAGTATCACAAGTTCAAAAACTAAGTGTTCATGGAGGCTATTCGTGACTGGTTTTTAGTCATAAACATGGTGTGAGCATGCCCCAAGTCAACCAAATAAATCATTCGAAAGAGAATACCATGTATTGATGCTTTACTATGACAAGAACAATTCATGAATCTTTCAATACATAAACACTCTCAGCTATTTGAGGCTAATCATGCTACTCAATAAACACAAGGCTTTAAAACTAAAATAACATTTAGCATGGCATGAAAAAGTCCTGGCCACAGTTTATACAAGCTTCTACTAATACTGTTATAAATTCTACTTCAGGCAGCAGTTTTCTTTCTCCCAACAAGCACCATAAAAACCATGCTTTAACAAAAATACTCTTTATGATACAACAAGGAAACATGAGAGTACTCATATAATACTACTAAAACTAACAGCTCTGATAAGAGATGCCTGCAAAACATGAGCTAAATAAATGCAGCAGCTAGACAAAGATTAAGAATACAACGTATTCTCATGAAAAATCGGAGCGTGTCACTCCCCAATAAAAGAATGCTGGGGTCCAACCAAGATTATTGAAAAAGTAAAAACAAACTGAAAGAAAAAGGAAAACTGAAAACAAAAATAAAATATGCTCCAAGTAAAGCACATAAGGTGTGACCGAATAAAAATATAGTTTCACTAGAAGTGACCTCATAATTTCTTGATGAAGCAAGGGATGCCATGGGCATCCCCAAGCTTAGACGCTTGAGTATTCTTAGAATTTTCTTGTATGTACCACCGAGGCATACCCAATCTTAGGATTTTCACTCTTATTGATCACATCATATCATCCTCTTCTCTTGACCCTTGAAAACTTCCTTCACACCAAAATTCTCACAATCTTCATTAGCAACGTTAGTGCAATCGAAATAATAAACTCACATGGTTCAGTTTCAAAAGAAGATTAGCACTCAAAAACACATTAGCTACTGTGACAACTTATTTTAAAACTCTTTTTCTCAAAAGAACACCAAAAGAAAGAGATTAAGATACAAATGCAATAATTGGCAGAAATTTGTCAAAACAGAACAACAGGTAAAGATAGATTTTTTCAAAAATCTTCTGTTGCTCAAATCAAAAAGTGCTCTTCTAAGAAAAGTTGCGTATATAACGCAGGATTAAGCATAAAAAATCTCAGGTCATTTTGAAGTTTCTGTGATATTTAACGGAATTAACAGTGGATAGTAGAAATCTGCATGCGCAGAAATCCGAAATATAGTCCCAACTTTCCACTAGAGGCTTTACTTGGCTCAACAAAAACACAAAATAAAAGATACATCGGGGTTTCTAAGGAAATAGACAACACCCAGGTTCAAAGCACATAAAAGAAAAAAAAATCAGGTTGAAAATAGAGAAATTAAACAGGTTGTCTCCTGGTAGCGCTTTTCTTTAACACCTTTCAGCTAGGCATAAAAAAAATGGATTCACGTGTTTTCGAGTCAAGAAGATTCTCACATAAGGAATATGCATTAAGCAAAAGAGAGCATCAATAAGCAAGTATAAAACAAATTTAAGTCTAATCCAGTTCCTATACATAGGAATCTTGTAAAGAAATAAATTAAAGAAACTCAAAATAGAAATATAGGGAAGGTAGAACAAGAGAAACTTCAAAACTTTCAACAAAAACAGAGGTATTTTAGTAACATGAAAATTCCTGCAACCATATTTTCCTCTCTTTCTTAACAATTTCCAGTAGCATCATGAACAAACTCAACAACATAATTATCACATAAAGCATGTTTGTCATGGTCTAAAAGCACACAATTCATATCAAGCTCAAAAATAGTGGGATCAAAATTAAAAGTAAAGATCTCTTCTTTCCCAGTTTTAGCTATAGCAAAACAAGATGATTGATCAGTCTTAAAAGGTATAGGACATATTATAGCAATCCCATTTTCAGTAGGATTATAATTTATAACATCAAATAACATAGGTCCATCATCAAAAGCATTATCCAAGTAGCATGGATTATCTTTACCTACTAATAAAGGCATTAAGGTTTCTGTCAAAAATTTTGTCCAACACAAAATTACAGAATTTCCCTCCCACCAATCCCATATTACACCAAATTGCCATCATACCGGTTCGTCCAGGGAAATTACAAGGAGATTGCCACCGCCTGCCACGCCCGCGCCTCTCGCCAGTAACGTTGAAAAAAAGTAAAAGAAACGATTCCGATGAAAAAGTCACCGAGCGAGGCCTTGAAAGCAACTCGTGAGTCACGAGCGCACCGCCGACGGAATCTCACCGTGCCGCCACGGTCCCCACCCGTCTCTCCCATGTCACAGGGACCCCACGACACGTGTCTCCTGTTCCCCGTCGCCTGCGCGAACTGTGAAAGTCCCACCCCCGCGACGCGTAGGGGTCGGCGAGCTTGTGCTGGTACCGTGCATGTTCCAGGAATCCAGGTGGTGCCATCTAGGGCGCTTGCGTGGATCACTTGGGGGACGCTCGAGATGTTGCCATCTTGGTGACAGGACATGCTGGTCATGGTCATGGACTACAAAGTTGGAGCACAGCTCGCTAATGTTGACCTGCTCGATTACAGAGCTAGCTGCCTAACCGAGATGCAGTGCAGCCGCGCGTGAGACTGCAACTGAAAAGAAAACAAATCGTGTCTATGTACAGATGTCTGACAGTTGTGTGACTACAGCTCTGGAATCCCTTTTGTACCATTAAGCTTCTGCAGCTAACAGCTCAGTCTAACACCTTCTTCTATTAACTCCATTGGTCTCCATGTATGTGATAATTAAGCACTAATCAACATGCAATAGGGGTGATGTCAACAAAAGCACTTCATAATCTCATACTTGATTTTCATCATTTATGTAGGATGTTCTTTAAAGGGGGTAAGGAAGAGAAGCGCATACAATTATTTGATTGAGTACCCATATAACTTAGAGTTACGGTTAAACAAATATTGTTTAAAAAAACTTAGTGTTGGATTACCTTTGTAGATTTAGTATATCACTATCATATACTTCCTCTGGTTAATGTACTTTTTGAACAAATCTTTTCTATTCTTATATTTTACCTTTTTAAGTATTCAGATTTGGCATGGCAGATTGTACTATCAAGTTTTGATAACCGGGGTAGATCACCGGGAGGCCGACTAGGTTGATGGGCAAAGAAGAGAAATTGGTGAATGAACGAACTATTATTGAATCCTCAATGAGAAAAATCATGCCATGGCAAAAAAAAAGTTTAGATGTATTGCAAAGAAGTAGATAATTCTGTTAAGGTAGTAAACATTAGGTGACATATTGCTACAAGAAGTGTGACAGTTGTGCTATCGTTTCTTCACCATGTGATTTCTTCTTGGCAGATAATTTCTATTTTATAAGACAAGAAAAGAAGTTTTTTGCAGGAGGAATTGAAATTTGAGCTCTTTTAATATCGCTATTAATTCATGGGAATTGAAATTTCAAATCTTTTACCATCACTATTTAGTTCTTCGTAAAAGAATCCCTACTATATCATCCATTAAAAAAGATGGATCACCGCCGTTTTAGCGTGGCAGTGTTTTAAAGTTGTTCGTACTTAACATTGATCAATATTAGCATTAGTTAAAGTTGATCTAAGAATTTCCTTTTTTGAATAAATAAAGGACAATTACTGGCCTTTGTTAACCATTGTTTTTAGTTAACCATTTTTTAGCCAAATTTAACATAATTTTATACAGAATCATGTGTTATATGATTGCAGTGAAATGCTATAGATTCGGTGATTCCTATGATTTTAAAGTTCACACGTTACGATAGAACTTTAGAAGCCCAATTGCGCGTTTGATTCGGTTAACTAATTTATCCATATTAAAAATAAAAAATTAACCCGTTACAACGCACGGGCACGTTTCCTAGTCACACATAATAGTAACAATATCATTCTCACAAGTTTCATTCGTAGTAGTATCAAGGTCACAAGTATAGCAAGTGTCAATTTCATCAAATAATGTATGAGTTAAAGTGAAAGAACATAGGTTCTAAATCCTGTTTTGAGTGTTTGATTACAACATATAGATGGACTAATGTGCTTTGCTAAGTGTACTCAGAAAATATCGACCCGTAAATGTCTTACAAGGTTCAGCAATGTGTGAGAAAAAGTTACGGGAAAAGACGAGGAAAAGGAGAAAAGAAACGGCGAAGAAAAAGGGTGAAAAGAAGAAGGCAAAGGGGTGGCCAGCCTCCAGGCCGGCCTGGCCGGGCTCCAGGCCGGGCTGGCAGCGCCCCTGGCCAGCCCCACGCCGGCCCCAGGCTGGCTCCCAGGCCGGGCGGTTCGGGTGGGGGCCCGGCCTCGCCCTTCTGCCCCCGCCGGCCCCAGGCCGGCCTCCAGGCCGGGGCGCCCGGGTGGGGGTCCGGCCTCCCCCCTGCTCCACGCCGGCCCCAGGCCGGCCCCCAGGCCGGGGTGGGTTTGGCCCGGCCCTGGTTGCCTCCAGGCCGGCCAGGCCGGCTCCTAGGCTGGGGTGGGTCGCAGGAAAAGGGAAAACCCCCTAAACGGCCGTATTTTCGACGAGAGTATAAATACGGGGTCTCCATCTACCTTTGTGCTTTGTCAATCCCACACACACTCTCTCTCACCACCATTGATTGACCAAGCTCAAGCTCAAGAACAAGAACTCCACAAATCCCCAACCAAAGCTCGTGATACTTTGGGATTTGAAGGAGACACCCCCGATCTACAACTCCACCGAGCCGATTAGAAATCCACCCACTCATCCCATAGGGATCTTGTCATTCTTAGTTCATTGGAGCTAGGAATCTTGTTGCTCTTAGTTCATTGGAGCTAGGAATCTTGTTGCTCTTAGTTCATCGGAGCTCGGAGCCTTGTTGATATCCCCGGTGCTTTTGTGCCCGTGGATCTTGCTTCTCGGAGTCTTGGCGGCTCTTGGGATTTGGTGAGGACCCTCCAATCTTGTGGAGTGTGCCTCATCCTTGTAAAGGTTCTAGTTGTCAACCTCAACGGCAACATAGTGATTCGAGTCTATCCACATCGGTGGAAGATCTCGAAGGAGATACGGTGTGGCATTTGAGGCCTACTCGGTGTTCCACTTTGGTGGCACCGCACCGCTCCAACGGAGATTAGCTTCCATTGGGAAGTGAACTTCGGGATAAATCTCCGCGTCATTATGTTCGGTTATTCCTCAACTTACCTTTACTTGTTACTACTAGCTTAGTCATATTACTCACCTTGTGCTAGTTGTAATTGCTCAACATATAGGATTGTCCATCTAGTTGCATTCTCTAGATAATCTATATTTGAGCTTTGCCTTGCTAACTTGAAAAAGAAGTTAAAATTTGTAGTTAACCTATTCACCCCCCCTCTAGTTAACCTCTCGATCCTTCAATTGGTATCAGAGCCTCGTCTCTTTATAAAAGGCTTTACCGCCTAAAGAGGAGGTAAGGATGGCCGATGATCCCGTCACCATGGATGGGATTCAAAAGCTAATCCAAGCTATGATTGAATCTTCCGAGAAGAAGATGGAGGGACTAATAAAAGAATTGACATCTCCATCTAAGCAACCTAGTGAAAAGATTATCTTAGATGAACATGGAAACCCCTTGCCAACTAAAGAAGGAAGTGATACAACTTCACCTTTAAATAATGGTGCACCATCAAATGGTAGTGGTGGCAATTCTTTTGGCTATGCATACAACAATGCTCCTAATGTTCAACATCCGCATGTTTCTAATCTTGGTCCACCTCCTTTGGTGGATCGGCATCGTTTTACTAATTGGAAAGCTTCCATGAAGTCTTACATGTGCAGCTCTTCAATGCAAATATGGAGAATTGTTGAAAAAGGATATGAGCCAAAGGATCCCGCTAATCTAAGCTCAAGTGACATCATTGATGAGCAACTCAACGCTCATGCCTTGCACATGTTGGAAAGGGCAATGGAGAAGGAAGGAGTTGAGCACATCCGGTCCTTCACAAGTGCAAAGAAAGCTTATGATGGTCTTGTTGATATGTTTGACGGCAATGTCAACCTCCAAAGGTCCAAGAGGTCAATCATTCAAAGAAAGGTTGAACACTTTCATTTGGGCGATGGAGAGAACATAGAAGACATGTTTAGAAGACTCAAGGCTCTTGTAAATGATATGAGAGATAGTGGATTCACGGATTGCACGGAGAATTGGGTCAAGGAGAAATTCCTACTCACCTTAATGCCATACAATGAAAATATGGTGATGAATGTACAAGCAAGGGCCGACTATTTGGACCTATCCCCCAATGATGTCTTAGGTCTTTTTATCACTCTCAAGGTCATGAAACAAACCTCCGATGATGTCATGGCCCGTGTGAACGGAGCAAAGAAAGCATCTCTTGCCTTGAAGGCCAAGGTCATTCCCCATGAAGATAATGACTCGAGTGATGATGGTGGCTCCACTCATGAGGTCTCCGAGAGAGAGATGAAGACTTCGCATGAAGAATGCTTGGCTCTTGCTCAACACAAGTGGTGGAAGAAAGGAGACTTTATATCCAATGCCACCAAGAACAAAGGGAAGGAATCCTCGAGCACGAAGAAAGCAAGAACTTGCTTCAATTGTGGAGACTCTGAGCACTTTGTTGCCGAGTGTCCCTTCAAGAGTAGAATTGAGAATGGAGTAAGACTTATCAAGAAATCCACCTTCATTCCCAAGTCCAAGAACTTCATCAAGAGAGGCCCTCCTAGGGCAATGATTGCTAAAGAAGTCGAGTACACCTCCGGTGGTGAAGAGAGTGATGGTGAAGGCGAACAAGTAGGTATGGCGGCCATGGCTAGGGGCGTCATACCTCCTAACTTAAGCTCTCTCTTCTCCAACCCAAATGACAACAAGGGCCCCTCGATTCACAAGTGCTTCATGGCCAAGGGTATACCCCCAAAGGTGACTCCTACACTTAAACTTGCTAACTCCTCTATTCCTTCACTACTAAATTGTGTCGAGGAAGACCCTTTGACAAACTTTGTTGAAAAACTAGAAGGAGAAACTAAATCCATCTTTGTCTCTCTCATGGATCAATTAAGTGAGGCACATGGCCTCATTGATGAACATGAGGAGAGAATAATGTTACTTGAAAATTTTGCTCGTGATGATGCTAGTAAAATTGAGGAGCTTGAGAAAGCTCTAGATGAATCACATTGCCTTAAAAAAAGCATTGAAGAAACCTTTGCAATTGACATAGCTAAAGTTAAACTTGATTGTCAACATGCTTTTGCTAAGGTAACGGAATTCATGAGTTTAAATGATGCAACTAACCAAGGGTATAATGAACTCATTAAGGATTTTGATAAGCTTAAAGTTGATTATCGTACTATCTCAAATGAGCTCAAAACCTTAAAAGGAGTAAGAGTTGTGAATGAAAACTCTTGTGCTACTAACCCTTTGTGTGTCAAGGCAACTCTCATTGAGGAGAACAATAGGTTGAAGGCACAACTCAACAAAGGCCTTGCCACATGCATCCAAGGCCAAAAGAACCTCAACGATCTTTTGAGCAATCATAAGAGAGTTGTTGGTAAAGAAGGCCTTGGTTATGGTTCCACATCGAAGGAGGCCTACAAGAAGAAGTCAACTCCCTCCACTAACTCTATTGTTTTTGTGAAGGAGGGGGAGTTGGCTAATGAGGAGGATGAATTTGATATTATTGCTAAAAGTATTGTTTCTAGGAACACTACTACTCATAACAACTTTGCGGGAAAGTATAACCCATCCTATGTGCTTCTAAAATCTACTAATGGTCATGTTTATGCGAAGTATGTAGGCACCTCATATGGTGATGATTACAAACATGCTATTTGGGTTGCCAAGACCCTTGTGACTAACAAAAAAGGACCCATCCAAAAATGGGTACCTAAGACAAGAAGTTGATTCATTGTAGGGTTGCATTTCCGGTGGAACATCATGGATGATTGATAGCGGTTGTTCCGCACACATGACCGGAAGCAAAGAAGTATTAGAAGACTTGAAACTCCAACTTCTCAAGTTTGCCCATGTAACTATTGGTGATCGCTCACAACTTAAGGTATTGGGACATGGCAAGGTGGTCATTTCTCCGGATTCATCCATTGAGAAAGTCCTCCTTGTTGAGTCCCTTGGCTATAATCTTCTTTCCGTCTTGCAACTTTGTGAATGCAATTTTACATGTGTATTTGGGCATCACCATGTGCTTGTCCTTCACACTATTTCTCTTAAAGTAGCCTTTGTTGGGTTTGTGGAAAACAGTATGTATGTAGTGGATTTCTCGAAAGAAACTACACATATCGCCACATGTCTAATGGCTAAATCCGACGTGGGGTGGCTTTGGCATCGTCGCCTAGGCCACGTTGGTATGAGAAATCTACAAACTCTTGTGAAGGGTGAGCACGTGGTAGGACTAACAAGTGTGAATTTTTCCAAAGATCGTCCTTGTAGCTCTTGTATTGCCGGAAAGATGCATGAGAAGAATCATCCTAAAACATCAATCATCGCCACAACAAGACCTTTTGAGCGCATTCACATGGACCTATTTGGTCCTCCCACATATGATAGTCTTGGTGGCAAGAAGTATTGTTTGGTTATTGTTGATGATTATACAAGATACACTTGGGTTTTCTATATCAAGAAGAAGAGTGAAACTCAAGAAAGATTCATTACTTGGGCTACCGAAGTGCAACGCCAATATGACACCAAGATCTTATCCATTAGGAGTGACAATGGTTCCGAGTTCAAGAACTACACCATGGATGAATTCTTGGGTAATGAGGGGATAAGACATCAATATTCCGCCGCATACACCCCTCAACAAAATGGTGTTGCGGAGAGGAAGAATCGCACACTTATTGATATGGCAAGAACTATGATGGCCGAGTTCAAATCCCCATATAACTTTTGGGCCGAAGCTATCAACACCGCTTGTCATCTATCTAACCGACTCTTCCTTCGTCCGATGATTGGCATGACTCCATATGAGCTTCTAACCGGTAACAAACCCAACCTCTCATATCTTCGAGTTTTTGGGTGCAAATGCCAAGTATACATAAAGGGAACTAGATTGTCTAAGTTTGATGCTAGAACTTTTGAAGGAATTTTTGTTGGTTACGCCACGAACTCCCACACTTATAGAGTCTACAACATATCCACCGGGTGTGTTGAAGAATCTATGAATGTGGAATTTCATGAGGATAATGGCTCCCAAGTGGAGCAAATTGATTGTGATGATGTAGGTGATGAACCATCCTCCATAGCTATAGGAAGAATGGGTGTAGGTCCACTTATACCCATTGAGGGACACCTTGTGGCAAATGAGGATGGTACTAGCTCTACGCAAGTGGAGCCCTCTACATCAACCACCAATCAAATGGTAAATCAAGAACAAGAAGAAGATCTTCATGTGGATACCTCCCATCAAGAAAGTGATCAAGATCCACCCAATGATAATGGTGGAGATGGTCTTGGTGATACTTCACCAAGAACTCCAATAAGGGTGGACAATGGTCTTGATGAAGGAAATGATGAGGATATTCCACCTAATGAACATCCCGATGATGCTCTAGTTCGCATCATGACTCGTCAAGCATCAAGATTGCAACAAAAGTCACTATATCAAAATAATATCATTGGTGGCTTGGGAAGAAGTGTCTCCACTCGTGGACAAGTACTCAAGTTTTGTGGTATTCACTCATATGTCTCTCATGTTGAACCCGTCAAAGTGTATGATGCTCTCGAAGATGAAGATTGGGTTCAAGCTATGCATGAAGAGCTCCATAATTTTGAAAGGAACAAAGTATGGTCACTAGTGGAAAGACCCAAGGATCACAATATCATTGGAACTAAATGGGTGTTCAAGAATAAGCAAGATTCTCATGGGCAAGTGATTCGCAACAAAGCACGATTGGTTGCTCAAGGCTACTCTCAAGTCGAAGGACTTGACTACGGTGAAACTTTCGCTCCCGTAGCTAGGCTTGAATCCATTCGTATATTACTTGCATTTGCCACTAGTCATAACTTCATCTTGCATCAAATGGATGTTAAAAGTGCCTTTCTAAATGGAACTTTAAATGAAATGGTATATGTTAAACAACCTCCGGGATTCGAGGATCCCAAGTATCCTAACCATGTCTACTTCCTCCATAAGGCTTTGTATGGCCTCAAACAAGCCCCACGTGCTTGGTATGATCACTTAAAGGAGTTCTTAGTAGATCGTGGCTTCGTACTTGGGGTAATTGATCCCACTCTCTTTACCAAAAGTGTAGATGGACATTTCTTTGTATGCCAAGTGTGTGTTGATGATATTATATTTGGATCCTCTAACGTGAGTTTTGTAGATCAATTTGCCAAACTAATGACAAGTGAATTTGAGATGTCTATGATGGGAGAATTAAAATTCTTCCTAGGTTTTGAGATCAAGCAATATCATGAAGGGACTTTTATTTGTCAAGCCAAATATATTCAAGACATGCTCAAGAAATTCGATATGATTAATGCCAAACTATTACCTTATCCAATGCCAACTACCACAAATCTCTCTTTGGATCATGAAGGTATACCGGTAGACCCCAAACTTTATAGATCCATCATTGGATCTTTGCTTTACCTTTGTGCATCTAGACCGGATATTATGTTTAGTGTGGGTTTGTGTGCAAGATTTCAATCTAACCCCAAGGAAAGCCATATGATTGCGGTCAAGAGGATTCTTAGGTACTTGGTTGACACTCCAACTCATGGTCTTTGGTATCCATCAAACACAACTTTTGATCTTGTGGGATACTCGGATGCGGATTGGGGAGGTGACAAGGTGGATAGAAAATCAACCTCGGGTGCTTGCCAATTTCTTGGTAGGTCTCTCGTGTGTTGGTCTTCCAAGAAGCAAAATTGTATTGCCACCTCCTCCACGGAAGCGGAGTATATCTCCGCCGCAAGTTGTTGTTCTCAACTCTTATGGATGAGGCAATGTCTTAAGGATTTTGGAATTAAGATTAAGACAATGCCTCTTTTATGTGATAATGAGAGTGCCATTAAAATTGGTCACAATCCGGTACTTCATGGCAAGACCAAGCATATTGAGATTCGGTATCATTTTATTCGGGATCATGTGGCCAATGGTGATATCTCACTCTCTTATGTCAACACTAAAGATCAACTTGCCGACATCCTTACCAAGCCTCTAGATGTGAAGAGATTCAAGGAATTGAGGAGTGAGCTCAACATCATATGTGCAAGCAATTTTAGTTGATTGGAAATCTCGCATACACACCCCTACTAGACTCTTATTTGGATTTAGATGCACGCATAGACATAGGGGGAGTGTAGCTCAATCAATGAGCCAACACTACCTTTATTATGCATAAATAAACAAATCATGCCTAAATGATCATTTTTAATGACATCATGTGCTTCAATGATGAGTCTCGACAATGCACCCAAGATATATCTTCGCGGTGTCATATCGAACATACTCATACATGGTGGCTACGGCCACCGCCCATTTTTTTTCCATCCAACATTTGTGTTCGAGTGTTCACTCAATTGCTTCTCTATTTGATTTCATATTTCATTAGTATCCAATGTTGCTCATTTCGTTTTCTCATTTTTTCTCCCCATTGGATACAAACGAAAACATCCTATGCATGTCATCATTCTCATATCATCCGTGCACATGGTCAAATAAAAATGCTCTATGAACCAAAACTCATGAAAATGTTGTTAGAATATATCTTCTGAAAATTCTTGTATTAAAACATTGCTCATGATATTCTTATATTGCGTGTTGTGGCTTGATATGTTGGGGAGGCTTATTTTTTATGTTTGAGAATAAAAAAAAACAGCCCAATCAAAATTGCCAACGAAAAAAAAACAAACAAAAAAAAACGCGCCCAAGTCCCCACCCCGGCCCCTGCCGCCGCCGAGCCGGCCCCAGGCCGGGGGTCAGGCCGGGGGCTTCGGGCACCCACCCGGCCTCGCCTCCACCGCGCGTCGGCCCCAGGCCGGGGGTCAGGCCGGGGGCTTCGGCCACCCACCCGGCCTCGCTGCCGGCCCCGCCCTGCCCGCGCCCCGGCCCCAGGCCGGGGTCCCTGCCCGCGCGCACGCCAGGCCGGCCTGGCCGGCCACCCACCCGGCCCCAGGCCGGGGTGGGCGCTGCCCCACCCCCACACGCACAAACACACGCACACGACCCCCTCCCCTACCCCAACCGCCCCCACTCTCCTTCTTCCTCATCTCCAACCTCCATTAGAGCACCTTGGTGCTCTTGCCCCCCCTTTCCCCCCACCTCCCTAGCCCATCCCATCCGCTCAAATTCACGGATCTGCAAGCCCTCGGCCTTCTCCTCCCTCTCCTCCACACGGATTTCTCACTAACCCCTTATTGGAGGAGATCAGGACACTTGATTTCCTAGTGGTTTTTGCTTGACAATGGCTTCGAACTCGGGTAATTTTTCTATGGGCTATTCTATGTGTTATGTGTATGTTAGTGCCATCCATGTGTGTGCTTGTACTAGGATTCATATGCTAAGTTTTTTTTCTCTCCAACTATTAATACTAGGGTTCATACCACTATGTTCTATTATGTTTTGTTCATGACATGTGTTCCTTATATTCTTATGCTTATGCCATGATGTTGCTCACCTAGTCCTATGATACCATGTCTCACCTAGCTTTGCACCTCCACTTTCATGCTTGACCATGACTACATATTAATCTTTTCCTATTATTGATACAATTGTTCTATCATTGTGACCTAATGTGTATGATATAACTTAAATATTTTTTACATCCTCATGGTCGTTCGTATGCTTAAATGCCAACTATTTTGTTTCACATCAAACAATTTTATCCACATGATATGATAATATGCAAACACCCCTCATCTTGTTTTCGCTAACTATTGGGCTAGTATTTCGTTTACCATGTCGTTGTCCCATAGATTCATGGTTTAATTTTTTTCTCTCACATAAAACAAACGACCATGTGCACTCATTATCATGTTCCATCTCCATGCATCATATGTTTCAGGTGCTTCTCCTCCCCACGATGATGACTCTCGCTCTCTCCGTCCTCGCACCTCTCGCAAGAAGAGTGCCTTGGAGGTTGCTGGTTCCACTCCCTCACGGAGACATGCTCCCACCCTTCCAATCAATCCGAAGGAGCCCGTGATCAAAAACTGGGGTGGCCTTAGTGCCGCTGATTTTGAGGAAGCTAGGCTGAAATTTAACCCGTATGAGTTTGGTCAAAGGATGTGCTCGGATCCTCGGTTTTATTGCAAGATGCATCAAGTCATGCATGAATTCATTCTTGGCAAGCTACAGCACACTCATGTGGATCAACGCTTCTTTGACATTGAGTATACTCGCAACAAGTGGCCTGAAGTGATGACCATCATGGACTACCACAACCTCACTCCTCTCATGGGTGACACACTGGCTCATCCGTTCTCTCCAGAGTTGATCAGGGAGTTCTACTCCACCGTTCACTTCGCCTCTGGTGGCCCCACGCGTCTCCCACCTACCTTGATATGGATGAGCGGTGGCACCAAGTGTGAGGCTACTATGGATGAGTTTGGTGCTATCTTGGGTATCCCCGAATATCGGTTTGACTATACATTCTATTTCCGCATTCATGGGGAGTCCACCAAGATTATGAAGGCCAAGGAAGGGCTTCGTCATTGCTATCCCGAAGGTACCGGCTCCATGCATATTCCTAAGATCAAGTTCTTCTCTAAGCATTGGTACATGGTACACGCCGTTCTTCGCAACACCATCAACGCCAAATTTGGTGAGAAGGGCGAGGTGCGCAAGTGGATGATCAACCTCCTCTTCCACATTGATTCTCGGATGCAAGCAAAGAAGCAGTTGGATGTACTAGACTACATGTGGCATGAGATGCAGAATGTGGTTAAGGAGAAGAGGGTACCCATCTATGGCTCATACATTCAGCGTCTTATTGAGACCCGCATTCCCGAAGGTCTCGTCAACAACTATGACAAAGTGACTCCAAAGAAGAACATTCTTATGTATGATGCTCCCATTGAGACTGCTCATGAGCCAAGGCCTAAGCGTACCCGCACCGAGTCAGTTACTCGCCGCTCTCCTTCACCTTCTCCTCCTCCTGAGACATTTAATCTTAAGAAGATTCTTCAGAAGATGAATTGCTTCTTCATTGATAAGCAACATCAAGATTATGAGGCTTATCGCAAAGGGAAGGCCTCTAGTCGCCGTCAGCGCGCCATCCAAACTGCTCTCAAGATTCCTCTTAGTCCTTCCAGCTCCGACGAGATTGCCGAGGAGAAGTGGAAGTCTAAGCATACTTATTGGTGTGGAGATGATGTTAGATCCCTCGACTCTTTTGCGGGGCCCTACACCACCGCTGAGGCTAGCTCCAGTCAGGTTCCTCCAGAGGGCTTCCATGAGGATGAGGATGAGGAGGAGATGGGCGACGAGTGATCGGGTTGCATTTTTCTCCCTTTTTGGTGTATGATGCCAAGGGGGAGAAACACTCACGCATAGCATTGCATCACATGCATTCATTTGCGTCTTATCTTCGTGATTTGCTTTTTAGTTGAAACTATTTGTGTGGTTTGTGAACCTTGGTGTTATTGTAAGACTATGTCCTTAATTATCTATCGTACTCTCTGTTATGTGTGTGACAATGGTTATTGAAGATCATAACAAGACTATCAAGTTATTTCATCCACTCACTATTTCAATTGTTGAAGCCATATTGAGGGAAGTTATTATTCGTAAGAAGAATGGTATGGTAAGATCTTCCTAGTAGTAAACATTATTGTTCATACATGTATATCTTCAAGGGTAAACATCATGGTTGAACTAATTTCTTGCCCTTCACATAAATATGTTATAGTCTCAACATCATCATGATTATCAAATATACATGTCAATTGTTATGGGCACACAAATAGGGGGAGTACGAATATATGTTATTTCTCTCACAAATAGCCATGCAAAATTATCTATTATGCAAATCCGTATGTTGTCATCAAACATCAAAAAGGGGGAGATTGAAAGAACATAGGTTCTAAATCCTGTTTTGAGTGTTTGATTACAACATATAGATGGACTAATGTGCTTTGCTAAGTGTACTCAGAAAATATCGACCCGTAAATGTCTTACAAGGTTCAGCAATGTGTGAGAAAAAGTTACGGGAAAAGACGAGGAAAAGGAGAAAAGAAACGGCAAAGAAAAAGGGTGAAAAGAAGAAGGCAAAGGGGTGGCCAGCCTCCAGGCCGGCCTGGCCGGGCTCCAGGCCGGGCTGGCAGCGCCCCTGGCCAGCCCCACGCCGGCCCCAGGCTGGCTCCCAGGCCGGGCGGTTCGGGTGGGGGGCCGGCCTCGCCCCTCTGCCCCCGCCGGCCCCAGGCCGGCCTCCAGGCCGGGGCGCCCGGGTGGGGGTCCGGCCTCCCCCCTGCTCCACGCCGGCCCCAGGCCGGGCTGGCTGCCCACGCCGGCCTCCCCTGGCCGGCCCCCAGGCCGGGGTGGGTTTGGCCCGGCCCTGGTTGCCTCCAGGCCGGCCAGCCGGCTCCTAGGCCGGGGTGGGTCGCAGGAAAAGGGAAAACCCCCTAAACGGCCATATTTTCGACGAGAGTATAAATACGGGGTCTCCATCTACCTTTGTGCTTTGTCAATCCCACACACACTCTCTCTCACCACCATTGATTGACCAAGCTCAAGCTCAAGAACAAGAACTCCACAAATCCCCAACCAAAGCTCGTGATACTTTGGGATTTGAAGGAGACACCCCCGATCTACAACTCCACCGAGCCGATTAGAAATCCACCCACTCATCCCATAGGGATCTTGTCATTCTTAGTTCATTGGAGCTAGGAATCTTGTTGCTCTTAGTTCATTGGAGCTAGGAATCTTGTTGCTCTTAGTTCATCGGAGCTCGGAGCCTTGTTGATATCCCCGGTGCTTTTGTGCCCGTGGATCTTGCTTCTCGGAGTCTTGGCGGCTCTTGGGATTTGGTGAGGACCCTCCAATCTTGTGGAGTGTGCCTCATCCTTGTAAAGGTTCTAGTTGTCAACCTCAACGGCAACATAGTGATTCGAGTCTATCCACATCGGTGGAAGATCTCGAAGGAGATACGGTGTGGCATTTGAGGCCTACTCGGTGTTCCACTTTGGTGGCACCGCACCGCTCCAACGGAGATTAGCTTCCATTGGGAAGTGAACTTCGGGATAAATATCCGCGTCATTATGTTCGGTTATTCCTCAACTTACCTTTACTTGTTACTACTAGCTTAGTCATATTACTCACCTTGTGCTAGTTGTAATTGCTCAACATATAGGATTGTCCATCTAGTTGCATTCTCTAGATAATCTATATTTGAGCTTTGCCTTGCTAACTTGAAAAAGAAGTTAAAATTTGTAGTTAACCTATTCACCCCCCCTCTAGTTAACCTCTCGATCCTTCAATTGGTATCAGAGCCTCGTCTCTTTATAAAAGGCTTTACCGCCTAAAGAGGAGGTAAGGATGGCCGATGATCCCGTCACCATGGATGGGATTCAAAAGCTAATCCAAGCTATGATTGAATCTTCCGAGAAGAAGATGGAGGGACTAATAAAAGAATTGACATCTCCATCTAAGCAACCTAGTGAAAAGATTATCTTAGATGAACATGGAAACCCCTTGCCAACTAAAGAAGGAAGTGATACAACTTCACCTTTAAATAATGGTGCACCATCAAATGGTAGTGGTGGCAATTCTTTTGGCTATGCATACAACAATGCTCCTAATGTTCAACATCCGCATGTTTCTAATCTTGGTCCACCTCCTTTGGTGGATCGGCATCGTTTTACTAATTGGAAAGCTTCCATGAAGTCTTACATGTGCAGCTCTTCAATGCAAATATGGAGAATTGTTGAAAAAGGATATGAGCCAAAGGATCCCGCTAATCTAAGCTCAAGTGACATCATTGATGAGCAACTCAACGCTCATGCCTTGCACATGTTGGAAAGGGCAATGGAGAAGGAAGGAGTTGAGCACATCCGGTCCTTCACAAGTGCAAAGAAAGCTTATGATGGTCTTGTTGATATGTTTGACGGCAATGTCAACCTCCAAAGGTCCAAGAGGTCAATCATTCAAAGAAAAGTTGAACACTTTCATTTGGGCGATGGAGAGAACATAGAAGACATGTTTAGAAGACTCAAGGCTCTTGTAAATGATATGAGAGATAGTTGATTCACGGATTGCACGGAGAATTGGGTCAAGGAGAAATTCCTACTCACCTTAATGCCATACAATGAAAATATGGTGATGAATGTACAAGCAAGGGCCGACTATTTGGACCTATCCCCCAATGATGTCTTAGGTCTTTTTATCACTCTCAAGGTCATGAAACAAACCTCCGATGATGTCATGGCCCGTGTGAACGGAGCAAAGAAAGCATCTCTTGCCTTGAAGGCCAAGGTCATTCCCCATGAAGATAATGACTCGAGTGATGATGGTGGCTCCACTCATGAGGGTTATCAAACCAGTAGGAGAAAGAGGACCTTCGGAAGGTTGATGCCACTGACGGTGGTGCTGGCGCTTCACCGGTGTCAGCAACAACGTGGAACCTGCACACAACACAACCAAAATACTTTGCCCCAACGGTATAGTGAGGTTGTCAATCTCACCGGTCTTGCTGAAAACAAAGATTAGACGTATAGTGTGGAAAATAGTGTATGCTTGCAGTAAGTAAAGAAAGCAGGAAATTGTTGTGGTTTGTTTAACAGTGTGAAAAAATGGACTGGGGTTCATAGTTTCACTAGTGGTGTCTCTCCATAAAAGATAGCATTCTAGGTGAACAAATTACAACTGGACAATTGACAAATAGAGGTTGCACCGTAGTGCACAATATGACATGAAGAATACTATGATTTTTAGTGCGGGCATTACAACAACTAATAATCCACCCTCAGGTTATCATCCGAACCCCCTTAGGTACTAAGTTGCAAGCAACAGATAATTGCATTAAAAAGTGTGTAATGTAAGCAATGATCATGCACACGGGCACTCTCACCGCTATTTTCTCCCTAATGGAAACATCACATCCTCCCCCTTCACGTTTCTGTCACTCGAGCAAGGCAATGAGGAGGCATGAACCCACTGTCAAGCATAAATACTCCCTCTTGGAGTCACTAGCAACTACTTGGCCAGAGAAACCCCTAGCAACGGAAATCATGCAAGATCACACATACACAATAAAGACTATAATCAACTTGGCATAAGGTCAATATTCATCGGATCCCAGCAAACACAACACATAGAGTTACATAAGATCAATCTCCATCATGATAGGCAGCTCACGAGATCTAAACATGGAGGCATATGAGGAGAAGACAACCATCTAGCTACAACTACGAACCCGTCGTACAAGGATGAACTACTCACGCATCACTCCAGAGGCAGGCATGGTGATGTAGAAGCCTCCGTTTATGATCTCTTCTCCGGCAGGGTGCCAGAAACAGCTTCAGAACCCCCCTTGATCTAGGGTTGACGGTGACGGTGGCTGCGGAACGTTTTCGGGGATTTTGATCAGGTGTTTAGGGTTTTCCATCCGGGGGGATTAAATAGGCGAAAGGGCAGAGGCAGTGGAGCTCTGGGGGCCCCACACCACCCCCTGGCGCGGCCTAGGGAGGGGGGCGTGCCACCCCATGGTGTGGGCCCCCTGATGCCTGTGACGCCCCGAGATCGGGCACTATGCAGATTTCAGCATTCCCGCCAAATCCGCATAATAACCGATTCCAGGTTGCCACTTATGATAGCATTACAACAGTTCACGAATATTCCACAAATTACAACAGAAACAGATAGATACAAGATGACTCAAACGGGTCAAGAATACAACTGATACAATACAAAGATCCAAATAACAGCGGAAGCAACAACATATCGTCTGTCTACGGACAAGATCCAAATTGGACTAAGAGTCCTGAAGATAACCGAAGGCGTCCAATCCCTGCCCAGGCCAAGCCGGAGGGATTCCCAAGCTAACGTCGTCAGACTTCAAACCTGTTGACTGCAATATTGAATATGCAGCCACGAAAAAGATTCATGGGTCAGTACGGTTAAGTACTGGCAAGTGGATAAACCCATACTCACAAGATACCGGCGTAAACAGTCATCACAAGATACAAATACTTTAGGATCAACGGAAAGGAAGGGGGTTATTGCAAATAAGCGACAGCGGGCTGCACTAACCAACTACAGAGAGACACTACAACTTCCGGCTAACAGAAAGAAGATAAGATCGAGTATTGTAACCAACTGAAAGATAACTTCAAACAAACCCATCCTGGATCTCGCCCCTTATCCGAAGAAGCAATCCGAGGATAACTCACACAGTTGGATGAATGATGGTTCAGATTATTGTGTCAATAAGCCTATTACTAGTCAAGGTGTTATTCATTAGGTGTAAGGTTGTTAATCATTAGGTTTAAGTTGTCCTGAGTACTTGTTAGCCAGTACTTTCACCAAGTAATCCATAACCGTGGAAAACACGGCTTCTCGAGAAGATTATCCCTGCAGGGTTGCACCAATTTGGTCGTACACGTATAAATAACCCGCCAGACGGGGATCAAACCCACCAAGCGAGGTACTCAACACAACTCAACTCTTCTTCGCATCAAGCCCAAAGAACCTTGGGCGCACGGCTAATCGAGCCCCGAAGAAAGGGGACCCTCATAGCACTCTAAGACCATGTCCCCCTATATGCCGACTACGAAAGTTCCACCCGGGATCCAAGGGCTCGCAAGATCATGCATGCAGCAAATGGAAAGCCCGAACTAAATGAGGCGATTTGGACGAGATGCGAATCGAGTCAAATTGAGGGGGGCGCCCATACTCGCTTCCCACATGCGGGTAGTGCGCTCATCATGGATCAGTAGACAAGACCCTTTTCCTATTAGGGTCGACACTAGCAGGCCTCAAAACCACAAAGGGCCTCCTGCCGGTGCCTTATCATCAAATTATTATTTAACAATAACAGTAGCATGATTGATTGATTGATTAAACATCGAGCCCCCAGAACATAAAGAAGTAATAACAGAAAGTAACGGGTAACAGACTCGAGCAAAACAACCTAAGCATGCTAGTAAGACACGGGCACAAGCAATGGTTATGGGTGGGGAGGTGAGGCAATATCAGGGTTAAAGGATTCATGTGATAGGTTCGTAACAGAAACAACAACTACTAAGGCTAGCAGAAAAGAACAACGGAAAGTATCGGTAACAAGTGATGAAAGGCAGCCATTTGGCAGCAAGTGAGTATACTTGCCTGAGATCCCGCAAGGTAGCAGAACTTGTCGTTGCTCACATCATCTCAACGTCCTATCCGGGAAGAAGCAATGAACCTCGAACAAACACCGGATGCAACAATTACTACTACGGCAAAAGATCCAGCATGATCTAGATATGGATGCATGACAGGTTTAAAGATGCATCAAGGTAAACTAGTTGACAAGATAAACAAATGTAAATGGACCCATATGCAATTTGAGTTGCATCTGAAAAGCCCATGAATTATGGTTGAAACAATTGTTTTCCAACTAATCAACAGGTGAAGGTGGATTAGCATGATGCATGGATGAGGAAAACAACAAAATAACAACAATAGAACCAATTGGAAATAAGGTTTACCAATTTTAGAAATTTATTTATTAAGTTAGAAAATTTTGGTTCCTTAAGGGTGTCACACAAACAAATGTTTTTTTCATCAAGTTTAATTGTTCAAAACAGCTAACAAAGTTCATATTTGATTAGAACACAAAATTTTAGGTGGATTACATGTTTCAAATATTGAAAAAGGAATTTGGATGAATTTATTATGACTTAAACAATATTAAACAAGTTTTAAATGAATTTAAAACAAGTGTGATTATTATTTGAATTTTATTTGTTGAAAGCATAAATTCAAATTCACATTTGAAAAGTTCACACTTTGATGGTTTGAAAACATGTTTTGCATGTTCAAAATTATTTTATTTTGAGCAAGTTATGATTTTATCAAATTTAAATGAATTAAACAAGTATTAAATTATTTAGGCAATTTAAATTATTCAAACCATGAAACAAAATTTATATTTGAAAAGGTTATTCAAAATGGTATGGAGAACATATTTTATTTGCCTTATTTGGAATTAGTATGAATTATTTATGAATTGTTGCAAATTACAATTGAATTATTTGAATTCAAATTTGAATTACGTTTTGAAAGTTCAAAACAGAAAACAAATGGCATAGTTAGATAGAGTATTAAATTTGGGGCAGAAAACATATTTTGTTTGTATTAATTGGAGTTGGAATTAAAAAGTTATGTTTGATTTGAAAACAGGGACTTATTTGTGATTTACAGGGACCTTTGTGTGGAAGAAAAAGTTTTTGGATTGGTCCTTGGAATTTTCTACTCGCCGCGGGTACACACCGTGACGCTGACCGTGGGGCCCCAGCGCCAACGTGGCGGGTGCGCGGTGAGGTGGCATACTGGGCCACCGACTGGTGGGCCTCTGCCCCCTGCGCGCGGAAGAAAAACGAAAAAAGGGGGGGAGTTGCGCCCGCGGGATTCGAACCCGGGACGCGTTGCTCGCGCGGATGGAACATCACCAGTGGGATATTCGTGTGTTTGTGATGGGATACAAGTACGCTGGATTAAGAGGCAACATACTGCTGTTAACTGAACTTTGACACAGCGGTCGCTCTCTGAACTTGGCTGAAAAGAACGGCGATCGGGAACGGCAGAACTGTATCGGCGGACAACTGAGGCAGAGAACACCTGGACGCAGGGTCGGCAATAGCATCCTCAACACTTGACCTACATGATGCGGAGAGATCAACTGATCTGGTTTAGGGCTTGGGTTCGGTCTGAAGCGTGAACTGCACACGCGCGCGCAGATAGAAAATACAGAGAGAAAGGATAGGGGTTTTGGGGTGGTTTATTGTATTATATATTTTTATTACTTTTTTCAAAATAGAAAAATGAAAGCAATGTTAGCATTATTTTCACAAAGTGGAAAAAGGATTTTGGGGTTTTAGGGTTAGGAATTATTTGTGTTAATTTTCCAAATAGAGTTTGGGGGTGTTTAGTTGATAATTAATTTTTGTTAAGTTGCAAACAATAATCAAAAGCAAAGGTTAGTTAATGATTTTCAAGATTTGGAAATATTAGTTTGATTTTTAAGTGGTTAGTTGAATTTCAAACAATGTTTGATTTGGGAATTGTGGGAAATAAGCAAATTCCATTTAATAAGTTCAAACCATTATGCAAACATTATTGAAAATTTGTTTTGCAAGAATTTAATTTTAAAACTCAATTTGGATCATATCAACTATGATTTTATTTGAAATTTAATTTGCCATTAGGGTTTTTAATAACAGGGAAAACTTTACTTAGCAGGCAATTTGAAATAAATTCAACTTCAACTTATTGAAAACAATTTGAGTTGCAAGTTTCAATTGAAATTTTTAGACATGTGTGAAGGTTTAAATTGTTTTGAATTTTTTTTCAGTTGTGATGCAAACATGGTGCAATGCAATGTGATGCATATGATGCAAGCAAAAAAAGAAAACAAACAACTCTCTATTAGGGTAACACCCCAGGTGTTACAGACGACACCACTAACAAGGGATTGCGCCCTCGCAATCCACCTGCTAACCCGGGAGGGGAAAGAA
The DNA here is from genome assembly GCA_028641055.1 of Alopecurus myosuroides. NCBI lineage: Eukaryota > Viridiplantae > Streptophyta > Magnoliopsida > Poales > Poaceae > Alopecurus > Alopecurus myosuroides. The sequence continues at coordinate 8,266,865 of CM054063.1, read as the reverse complement.
ATTCGACTATCGATTCTTCGTGCTTCCGGTTGATCTCCTCGACACCACTAACAAGAGATTCTTGCTCGGAGTGACGACGATGTTCTTCCACCAGGAACCTTCCGATGATCGAACCTATTAGGTTAAAGGCTCAGAAAACGTCCACCCAGGTAGGATCCTAACACTTTGAAAGATAGACAAGGGAGGAGACTCCAAAACAAATAAGATGGGAGGGGAAATAGAATAGGGATAAGGAGAAAACAAGAATCCTATCGAGATGTTTTTCCAAAATAGTTTAGCAGAAATAGTTTTTGACACTCTAGAAACAACGACCGTTAGCGAGGTTTTCCTACAGGCTTTGCGGACCCGTTGCTTCGATAACCATTCGTATCGAAACAATCTCGGGAATCGGAACCAAGGCTCTGATACCATTTTGTGACGCCCCGAGATCGGGCACTATGCAGATTTCAGCATTCCCGCCAAATCCGCATAATAACCGATTCCAGGTTGCCACTTATGATAACATTACAACAGTTCACGAATATTCCACAAATTACAACAGAAACAGATAGATACAAGATGACTCAAACGGGTCAAGAATACAACTGATACAATACAAAGATCCAAATAACAGCGGAAGCAACAACATATCGTCCGTCTACGGACAAGATCCAAATTGGACTAAGAGTCCTGAAGATAACCGAAGGCGTCCAATCCCTGCCCAGGCCAAGCCGGAGGGATTCCCAAGCTAACGTCGTCAGACTTCAAACCTGTTGACTGCAATATTGAATATGCAGCCACGAAAAAGATTCGTGGGTCAGTACGGTTAAGTACTGGCAAGTGGATAAACCCATACTCACAAGATACCGGCGTAACCAGTCATCACAAGATACAAATACTTTAGGATCAACGGAAAGGAAGGGGGTTATTGCAAATAAGCGACAGTGGGCTGCACTAACCAACTACAGAGAGATACTACAACTTCCGGCTAACAGAAAGAAGATAAGATCGAGTATTGTAACCAACTGAAAGATAACTTCAAACAAACCCATCCTGGATCTCGCCCCTTATCCGAAGAAGCAATCCGAGGATAACTCACACAGTTGGATTAATGGTGGTTCAGATTATTGTGTCAATAAGCCTATTACTAGTCAAGGTGTTATTCATTAGGTGTAAGGTTGTTAATCATTAGGTTTAAGTTGTCCTGAGTACTTGTTAGCCAGTACTTTCACCAAGTAATCCATAACCGCGGAAAACACGGCTTCTCGAGAAGATTATCCCTGCAGGGTTGCACCAATTTGGCCGTACACGTATGAATAACCCGCCAGACGGGGATCAAACCCACCAAGCGCTCAACACAACTCAACTCTTCTTCGCATCAAGCCCAAAGAACCTTGGGCGCACGGCTAATCGAGCCCCGAAGAAAGGGGACCCTCATAGCACTCTAAGACCGTGTCCCCCTATATGCCGACTACGAAAGTTCCACCCGGGATCCAAGGGCTCGCAAGATCATGCATGCAGCAAATGGAAAGCCCGAACTAAATGAGGCGATTTGGACGAGATGCGAATCGAGTCAAATTGAGGGGGGCGCCCATACTCGCTTCCCACATGCGGGTAGTGCGCTCATCATGGATCAGTAGACAAGACCCTTTTCCTATTAGGGTCGACACTAGCAGGCCTCAAAACCACAAAGGGCCTCCTGCCGGTGCCTTATCATCAAATTATTATTTAACAATAACAGTAGCATGATTGATTGATTGATTAAACATCGAGCCCCCAGAACATAAAGAAGTAATAACAGAAAGTAACGGGTAACAGACTCGAGCAAAACAACCTAAGCATGCTAGTAAGACACGGGCACAAGCAATGGTTATGGGTGGGGAGGTGAGGCAATATCAGGGTTAAAGGATTCATGTGATAGGTTCGTAACAGAAACAACTACTACTAAGGCTAGCAGAAAAGAACAACGGAAAGTATCGGTAACAAGTGATGAAAGGCAGCCATTTGGCAGCAAGTGAGTATACTTGCCTGAGATCCCGCAAGGTAGCAGAACTTGTCGTTGCTCACATCATCTCAACGTCCTATCCGGGAAGAAGCAATGAACCTCGAACAAACACCGGATGCAACAATTACTACTACGGCAAAAGATCCAGCATGATCTAGATATGGATGCATGACAGGTTTAAAGATGCATCAAGGTAAACTAGTTGACAAGATAAACAAATGTAAATGGACCCATATGCAATTTGAGTTGCATCTGAAAAGCCCATGAATTATGGTTGAAACAATTGTTTTCCAACTAATCAACAGGTGAAGGTGGATTAGCATGATGCATGGATGAGGAAAACAACAAAATAACAACAATAGAACCAATTGGAAATAAGGTTTACCAATTTTAGAAATTTATTTATTAAGTTAGAAAATTTTGGTTCCTTAAGGGTGTCACACAAACAAATGTTGTTTTCATCAAGTTTAATTGTTCAAAACAGCTAACAAAGTTCATATTTGATTAGAACACAAAATTTTAGGTGGATTACATGTTTCAAATATTGAAAAAGGAATTTGGATGAATTTATTATGACTTAAACAATATTAAACAAGTTTTAAATGAATTTAAAACAAGTGTGATTATTATTTGAATTTTATTTGTTCAAAGCATAAATTCAAATTCACATTTGAAAAGTTCACACTTTGATGGTTTGAAAACATGTTTTGCATGTTCAAAATTATTTTATTTTGAGCAAGTTATGATTTTATCAAATTTAAATGAATTAAACAAGTATTAAATTATTTAGGCAATTTAAATTATTCAAACCATGAAACAAAATTTATATTTGAAAAGGTTATTCAAAATGGTATGGAAAACATATTTTATTTGCCTTATTTGGAATTAGTATGAATTATTTATGAATTGTTGCAAATTACAATTGAATTATTTGAATTCAAATTTGAATTGCGTTTTGAAAGTTCAAAACAGAAAACAAATGGCATAGTTAGATAGAGTATTAAATTTGGGGCAGAAAACATATTTTGTTTGTATTAATTGGAGTTGGAATTAAAAAGTTGTGTTTGATTTGAAAACAGGGACTTATTTGTGATTTACAGGGACCTTTGTGTGGAAGAAAAAGTTTTCGGATTGGTCCTTGGAATTTTCTACTCGCCGCGGGTACACACCGTGACGCTGACCGTGGGGCCCCAGCGCCAACGTGGCGGGTGCGCGGTGAGGTGGCATACTGGGCCACCGACTGGTGGGCCTCTGCCCCCTGCGCGCGGAAGAAAAACGAAAAAAGGGGGGGAGTTGCGCCCGCGGGATTCGAACCCGGGACGCGTTGCTCGCGCGGATGGAACAGCACCAGTGGGATATTCGTGTGTTTGTGATGGGATACATGTACGCTGGATTAAGAGGCAACATACTGCTGTTAACTGAACTTTGACACAGCGGTCGCTCTCTGAACTTGGCTGAAAAGAACGGCGATCGGGAACGGCAGAACTGTATCGGCGGACAACTGAGGCAGAGAACACCTGGACGCAGGGTCGGCAATAGCATCCTCAACACTTGACCTACATGATGCGGAGAGATCAACTGATCTGGTTTAGGGCTTGGGTTCGGTCTGAAGCGTGAACTTCACACGCGCGCGCAGATAGAAAATACAGAGAGAAAGGATAGGGGTTTTGGGGTGGTTTATTGTATTATATATTTTTATTACTTTTTTCAAAATAGAAAAATGAAAGCAATGTTAGCATTATTTTCACAAAGTGGAAAAAGGATTTTGGGGTTTTAGGGTTAGGAATTATTTGTGTTAATTTTCCAAATAGAGTTTGGGGGTGTTTAGTTGATAATTAATTTTTGTTAAGTTGCAAACAATAATCAAAAGCAAAGGTTAGTTAATGATTTTCAAGATTTGGAAATATTAGTTTGATTTTTAAGTGGTTAGTTGAATTTCAAACAATGTTTGATTTGGGAATTGTGGGAAATAAGCAAATTCCATTTAATAAGTTCAAACCATTATGCAAACATTATTGAAAAATTTGTTTTGCAAGAATTTAATTTTAAAACTCAATTTGGATCATATCAACTATGATTTTATTTGAAATTTAATTTGCCATTAGGGTTTTTAATAACAGGGAAAACTTTACTTAGCAGGCAATTTGAAATAAATTCAACTTCAACTTATTGAAAACAATTTGAGTTGCAAGTTTCAATTGAAATTTTTAGACATGTGTGAAGGTTTAAATTGTTTTGAATTTTTTTTCAGTTGTGATGCAAACATGGTGCAATGCAATGTGATGCATATGATGCAAGCAAAAAAAGAAAACAAACAACTCTCTATTAGGGTAACACCCCAGGTGTTACAATGCCCCTCTTCGTCTCCTCTTCGGTCTTCTGTATGCTGCCGGGGAAAATAGGACTTTCGGGCTTCGAACTTTCCAATTCCGAGAATATTTCCAGAACAACTTTTCTTAAACTAAAAACAGCAGAAAACAGGGAACTGGCTCTGTGGCATCTTGTCAATAGGTTAGTCCGGTGTCGGATATATACTGAATAGGGGTATATCAGATGGTAGTCTAAAGTGCCGGATTGCCAGGGTGGCCCAAGTGGTAGTGGGCTATGGTCCATTGGGCGGCCCAGTAAGCTGACGCGCAGAAGCCGGATTCTAGAAGAACCCGGATCACGGCCCACGTGATTTGGCTTGGAGGAGAAGACGGATTCCGTACTTTCCAAGTTGATAGTTACCGTAACCTTCTAGGTTTCCTATTCTGTATGCCCTAACCTGGCTATTATATAAAGCCAGACGGGAGTTGGAGAAGATAGAGGCTAACTCGCCGGGAAGTTGATCCTCAGCGAATAGCTAGATTGAACCTCACATTGTATTCATATACACATGCTTTAGTCCTGATTAGTAAGATTGCAGGAGTAGGAACGTCGTATATCACGACGTACCGAACCTGGGTAAATCCTGTGTCTTCATCTACAACGCGATCCCGTTACCCCACGTCTCTACCCGTAGTCTCATGGCACCCCCGTCTATGAAAACTACTACGATGTCTCAACAGTTGGCGCCCACCATGGGGCAAACGACGTCAGGCGTTAAGTTCCGATCTGGGATACTCGGCGGAATCGGCAATTCCATAACTATCGAAAGCCTGGAGTTCGACAATGACGTCGGACGCTTCCTCGACAACGGATCCTACATGCCGGTGCAAAATCATCTGGTAAGTGCCTGCGTGTTACCGATTGGATCTGCTAATATCTTTATCGGATTAACTGCAGAGGCCATGGGGTTTTGTGGTGGAAGAAAATTTATCCCACCCGCCTTGTACCCAGTCGAAGATGACTACAATCCGGGGTTTTGCTCAAATCGGCGACATAAAAGTGATACACACTTCAACGGTATGGTGCAATCCGAAGTCGCCGAGAACACGGATGACGAGAATCCCGTGCAGGAGGCAGAAAGTAACACACCCACTACGGAGGTGGACGGTCCAGTTTTCGCCGAAAACACGGATGAAAGTAATCCCGTGCAAGAGGCAGAAAACATCAAACCCACTACAGAGGTGGAAGATCTGACAGCCGCTAATCCAGCGAGGAACTCAGAAGCTGACTCTGTACTAGTCGCCATTGAGGCGAGATTAGAATCAGAAACCGGATCAGATGATTTTGATTCCGAAGACGAAGACGTGGACGCCTTCGAAAGGAAAGTTAAATCTTTTCAAGAGGGATTCCACGAGGTACTAATGGCAAAACCGGCTGATACCACGGACGCCGGCAGTCAGGAAAGCCCTAAAACCCCTCCGCCAGAGGAAGAGAGAGAAGACGGAGAAACTTCTCCGATATTTCCCAACGTCAAGGAATTGACAGAGGATGAACCTGCCAAAAAACCTCCCTCTTCCAAGAAAAAGCACAAGGACGCTAAAAAACTCCAATACAAGCTCCGGAAGAAGAAATTGGCTGATCCAGCCGATGAAAACCCGGAAGTAGGAGATGCAAGCGGAACAAAGCCTGCGGAGAAGAAAACCAAGGAAATCCTTGTTATGCCAATGACAGAACAAGAAGAACAGCATCTGTTACAAACGCCAGTGGGACTAAACGAACCCCCTGAGATGCTGGAAGCCAGGAGACGAGCTTTCCAACGGCAACAACAACATCTACTCAGATCTCGTGAACACCTCCAAAAAAACCCAGGATGACATCAAGCTCATGAAGGAAGAAATAGAGGAGTACGAGAGAAAGAATAGATCTGGCATTAAACCTACAAGGTTACCCGGAATCGTAAGACCGGAAGTACTGTCGCCAATAGAAAGGTTTCACAACCCATCTTGGCAAAAGCAGTTAAACGGCAAAGATGCCAGGGGCAAACCAATATACAAAACCGCAGCAGAAAATGCGGAAGCAGCGTTTTCCATCCTCAACAATGACCTGTACTCCAATGGTGAAAAACTCCAGGGGGTGTATACTTTCCTAGGAAAAGCATTGCAACAACAACAGCGGGCCCAAGAGCGATCAAGGAAGTTGCACGATAACTCCACCCTATGCAAAACAGCTACTTGCGCCGCTGGAGCACCTGGACCGGAAGAACCTGGAGATTCCGGCAAGTCAAAGGATAAGAAAGCGGATCCAAGGAAAGATAAGAAAAACCCCGACAACGGGGACGAAGCGTCTCGAACCGGATCCCATCTCCCGAAAGGTGGAGGCAAACCCCACGATCGGGAAGAAAAACACCGGAATGACTGCAAAGCAATGCCACCTCCGAGAAACCCTGCCGAAAAAGCCGGAAGACATGATGTACCTCACAGGCGTGAGAGATCTCGGACACCTCCTAAGGATAAAGAAAGGTACATGAGTAGAACTCCGCCTCATCCAAAAGGGCGTGATCTTGAAAGAAATAGAAACGATCCCGGAAAAGCGCGTCCGCGCAACAATGGAAAAGAAAGGAGCAGATCCCCTTCTGTCCATTCAGCCGGAAGATATTCCGCACACATTGATAGGGCGGAAAAGGATGATCTATACTTTGGGCCTAAGTGTTTCACTGATAGGATCCGAAGGATAACCCTGCATTCTGGCTTTGCCAAGGTCGGTCCAACGTACCAGAAATACACCGGCAGTACAAACCCGGATACCTGGCTCTCAGACTACTATACAACCGTCCAGATTAACAATGGGACAGACCTAGAAGCCGTAAAGTTTCTTCCCCTAATGTTACTGGAGGGAGCCAGAGATTGGATCAATGGATTGCCATCAAGAACTGTCGACAGATGGGATGATATGGCTCGAGTATTCACTCAGCATTTCCGGGGAACGTACAAACGCCCGAACAGCATCAACCAGCTGAACCGTTGCACCCAATTTGAGGATGAACCATACGTGGATTTCATCTCCAGATGGACTGCAATGAAGAATAGTTGTTCTAGAGTAACTGACGTACAAGCAATGCATGCTTTCATCAATGGCCTGAAACCCGGACTTGTACCGTTCATGGTCGGTTCCAAACAGCACAAAGATCTCGGATCTATGCTTACAACCGCCAATGAACACGCTGCAGCCGAAGACGACATCAGAGCAAGAGGAGGCAATATTGACACACTGATACTGGCCAAGAAAAATCCTCGCACTGAGAAAAAAGGAACTTCAGAAGAAACACCAAAACCCAAAGAAGTTAATATAGCCTTTGGAAGCGAAAAAGGGAACAAATGGAAAGGACGCAGTTCAGAACCAATCAACTAAACTAAAGAAGAGTGGGAGAAGATTAAGTCTGAACCCTGCATCCACCATTCACAATTTGGGAAACCCACCCATACCAACGCGCAATGCCGGCTGAATAAGCACATGAAAGGCAGTGCAGGATCCGGAAATAAGGGGAAGAATTCCAAAAAGAAGTTCTCCAAACAAAAGCCAGAAGCTGAGAAAGAAGACAGTGAATCAGACACTGATGAAAAAATCCAGGAACAACAGCGAAAAGGCGAACCCAAATTTCCGAGAGTTGATGGAGAGGCACTGTTAACGTTCTTAGCAACCCCATCAGCAAAGGTGTCCAAAAGAACACTTCGAGAAATAAACGCGGTTGTTCCGGCAACCCCGAAATTCTTGAAGTATTCAAACACACCAATTACCTGGGATCAGTCTGATCATCCCGGGAACATCCCTGAACCCGGCACACAAACTCTTGTTGTAAGCCCTATTGTTCAGAACACTAGGCTAAGAAGAGTGTTGATGGATGGAGGATCCAGCATTAACATAATGTACCTGGATACATTGAAACACCTGAAAATCTCCGAGTCCCAGCTCAACTACAGCAACATACGCTTCCATGGCATTGTTCCTGGCAGACAAGCACGATCCTTAGGAGAAATTTCCCTAAATGTCACCTTCGGAGATAAAGATCACTTCCGTCAGGAAAAAGTATCCTTCGAGGTGGTGCCGTTCGAAAGCGTATATCACGCGATACTCGGACGTCCAGCTTTCGCCAAATTCATGGCAAGATCATGTTATATCTATAACAAGCTGAAGATGCCGGGACCCAAAGGAGGAGTAATCACCATCGCTGGAGACTTCAAGTTGGCGAACAACCTGGAAAAAGAAAACGCCCTTTGCGCTCAGAGAGTTATAGCAAAGGAAGAACTGAAGGAGCTGGCCAAGAAAGTATCGCCGACAGAAATGTCGGCAGGAAAAGAAACCCGAAAGCCAGCAGATAGCTTCAAGGCGTCCGAGAACACAAGACAGGTAATCCTAGATCCTAAAGATCCGACAAAATTTGTCGTAGTAGGAACTGGGATGACCGACAAATAGGAAAGTGAGCTCATCAAGTTCCTCCGTGAGAACTGAGATATTTTCGCCTGGTGTCCAGCTGATATGCTAGGCGTACCCAGGGAACTTGCTGAGCATCAACTCAAGGTGATTCCAGGCTCCAAACCCGTCAAACAAGGTCTCCGTCGATTTGATGGAAGAAGACGGAAGGCTATTGGCAAGGAAATCATCCGGCTTTTGGCAGCAGATTTCATCCAGGAAGTAATTCACACTGAATGGTCTGCGAATCCGGTATTAGTACCGAAGAAAGACACTACTGCTCTTAGAATGTGTATAGATTACACCGGATTGAACAAATTGTGTCCGAAAGATAGGTTCGCGTTACCACGAATCGATCAAATAATAGATGCCACTGCAGGCTCTGAGCTTTTATGCTTTTTGGATGCATACTTCGGGTACCACCAAATACACATGAAAAAGGAAGATCAAATTAAGACTTCTTTCATAACCCCGTACAGGACGTATTATTACGTAACCATGCCATTTGGCTTGAAGAACGCATGTGCAACATACCAGCGTTGCATGCAACGTTGTTTGCATAATCAGATTGGCAAAAACGTCCATGTTTACGCGGACGACATTGCCGTCGTAACCAAGGAAAAAGATACACTCCTTGAGGATTTGCGAGAAACCTTCGAAAATTTGCGCACTCATAGGATGAAGTTAAATACATCAAAGTGTGTATTCGGGGTTCCTTTAGGAAAACTTCTGGGTTTCATCGTTTCTCACAGAGGAATATAAGTTAACCCGGAAAAGATCAAACCATCTTGAACATCTCCAAACCTACGTGTGTGAAAGATGTCCAAAGATTGACGGGTTCCGCCGCTGCCGTCAGCAGATTTATTAGTCGGCTGGGGGATAAAGCCTTACCACTCTACAAGTTGCTGAAAAAATCCGACAAGTTTGAGTGGACAGAGGAGGCCGATGCAGCGTTAACCCAGTTAAAAGAGACTTTGATGAAAGCTCCGATTTTGGCATCCCCAAAAGACGAAGAACCTATGTTATTGTACCTCACGGCTACAAACATGGTTATTAGTGCGGTAATCGTTGTGGAACGGAAGAAGGACGAACAAAGCATACCAGACCAGCATCCGGTATATTACATAAGTGAAGTTTTTTCCGAGTCCAAACAAAGGTACCCACACTATCAAAAACTGGCACATGGTGTATTTTTCGCATCTAGAAAACTGCGCCATTACTTCCAAGGACATTCCATAACAGTGGTATGTAAAGCACCACTAGGGGATATAATAAACAATGCGGAGGCAACTGGCCGAGTAGCCAAATGGGGTATCAAGCTAGCAGCCTTCGATATTAAGTATCAGCCAAGGACGGCAATAAAATCCCAGGTTTTGGCAGATTTTGTCGCCGACTGGACGGAAGCAATGGAGAAAACACCAATGCCGGAGTCCGAGTACTGGATCATGCACTTTGACGGATCCAAGATGAAGGAGGGCGCTGGAGCTGGTGTAGTCTTAAAATCCCCCAAGGGAGACACAATGGAGTACGTATTGCAAATACACTTCAACGCCAGTAATAACGTGGCAGAATACGAAGCTTTGCTTCATGGCTTGCATATTGCAAAAGAAATAGGAGTAAACCGCATTTTGTGCTATGGTGACTCGGATTTGGTACAGCATCAGCTTAACCAAACCTGGGACGCCAAAAGCCCTATAATGGCCGAATACCGGAGAACGGTGGACGAGTTCGCCATCTGTTTCTTTGATTTGAAGTACTCCACGTAAAAAGGGAGGAAAATTGGAACGCGGATGCGTTAGCCCGCATGGGGTCAGAGAGAGTAAAAACCCTACCACCAGGAGTATTCGTCCAGCATTTGCACGAGCCATCCATAAAAGGTGGAGATGTTGAGTATCCTCTGGCCTCCGAGTCAATTGAAGTTATGTTTGTCAACCCGGACTGGACAATTCCGTATTTAAACTTCTTAGTCAATCAGAAGTACCCGGAAGGAGCAGCCGAAGTCTTGCAGAGACAAATACAGTGTCGATGCAAAGGATACGCGGTAATTGACAATTGCTTGTATAAACGCAGTACTTCCGGAATTTTTCAGCGGTGTATCTCACCAGAAGAAGGACGAGAAATACTGGAAGAAATCCATGCCAGAGATTGTGGACATCATGCTCAATCAAAAAGCATAGTCAAAAAAGCATTCGGGTATTTCCCCGGTACCATTATTTAAATTGGAGCTTTTCAATTCTTTAGGGTTTAAGACCGCTCGTAACGATTTTTTTCTTTTATGGCTGGGTGGGCAAGAAAAGGATTTTACTCTTGAAGATATCAACTCATACGCCTGCTCCATACATTCAAAAACATTTTTGGCACTTTCTATGAGAATGGATAAATAGAAATGGGTACATTCCTCTTTCTCTTTCCTGGCCAAACTACCCCGCGCTAGTTGCTCAATCCGTTGCTTGTTTGGTAAGATTACCGAAATAGGATTTCCTATGCTTGCTAGATTGATAAGCCAGAGAGGTAGTCGGGGAATTGGTAGTCAGGGTCGGAAAATCATCTGCTTGTAAATTCATTTTGTAAAAAAAAGTAGTACTCGCCCCGGAATAAGCGTTATGACAAAGAACAAGAAGAAAAAGGGTTTTGTTAATGGGAAGTGCTGGGTTTTTCTGGCTAACAGCCAAGACAGATGCGGAGCACATAGTCAATACATGTGCAGGGTGTCAATATTACGCCAAGCAGACTAATTTGCCGGCCCAAGCACTCAAAACTATCCCAATTACATGGCCGTTTGCGGTCTGCGGGCTAGATATGATGGGACCGTTCAAAACTGCGAGAGGCGGACTTACACATCTACTCGTAGCAGTAGACAAGTATACCAAATGGGTGGAGGCCAAACCCATCAAAAAGCTTGACGGTGTAACCGCCAGAAATTTCATCATTGACATAGTCATGAGATATGGCGTTCCACACAGCATAATAACCGACAACGGGACAAATTTCTCCATTGGAGAGTTGGCAAGATATTGCCGACAAATGGGAATTCGCCTAGATCTCGCATCTGTGGCACACCCGCAATCCAATGGGCAGGTTGAGCGAATGAATAGCTCAATCCTGCAAGGAATACGCCCAAGACTCGAATCTCCTCTTCACAGAGCAGTTGGAGCATGGGTAGAAGAACTACCTTCCGTGCTTTGGAGCATTCGAACGACGCCAAATAGGTCAACTGGGCAAACCCCGTTTTTCCTAGTTTATGGTGCTGAAGCTATTCTTCCAACGGACATGATCCATGATAGCCCAAGAGTGCAGGAATTCGATGACTCGGATGCCGAAGAAGCACGACAGGATGCCGTTGATCTCTTAGAAGAGGAACGAGAGCTTGTGCTTCAAAGATCTGCCATCTACCAGCAAGGTTTACGGCGTTACCATAGTCGAAAAATCAGGCATCGTTCTTTTAAAGAAGGGGACCTAGTGTTGAGATTGGTACAGCAAAGGAAGCACAAATTGGCCCCAGTATGGGAAGGACCTTATGTGATCAGTAAAGCCATGAAAAATGGGTCATACTATCTTGTCGATATTCGAGATACGGAAGACGATCCTGAGAAGCCGAATCGCAAAAGAAAGAGAAAGATAGATGATGAACTAGGAGAGACAAAGAAGCCTTGGAGCATCCAGAAGTTACGTCCCTTCTATACTTAGTTCAATTTCTATGTAAACATCTTTTGAGATCATGAAATAAAGTTGTCGGAATTCTGATATCCATGTTTTTACAAGTTCATTATAGTACAAAGCATGGTTCCACCTTATCTATTTCCCAATGATCTTACAAAATACTCAATGTTAACCCGAATTGTGCCTGCGTGCTCGAAGTTTGAAAACTGAATGATTTTCAACCTACTAATGGCTAAAGGAAACTTGGATTGTGCCTGCGTGCCCATGTTTCATTCAAAAAATTCCTTACTTTTCTCTAAGCATTATCTGATTGTTTATGTGTTGGGTCACTGGAGCTAGTTAGTAAAAATGCCTTTAGTATGATCCATGCTTCCGAGTTTAAACTGATTGGTTATACCCAGTTACTCGGCATGATGATTCATAATACTATCGAGCCATTTCAAACACTAAGGACAATTAAAACATATACGCCAGAGAACTTAGAAGACAAAGGAATACTAAAACCCGAAAAACCTTGCAAGGAATTTCATAATTAATCTGCAAAAGGCGGAGTTCTTGTCTATACAAAAGAATAGAAGCATTACAATATGAATTACATTGTAAAAAATGCTCCTATTATCCACCATCAAGCATCAGGGCAGCCCTTCAAGCATCCGAGTCTTCGTCACTGCTGTCATCCTCGGGAGCTTCGGGGATCTCCTCTTCCGGATAGGTGATAGAAATGTTCACCATAGAAGCAATCTTGGTGGCATGGCCTTTGATTTCATAAAAAATGTTGGTTCGTTGGTTTTCCGTATATCCTTGAGGGATACCGGACGCCACGCGCCAAGATTTGGAACCAGGGTAATCCATATGCATAAGGCCGAGAGCCATGCGTGCACCACCCCGTGCAGCGGAGCGTAAGGTGGATTCCCTAGCCACCACCTCCAGGATAGCAGCCGGAAGTTTATAAACTTCCGAGAATTATATGGTACTTGCAGGGAAGAAGTTGCTGATCAGCCGCATCCCAGCGTTTCTGATAGCATTCCATACCTTCCCAAAGGCTCAGATTTTTTCCATACGAGAAAGACCTGGATAATTTCCTGTTTTGTTGGAACAAGCCTCCAAAAAGGTTAGGCGACAAAACAGAGAAAGAAAGCTAGACATGGATAAATCGGTAAATGAAATAAAACTTACCGAGAACCTTGTCAATTTCGGAACATTCCTTTAGGCGAAGGATTAACATACTTTCCAAGTCGTGGATAGTGGATTTATCCTTTTCCGCTTGATTGAAAGCCTTGGATTGAGCAATACCAAGGGCCAGATTACTGGCTTCCAGATCTTGTCGAACCTTCGTAAGCTCCTTATGAAGATCTAAATTTTCCTTACGAATACGTTCGGCATTCCCGGCATCTTTAGCTACTTCCTTGGCCTTAGCCAAAGCAGCTGGAAAGCAAGGAAAAATTCCGAGTTAATAAAAGTCCCGGAAAAGTACTTAGACAAAAAGCTGAGTCAAAAACTTCAGAGGGAAAAAGTTTACCTGCTGTTTCATTCAGCTGCAGCTGAGACGATGCCAATTCCGCCTCTTTCCCCTCAAGAATAGAAAGAAGCTTTCTAACTTCTTTATTCTTGACGGAGAGCTTGGTGAAAACTTCCGTGTTAATGGATTCAGCGGTTTGCTGGAACATGACAAGGAAAAGAGTGACTAAAAAGCATCAAGGAAAAAATGTATACATTTTGTTTAATGCTTGGGGGCTAGAGTTAAGTACCTGGCTCATTCGCTGCAAACCCGCCAAGTTTTCATTGAACTCTTTTGCGTATTCAGCAAAAAGAATTCCGGCCGCGCTTAGGCCGTCGTTGAGGTTCTTGAATTCCTTGTCAAAGGTGGGAATCTCCTCATCGATTGTCCGAGAAGAATTTCCCACCTCTGGAGCCGCCCTTTCCCTCGTGTCTGTATCCGGCACAACGGGCTGGCTGGGCTCCGATGACTTGGTGGTGGTAGCTGTGGCATGCTCTTCCGCCATCGTGGACGGTGTGTCCGGCGCGATGACGGGAGAAGGTTGAGCGCCTCAGCTGGACACAACTTTGTGTTTCTTCAGCTTCTTCGGCTTTAAGTTGGAGGGAGGTAGGCTAAAAACAAATAACCCGGAAAGGTTAAAACTCCGACGACGAAAGAAAACTTCGACAAAAGCAAAATAACCCGGATGATCTTACCTGGAGGTGGCGACGGGAATTCCGTCAAGGTCGATGACTTCCTCAGAGGAAGAAATCTTCTTGCGCTTGCGCCCACCTGCAAAGGTGGCATGCAACGCCTCCAGATCAGGTTCGGAGGCAAGCTCTGAGTCTGGAAGTTCAGCAAGCTGTCGAAAAGAAAAATCAGGGTTAGAAGTGAAAAATCCGAGAAAGCATGGCAAAGAACCGCCCAAATGACAGAAAAAATACCTTGGGAGCCGGATTGTCGGCTGTATACATTGGCCGACTCGCTTCGTATTGGTCGCGTGATGCGACCAACTGGTTTACGCGTCGCCGCAGATCTTTCGCGGTACAGTCCTTGTTGGTTGTCCGCATTTGGTCGTTGGCGCTCGTGTACTCGCAGAGGAGACGGCCGCCATGATTGGCTAACGGCTGGATCCGCCTATCCAACCAGCAAAGGACCGTGTCCATGCCGGTTAGAGGTGGATCCAAGGAGGTGAGCTTGGCGATGCGCCGCTTGATCCTTAGTAGATCAGGCGGCAGGAATTGGACAGCTTCTGTTCCCCAATTCTCTTGGGGAACAACAGCGGTGTTTGTGAAAGGTGGAACCCTGTCGAATCTCTGACTCTACAAATCCCTTGGATGAACCTATCGGGTTTCGAATAGGAGAACCCATGAGCGCTGGTGGAATCATCGGCTAGACAGGGGGCGAGATTTACCCAGGTTCGGGGCCCTCGTAGAGGTAAAACCCTTACTCCTGCCTCTTGTCGATCTGTATTGATGGAAAGATCGGTTACAATGATGGAGCTCGAATCGAGAGTAAGGTCTCGAGTTCTAGGTTTCGATGGTCAGGTGTTGCTTGGTCCTCTCTCGGGGGCTCTCCTGGCCTTATATAGATGGCCAGGTCTCGAATCCTACCCGGAGAGGACTCGAACTCTAGCTAGGTCGGCTACAAGTTTTCTATCTTAACCCGCAAGTTAGTGCGGGTGGGCTTCATGTGGGCCTTCGGGAATACTCCAAGGGCTCCTCTTCTTGGGCCTTTAGTCTTGGGCCTGAGAGGGGGTGTCCTTATTCGCAAGGTTCAGGATCCATATCTTCGTAAGTAGCCCCCGAGCGTTTGCTCGAGTGGGATTTGTCCAGTCGAGTAGACGGTCAAACCTTTCTTGGTCTTCCTTTCTTGTGGATAACCAGCTTGGTTGTTTCCTGTTCAAAGGGCGTGTTCCCTGTACAATGAGTCTTCATGCTCGAGTATCGAGCGACATAGGTGCCCGTTTTTGCGGCTTTTATCGCAGAAGGATGCGGCACAGTAGCTTGGCTCTCCCGAGAGATCGGGGCCAATTAATTGCGACTAGGGCAAAAACATTCCTGGCCTACACAGATTCGAGACCTCCGACTCAAACCCGATAAGGTGATTGTTGCGACTGAGCCGTTGTGGACTTATCGAGTCGAACTTAACCTATGGGGGTACCCGGCGCGTCCACTAGGATTTTTCTTCGTGTTGTTGACACGGAATTATACCGGAGGACGCAGCTTTCGAGTGCGATTCCAGGCCCTAAAGAGAGATCTTTTTGGGTCTTACCTTCATATTCGAAGAATATGGCATCCGGATGTGCCTAGTCGGCTGAACAATCCAGGTTTTTATGATGTAAAATTATCATGTGTAAAAAGAGAGGTAGGTTCTTCCTACCCGAGTGATTGTTTGAGTTCCATACGAAAGAAGTTTCGTGCCGAGAAAAGCTATGTCTATATGAAAAAGTTTTCATGTTTGGGATGTTGTGCCCATACGAAAGAGTTTTCGTGTATAGGGTATTTCTCTCTTGTTTAAAGAGGTCTTGTTCCATGATATGTTCACAGAAGAATTACTTTTATTCGAAGGAATTCTTGTTCGTACGAAGTTATTTTCGCGTTTGAACTTCCATTCAAAAATTTCTTGAGTCTGATGATGCACGCCATGACGTCATGGCGCACTTTTCTCCTCCCGATGGGACGTGACGGAGTGGTAGCAGATGGGCTGGCCCACCTGGTCAGCTTTTTGACCGGGAAACGAGACGCCGCTTCCAGTTTTCACGCGAACTGCGCAGTAAATGCGCACAATCTTCTGTTAAGATCGTGGAACGGAACAGCGTTCACCGTCCCCTCGTTTCATCTTCACACGTGGTGGCCGCGATGAGTGCCACGTAACGCATCGAACGGCTGGGATTGACTCGCTCCGTGTATAAATACGGGTCTTAGTGCTGCGGTAAATCTTTCCCAGCCTTCGCCTTCATTCGTCTTCTTCCTCGCGCCCATCTTCCTCCTCGCGCTCGATCTCGCACTGTTAGTCATGGCCGGAGGCAAAAGACGTGGCGCTGCCGCTTCCGCATCCGGAGAAGCTTCCGCGCAACCTGCGCCCCGCGCCGGCGACTAGCGCTCTCCGAACACCACCGCGAAGAGCATCAAAGAGATGCAGCGGGAGGGGCTGCTGCCGGCGGAGACTGAGAAGCGGGTGCGCCTCGGGAAGAAGGAAGAAGTACCAAACCCGCAGTCGAACGAGCGCGTGGTCTTTGCGGACCATGTGTCTCGGGGTCTTTCCTTCCCTCTCCATCCTTTCCTCCTCGGGTTGCTGTATGTCTATGGCATACAGCTTCACGATCTCCCTCCGAATGCGGTGCAACACATATCGTGCTTCATCGTGTTCTGCGAATGCTTTCTTGGCATTCGCCCACATTGGGCGCTCTGGAAGGCCCTCTTCAAGGTTCGGATCTTTCGCGAGAAATCGCGGGTAGACTCCGAGCCGGGCGAGCCGCTACGCACGGGTGGCTTTGGGATCCAGGCGCGACTGGAAAGCAGCTATTTTAGCATGCACTTCGTCGACTCCGCCCAAGGCTGGCGGAAAAAATGGTTCTACGTCATCGACAACAACTCGGGTGGGATCGTAGAGTTCCACCCGTTCGCTGTTTTGAAGAGGCGAAAGTCCTGGGCGCACAAGATGTCAGCCGAGGAGACTCAGACCGTCGCGGCCTTACTCGCAAGAGTGGCTGCTCTCCGGGATCAAACTGCGGGAGTTGTGCTCAACGGGCTGCATCTGGCGAGTATTTTTCTGAAGCGCGGGATCCAACCCTTGCAGCAAAGGCCTTCCACCATGTAGGAGTACCAAGGCTCAGAAGATCCCAGCCGAGTGAGCCGCGAGGAACTTTCGAAAGTCGAGTTCGAGAAGAAAATCGCGGCTATCACTAGCCTGAAGGTGGGGGAGAAGTTCCCCGACTTCACAATCGAAGCTTTCGACGCTTCGAAACCTCCATCAGCCGCGGTTAGTTTTTTCTTTCTGTCTTCTATCCTTTTCTTCCTTACTTTGAGCTTTAGTCGAATAAAATTTCCTCTTGCTTTCTTTTATCTTCTTTGTAGAGCCTAGCTATGGCAAACTGCTACCCGCCAGTTGCGGGAGAGGACGCCTCAGAGTTATTGGCGAGTCACCTGGACGGCCCAGCCGATACCAGCGTCGCCGATGCTTCTTCAAGCTCCGAGCACGATTCTTCGGATGGTGCAGAGGGCTCGGATGACGGCCTCCATCAGCACAAGCGTCGTCGGGTGGATGATAACGAGGCCACTTCCAAGGACAACTCCTTGGAAGAATCGCCCGGGCAGGCCCCTGTCTCCGCGACTCCACTTCGTTCACTCGCCCCTTTGCCTTCATTCCCAGTGATAGCAACCGCTTGGAACGCGGATTTGCTGGATGAAGATGAAGATGATGAGTAAGTTCTTTTCTTTGTTCTTAGTCGAACATTCTTCTGCGCTTCGATGCTGATGCTTTCTGTTCTTGAATTTTTTTTTTGCAGCCTGCAGGCTATCAGTCCTCGCAGGTACGCTTCTTCTATTCCTCCCGAAAAGAGGAATAGGGCAGGCCGCGGGTGAAACTCCCACTGCTGGCACCGTCCAGAATTCTCCCAGCGCAGCCCCCAATGCTGCGACTGTGGAACGTGAAGCCCCTAGCTTTGCCGCCAGGACTTCAGCTTCAAAAGAAGTGACGGACAGCTCCGCAGATCCCCTTTCTCGCGCCATTGGCCAGGTAAATTTTGTCATTCGTCTTGAATTTTTATCGGATGCACGACAGTGCTCCTGATGGGAGTAGCCCCCGAGGCTGTAGTCGATTGCATGCGATCGGCTACAGGATCAAAGTTTGTTCTCTTTCTTCTTCGTGATTTTCATCGGGTGCACGGCAGTGCTCCCGATGGGAGTAGCCCCCGAGGATGTAGTCGATTGTTTTCAATCGGGTACAGGCTCCAATTTATCTCTTTTAATTCTTCTATCTCTGTGTCTTTGTAGTCGCTTGTTGATTCCCTTGCGGCGATTGGTCGCCGCGTTGTTCTCGCCAAATCGGATTGCGAGTCGCTTCGAGCGGACCGTAGCCGACTCTGTTCCGAGAACGAGCTTCTTAAGAGTAAGTTTTATCATCTTCTCGTCTTTATCCTTTCATCAATTCTTGACTTCTGACAAGTGTCTTTATGTAGCTCGACTTGAATTTTCGGAGTCCGAGAAGGTCAAACTCTCCGAGCAGGTAACCGCTCAGGAGGCTGACCTGACGGCTATCCGACAAGAACTGGAGGCCTCCCGCATGCGATCAGAAGATCTTGAAAAACAACTTGCGGATGCGCGGAAAGCCCTGAAGGACCAAGAGGATGCTGGCAATAAGGCCGATGCTGATCTTGTCACTTTCCTCCGTCCTCTCACTGAACGTCTCGCGGGTAAGTGTTTTAGGCTCTCGCGATTTCATCCTTTATCTTGCCGATCTTGCCAAGTCTTGACACTTGTTTCTTTGCAGGTCTTCTGGATGTTCCTCTAGAAATCCCTGGGCTTCAGCGGGTAAATGTGCTAACCGACACTCTGGCTCAACTCAAGAGGCACGCTGAAGGAGTTTGCTCCTTGATTAGCGATGCTACTCAGGTGTTGTCGCAACTGCACAGTCGCTTCCTCGCCAACGCTGCCCCTCCACCCGCGCTAGACGATATGCTGAAGGTCTTTTCGGAGGGCAATCTCCTGGATGCCTACGCGGTCGCACAGTCGGAGTCTGGTGCAAAGACGGGGATCCAGTTTGCGCTGGCGCACGGAGTCGACGGTTTGGAGGAGGCCTACTCGGCTCTTCCAGTCGACCCCTCCACGGGCAAAAAGGTACGGCTCTCTCGTTTTGGCGAGCAAGTCGCCATCCTTGCTCGGAAGCTGTCTGAGCTATTTGCTCGACTCAAAGGAGGGGCGATTGCCGCTAGCGGTAGCACCACTGTAGCTTCATAGTCTTGTTTTTCTTTTTCATCTTGATTGTAATGAACCTTGGGATGTATTCCCGTATCTTCATTGTCCTTAATCGAAATGTTCGTCTGGAAATTACTTCTTGCTGTTTGTGTGTTTACTCCCGATGGGAGTAGCCCCCGAGCACTCGTCAGATGTGCGACTAGAGATACTTCGAATAGGGCGTCTTACTTCTTTCCTTGTATTCGTCCAGGCTGTTGGGTTTGCCGCAGAAACTTCAGGTGGACGTGCTACTCCAGTAAATCCCCTTGTTGCCGCTGTTGGCACCTATGCGGGTCTTCGTGATAAGGTCCGGGAAGGTGAGCGCCAGCTTAAAGCTCTGCGCGGTGTAGCCGATGTAGCGAAGTACAAACAAAAATTGGCGACTGAACGCGAACAGTTTCTGATGGACGAGTTAGCTTCAGTTACAAGGGATTTGCTGTGTAAGTAATACAGCCCCCGTGTCTTCTTTTTGCCTTGTTTCCTTAGCTGATTAAGCATGTTTGCTCTTCAGTTGTTAAACCGGATGACAGGGAAGAAAAACAGTGGGTGGAAAACCACATCGTTCAGGAGGCTGGTAGCTCAAAACCTCATGCGAGTAATTTCTGGTCTGATCGCAGTCGAGGATTTGTGATGGCCACCTTGAAGTTTCGTGTCCTCCAGGCGAGAATTCTCGTGAGTTCTTTTCACGAGGTCCTGATCGCGATGAACGCTGCTTTCTACCCACTCGAAAGGGGTCCCGAAGACTGGAGCCATCTCCTCAGGTTGTTTGACGTGAGGGAGGGGTTCGCGCGTGTGTGCGCAATCAAATGACATGCGGCGCGGTTGTAGCTCTATCCTTTATCCGAATATGGCATCCTGAAATAGATTTTAACTCCGTAGCCAGGCTCCCAGATGGTCCAATCGATGATATTTCACCCTACTATGATGCTGTTCGTCCTGCAGCGGAGAAAATCATCCGATTGACCTCTGATGAAGTAGATAGAGTTTTAGCGACTGAGAACGCTCAGCGCTTTGATTGATTGCCGGACGTGCATATCCTGTAATTTTGTATAGTTTGTAAAAAACTGTTGTAAGGTGTGTAACCTTGTATGTATGATCTTTCCTGTGATGCTTAGTTGTAGGTGTAGCCCCCGTGTGTTTATGGGGTGTGTACCTATAACTTTTTAGCATGTAAAGAATAGGAAGCTTCGAGGGAATGTGATAGAGAAACCATGTTTTTATTGCAATGACTGAGAAGCCATGTATTCGAGCTACAAGATTGGCTAGTATAGCCTTATTTGTTGTGATAACAAGTAAACCTAGGGGTAAAATTTGCGGAGGTGTGCGATATTCCAAGGATTGGAATAGATTCCTCTAGTCGATGGATTCTTCAGCCTGTAGGCTCCACATGGGATGACTTCGTGTATGATGAAGAGTCCTTCCCAGGGTAGCTCTAGCTTGTGTCCTTCCTTCTGCTTGAGTCGCAGCACTAGATCTCCAATCGCGAATGCTCTGTGGCGTATGCGGCGACTGTGATAGTTATGCAGTGATTGCTGATATACCGCGGATCTTGCGAGCGCGATGTCTCGCATCTCGTCGAGTGCATCCATATCTTCCGCGAGTGCCTTGTTGGAGTTTTCTTCGCTGTAGGCCACAACTCGTGGGGCGCTGAATCGAACATCCTCGGGAAGGACTGCTTCTGCCCCGTATACCATGAAAAATGGCGTGTATTTTGTGGATCGGTTTGGAGTTGTGCGGAGGCTCCATAGTACGGAGGGTAGTTCTTCTGCCCAATATCCTGCGGCGGGGTGTAGACGATCGAGTAGGCGTTTCTTGATTCCAGCTGAAACTAAGCCGTTGGATCTTTCGACTTGTCCGTTTGTTTGCGAGTGGGCAACTGAAGCGAACTTGAAGTTGATGCCCTTTTCCTCGCAAAACTGTTGCGTTTCCTTTGCTGTGAAGTTTGTACCATTGTCTGTAATGATGTCGTGTGGCACACCAAATCTGCATACAATGGATTCGAGGAACTTGACGGCGCATTGGGCACTAGCCGAAGTTACTGGCATGGCCTCGATCCACTTGGTGAATTTGTCGACTGCGACCAACAAGTGTGTATATCCGCCAGGCGAGGACTTTCGTAGTGGTCCAACCATGTCCAGCCCCCATTGTGCGAAGGGCCAAGCAATGGGTATCATATGTAATTCCGTGGCAGGTGCATGCGGTCTTGGTGCGAATCGCTGGCAAGCATCGCATCGTTCGACCAGGTTCTTTGCATCAGTAGCTGCTGTTAGCCAATAGAATCCTGCTCGGAAGGCCTTTCCCATTATTGTTTTCCAGCTAGCGTGATGTCCGCAATCTCCTTGGTGGATGTCCTGGAGTAATTCTTTGCCATCTTCGGGTGCGATGCAGCGCTGAAGTATACCCGAGATGCTTTGCTTGTATAATTCTCCGTTGACTACCCGAAAGGATTTGCTGCGTCTGATTATTTGTCGAGCCTCGCGTGGATCGGCCGGGAGCTGTCTGTTGGTCAGGTAGTCGAGATATTTCTGCGTCCAGACTGGTTCGACCAGAAAAACCTGTCGTGATATGTTATGAATAAGCTCGATAATGGCTACTTGCGGGCTGGCCTCTGTTTCTGGTGCTGTAGGTGGTCCTGCAGCTTTCTTGACCTTGACCGATCGCTTGATCATCCGTTCGAAATATATCCCTGGCGGTATGGGTGTATTCGTGGAACCCATGTTTGCCAGTCTATCTGCTTCTTCATTGCTGGATCTTGCGATGTGTTTTAGCTCGCACCCTTTGAAACTTCCTTCGAGTAGATTGTACATGTCGCGATATGCGACCATGTTTTCAGCAATTGCGTCACATACTTTCATTGTCTGCTGCACAATGAGATTGGAGTCGCCGTAGATCATTAATCGGGTGGCTCAACAGGCGACTGTCATCTTCATCCCATGCAACATGGCTTCATATTCTGCATCGTTGTTCGATGCTGGATCATCTGGTGGAAAGTCCAATCGCAGGACGTATAGCAGCTTGTCTCCTCGAGGCGATATGAGAACGATTCCAGCTCCTGCTCCTTCGTTTCTTCTAGACCCGTCAAAATACATTATCCAATTGCTCGTGTACTCAGGCGGTCCTGGCGTTTGCAGTTCTGTCCATTCGCTGAGGAATTCCACGAGTACCTGGGATTTGACTGTGTTGTGTCCTGCATAGGTGATGTCCCAGGCGCCTAACTCGATGCTCCATTTTGCTATTCTTCCGGATGCCATTGGGTTGTTCATGATTGTCCCGAGTGACGCATCATTAACCACTGTGATGGCGTGTTCCTGGAAATAGTGCTTGAGTTTTCGGGCTGTAAGAACAACTCCATATGCGAGCTTTTGGTAATGAGGGTATCGTTGCTTGCATGGCGAGAGCACTTCACTGATATAATAGATGGGTCGTTGGACTCCGTACGCTTTGCCTTCTTCAGGTCGTTCGACTACGATTGCTGTGCTGATGACCTGGTTTGTAGCGGCTAGGTATAAGTAAAGTGGCTCCCTTTCTTGCGGTGTTGCAAGGACGCGCCTGCTTTGCAACGATCGCTTCAAGTCTGCGAACGCTTGTTTAGCTTCTGGTGTCTACTCGAATTTGTCCGTCTTCTTCAACAATTTATAGAAGGGTAACGCTTGTTCTCCCAATCGTGCGATGAATCTGCTTAGGGCGGCTAGTCGCCCTGCAAGCTGTTGGACTCCGCGTAGATTGGTTGGCTCCTTCATAGTCAAAATGGCTTGTATTTTCTCCGGGTTGGCTTCAATGCGGATACCAGGTACCCGAGAAGTTTTCCTGCAGGAACGCCAAAGACGCATTTGGTCGGATTGAGCTTGATCCGGTACGCATTGAGGGCGTCGAATGTTTCTCTAATGTCCTCGAGGAGTGTATCCTCGACTCGAGTCTTGATGACAATGTCGTCAACGTACACCTGCACGTTCTTGCCAATGAGATTGGCGAGGCATCTTTGCATGCAGCGCTGATATGTTGCGCCTGCGTTCTTCAACCCGAAGGGAATTGTTGTGTAACAGTAGACACCGTGAGGTGTGATGAATGCTGTCTTTTCTTCGTCTTCCTTTTTCATCCGGATCTGATTATATCCCGTATAGGCGTCCAGAAAGGAGAGGCGTTGGCAGCCTGCCGTAGAGTCCACGATCTGGTCGATTCGCGGTAGAGGAAAATTGTCCTTGGGGCAATGCTTATTTAACAACATGTAGTCGATCCATACCCGGAGGATATCCGTGTTCTTTTGGGGACCAACACCGGGTTTGCTAACCAGGTGGATATCTTGATCTCCCTGATGAATTTTGCTGCTAGCAATCTGTTTACTTCTTCTCCGAGTGCCTTATGCTTAGGTTCCGAGAATCTTCGAGTAGTTTGTTTGATGGGTTTGGCATCTGGAAAGACTTCAAGTGAGTGCTCGGCGAACTCTCTGGGTATTCCTGGCATATCTGATGGCTGCCAGGCGAAAATTTCCCACTACTCACGGAGGAGTTCGACGAGCGCGCTTTCCTATGCTTGCGGGAGGGTGGTGGAAACCAGCGCCGTCTTCGCAGAATCTGTCGGGTGCACTTGATGCTTTCGAGTGTCACTGTTAGCGCTGAACTCCAGTTCAGGCGCGTTTTTCTTCGTGAGGGGCATCACGGAGTGATCCGTGGTTTTTGCCAGCTCTTGAAGTTCTTCTTGCATCCCGAAAGATTTTGCGATCTCATTGAATTCAATGTCGCATTTGTTGGATTTCTGAAAGTCTCCGTCGATGGTGATTACGCCATGTTCTCCAGGTAATTTGAGCTTCAGGTAGGCATAGTGCGGTACTGCCATGAATCTGGCGAACGCTGTTCGGCCCAGAATGGCGTGGTACTGTGAAGGCCAGTCGACGACTTCAAAGTCGAGGAACTCTCTTCTGTAGTTGCTCTGTGTGCCTAGCACAACTTCTAGGTTTATTGTTCCGAGTGGACGGACTGCCTTGCCTGGAACTATCCCGTTGAAGGATGTTTCTGATTCCGGGAGGCCGTCCAAGTTCTTGTTCATCCGACGAAGTGTATCCGCGTAGATAATGTTGAGGCCACTGCCCCCATCCATGAATACGCGAGCTAAGTCGTAGTTGCTAATTTGTGCTTGGATGACGAGGGCGGCGTGTCCTGGTCGATAGACTCGTGGTGGGTGGTCTTTCATTGAGAATGTTATCGGCTGATCCGCCATCTTCAGGTATTCTGTTTTTGTTGGCGGTGTCTGCACAGCCATGCACAATTGCCTTGTGTTAGTCTTCTGAGCTCTGCGGGATGGACATACCTTCTGGATCATTGCGAGTTGCCCTGCTGGATTCGGGTACGCGTTGGCTCCCGAGTTTTGCCTTGCTGGTGGTGCAGGTAGCGCAGCTAGTGCCATGTTTGGATTTGCTGGTGGAGGTGGGAGTTGTGGCGGCTGGAATCCTTGGTGACCTTGTCGCACCCTGATTTCTAGGGGATACTCATCGGGCCGAACTGGATAGCAGATGCTTGGATTATGGGGCATAACTGCTCCCACGTCCCAGCTTCCTGGTAGGCCTACGCTTATGCGCGACAACACAAGCCCTGCTATTCCATCGTCGATGTAAACTATCCACTAGAGATCAAAGGCACTACTGTCGACGTACTTCATACCAATCACACATGGTACGTCAACATCTGTGAACAAAGGATATCACAACAGATCTCTACGACACAAAAGATTGGAATAACTTGCAAATAGCTCTCATTAGAGCAGAGATAGCAAATACAATCATTCAGAGGACACATGTCCCAACAATACATCAGTACATCACAGCGGAAGCATTCAACATGTCTGAGTACAGACAAGAACCAAATAGGCCTAAGAGGCCGGAAACGAACAGACGGAGCCCTTCCACGAAGTCTCGGATCCTGCCCGGGTCCGCTATCTACTCGTCAGCAGTCTCGTCATACTCCACGTAGTTGCCACCATGTAGATCCTCGGAAACGTAGGTCTGCGGAAACCACAGCCCCAAAGGGGTCAGTACATAAACGTACTGGCAAGCAAGACTCACAGTTCACCAAAGTGTAACCCGTCAACACCAAGCACAGATGCCTTGGGTTCAACGGAAGAGAGGGGATATAAAAGATGCTGCAACTGGCTGCGCTAACCAACTACAGAGATTCTACCACTTCCGGTTAACAGAAAGGAGATAAGATCGAGGATTGTAACCAACTGAAAGATAACTTCAAACAAACCCATCCTGGATCTCGCCCCTTATCCAAAGAAGCAATCCGAGGATAACTCACACAGTTGTATTAAAGGTGAATCAAGTTATTGTGTCATCAACCTATTACTAGTCAAGTTATTAATCATTGGGTGTAACATGTTTGACCATTATGTTTAAGTTGTCCTGAGTACTTGTTAGCCAGTACTTTCACCAAGTAATCCATAACCGCGGAAAACACGGCTTCTCGAGAAGATTATCCCTGCAGGGTTGCACCAATTTGGCCGTACACGCAAGAATAACCCGCCAGTTGGAAATGCACTTCCACCAAGCGGGGCACTCTACACAACTCGACTCTTCTTCGCATCAAGCCCAAAGAACCTTGGGCGCACGGCTAATCGAGCCCAGAAGAAAATGGACCCTCATAGCACTCTAAGAACGTGTCCCCCTATATGCCGACTACAAAAGTTCCACCCTGGCCTGGGCTCGCAAAAACATGCATGCGGCAAATGGAAAACACGAACTAAATGAGGCGATTTGGACGAGATGCGAATCGAATCAAATTGAGGGGGGCGCCCATACTCGCTTCCCACATGCGGTTAGTGCGCTCATCATGGATCAGTAGACAAGACCCTTTTACTATTAGGGTCGACACTAGCAGGCCTCAAAACCACACAGGGCCTCCTGCCGGTGCCTTATCATCAAATTTATTATTTAACAATAACCTTAGCATGATTGATTGATTAAACATCGAGCCCCAGAACGTAATGGAATATAGTAACAGAAAGTAACGGGTAACAGACTCGAGCAAAACAACCTAAGCATGCTAGTAAGACACTGGCTCAACCAAGAGGTGATAGGAGTGGAGGTGAGGCAATATCAAGGTTAAGGGATTCATGTGATTGGGTTCGTAACAGAAACAACTACTACTAAGGCTAGCAGAAAAGTGAAGGGAATATGCCCGAGAGGCAATAATAAAATGGTTATTATCTTATTCCTTGTTTATGATGAATGTTTATTTCTCATGCTAGAATTGTATTAACCGGAGACGTTGATACATGTGTGCTTAATAAACAAACAATGGTTCCTAGTAAAGCCTCTCTTTTAACTAGCTCGTTGATTAATAGATGATCAAGGTTTCCTGATCATGAACATTGGATGTTATTAATAACGGGGTCATGTCATTAGAAGAATGATGTGATGAACATATACCCAAAGAGAATATAGCAATGAGATCAAGTCATTTAGTTTACATTGTTATATCAAACATACGAAGTAACTTATTCCTTAGACCTTGAGATCATGTCAATCACTGATACCGGAAGAGTGCTTTGATGGCATCAAACGTCACACCGTAACAGGGTGACTATAAAGGTGTCGTTTAGTATTCGGAAAGTATTAGTTGAGGATCATGGATCAAGAGTGGGATTTGTCCATCCAAATGACGGAGAGATATACTCTGGGCCCTCTCGGTGATATCACATCGAAACCGCTTGCAAGCACGTGATATGATCACAAGGATGTTATATCACGGGAACGAGAAAAGAGTACTTGTCGGTAACGAGATTGAACAAGGTATGGTTGATACCAATGATCGAATCTCGGACAAGTAAAATATCGCGAGACAAAGGGAATAGTTCACGGCGTTGTTGGTTCACACGATAACGAGAGTCATCGTTGAATATATAGGAGTCATCACGGATCTCCAGATCCCGCTGTTGATTATTGATCGGAGAGGAGTCTCGATCATGTCTATCTTATTCGCGAACCGTAGGGTGACACACTTAAGGTTCGATGACGCATTTGAGAGGATACGGAATATCGAAGAATATTTTGGACAGCACCGAAATTGTTTCGGGGAAAATTGAAATAGTTCAAGGGGTTTTTCGTCGAATGGTTGTTAATAGAATTAACAAATGATTCGAGGTGCTATATGCAAAAGTTTGTTAATAGAATTAACAAATGCTGAAATAAAGAAATAAAAAGGTTTTATTTATTTATTAAAAGAAAACCTTTGGATTTTCCAAGTGGGAAATAATGGGAAAGTGAGTGGAGGTGAGTGGAGTGTCCACTCACATCATGAGGGAAGAGGTGGGGGCACACCATGGGGCTGGCCGCACCCCCCTTGGGCTGCCTCCCCCTCTCCTATAAAAGGAGGGTGAGAGCTCTCCCTCCTCCACACACTTGTCCACTTCCCTTTCCCTCCACCCGCTGCTCCATTTCATGGTCTCCGGCTTGGCGAAGCCCTGACCGTGGGATTCTTCACCACCACCACGTCGTCGTGCTGCTGGAGTTCCGAGGGATCCTCTACTTCCGCGCCCCGCTGGAACGAGGGAACGGAGGTCGTCATCAACCGTACGTGTGACCGATCACGGATGCACCGCCGGATTGCGGTGCCATCTTCTCGCTATCGGGATCGGTGTGAGTACGACTACGCCAACAACGAGATTTGATCTCGTACCACTTTGAGTCTTCGAGGGTATGTGTTCTCCTTAACCCTCTTGTTGCCCGTTGCACTTCGTCTCCTAGATTAGATCTTGGCCTTTCGGGTATCTCTCGCGTAGGAAAATTTTTGTTTTCTATGCTACGTTCCCCTTCAGTGGTATCAGAGCCGGATCTATGCGTAGATGTTTTGTACGGGTAGAACACATAGGTGTATGTGGGCGTTGATGATCATGTTATTACCTCCTTGACTATTTTATGATCTTAGTGGCATAGTGGGATGAAGCGGCCCGGACTAACCTTACATGTCCACGTACATGAGACTTGTTCCACAACTGACATGCAACTTGTATTGCATAAGTGGCTTGCGGGTGTCTGTTTCTCCTACTATAGTTAAGATCTAATCTATGAAGGGTTGTTAAAAATGTGTTTATCAACGTTGTGGTTGATGTTCGTAGGTATGAACGGTTCTATCCTCGAAAGCCCTAAGCCACGTAAAATATGCAAAAATAAATTAGAAGCGTCTAACTAGTTTTTTGCTGGGCATGTGATGTGACATGGTCAATATTACAAATTTGATTATGAGATGATCTATTTTGTAAATTATTGATATACCGGAAGGTATCCATATGATTGTCTTCTTATTGATGGACAATCAAGATTGGGGTGCCATGGTACTTGGTACCACGCCGGTGGAATGATTGAGATCATACCATAATGCACATGATGGAGATCAAGTGCAAGGAGGACCATATCATATCAAGTAATCCTCACATGTGATGTTTGTGATGTTAATCCTTTTATGCATCTTGTTTTGCTTAGATAACGATGGTAGCATTATAAGATGATCCCTCTCACTTAATATCAAGATAATAATGTGTTCTTCCTTAAGTATGCACCGTTAAGAAAGTTCGTCGTTTCGAGACACCACGTGATGATCGGGTGTGACAGACTCAACGTTCACATACAACGGGTGTTTTCAAGCCTAGCATGTACAGACATGGCCTTGAAACACACGCAATACTACGGTTCTACTTGGCGAGCCTAGCATGTACAGACATGGCCTCGGAACACGTAACCGAAAGGTAAAGCATGAGTCATATGGATGATATGATGAACATGTCGATGTTCGCCTTTGAAGCTACATCATCTCACGTGATGATCGGTTTTGGTGTAGTGAATTTGGTTCGTGTAATCACTAAAGACGACTAAGAGGGATGTTGTTTTTGAGTGGGAGTTCATGGTTTAATTTTTGAATTAACTTGAACTTATTTATCATGAACAACCAATCAAAGTGAATTTGCACAAATTGTAGTATTCATTGGCATCTATAATTACCTTACACTTAGATTGTTAATTGAGATATAACTGTTATGATCTGGTAAATACCATTTAAGATTGGTACCGTATTAGTGAAATTTGAAATTGAGTTCTATTGTAGATTTTTGGTATTTCCTACCTAGCTCCATGTGGTTAATGATTGATTAATCTAGAGAGCAAATAATTCCTACTTAGAATCCAAAGTCATGGTTGCTTCCGTATTACTTTATCTTCAAAAGAATGTTTTGTTGATCAAGGTGATTTAGGAACCGAAAAGAATTGTTTTCAGAAACAATCAAGTGAAAGATATATTGATATCTAGAAACTTATTTGTGGCAACATGACTGAGTATAATTTAGCGTGACAATGTTTGCTTATATTATCTGAATATATGCAAATTTAGCGTGACAATGTTTGCTTATATTATCTGAATATATGCAATGATTGGAGACGCTGGGCGTTTGAATATTCCAAGAAGTTGGGCGCTAAAAATTATCCTCTAAATCCCTTCCTTCGAGCTATAGTAGCTTAATCATAAAATTGTTATGATGGGATGGATTAAAAGTATGTGTAAAGTCGTTTACCTTACTTGGAGATTGCTAAGAGTGGAATCTAGAAGAATTCTATTAATATGGTGATATTAGTAGAACAATCAAACTCAAAGTATGACTCAATGGGTGATAGTATATGACTAACACGCCAAATAAAATGAGCTAGTACGGCTAGCATTGTTTGATGTTGAATGATTCTTCTGTAAAGGAAAGGGAATATTGAAAATAGAATTGCAAATAGATATATGGCAGAAAAGAAGATAACTGGAAAAGTCCAGCTCAGGAGTATATGCTTGATATACAAGTTATAGATGTATTACTAGTTAACAAAGTATTTTTGGGTATTTTGATACCACATTGGTTGGTATGAGTTGTCATACAAAGCAACGCAATGCAAGAAATACAAGGGCCTAAAAGGAACTAGTAATAGATGTGGAACCGATTATGACAAGAACATAAATAAAGTGTTATTGTGTTCATTGTCGTATCGAACCAACCAGTCAAGATTTATTTGAAGAACTTAATAATTTGTTATTTTGTTCTAGTCTTTTGTGAGAACAAATGAGATTGTTCAAACGATGACCATATTCCATAATTGATGGATATGTTAATATAAATCATGTTGGTAAAGTAAACATCTATAAGACTGAATGCTAAACGTTGCAAGACGTAAAAGAGTTTCACCTAAATTGTGACACCACCATTTTAGTTCATATCGGAAAGGAAAACATGAAGGAATTCCATATTGATGGACTTCCGGAGTCATTTTGTTTTGAATAAATTGACGCTTGTGAGACCTCTTCCAAAAGATGACTAGAATTCCGTTCTTAGGCCAAAGTAGAATGGACGACTAATTTAGTGGAGATTATACATATTGATGTATATAGTCCATTATGTGTAGTCATGTATGGTGGATTAATTTTTCCTTCATAAAATTATGTCGATGATTTAAGTAGATATGTGAGTATATCTATTTAAAGGGAACAGAGTTTGACATTTTGAATTGGTTCAAAAGGTTGTTAATATGAAGTTAAAATCAATGTAACAAGATAATCAAGTATTTATGATTGGATCATAAAGGATAAAGTTTGAGTTACAAGTTTA
Organism: Alopecurus myosuroides; assembly: GCA_028641055.1. Classification (NCBI taxonomy): domain Eukaryota; kingdom Viridiplantae; phylum Streptophyta; class Magnoliopsida; order Poales; family Poaceae; genus Alopecurus; species Alopecurus myosuroides. Next base: position 8,235,385 of record CM054063.1, on the reverse strand, counting down.
GCAAAACATCTGAGAAGTTGCAGAATTGTTCTACAACTTATACTTCTCGAATACCCCACATTAGATTGGAGTATTCAAAAGACAAAATCAAACCTTGTTTGACATGGTAAGATTAATAAAAATGCCATTATAATTTTGTAGTTTATACATTAGTGACAACCGTTTTTCCACTGAAAAGAGCACCATCATGATCCGTTGAAATTGACAACATATAAGATATGGTTTGGGTAGTGACCCGAATTGTCACTTTCTTAAGTTTTGGTATGCATAGCATGTGTAAAATGTTTACAACCAAAATAGGATAAATGTATGTTTATAAGGTTATCCCAAATAAAACATTGGGTATTTCTCCTATCACCGAACCAAAAGACAAATGTTGTTTGTCAGAAAGGGTTGATTTCTCGAGAAAGTAGTTCTTGCGAAACAAGTGAGTGGGAGCACAGTACTAACTCAACGAGATTAGAGAATCTTCGTTATCATGTCAAGAGTAGCGCAGCACTGGAAGTTGTTCCAGGGTTTACTATTTTGACTAAGTAGAAGACACTACAGATGTTGTAGATACTTCAAATGAGTTTGCGAACTGTACCAGAAAAGTCCAAAAACTTTGTACTTAAAACAACTTGTGGTTTAAGTGTAAAGTGTTGTTTTGACAACAAAAGGACCTGGACCTTATAAAGGAAGCAAATGATGGGCCCTGACTTCGTAAAATTGACTATGAGTCATTATATCCGCCATAGTATCCTTGTATGAATATCAAGTATGTGACTTGGTAGTCCTTTCGATAGGCTTGATGCCTAACGATAGCAAAAGGGTCTATATAGCGACAAAGACATGGATACTTATCGAAAAGTTGTTTTTCGACGAAGTTCAAAGAGTTGACTACTACAAGATTTCGATCTTCCGTAGTAATGCTTTAGTCTTTGCGGATAGTTCTAGCAAAAAGTTACATATTATGATATGGCAGTTGAATAACAAAACCAACACTCCTCTCGAGGAAGTTTGATCAAGGATGTGTACTTGACACAGTCTGAGAGTTTTGTAAAATTCAAAAGGTTGCTATAAAGGCATGCACACTTCAATGGTTGAAGTGAGCATAGCGAAGTTGAAATCTTTACCTTAATGAAGTTATCAAAAGAGTTTGATTCCATCATGAACGATAAAGATGCTTGTAGAGTTACAAGAAATTAAGTGGGAGCGCTATGACATATTTCCAATACTTTATGTAGATGACATATGGTTGATTGGAAAATATGTATTTTAAATTAACACGGTTAATATTTTCGATTTCATATTGATGAAAGGCTTAGAAGATATTGGGCATCGATATCTATAAAAGATGGATTGACGCACCTGATATGATTGAAGCAAAATTACATAGATGAAATATTGAAGTAAGTCAATATGAAAATAACAAGAAGGAGTTCTTGTCACATGGAAAATAATTGAGAAGGATTCATGTGTTTTGACACATGATGAGCATCATTGAAATTGAGATTTCTAAGTCATGTTTCCATGCTATGTACACAACCAGATGAGTCCTATGCTATAAAATGTTATAGTAGGATAATTCATATGATGATTAGACAACAGTGGGAGAGATCCTTGTGTCATTTTAGAAATGCTAAGGATATGTTTTCCTATATAGTAATGACAAAATATTAGTTGTAATATGTTACACTAATAGTCTTGTCATTTATTCAAGTAATTTTATCTCAATTAAAATATGTGATGAACGGTAGCACAATAGGATGGAAGAAAGTTCCATGCTGGATTTGAAAGAGTTTCAAAATTAAAATATTGTGGCAGATACTACAACAAAGGCTAAAGTATATCGTTGTGTTGACAACTGATAATAAGCGTATTTTGTGTCAAGGAGTTCTTTATTGAACTTGGTGAATTTCCAAGAATGCTGAAACTATGAAGCTACATTTTCACAATGTTAGTAACATCAGTTTAAGCTGAGGAATTAAGGTATCACCGGAACTTGGTGAATTTCCAAGAATGCTGAAACTATGAAGCTACATTTTCACAATGTTAGTAACATCAGTTTAAGCTGAGGAATTAAGGTATCACCGGAACTTGGTGAATTTCCAAGAATGCTAACACTATGAAGCTACATTTTCACAATGTTAGTGACATCAGTTTAAGCTGAGGAATTAAGTTTTCACCGATTGACCATATATATACAAAGCCATCTCATTAGAGAATGAGTGATGCGTGTAGACGCAAAGAACATGCAAATACAATAGGACCTGAAGAGTTCAGATCTTTTTGATGATGTTTACCGCATGCGAAGCATGGTAATAACACTAGTACGCCATATGTGTTAAAGTGCTTACAGACTAGATTATTGACTCTAGTGCAAGTGGGAGACTGAAGGGAATATGCCCGAGAGGCAATAATAAAATGGTTATTATCTTATTCCTTGTTTATGATGAATGTTTATTTCTCATGCTAGAATTGTATTAACCGGAGACGTTGATACATGTGTGCTTAATAAACAAACAATGGTTCCTAGTAAAGCCTCTCTTTTAACTAGCTCGTTGATTAATAGATGATCAAGGTTTCCTGATCATGAACATTGGATGTTATTAATAACGGGGTCATGTCATTAGAAGAATGATGTGATGAACATATACCCAAAGAGAATATAGCAATGCGATCAAGTCATTTAGTTTACATTGTTATATCAAACATACGAAGTAACTTATTCCTTAGACCTTGAGATCATGTCAATCACTGATACCGGAAGAGTGCTTTGATGGCATCAAACGTCACACCGTAACAGGGTGACTATAAAGGTGTCGTTTAGTATTCGGAAAGTATTAGTTGAGGATCATGGATCAAGAGTGGGATTTGTCCATCCAAATGACGGAGAGATATACTCTGGGCCCTCTCGGTGATATCACATCGAAACCGCTTGCAAGCACGTGATATGATCACAAGGATGTTATATCACGGGAACAAGAAAAGAGTACTTGTCGGTAACGAGATTGAACAAGGTATGGTTGATACCAATGATCGAATCTCGGACAAGTAAAATATCGCGAGACAAAGGGAATAGTTCACGGCGTTGTTGGTTCACACGATAACGAGAGTCATCGTTGAATATATAGGAGTCATCACGGATCTCCAGATCCCGCTGTTGATTATTGATCGGAGAGGAGTCTCGATCATGTCTATCTTATTCGCGAACCGTAGGGTGACACACTTAAGGTTCGATGACGCATTTGAGAGGATACGGAATATCGAAGAATATTTTGGACAGCACCGAAATTGTTTCGGGGAAAATTGAAATAGTTCAAGGGGTTTTTCGTCGAATGGTTGTTAATAGAATTAACAAATGATTCGAGGTGCTATATGCAAAAGTTTGTTAATAGAATTAACAAATGCTGAAATAAAGAAATAAAAAGGTTTTATTTATTTATTAAAAGAAAACCTTTGGATTTTCCAAGTGGGAAATAATGGGAAAGTGAGTGGAGGTGAGTGGAGTGTCCACTCACATCATGAGGGAAGAGGTGGGGGCACACCATGGGGCTGGCCGCACCCCCCTTGGGCTGCCTCCCCCTCTCCTATAAAAGGAGGGTGAGAGCTCTCCCTCCTCCACACACTTGTCCACTTCCCTTTCCCTCCACCCGCTGCTCCATTTCATGGTCTCCGGCTTGGCGAAGCCCTGACCGTGGGATTCTTCACCACCACCACGTCGTCGTGCTGCTGGAGTTCCGAGGGATCCTCTACTTCCGCGCCCCGCTGGAACGAGGGAACGGAGGTCGTCATCAACCGTACGTGTGACCGATCACGGATGCACCGCCGGATTGCGGTGCCATCTTCTCGCTATCGGGATCGGTGTGAGTACGACTACGCCAACAACGAGATTTGATCTCGTACCACTTTGAGTCTTCGAGGGTATGTGTTCTCCTTAACCCTCTTGTTGCCCGTTGCACTTCGTCTCCTAGATTAGATCTTGGCCTTTCGGGTATCTCTCGCGTAGGAAAATTTTTGTTTTCTATGCTACGTTCCCCTTCAAAAAGAACAACGGAAAGTATCGGTAATCAATGTTGAAAGGAACACGATGGTTCATGTGAGTGATAACTTGCCTGCAAAACCCAGTAGCCTGGTACTGAGCTAACTCCTTAGAAGGGATGTGGTAAGTATCGTCGATCTCAACGTCGTCGTTTATCCGAGAAGAAGCAAACACAATGCAGAAAGATAAACAATCAATATCATGGCATAGGTGCACAAACATGGGATGATGCATGTCATGTTAATAGATGCATCAAAATAAACTACTTGACAAGATAACACAATTTAATTGGACCCATATGCAATTGGATTGCATATGGAAAAGATCCATTGAAATAAGTGGAAACAAATGGTTTACAATTAATTATTATGTGAGAGTTGTTAGCATGATGCATGCATGATGATAACAACAAAATAACAATGATAGATGCAAGTGAAAAAGGATTGGAACAAGTTTTGGAAATCATTGATTAAGTTTGGAAAGTTTGGTTACTTAAAACATGTCACACAAACAATTATTGTTTTCATCAATTTAAAGTGTGCAAAACAATTAACAAAATTTATATTTGAAAATAACATCAAATTTTAGTTGGATTACATGTTTCAAATATTGAAATTGGAATTAGGATGAATTTATTATGACTTAAACAATATTAAACCAGTTTTAATTGAATTTAAATCAAGTTTGTATATCATTTGAATTTTATCTGTTCAAATCATAAATTCAAGCTCACATTTGAAAAGTTCACACTTTGATGGTTTGAAAAAATATTTTTCATGTTCAAAAATATTTTATTTTGAGCAAGTTATGATTTTATCAAATTTAATTGAATTAAACAAGGATTAAATTATTTAGGCAAATTAAATTATTCAAAACAGGAAATAAAAATTATATTTGAAAAGGTGAGTTGAAATGGTATGGAAAACATATTTTATTTGCATTTATTGGATTAATAATGAATTAGTTATTGAATTTAGCAAATTGCATTTGAATTATTTGAATTCAAATTTAAATTGCATTTTGGAATTTCAAAACAGTGAACAAATGGTACCATTAGATAGACAATTTTATTTAGAGCAATAAACATGTTTAACTTGTCTTAGTTGGAGTTTTATATTAAAAGTTATTAACAATTTAAGTTTGAGGGCCAAACTGTAATTTAGAAGGACTAGATTGCAATTTTAAAGGGCCTGTTTTAAAAGAAACGTGCAGGAATTCGTGTGTGACCGCGTATTAACTACCCACAGTCACTGCCCGTGGGCCCCTGGCCAGCGTGGCGTGCGCGTGGCAGCACAGCTGGCAACCCGAGTGGCTTACATGTGGGCTTGGGTGCGGGGAAGAAATTCCAAAAAAGGGGGGTGGCGTCGCGGGGGATCGAACCCGCGCCCCCCCGGGCTGGGCGTGCGGTGCGCTGCCACTGCAGCTGGGAGCGTTCTCTTGTCAGGTAACAAGCAGATTGTGGTTTATTCTTCAGTTAACACTGTTAACTGTTCCTGAATTCCGACGGGAAGAGCAGGATGGCCGGCGGCCGCTGGTTCGCTGCTCACGGGTGCGGTTCGCGCGGTGGTTGTGCTGCGTGCTGTCGCGGAGATGGACAGGAGAGGGGAATGATGGATACGTGGGCGCTCACCTCGTTTGCTCGATGCAGTAGCAGGAGGCGAGGACGGTGTCTGACGGATGTGGTCGCCGGTGGCGGACATCGGACGGCGGCGGCGATCTGGCCCTCCTCGGGCTCAACGGAGGGCTGGAACGGGGACTAGGAACCACGGCGGTTCCATTCCAAGGGACAGCAACCCCTCGAGGTGCCCGTGGAGATGGGGAGGTGGCGGCAATGGTGCTCGGGGTGGTGAGGTGCGGGTGGTTCAGTGATGTTCAGAGAAGGACTCGGGGGGAAGAGGAAGAGGAGCTGGCGGCGATGGAGGGTGGTGCTAGGGTTAGAGGATGGGCTAGGGTTGCAGAGGGGTACTTAAGGGGGGAGAGGCATGGTACGGAGCAGCATCGAGGAGGGGAGGAGGGATCGCACGGTGGGGGAAGCAGTCGTACTGAAGGTGACATCACGCGAGGAAGAAGACAGCGACATCGCTGGAGGGTTACTGGGCCAGGTGGTAACGGGCTGGGCTGGGGTTAGGTAGCTGCCCCCTTTTCTCTTTTTGTTTTTCCTTTTATATTTTTTTTTTGCTGAAACCAAAAATGGAAGAAAAGAATAGGTTTAATTAATGGAAAAATTTGGAAATTTTTTTGGAGAAGCTCCTTAGTTCAAATACAACCAGTTGGTACTTTTTATTTTCAAAAATTTAAAGGTTTGAATGCTTTTTGAAATTTGAACCAATTTTGGGTGAAATGGTTAATATTAATAACCATTATTAAAACCAATATTGAACATAGGGTAACCCCTAGGTAAAATAGGCAAATTGAGTTGGTTTGATTTGGTAACAACATGATTTCAAAATGGTTCTATTTTGGGTGCTTTGATTTGAATTTTTAATTGTGTTTGGAAAATTAATAATTGATTTAAAACCATTATTTTCCCAAGTGATCACTATGGAAAAACATGGAACCAAATGATTGTTATTATTTGTGATTTTTTTTTCAAAGGTTGTAACAGAGCAAGTATGAAAACAAGCATTTGAAATTGTTTGATTTTCATTGTGAAAACAAAGAATAACAGATGCAAAACAAAAGGAACAAATGCAACAATATGATGACATGATGCAATACCTTAATAACAAGAAATCAAACATTCTAAATGGTAGGTTTTCATACTTGGGCTGTTACAAAACGCCCCCCCTTGAAGGAATCGCGCCCCGAGATTCCTACTGAGAAAAGAAAAGGTCCGGAAACTTCTTGGGAAGATCCTCTTGAGCTGTGACACGTGAAACACATCGTGCACCTTGGATAGACGTCAGGGAATTTGCAAACCACCGGAACATTTTCAAATAGAGGAAGGGATTTTTGTATGGAGGGTGTATAGCTGAATGGAACTTGATTCATTTGGAGAATAGATTATCTGGCTAGAATGGTGGAACAGAGTTATTGACATCAATGCAACACCAAGAATAATCATCAATGTCAGAATCATCAACATGAGAGTAACGAGGAATATGTGGCCTCCCATTAAAATTGGATTGTTCTTACTTATCTTGGAAGTCAACATTTGAGATCCCGTGGAGTGAACAGAGTTTTGATTGCTTAGTGGAACCAGAATTGGGTTGTATGTTGTGGAAAAGATTGTTGACACAAAGGAATGTGATTCTCCGGTATGAAATAACACTTTAGCTGGAACAGAGTTTAGCAGATGAACGGGGAAACTTTGATTAGACGCCGGTAGAAGAATTGAAGTGGAAAACAACAACAAGATTTCAACGGACGAAAAGGATGTTGAGAAGAACAGGATATCAACATCGGGGAAAACAAGAGCAAAACTCCTGAGGTGCTATGGAGAACCCAAAACACGTGAAATCCTAACTTGAAAGTTTAGATGAGAAGGGAGAAATCAACGTTGCACTTCCTTACCAGAAAAGGGAGGGAGGGTGGGGAAAGAAGGAAAAGAACAGAATTCCTACTCTCACGTTTCATTTTTCCTATATAGCTACAAAATAGTTTCTAGACTCAACTGCGACCAGTAAAAAGGGATCCTACAGGCAGACAGGCTCTGATACCATTTGTCGCACCCTGATTTCTAGGGGATACTCATCGGGCCGAACTGGATAGCAGATGCTTGGATTATGGGGCATAACTGCTCCCACGTCCCAGCTTCCTGGTAGGCCTGCGCTTATGCGCGACAACACAAGCCCTGCTATTCCATCGTCGATGTAAACTATCCACTAGAGATCAAAGGCACTACTGTCGACGTACTTCATACCAATCACACATGGTACGTCAACAGCTGTGAACAAAGGATATCACAACAGATCTCTACGACACAAAAGATTGGAATAACTTGCAAATAGCTCTCATTAGAGCAGAGATAGCAAATACAATCATTCAGAGGACACATGTCCCAACAATACATCAGTACATCACAGCGGAAGCATTCAACATGTCTGAGTACAGACAAGAACCAAATAGGCCTAAGAGGCCGGAAACGAACAGACGGAGCCCTTCCACGAAGTCTCGGATCCTGCCCGGGTCCGCTATCTACTCGTCAGCAGTCTCGTCATACTCCACGTAGTTGCCACCATGTAGATCCTCGGAAACGTAGGTCTGCGGAAACCACAGCCCCAAAGGGGTCAGTACATAAACGTACTGGCAAGCAAGACTCACAGTTCACCAAAGTGTAACCCGTCAACACCAAGCACAGATGCCTTGGGTTCAACGGAAGAGAGGGGATATAAAAGATGCTGCAACTGGCTGCGCTAACCAACTACAGAGATTCTACCACTTCCGGTTAACAGAAAGGAGATAAGATCGAGGATTGTAACCAACTGAAAGATAACTTCAAACAAACCCATCCTGGATCTCGCCCCTTATCCAAAGAAGCAATCCGAGGATAACTCACACAGTTGTATTAAAGGTGAATCAAGTTATTGTGTCATCAACCTATTACTAGTCAAGTTATTAATCATTGGGTGTAACATGTTTGACCATTATGTTTAAGTTGTCCTGAGTACTTGTTAGCCAGTACTTTCACCAAGTAATCCATAACCGCGGAAAACACGGCTTCTCGAGAAGATTATCCCTGCAGGGTTGCACCAATTTGGCCGTACACGCAAGAATAACCCGCCAGATGGAAATGCACTTCCACCAAGCGGGGCACTCTACACAACTCGACTCTTCTTCGCATCAAGCCCAAAGAACCTTGGGCGCACGGCTAATCGAGCCCAGAAGAAAATGGACCCTCATAGCACTCTAAGAACGTGTCCCCCTATATGCCGACTACAAAAGTCCCACCCTGGCCTGGGCTCGCAAAAACATGCATGCGGCAAATGGAAAACACGAACTAAATGAGGCGATTTGGACGAGATGCGAATCGAATCAAATTGAGGGGGGCGCCCATACTCGCTTCCCACATGCGGTTAGTGCGCTCATCATGGATCAGTAGACAAGACCCTTTTCCTATTAGGGTCGACACTAGCAGGCCTCAAAACCACACAGGGCCTCCTGCCAGTGCCTTATCATCAAATTTATTATTTAACAATAACCTTAGCATGATTGATTGATTAAACATCGAGCCCCAGAACGTAATGGAATATAGTAACAGAAAGTAACGGGTAACAGACTCGAGCAAAACAACCTAAGCATGCTAGTAAGACACTGGCTCAACCAAGAGGTGATAGGAGTGGAGGTGAGGCAATATCAAGGTTAAGGGATTCATGTGATTGGGTTCGTAACAGAAACAACAACTACTAAGGCTAGCAGAAAAGAACAACGGAAAGTATCGGTAATCAATGTTGAAAGGAACACGATGGTTCATGTGAGTGATAACTTGCCTGCAAAACCCAGTAGCCTGGTACTGAGCTAACTCCTTAGAAGGGATGTGGTAAGTATCGTCGATCTCAACGTCGTCGTTTATCCGAGAAGAAGCAAACACAATGCAGAAAGATAAACAATCAATATCATGGCATAGGTGCACAAACATGGGATGATGCATGTCATGTTAATAGATGCATCAAAATAAACTACTTGACAAGATAACACAATTTAATTGGACCCATATGCAATTGGATTGCATATGGAAAAGATCCATTGAAATAAGTGGAAACAAATGGTTTACAATTAATTATTATGTGAGAGTTGTTAGCATGATGCATGCATGATGATAACAACAAAATAACAACAAATAACAATGATAGATGCAAGTGAAAAAAGGATTGGAACAAGTTTTGGAAATCATTGATTAAGTTTGGAAAGTTTGGTTACTTAAAACATGTCACACAAACAATTATTGTTTTCATAAATTTAAAGTGTGCAAAACAATTAACAAAATTTATATTTGAAAAGAACATCAAATTTAGTTGGATTACATGTTTCAAATATTGAAATTGGAATTAGGATGAATTTATTATGACTTAAACAATATTAAACAAGTTTTAATTGAATTTAAATCAAGTTTGTATATCATTTGAATTTTATCTGTTCAAATCATAAATTCAAGCTCACATTTGAAAAGTTCACACTTTGATGGTTTGAAAACATATTTTGCATGTTCAAAAATATTTTATTTTGAGCAAGTTATGATTTTATCAAATTTAATTGAATTAAACAAGGATTAAATTATTTAGGCAAATTAAATTATTCAAAACAGGAAACAAAAATTATATTTGAAAAGGTGAGTTGAAATGGTATGGAAAACATATTTTATTTGCATTTATTGGATTAATAATGAATTAGTTATTGAATTTAGCAAATTGCATTTGAATTATTTGAATTCAAATTTAAATTGCATTTTGGAATTTCAAAACAGTGAACAAATGGTACCATTAGATAGACAATTTTATTTAGAGCAATAAACATGTTTAACTTGTCTTAGTTGGAGTTTTAGATTAAAAGTTATTAACAATTTAAGTTTGAGGGCCAAACTGTAATTTAGAAGGACTAGACTGCAATTTTAAAGGGCCTGTTTTAAAAGAAACGTGCAGGAATTCGTGTGTGACCGCGTATTAACTACCCACAGTCACTGCCCGTGGGCCCCTGGCCAGCGTGGCGTGCGCGTGGCAGCACAGCTGGCAACCCGAGTGGCTTACATGTGGGCCTGGGTGCGGGGAAGAAATTCCAAAAAAGGGGGGTGGCGTCGCGGGGGATCGAACCCGCGCCCCCCCGGGCTGGGCGTGCGGTGCGCTGCCACTGCAGCTGGGAGCGTTCTCTTGTCAGGTAACAAGCAGATTGTGGTTTATTCTTCAGTTAACACTGTTAACTCAACCAACTGTTAACGGAACTTTGGGTTCAGTCTGTTCCTGAATTCCGACGGGAAGAGCAGGATGGCCGGCGGCCGCTGGTTCGCTGCTCACGGGCGCTGTTCGCGCGGTGGTTGTGCTGCGTGCTGTCGCGGAGATGGACAGGAGAGGGGAATGATGGATACGTGGGCGCTCACCTCGTTTGCTCGATGCAGTAGCAGGAGGCGAGGACGGTGTCTGACGGATGTGGTCGCCGGTGGCGAACATCGGACGGCGGCGGCGATCTGGCCCTCCTCGGGCTCCACGGAGGGCTGGAACGGGGACTAGGAACCACGGCGGTTCCATTCCAAGGGACAGCAACCCCTCGAGGTGCCCGTGGAGATGGGGAGGTGGCGGCAATGGTGCTCGGGGTGGTGAGGTGCGGGTGGTTCAGTGATGTTCAGAGAAGGACTCGGGGGGAAGAGGAAGAGGAGCTGGCGACGATGGAGGGTGGTGCTAGGGTTAGAGGACGGGCTAGGGTTGCAGAGGGGTACTTAAGGGGGGAGAGGCATGGTACGGAGCAGCATCGAGGAGGGGAGGAGGGATCGCACGGTGGGGGAAGCAGTCGTACTGAAGGTGACATCACGCGAGGAAGAAGATAGCGACATCGCTGGAGGGTTACTGGGCCAGGTGGTAACGGGCTGGGCTGGGGTTAGGTAGCTGCCCCCTTTTCTCTTTTTGTTTTTCCTTTTATATTTTTTTTTTGCTGAAACCAAAAATGGAAGAAAAGAATAGGTTTAATTAATGGAAAAATTTGGAAAAAAATTTGGAGAAGCTCCTTAGTTCAAATACAACCAGTTGGTACTTTTTATTTTCAAAAATTTAAAGGTTTGAATGCTTTTTGAAATTTGAACCAATTTTGGGTGAAATGGTTAATATTAATAACCATTATTAAAACCAATATTGAACATAGGGTAACCCCTAGGTAAAATAGGCAAATTGAGTTGGTTTGATTTGGTAACAACATGATTTCAAAATGGTTCTGTTTTGGGTGCTTTGATTTGAATTTTTAATTGTGTTTGGAAAATGAATAATTGATTTAAAACCATTATTTTCCCAAGTGATCACTATGGAAAAACATGGAACCAAATGATTGTTATTATTTGTGATTTTTTTTTTCAAAGGTTGTAACAGAGCAAGTATGAAAACAAGCATTTGAAATTGTTTGATTTTCATTGTGAAAACAAAGAATAACAGATGCAAAACAAAAGGAACAAATGCAACAATATGATGACATGATGCAATACCTTAATAACAAGAAATCAAACATTCTAAATGGTAGGTTTTCATACTTGGGCTGTTACAGACCTCCCCCTGGAAGCGGTGGGTAATTTTGCGTGTTCGCAGATCTTTTCCTGGCGAGTGCTTCTGAGATATCAATAAACTTTTGGCAATCCTTGGTTTTGCCCGTGCGTTTATCTGTAAATAGATGTAGCGAGCAGTATCCATCGAGGTCTTCCTCGGGTGATTTCTCTTCAGCCTTTGGTATCCACTCGCGATTCCCACAGCGACCAGGGTCGCGGCTTCGCGTGAATTCCGCTGCGACCAGCTCCTCTCTGTCCTCGTGATCGTAATATTTTCTCCTCTTCCTTCGGCCATGACGGTCTTCATCATGCGCAGGTGATGATGCCCTCTCATTGCGCACCGCATCTTCTCCGTTAGCCCATTTTTCGGCTATGTTCATCAGCTCCCCAATAGTCTTGGGTGCGGCTCTGCCCAGTTCTTGTCTGAAAGTTGTTCTTCGGGCGCCTTTTGCGAAGGCTTCAATCGCTACTTCTTCTGAGATGGTTCCTGCGGTATTCCTGAGCGTAGTCCATCGCTGGATGTAATTGCGGGTGGATTCGCCACTTTTCTGCTTGCATGCTCGCAGTTCTTCAATGGTGGCCGGCGTCTTATAGGTCGACTAGAAAATTTTGCAAAAATCGTGGTGCAAATCATCCCACGATGCGTAGCAAGATTTTGGTCGTCTCTCCAGCCAGCTGCGAGCTGCGCCGGTGAGATGCAAATTGAGGTATTGCATAGCCGTGTTTTTATTCCCACGTTGGCATTTTACTGCCGTGAGGTAGTCGCTTAGCCATTGAGAGGGCTCGAGTGAGCCGTCGTACTTCGTTACTTCCGTGCTAAGCTTGAATCTTTTGGGTAGGGGCGCCTCGCGGATACTGCGGGCAAAGCAGAGAGCGCCACAGGTTTCTTCATCCGAGGAGCCGGACGAAGAGCGCTCGCGATATCGCGAAGCCCTCGCCTTATCCACCCTTTTTTGAGCGAGATCTGATCGCGCGTCGTATTCTGGCCGGTCGCGGTCAGCATCTTTCCTTGGCTCCTTGCTTCGTTTTCGCGAGCGGCTGCTATGATGCCGCGAGTTTTTGTCTCTCGGACTACCTTCGCTGCTACTTCGACTGTCATCACGGCGCCGTGCTTCTTTTCCTCGATCACGACGTGGTGACCTGTCCCTTCTTGGCGAAGAACTCCTACGTTTGCGGGATGCGTCCCTATCCTTGTCTTTCTCCTTCTCCTGTTCCTTCTCCAGCTGTTCTGCGGCCTTCTTTCGATCATAAGCGGCGAGCTTTGCGGCCGCCAGCCCTAATCCCTTGCGCACTTGTTTATACTGCTCCGCCCGAGGATCGATTTCCGTCGGTTGGTTCATCTGCATGTAAGTTGCTGCGGCTAGAACCGTGGCAGCAGGAGTTTGCGGGTAGACATTGCCATCGTCGTCGACTCGCATGAGAGAAGGAGTGACCGATCTGCTGGTTCCGGCTAAGGACTCATTGTTCCTGGATGTAGATGCGTGTCCCTTCCTCGCGGGTCGGGTTCCAACCGAGGGTGTTATGGACAGCCCGGCTCGCCTTTGGCTCGACTCGTCCGCCGCTCTTCTTCGGTGGGCCAGATCTATCCGAGCGTCCTTGATAGTCGTGGCTGCTCTCACTAGGTGATAGTGGTAGGCAACCATGTCTTCGTGTGAGGCCCCGGATGCGGGTGGCTTGCTCGTTCGCATAGCCTCATTTGCTCGGTTCCAGGATTCCCGTGAGACGCCGATTATGTTGCGCTCTGTCGCGCTGGGTTCTGTTTCCGAGGCTTGTTCTGATACCGCCATGCAGACTTGAGCCAGCCGAGGCTCGTGCGCCCTAGGCGTAGGTCGGAAGTTTCTTCGAATTCTTGATGGTTCCTCTGTCGAGAGGGTATGGTAGTCGTTGGCGTTGAAGCGGATGGACTCGCCGCTTTTCTCCAGATGACGGCATGAGTCGACAGCTCCAGATTCAGTTTCCGATTCATCCGAGAAGTGGAGGATCCCGTCCCTGTTGGTCACGAATTTTAGGCTCCCGAACGTCAGGGTGACGCTTTTCTCCAGATCCTCGAATACCGGGCGTAATTCCGGCGAGTGAGGTGTGACCACGACAGATCCGATCCGTATGGGATTGTTCGGAGCCGTAGTCGATGGTTTCCAACGAGAGTGCGTTGTCGATGAAGCCGAAGATGCCGGTGATCCAGCGCCCGCCGTTCCCACAGACGGCGCCAATTGTCGAATCTCTGACTCTAAAAATCCCTTGGATGAACCTATCGGGTTTCGAATAGGAGAACCCATGAGCGCTGGTGGAATCGTCGGCTAGACAGGGGGCGAGATTTACCCAGGTTCGGGGCCCTCGTAGAGGTAAAACCCTTACTCCTGCCTCTTGTCGATCTGTATTGATGGAAAGATCGGTTACAATGATGGAGCTCGAATCGAGAGTAAGGTCTCGAGTTCTAGGTTTCGATGGTCAGGTGTTGCTTGGTCCTCTCTCGGGGGGCTCTCCTGGCCTTATATAGATGGTCAGGTCTCGAATCCTACCCGGAGAGGACTCGAATTCTAGCTAGGTCGGCTACAAGTTTTCTATCTTAACCCGCAAGTTAGTGCGGGTGGGCTTCATGTGGGCCTTCTGGAATACTCCAAGGGCTCCTCTTCTTGGGCCTTTAGTCTTGGGCCTGAGAGGGGGTGTCCTTATCGCAAGGTTCAGGATCCATATCTTCGTCAAACCCCGATGGCCTTTTTTGGGAAAGGGACATCGGGATGATAGAAGAAGGAACCCGTCCAGAATTTGACGGATTCCGAGGCTCTAATCTTGGGGAACCATTCCTCCCTAAATCTCCTAAGAGTGAAGGAGATGGTCCCGCAAGTCGGGAGTGCGCCCTCCGAAGAGTTCCGCTTAACCCCGAAGCAATACAACCAGAAATCTAACCTAGGTTATGTACCTAGGAAACCCTCAAAAAGGACCTGAAACCCGGCCATATAAATAATGGAGTTGGGTGGCAGGTTATGAGGCTGGATGTTATAGTGGGAGAGGACTTGGAGGAAAAAGGCGGAAGGAGGTAATCCCATACCTCGTAGGAGATGGGAGGAGAGAAGAACCCTTTCGCCGTCGTTTGGCAGTGGTTCGTTCTCGTCCTCTGGGAGTCGCCATTTCCCCTTCAGGACCAACCCCTCCTTTTCCATGTTTGGAAGGAGGGCAGGCGGAATGCTGCAGGCAACCCAGTTGTCGGCAGTCTCCAGTTATTCGTCCGCTCCGGCGGTGGCGGACGCAGCGGCTTCGGCAGCGGCGAGCTCGTCGCCGAGAAGTGTGATCTTTTCCTCCGCCGTCTCAGGAGCGAACGGCGGAGAAGGTGCGGTGCTTGAGCTCGCAAGACCCGCGGTGGCGGAGAGGTTCCCTCCGGCCGCCGCGGAATCCGCAGCCCTCACTGGCTCGTCGCCGGCGCGCGTTGGGGAATCCAACTGTGGATCCAAATCGTTGATGATGTCCTCGATATCGAGCGCGGCGGTGCGGACTGGGGAGGGCGGTGAGGATGCCATTGGGTGGCGGCGCGGCTCGCTTCCGGTGACGTTCTGGGCGCGGTGCGTTCGGTGCTCTCTCTGCTGGAAGTTTGGGCGCTGCAATGGCGTTCGAGTGGTTGCGGAAGGTTTTTCCGCGAGGACGAAGAAGACTATTTATAGCCAGAAATCCGTCAAGATACGTGCCAACGGCTATTTTGACCGTTGGATGTTCAACGCGTGTCACTCGCCGGAAAGTCCGGGAAATGAAACGACAGGGGAATGATAGCTATCTCCTCGTTTCCCGTGAGAACCTGTCAGAGATATGTTACTGGGTTTCCCGCGTGGAACCCAAACGTCCCTTACGTCAGCATGATTAAAGCGCTGACGTAGGAGGTTCCTTCTCTGTGAAGGGACGTGTGAGAAAAGCCGGATTTTCCGAATCCCGAGTTTCGTGTTACCATCTCTTTTTGAAGTGAATAAGAAGAATCAAGACTGTTGGCCCATATTTCTCGGACAATATACAATTGGCGAAAGACGGCGAATCAGAGTTTTAATCCTTCTTGGGGGCTACTGTCGGATATATACTGAATAGGGGTATATCAGATGGTAGTCTAAAGTGCCGTATTGCCAGGGTGGCCCAAGTGGTAGTGGGCTATGGTCCATTGGGCGGCCCAGTAAGCTGACGCGCCGAAGCCAGATTCTAGAAGAACCCGGATCACGGCCCACGTGATTTGGCTTGGAGGAGAAGACGGATTCCGTACTTTCCAAGTTGATAGTTACCGTAGCCTTCTAGGTTTCCTATTCTGTATGCCCTAACCTGGCTATTATATAAAGCCAGACGGGAGATTGGAGAAGATAGAGGCTAACTCGCCGGGAAGTTGATCCTCAGCGAATAGCTAGATTAAACATCACATTGTATTCATATACACAGGCTTTACTCCTGATTAGTGAGATTGCAGGAGTAGGAACGTCGTATATCACGACGTACCGAACCTGGGTAAATCCTGTGTCTTCGTCTACAACGCGATCCCGTTACCCCACGTCTCTACCCGTAGTCTCATGACACCCCCGTCTATGAAAACTACTACGATGTCTCGACATCCGGAAAATCGATAAAAATGACATAAAGAAGGGAGAAAACATGTAGCAATTGGCATAATATCATCATGGAGCATCAGAAATTAGGGATACGTTTATGAATTATCACCCCTTGATCCAAAGACTCTTGGGCACCTCTAGAACCTTCCTAGGGACCCTCTCAGCCCCAAAGTCGTGGCTTGGCCGAATCCATCAAATATGGTAAGAGTTGGACTCAATCCCGTCACCGATTCCTGTAATCCCGTAATCATACATATATATATTCTCCCGTAAAATGGGTCCACAGGTCGCATACCACTGGTAGAAAATAGGCCTACAGTCCCGGTTCGCCAGGCCCATTAATCCCGTCCGGGCAACCGGGACTAGCTATGCGCGACTAAAGGCCCCCCCCTATAGTCCCGCCACTTACGGACCGGGACTAAAGGCCCGTCCACGTGGGCGCTAGGGGTCCGTCGCGGCGGAGGACCTTTAGTCCCGGTTCTTGTGGCTAACCGGGACTGAAAACCTGCGCAGGTTTAGGGTTTTAGGCCCCCTAAACCTGTTTCCTTTTTAATTTGTTTTGTTTTAATTTCAGTACACATATACATGCATATATATATATATATGAAATATCAAACAAGGAGAATTCAATAGGAATATATAATATATATTCAATATCGGGTGACCATATATACAAGTTTCCATATTACACAATTAAGATGGACGAGCATACACAAATTCGCACAAGTTTCAAAGTACTCAGGGCTTATACATGCTGATAATAGTCATCGTCGGTGGACGCATGGTACTCTCCTTTCTTATGGATGACATGCCTAAGGAAAAATCCTGCTATTTCCTCTTGAATTGGTCGGAAGCGAGCTTCTGGAGTAAGCGCCCTCCGCAAGTTATTGAGACCCTTCCGCGTGAGCTCGTCCTTCTTCCTCTCAGATATTTCTTTCCGTATGTTCTCACAGACATAGTATCCACATAGACCGGTCCCTGGTGGCTGCTTATCCACACCTTTGACCACATTTTTAAATTGTAGCAGATCTTTGAATTCACCGACATGTTCAAGTGAGAGCCGTTTCCAAACTCTACAATGCAAATAAAATTAAATGAACAAGGGAGTTATTAGTTTAGAAAATGAACAAAAGAGACCGATCGATATAGAGCGCAAATGATTGAAAAATAATTACCTTTGCATCATTCTTCTCATGTTGACCCAAAGATCTGTATTTGAATTCATAGAGTCAATGATGAAAACTATGGACTTGTGAAGATCAATTTTTAGCAGAATCCAGTGGTACCTGCGGACACATTAGATGCATAGTCATGCATAATTTATCGATTAGACATACCATGCATGGAGTAAACAAAAGAGAATGGGAACATGAGAGAAACACTCACCCAAAATGGTAAGGAAATAAAATATATCTTTTGGATTCATGCTTTTTAAAAAAATTGTACAAGTCTTTCTCCACGTCTTTGGGATGATCTTCTAACATAGTTCCATTAATGATTTGTGGGTCAATGAACCCAACATCATGGATGAGTCTTACTTTGCATTCCCAAATCTTCAATCTGCATAATAGCGACGGAACAATATAGTTAGGACAATATATATATATATATAGTGTAGGCAATGAAGAACGAGATGAGGTAGAAATAAATCACTTACAGAACGTAGCAAGTCAGGATAGATTTGTCGAGCTCACGCAGATTGAACAGCTGGAACAATTCACTCATCTCAACTGTTACAGAGTACTTTTTGGTGTGATGCTCCTCTGTATAATCCACATACACAAATTCTTTGTCGGTCCATGCTATGAAATCTTTGTACCAACGTAGCAGACTTTGCATTAGTGGTGGTAGATCCTTTTCCTTCGTAGGCTCGACGAGAGGCCCTTTCTTCACATATTTTAATGCTACGTCAGCCATTGGCATATCGTCCATGCCTAAAAAGGCACGAAGAGACATACCGGCCTCGGACGCATTTTCCATGGCAGTAGCTACAGTCAATCCCATTGCTGTCACAGCATTTATGACCTCGGGGTCCTGTTCTGGAGCGGCTTTCACTATGAGCGGGAGGAACGATTGTTTACTCTGCATCCCGAGCTGGGCAACTTGTTTCCCGCTTTTTATCATTTTTCCTTTTCCTTTTCCTTTCTCCTGCTCCACTATTTTTGCTTTCTCCTCCTCCAATATTCCTGCTTGCTTACGAAGTTCAATATCATAGTCTTTAGGCATATTCTTCACGGCTTGGGACACTGTCGACAAAAAATCCGTAGCCCAATAGTCTACAATCGGAGGGAATACTTCCTTGGGCTCAGGCTCCTTTAGCGCCTTCAGTCGGCCCTTCCATTTGTCAACATCAGCCTTCACGGCCAATTTGGTTTCAGCATCACTAAGTTCCCAAGGCCTTGGGGGGAGAGGCTTGAGTGATGGCTCCGGTACCCGTGTAGTCTTAGGTACATAAGGCTCCGGGTTAATAGACCAAGAGCAGGTTCCCTTGCTGTCCGCCTGCTTCTGTTTCTTCGCTGGAGGAGGAATGGGGTGCGACGTCTGCTTATCCTCCGGAGGAGGAATGGGGTGCGACGTCCGCTTATCCTCCGGAGGAGGAATGGGGGGCGACGACGTCTGCTTTTCCTCCGGAGGAGGAATAGTGGGAGACGTCTGCTTTTCCTCCGGAGGAGGAATGGGGGGCGACGTCTGCTTAACCGCCGGAGGAGGAATCGTGTGCGACGGCTGCTTAACCGCCGGAGGAGGAAGATCGGGGGACGACGTCGAATGGCGTGAAGGAGGCGTAGGTGAACCAGCACCACCACCACCACCACCAGCAGCACATGCACCATCGTAGGGGGGTGGACTTGTTAGCCTTGGCGTCTCGCCTGGAAACACTATGTACTTCTTTTTCCATAGAATGAACTGGCGCTTGACATCTCCAAGTCTTCTCTCCCCTTCGGGTGTAGCTATGTCAATCTCCAGGTCCTCAAACGCTTGGACTATGTCTTCCACCGTGACACGAGCATAGCCATATGGAATGGGGTTGTTGTGATGGAGTGCTCCAGGTGTATAGGGTAAAGCACTGCCGGTAGCCACCTTCATGGAAATGTTCCCCACGGGATAATGCAGATCACATTCTTTCATCTCCTTTACGTCATCCACGGGGTAGTGAGGCTTCGGTGCATGACTCTCGATCATCGGTGCATTAGCACCTGCAGTCGGGGCCTCCGTGGAAGCCACGCTGCTTCTCCGCTGCTGGCTTCCGAGATCCGTTGCATGTTCTTGATGCGGCCCTGCAGCCGACGCTTTTTCTTTCTCAAGTATTCCCGCCACGATCTTCTTCAGCTCACTAACTTCCATTGCAAGATGCGACATTTGATCTGCAGCCCGGTCCGTACCTCTCTTACGGCTTCTGTAACAGTACGGGTCACCCTCGCAGGAAAACCCTACTTTCCACGGCAATTTGCCTTTGCCTCGTATATGTCCTCCGTGTTCAGGATTCCTGAGGGCATGGGTCAGTTGGTCTCTCTCTCTGTTGAACGTGATCTTGCCCTGTTGAGCTTTGGTCATTGTGTCAACAAGGTCTTTTGTGGGAGCAAACGTTTTCTGCCGGTGAACACACGCCCCTGTCTCCGGGTCTAGCGACCCCCCATGCCCGTACCACCACATTTTGGCTCTTTCGTCCCATCCCTCTGTACCTAGACGGATTCCTCTTGCCGTCAGGCCGTCCTCCATCGTCTGCCACTTAGGCGCCGAAACGCGGTATCCTCCTGGCCCCATAACATGATGGTACTTTTTCTTTTCCGCATTAGTCTTGTTTTTTTTCGACATTTCCTTGAAATGCTCCGATTTGTGTTGCGTCACAAATTCCGTCCAATCATCTCTCAGTTTCTCATATTGTCCAGTGAAAATCGGAGTCTTGCCCTTGCTGACATATTCACGGAACAATTTTTTCTTGAAGTTCCGGAATGCTTCGGCCATCTTTTGAAGAGCGAACTCTTTGACTATCCTCCTCCTCTGACGTCCACCCGGAACCTCCTCACCGAATTCATCTTTTTTGTTGTATTCCGGAGGTAGAATGAAATGTGCAATAAGCTTTCTAAACATAATCTTTTTCGTTCTCTTGTCGACAAAAGTGAAACCAATACGTGCTTTCTTTGGCTCCTTCCATTCTTGGACGGTGATCGGGACGGTGTCTCTAACAATGACTCCGCATTGGTTGATAAACTTTGTGGTGTGCTGTAGGGGCTTGCCGATTTCACTGACTGATTCGATGGTATATGTTTCTTCATCTTTCATCGCCTTGGATTTGCCACGCTTTGTCATACTAGATCCGACTGAGGGCTAAAATAAGAAAGAGAGTCGCGCGCGTTAGTCTTTGCAATTGGACCGAGGGCTAAAATAAGACCGATGGCTAAAATATATACCTCGCCGGAGGTGGTTGTTCTTTGCAATTGCAGATTGTCGTTTGTCGACGGTTGACCTCCGTCATCAATGTCCATTCCTTCATCTCCTTGATCATCGACAATGTCTGTTCCTTCATGTTCTTGATCGTCGACAATGTCCGTTCCTTCATGTTCTTGATCATCAAAGTTCAGATAAGAAGAGACTACATCCTCTTGTTGCTCATCTTCTGGGCCCGGCACATAAGGGATCGGGTTGGCTATCATGCCGTATAAGATACCTTCAGCCTCCAGATCCGTTAACGCCAAGTCTCTATTGTCCGCCATATGTCACTCCTGCAGACATGCATGTAGTAAAAATTAATTAAGTATATAGGAGACTTAGCAAATATTTGTCGTAGAAGGAGGGAAAACAGATTGGTAGGGTTTTGGGTGGAAGAACGATGACCACCGAAGGGGGAAAACCATACTTTACAGGTGTGTCCAAGATTAGTTTCTCAAATGACTTGGAGAACCTCATAGCTAGGTTGCATTTGCTTTCCTGGTCATTTTGGTATATTACACTTAATATTCTGAATTTATTGAATTAAAACTTATTTTCATTATTTTAATGAATTTAATACAAATTAAAATATGGTCTCATTTTGAACTTTGTCAAACATGAATGAAAATGATATAAACAGATAGCTTACATTTTTCTGAACATTTTGCATATTTTTCCAAAAAAAATTAAATTATAAATTAAAAGTTATTTAATTTAGAAGGTTATTTATATTCTGTAATTCCATATGACGTCAACAGTGGGCAGGTGACGTCATCATGACGTCACCCCTGGCGTGGCCGGCGGTTGCAGATTAGGATCTCGGATCGACGATTCCGGCCACGGGGGAGGCAACGGAGATGGGGACGAGGCCACTGTGCTGCTCGCCACGGGGGAGGGGACGGAGATGGGGACGAGGCCACGGCCACTGTGGTCTCGCCGGCGGCGAATCTGGCCGCGGGAGCGAGCGCGAGGGACGGCGACGGCGACGGCGCGGCGACGGCGTTGGTTCGGCGTTGGTTCTAGGGCGACGCCGTTGGTTCTAGTTCGATGGCGTTGGTTCTAGGGCGACGGCGACGGCCCGCGGGGAACCTACCGGCCGGAGAGACGGCGACGGGGCGGGGGCGGAGCAGGGTGGAGGCGACGGCGACGGCGACGGCGATCTGCGCGGGCGACGGCGACGGGGCAGAAGACGACTGGGCGCCGGCGCGATTGAAGACGAGGGTTTGGGGACTTAGAAAATTTTGGGGCAGGAAGGCATCGCACATATATAGGTCAAGCCTTTAGTCCCGGGTGGTGTCACGAACCGGGACTAAAGGTCCCCTGGGGTACTCTCCGCGGGCCTTTAGTCCCGGGTGGTGTCACGAACCGGGACTAAAGATGAAAATTTTCGCGGCGTTTTCGTTCCCGCGCAGAACGAGCCTTTAGTCACGGTTCGTGACACCAACCGCGACTAAACGTGGTTATTCGAATACTATTCTTTTTTCCAATCTTAAAAATACAAATAATATATCAGAAAATTCAGAAAAATAAAACTAATTCTTTTTCCAATCTTAAAAATACAAATAATATATCAGAAAATTCAGAAAAATAAAACTAATTCTTTTTCCAATCTTAAAATTTCCCATAGATAAAAAAGGCAGTACATAATGGCAAGAGTGGATCTAAACCTAAACGGAGAGCATAGATGCATGATCTGATATCTGCTGCTAGTCATACTCCTGCCTAGGCCTACATGAGAAAATTCAGAGCCCAGGACTGGGCCTGAGGGTAGCGCAGGCGGGGGATATCGCCGGCCCTGATGTAGTCCATGACGCTCTGTAGAGTCCGGCCGGACCACCATAGCCGACGACCGGCCTCGTGAAAGTTCCCAGGAGGCAGGCCGTCCTCCTCATACCTGGCGAGCGCCCTCTCACGCCGATTGATGAAGAAGGCATCCCAAGTATGTTGGTTATCGGGATGCCAACTGGGATCCCTCCGCTGCTCCGGCATGAGCTCGTGGTAGTAATGGTTCGTGATGGCCGCCCGACGTGCCACACCTTGAGGAAGAGGAGGGACCGGCACTCCTCCGGCGCTCAGCATCCAACCGGCGGGAACACTGTAGCCGGGCGGGCAAGGGTAGTTCGAGGCGGAAAGTGCCTCCGCCTGGATGAATGTTAGAGTGGGTACGGTAGAAGCCATGAGAGAGTGGTGAGTTTGTATGTGTTTATGCCAATGGTGTGGCAATGCATACATATATATACTGAGAAGAAAACATCCTTTTAGTCCCGGTTGGTGTCCCCAACCGGGACTAAATGGTTAGGGTTTCATTGGAAAACGGATCATCCCTTTAGTCCCGGTTGGTGTCACCAACCGGGACTACATGGGAATTAGGGTTTCGTTTCGACCAATCAGATAGAATCACACGGATCGTGTGTTTCTTTCAACCGCTTGTGGTTCGTTGGATCCGGGGTGTGTTTCTTTCCAGCTGTTGTGAGCCGTTGAATGAGATGTTTCTTCACCGATGGGTCAAAACCCTAGCTCAACACTCTGTGAGCCAGAGCGGAATGTTTCTTTCCAGGACGAATGGGTATAAACTGCCGCGCCTCGAGCGCTTCTTCTCCATCCCTCTGCACCGTCGCGCTTCCACCATGCCTCCGAGGAGGAACAGCACCACCGGCTTCCGCGGCGTCCGAGCACGACAGAACGGAATGTTCAGCGCAGATATCCGCTGGGGGGACGACCGCATCCCCCTCGGCACCTTTGCGACGACGGCGGAGGCTGCCCGCGCCTGGGACGCGGCGGCCTGGCGCCTCAACCGCCCGCGGTCGCTAATGAACTTCAACGACTGCCACACCGTCTGAGAAGCGGAGGCCAGGGCGCCGAAGCCGCAGATCATCACTGCCGCCGACCACCTCCACCTCTGCCACCGCGCGTTTCAGGGCCTAGTCGACGCCGGGGAAGACCGCGCCGTCCGCGAGTATTACCGGAACAACCCGGGGGAGAAGAGCGCCGACGAGGAGCTCTGGCAGACCCGCGCGGGTCAGCGGGCGGAGCGCCGCCTCGAACGCCACCTAGCGTTAGATGCCGCTCGGGAGGCCAGGATGAAGGCGCTGCAAGAGCTTCGTCGGGCCGACCACGCCGGCGAAGTCTGGGCCTCCGACGATCCGAGGTGGGGGCCTATCTCGGACATACCATCATGCACCTCCGACGACGACGAGGAGGTCACGGACGAGTTCGGCGACGATGATGACCCGGAGGAGGTCACCGACGAGTTCCCCGACGACGACGGCGAGGAGTAGTGTTCGTCTGTTTTCTCTTTTTAATAAAAGAATTTGCATTCCGGCGACACTGCGGCGCGCTAGCGCGTCTGTTTTCTGTTTTTAGTAAAAGTTTGGTACAATAAATTAATTAGAGATAATATAATTCAAAATGATCCATTAAACATGATCCATTCAACAAAGTTTGGTACAATAAATTATTACACATCAATTCTTCCCTTGTGTCCCCGCTTTCTTACGATTTGGACGTATCCATGGAGCATCCTCATCATTTAACTTAATGCTTGGGTCAGAGTTCACTTTGAAGGGCGGAATTTCACCAAACATATTATAATCTTCTGACATGTCTGTCTTGTCCTCCACTCCCACGATGTTTCTTTTCCCTGAAAGAACAATGTGACGCTTTGGATCATCGCATGATGCACTGATCGTTTTCTTATCTTTCCGTTTCCTCGGTTTGCTACTCATGTCCTTCAAATAGAAAACCTGAGCGATATCTTTGGCTAGGACGAATGGTTCGTCAAGGTAACCAAGATTGTTGAAATCCACCATTGTCATTCCGTATTGCTCGTCCACCTTTACCCCACCTCCTGTTAGCTTGAACCATTTGCACCGGAACAAAGGGACCTTAAAAGCGGGTCCATAGTCAAGTTCCCATATCTCCTCTATGTAACCATAATATGTGACCTTTTGCCCAATCTCGGTTGCTGCATCAAAGCGGACACCACTGTTTTGGTTGGTGCTCTTTTTATCTTGGGAGATCGTGTAAAATGTATTCCCATTAATCTCGTACCCTTGGAAAGTCGTTATAGTCGAAGATGGTGTCTTGGCCAACATGTACAGCTGATCTCCAACATCATTGTCATTCATTAAATGTTTTCGCAACCAACTGCCGAAAGTCTCCATGTGGGCCTTTCTAATCCATGATTCAGCCTTCCCCGGGTTGTTCGAGCGTAAAATATTCTTGTGTTGCTCGAAATACGGAGCCACCAAGCTCGAATTTTGCAGAACTGTGTAGTGTGCTTCAGTCATAGAATGACCGTCCATACATATTGTTGATTTCCTTCCGATCGTGCCTTTTCCACTTAGTCTCCCCTCGTGCCGCGATTGAGGAATACCAATCGGCTTAAGGTCAGGAACATAGTCAATACAGAACTCAATTACCTCCTCATTTCCATAGCCCTTTACGATGCTTCCTTCTGGCCTAGCACGGTTACGAACATATTTCTTTAATACTCCCATAAACCTCTCGAAGGGGAACATATTGTGTAGAAATACAGGACCGAGAATGGAAATCTCTTCGACTAGGTGGACCAGGAGGTGCGTCATAATATCGAAGAAGGATGGTGGAAACAGCAACTCAAAACTGACAAGACATTGGACCACATCATTTTGTAACCGTGGTAGATCTTCTGGACTGATTACCTTCTGAGAGATTGCATTGAGGAATGCACATAGCTTCACAATGGCTACTCGAACATTTTCCTGTAGGAGGCCCCTCAAAGCAATCGGAAGCAATTGCGTCATAATCACGTGGCAGTCGTGAGACTTCAGGTTTTGGAACTTTTTGTCCGCATTGTTTATTATTCCCTTTATATTCTACGAGAAGCCAGACGGGACCTTCATACTGCTCAGGCATTCAAAAAAATGACCTTCTCTTCTTTCGTAAGAGCGTAGCTGGCACGACCTTGAAACCATTCCGGATGCCGGTCATCTGGGTCTTTCAAAAGTTGCTGATCCCACCGTGCTTCCTTTGTATCCTTTGTCTTCCCATACACGCCCAAGAAGCTTAGCAGGTTCACGCAAACATTCTTCGTAACATGCATCACGTCGATTGCAGAGAGGACATCTAGGACTTTCCAATACTGTAGCTCCCAAAATATCGATTTCTTTTTCCACATGGGTACGTGCCCGTCAACTCCCTGCGGAACTGATTGTCCGCCAGTACCCTTTCCAAAGATGACATTCAAATCCTTGACCATATCAAATATCTCAGCTCCAGTACGTTCCGCAGGCTTCGGCCGGTGATCTGCCTTGCCATTGAAATGCTTGCCTTTCTTTCTTACGTTATGATTTCGGGGAAGAAATCGACGATGACCCAGGTACACGTTCTTCCTACAATTATCCAAAAATACACTTTCAGTCTCATGTAAGCAGTGCGTGCATGCTTTGTATCCCTTATTTGACTGTCCCGAAAGGTTACTGAGAGCAGGCCAATCGTTGATGGTTACAAAAAGCAACGCTCGTAGGTTAAATTCCTCTTCTTTGTGCTCATCCCACACAGGTACACCAGGTCTGCCCCACAATTGTAAAAGTTCATCAACTAATGGCCTTAGGTACACATCGATGTCGTTGCCGGGTTGCTTCGGACCTTGGATGAGCACTGGCATCATAATGAACTTCCGCTTCATGCACAACCAAGGAGGAAGGTTGTAGATGCATAGAGTCACGGGCCAGGTGCTATGGCTGGAGCTCTGCTCGCCAAAAGGATTCATGCCATCAGTACTTAGACCAAATCTTATGTTCCTTGCGTCAGCTGCAAAATCTTTGAACTCTCTGTCGATCTTTCTCCATTGCGTTCCATCAGCGGGGTGTCTCAACTCCCCGTCGGACTTACGGTCCTCTTTGTACCATCGCAACAACTTGGCATGCTCTTTGTTCCTGAACAGGCGTTTCAACCGAGGTATTATAGGAGCATACCACATCACCTTGGCGGGAACCCTCTTCCTGGGTTTCTCGCCCTCAACATCGTCACCAGGGTCATCGCCTCTGATCTTATAACGCAATGCAGTGCATACAGGACATTCATTCAAATCCTCGTATGCACCGCGGTAGAGGACGCAGTCGTTAATGCATGCATGTATCTTCAGAATCTCTAAACCTAGAGGGCACACAACCTTCTTTGCTTCGTACGTACTGGCGGGCAACTCGTTATTCTTCGGAAACATATTCTTCAACATTTTCAGCAAATTTTCAAATGATGAGTCAGCTACACCTTCCCGTGCCTTCCATTTCAGCAAATCCAGTGTGGAGCCCAGCTTTTTCAGACTATTGTCGCATCCTGGGTACAGTGACTTCGTGTGATCCTCTAACATGCGATCCAAATTCTCCCTCTCCTTGTCAGTTTCGCAGCGTCTCCGTGCATCAGCAATGGTCCGACCAAGATCATCAGCGGGCTCATCATGTGCCTCTTCTTCACCTTCACCAAACCCTTCCCCACCTTCAGCATCATCCTCCATGAAAGTATCACCGAAAAGGTCATGATAGTTGAAATCGATATCATCCTCTTCTTCATCTTCTTCTATTCTAACCCCTCTTTCTCCATGCTTGGTCCAACAATTATAGCTTGGCATGAAACCGTGCCGAAGCAGGTGCATGTGAACGACTCTTGAGGAGGAGTGACCCTTCTCATTCTTACATTCAGCACATGGACAGATAATAAAACCTCGTTGCTTGTTCGCATTTGCCACTACGAGGAAATCTTTCAAACCCGTAGTGAACTCGCCGGAGAGTCGGTTACCGTACATCCATTGCCGATTCATCTGCATTATTATATAAAGTATATAATTAACCATCATGCATCTGTTAAACTAACTAGCTAGCTGGAAATAATACAAATCATGAAAGGTTCAAGTTGCTAACCGCGATCACGGAGGTAAAATAAATGAAAACGCTCAAGTGTGTTTCATGCTATCGGGCATTTCATCAAACACCTTGTGTGCATAGTAGGAACCAAAAGCATACCCACCACCCCCTTGTGAATATTGTGAGCAAATGTGGCCAAGTGCAGCGAGCTGAGTCCTATATATAGGGATGGGCCTTTAGTCCCGGTTCACCTGGACAACCGCGGCTAAAGGCCGTGGGGCCGGCCCGAGGACCTGTTAGTCCCGGTTGGTCTGGCCAACCGGGACTAAAGCCCCTCCCCTCCGCCAGCTGTGGGCCGAGCGCGCTGGGCCCAGACTATTGGTCGCGGGTCTCGTCCCGAACCGTGACTAAAGACCCCTATGGTCGCGGGTCCATTATTTTGGGGACTAATGGGGGCGTACCGAAGGCCTATTTTCTACCAGTGTACAAGCTAGGATTGGGCTGTTCTTGGGCTTAAATGAAAGGTATGGAAATGACCAACAACTTTGTAGGCAATTTGATCTTCAGTTGACGTTGTCTTTGGGGGTAAAACTGACGATCTCTAAAAAATGTTGGTGGATAGATTTCAGGAAATTCAGAGTCCTTTTCCAACAAGTCTCCTTTTGTGTTTTCTTGTTAATTCCTACACACCAAAGAGTAAAACAAGAACATTGTGCACTCTTGCAACTATTAATAGGTTAGTCCAAATAAATCATAAACTTTATATAAAAAGAAGTGTCAAAAGCATAATATTAGCATGAAACAATCAAAAAATATAGATACGTTAAAGACGTATCACTCTTGCGATCTGTATTACGAGTAGATCGGTTAGAATGGTGGGTGCCTAAGCCGAGAGATCGATCTCGAGCTTACGGCTATGGTGGTGAAAATTAGATTGGATCCCCCTCCCGTGGTTCTCCCAACGTTTTATAGATAGCTGGGTCTCAAGCCGTGCCGGGGGGGTTACAAACCCTAGCTCTAGGTTGGTAGGAGTTTTCCTTCTTGACCCGCAAGTATTGCGGGTGGGCTTCTATTGGGCCTTCTAGAACAGTGGGGTAGCGCCTTGCTTTGGGCCTTGGTCTTGGGTCTTGGACCGGGTAGGCTCACCCGATAGGTCCAGGAGTCATCCCCACGTCAGCAATCAAGTCTCTGACTGAAGCAAACTTGCAGGTGGGCTTCTATTGGGCCTTCTAGAACAGTGGGGTAGCGTCTTGCTTTGGGCCTTGGTCTTGGGTCTTGGACCTGTAGGCTCCCCCGATAGGTCCAGGAGTCATCCCCACGTCAGCAATCAAGTCTCTGACTGAAGCAAACTTGTCTTTAGCGAAAGAATACAGCCTTGGGAACTTGAGTGAAAGAAGATCACCTGACCATAAGTCCTTCCAAAACAGAACAGAGAAGCCAGATCCAACTAAGCAAGAAGAAAGAGAACGCCAAGTCTCAGCCAGTTGCATAATTCCTCTCCACCATAAAGAAGCAGAAGAAGTTACTGCATGAGGGACAGATTCAAAATAATAGACATTCTTGACCAGATTTACCCAGGGGATATCAGCAGAGTTATAGAATTTGGCTATAAATTTCATCAACAGAGCCCTTTTCTGAATCTGCAAATTGATCACTCCCAGAACACCTTTGCACTTGGGTTTACACACCATATCCCAAGCATCCAAAGAATTTACTCTCTCCTTGTTCTTATCTTTTCTCCAAAGACATCTCCTTCTTGCCTTATCAATTATCTCAATAACACCCTTGGGAATCACAAGAGTGCACATATAATATGTAGTCAGAGAAGATAGAACAGAGTTAACAAGGACTAAACTGTCACCATAGGAGAGGAAAGAAACAGTAGCTGATAACCTCCTTTCAACTCTATCAATAAGAGGAGAAAAATCCTTAATAGAGGGTTTGGTGGTGCCCATAGGCAACCCCAGGCATGTAAAAGGCATAGAGGCCACATTACAGTCCAAAACAAGAGCCAAGTCAACAGCCTCCTACTGTGAAATATTGATTGGTATCATGGAAGACTTATGGAAGTTTACTTTAAGCCCAGTAATTTGAGCATAAAGATTCAATAAGTTCTTGAAAACCAACAATTGATCTGGATCAGCAGGTAAAACAACCAGAGTGTCATCATCATATTGCACAATAGGAAATTCTCCACCAATGGGAATTGGTAAACGAAGACTTCCATCTCTTAGAGCCAAATTGACAATACTTTGAAGCAAATCTCCACCCAGCACATAAAGGATATGTGATAAAGGATCACCCCGTCTCACTCCTCTTCTACAACAAAAGGTTTGCCAGGAACACCATTCAATGGAACAGAGGAGGAACCTGAAGATAGAATTTCTTGGACCCAATCAATGACAAGGGGAGGGAAACCTTTGAGCCTCAAAATTTGCATAATGACACTGTGCTCAATGGTGTCAAAAGTCTTCTCAAAATCAATTTTGAAAACAACCACTTTCTCATTGGATTGCTTGCACTGAAAGAGATATTCAAAACACCAGGCCAAGCAATCTTGTATACTTCTAGACTTAATGAAATCATATTGATTGACATGGATACAACCAAAAATCTTCTCTTGAAATCTATTGGCCAGAATCTTTGTTATAAATTTGAGACAGGAGTTGGTAAGAGAAATGGGCCTAAAATAATTCACAATTTCAGGAGACTGTGATTTTGGAATAAGAGTAATAAAGGACCCATTAATGCTCTCCAAAGACACCTTTGCACTATGGAAATCTGCACAATCTGATAAAATCATCCTTCACAATATTCCAACAGTGCTTTATAAATAACCCAGTGAAACCATCCGGACCAGGAGCACGGTCAGGCTTGAGATTCTTTACAACACCATCAACTTCTTCCAGAGAAAAAGGATTGGCAAGGCAATCCGGTCCATCCACCACATGCAGGAAAGGTCTCAAGTCAACATCAATAACATGGGGGCAGGAAATTCCCATCCTATTTTTGAAACAGTTCCAAAATGCAATTGCTTTTTCCTGGTGATCCACCAAGATATTCCCAGAAGGATCATAGATAGAAGGAATGGCATTATGCCTATACCTTTCAGTTGCTCTGGCATGAAAATATTTGGTATTTTCACCAGAAAGTTTAGCCCATCGAATTGTGCACCTTTGCTTCTAATAATCAGATTGTAAGGACTATAATTTCTTTATATGTGCATATCTTAAGTTTTTAAGCTTAGCGGTAATTTTGGTAGCTATAGATTTGGCCATAACAGGAGTATTCCATACTTTACTGACAAGATCAAGAAATCCAGGTTGCTTGACCCAATGATTCTCAAATCGAAAGATGTTTGCCTTAGGAATATTAGTCTTTATCTTGACAATACAGGGCAAATGATCATAAGTAATTTTGGACATGGTCATGACCAGAGTATTGGGGAAATCCAGAGTCCACCGACATGAGGTAAAAAAAACTAGTCCGGCTGGACAAGAAGCGGATCATTTTGCATGTTGGACCAAGTATACTTCCGACCTTTAACAGGTAGTTCCAGCAGCCCCAAATGACTAATAATATCATTGAAAATAAAGACATCATTAAGATCAGCACCAAGTTTATTTCTATTATCCAGGGAACAAAAAAAGTTGAAATCCCCAAGAATTAACCAGTTTTGATGTAAAGGAACAGAGAGATTATATAACTAATTAACAAATTCATCTCTTTCCACACCTCGTCAAGGACCATAAACATTCACTAAATACCAAGTGACATAATTATGAACATAAATGAATTTCAAGTGAATGGCAGATCGATGAACTTCCAACAATTCCCCCTTGAAGATAGAACTATTCCATAACACTATAAGTCCACCAAAAGCTCCAATAGAAGGATAGAACACAAATTGATCAAATCTCTTAGGACAAAATGACCTAATAAAGGAGTGATCAAAACTCTAGCATTTAGTTTCCTGAAGGTAAATTACTGAAGCATGGCTTTCCTCAATTTTATTGTAAACAACATCTCTCTTAGATTTATCATTAAGGTCTCTTACGTTCCAGTAAAAAACTAACCAATCCATATGCATTGGAGATGTACTATCCATTAAAGATTTATGGAAATAGTAGTCCAATCCGACCAACATAAATGGCCAACATAATAAGAGCCATGTAGCAGCACACATGATCATAAGATATTACAAAAGAGTAATTCCAGAAAAGTAGACATAAAAAGTCTAAACAGCCCATAGAACACACTAGGAGTCAACAAGGCCCAAAATGAGAAAAGGGCCAATTAAATATCAGAACTAGATGGGCTTGTGGGATTCTTTGGAGCCGCCTCAAGCTTCTCCCCAGTTAACTCTAAATCTTCAATTTGAAGCAACTTTCCCGCCCTCTGCAGAACAGCCACATGTGTGAAGGGGGGGATCCTCCAGAAGTAGCATATGGATGCGAAGACCTGGCCTTTTTCCTATGCTCTGGCTTGTCAGTCCCAGGCAGTACACAAAATCCTGCATTCTTGGCCAAGATCCTAGTCACACGGCGACCCTTGAGGACCAGTGGAGCTAACACCTTGCGAGACCTCTTCTTGGAAACAGAAGAGATCATAGGAGTAGAGACATCCTCAAGAAGCAAAGGTGTTGGCAGCACTGAAAAATCCTTAGGGAGGTGGAAGACAGGAACTAAAACCTTCTATCAAAAAGGATCCTTGCCTTATGCTCCTGGAAGTACTGAGACCACTCCATGATAGGGTCAGGCAAGAGAACCCTCAAAATCTGAACCTCCTCCCGCTGCTCAACATTATCCACTTGAACATGTTGAACAAAAGGAGGAATGGCCAGCTGGTTCTGCTCAACCTACTGCTAGAGCTCAATAAAATGCTCAGGTCCTTCAGATCTCACATCATTGGCAGAATCAATTGTTGCACGAGAGAACTGAATAGAAACTGAAGATTGTTATTGTTCAGGTTCACGTTCTGGCTCTGGCAGCTGATCTGCAGGTCCACCATGACCAACATTTTCTCCCTAGGCTTCAATGTTCCATGGTCCCCATCCCTCCTCCCCTCCTTGATTGTTTGGAGGAACAAAAGAAGGTGCCCAATCATCATTGATGGGAATTGCAGGAAACCCAAACGAAGGATGCGGGTTGCCATCATCAGGAATAGGGGACTCATCCCCTGGCGGAGCGTCAACAACATCACTGTCCAATATGAAAACAGGGCAGGTCCAGAACACTACGTGTCCTCCATAGCGCTGAACTTCATGAATAACGATTGAGCGAGGAATATCTCCCGGACCTCCATAAGAAACTTTGATGAGGGTACGGGTAGGGGAGGCATCCTCCCGCCACCACAACCTCATATTTCCAAATTTGGACACAAGCTCGCGGAGAAAATCATCGGTGCGATAATCCATGTGAAGATTCAGAATCATAATCCAACCAGTCCGTGTGTAAACCGTTGCCCTGATATTATCACCCTCACCATGCCGAGCGAAGGTGAGGACTCTTCCTCCAGCAAACGGGGTTGCTACCGCATTGACCAAAATATCTATGGCAACCTGGTCTACCAGACGGAAGAGTCCTATCCCAACTGCACTTTCCGAGAAGGAGATTACATGCAGATGGTGCTCTTGGAAGTGATTTAATTCTCTATGGTGAAGCTTGCAAATGAACTTGTTCTGCACTTTGTGGTGAATGAACATGTGATTCTATATTTTCAGGGGATTTAACTTTCTGGAATTATTCTTGATCTAAATTATCATCTTGTTGGATATGACGAGCCTCCAAGTCTTGCTCGGTCAAAATTCTAATCCTCATGCTTCTTAATGCGTATACAAAACAAATGCAGTCATAGGAAGAATACATCATACATAGAAAATAAGGGAACTAACAAACTGATATTTGTTGATATTTCCTATTTTTTTTGTTCTATTAGAATGGTGTGGAAACATATAAGAAACAATTGATTTACCAGGTTCCTCGGGCTTGCAAGCCAGCTTACTTAGAAAGGTATAGAAGGCTTCCCATCATCAATCTGTTAAACACAAAAAAAAATTGTACTTAAAAAATAAATAATAAGGATATTTACAAACTCGAAACACTTAAATCAATTGTTTTATTCTAGCTTGTTACTAAGTTTTTAAAAACAAGGTGGAACAAGGAACCTGCTACCCAAATATCCCAAAATATAAGATGCAAAATTATCTAGTGCCATAATTCCGACCGGAAGCGAATGGTTGATTTAACTTAGTAGAAATCAAAAATATGTTATAATTTCGCAAAAAAATAGACGTTCAATTGAAATCATTGCAAATAGGGGCTAGTTGCACATATAGGGAATTAGTTTTGATGCATGTATAGTCCTCTTACAAGTCTCTACAGTAGTTTCTTTCATATAGTTACTTCAAAACAACTTTTTATGATGTTGGTTAAAAGTTTCATAAAAGGAAGATGCATAATCACACTTACGGAGAAATTTTTGAGAGAAATGCACCAAGGGTGGCAAGGTCTTCAAGATCAACTGCTCGATTGAGGCAATCCTATAATGAAGATCTTATTGCACCATGTATTGGTGATGAGTGGGATGATGGAGATGCACATCCATCTACCTTCCACTGTGCTAATTTTTTTAGTGATGCATGGATCCTTGATGATTCCTTGCTTCTTGTTAGGAGGGTTAGCTTGACAGAGTATATCAATGATGAAAGTAACCAATATGCTATGCTCATCAAAACTTTTGTTGAAAGCTTTACTTTTAATAACTCCTCCTACAATCCATGTGTTGCATTTAGAATTTATGATAGGCCTTTTACCATGACTTTGGAAAGATTTTGTAGTATCATAGGTATTGCTCTGTTTGGGACAATGAAGAGGATTCATGGTCGAACCACTGATTTGCTGGAACTTTGATGGTGCAGGTATTGCACTAGTTGGGAAACTGCAAGAGGAAGGTATGATGAGCACAACAACAAGTTTCCCTCAGAAAATAAACCAAGGTTGAATAGACCAGTAGGAGGACAAGTAACTTTTGAAGGTTGATGCAGCTGATGTGATAGGGCGTTCTACCGGTTCAGCAGCAATGTGGAACCTACAGAACACAATCACTTCAAATTGCAACGAAGCAATGATGTTGTCAATCTCACCGGTTATTGTTGTACAAAGAGGTTAAATGTATGGCGTGGGAACTCCTACTGTTTCCACACCATACATCTAGCCTCTTCGTTATCAGCAAAACCGGTGAGATTGACAACCTCACTGCTTTGTTGGGGCCAAGTGAAGTTATTGTGTTGTGTAGGTAGTGCGCCCTACCACATCAGCTGCATCAACCTTCATAGATTGCTTGTCCTCCTACTGGTCGATTCAACCTTGGTTTCTTTTCTGAGGGAAAACTTGTCGTTGCACTCTTCACAACCTTTCTCTTGGGGTTTACCAACGTCATCCATCAACAAGTTTTCTGGTTCCGTTGCCGGAGAGGAAGAGAATTTATGAAAGGGGAGTCTCTCGCTTCCAATCGCTTTACTTTGTTATTGTTTTGCTTAGTTTATTTTATTTTATCTTGTTTGCTTCTCTATATCAAAAACACACAAAAAATAGTTCTTATTCTAGTTCTTATTTTTGTTACCTTGTTGTTTCTCTTCATCATGTTGCCCCCTATGTTTACCCTAAAAGATCTTCCAGTTGGTAGTGGTTCTATACTTGGAAAGGATACCATTAAAGAATTCTTTAATCATGTTAGTAATCATGAGAATTTTGAGGAAAAATCCATTGTACAGATTGCTCTGAATTATAAAACTGCTACAACTTCCTTGATTCACATGTTAGAAGATAGGGTTGTTAACCTTCATCCCATACTGCATCATATGTTCCTCAACTTGAATAATATTCAAGATATACAAAAAAGAGATTTTATCTTAGAAACAATGCATAAAGAATTTGGAGATGTTGCTATAGAAGATAGAAAAGTTTTTGATCGTTTTAATATGCTAGGACCATGTGTAAATGTTGTTGGTGCTCTCGAAGGAGCTGAACCTAAAAATGAAAATGAGGAGAAAATACCAACCCCCTTTAAATTGGTAGCACTGCATGAAGCCCAAGAAAATACCAACCCCCTTTATAATGTGATCAAGAAGAGTGCAAGGTCGAATCTTGGGGATTCCCCCGTGGTTCATCCTAGAAAATTATAAGAATACTCAAGCGTCTAAGTTTGGGGATGCCCAAGGCATCCCCTTCTTCATCAACAAATTATCAGGTCACTTCTAGTGAAACTATATTTTTAGTCGGTCACATCATATGAAATTTACTTGGAGTGTCTTTTATTTTTCGTTCTATTTTCTTTTGTTTCCTTGCAGCAATAAACATCATTGGAGAGAGACACGCTCCGCTTTTTCATATGAATACTTGTTATGCTCGTATGCTTAGTTTTTCTTCTAGTTACTCAATCCTTTTAGCTCCTGTTTGTTTTCATGCATCTCTTATTCAGAGATGTTAGTTTTAGTAGAGTTATGTGAGTACTCTATTGCTTACTTTTTGTATCATTTAGAGAGTTTTTGTTAAAACATATTTTGTATGGTGCCTTTTGGAAAAAGAAACTGCTACATGTGG
Source organism: Alopecurus myosuroides (assembly GCA_028641055.1). Classification (NCBI taxonomy): domain Eukaryota; kingdom Viridiplantae; phylum Streptophyta; class Magnoliopsida; order Poales; family Poaceae; genus Alopecurus; species Alopecurus myosuroides. The sequence continues at coordinate 8,198,738 of CM054063.1, read as the reverse complement.
TAGAATTTATAACGATGCAAATAGAAGCTTGTATAGACCGTGGCTAGAATTTTTCATGTCATGTTAGATGTTATTTTAAGTCTAAGCCTAGTGATTATATTTTTAGCATGACTTGTTTCAAATAGCCAAGAGTGTTTAATGTGCCATTGAAAGAATCCTGAGTTGTTTTTATCACGTTGAAGCATAAATTTGTGGTATTCTCCTTTAAGTGTTTTATTTGGTTGACTTGGCACATGCTTACACCATGTTTATGACTACAAACCAGTCACGAATAGCCTCTATGATCATTTAGTTTTTGACTTGTAATACCATTTATGCTTTGAGTTCTCTCTTGATTTTTCTCTCCCGGTCTTTGCTAGCCTCCATCTGTACTGAGTATGGGCTCTACTCGTGCATCCAACTCCCAAAAACCAAAGTTTTCCAAATGTGTCCACCATATCTACCTATATGTGGTATTTAACCGCCACTTCAAAGTAAATTACTCATGTGTTACCTTTAAAACTTTCAAAATTACTCATGTTTTGTGCTCATGTTTTAGCTCATGAGGACGTGAATAGAGAATCTTTATCTCACTTGTTGATTGGATTTCACACCCTGGACTAGTGGATTCATCCGCTTATCAATTGATAGAAGAGCTGGCAGCGGGGTGCCCAGCCTCAACTTAATACAAACAAATTCTCTTCACTATGTTTGCTCCTGATTTATCGGCCAAAGCATAATTGTGTAAACAAAAGAGAAAGAGGGATGACCTTCTACCCAGTTGCATCCTTCAATGGTAGCCGCTCTTGTGAAGTCTAGTTGGCTTGTGACGTACTTTATTTTTGTTTACCATTCGTTGACATAAACATACACACCCCTCTAAAAATAGACACTCCTTCATGGTATGTGATTGTTGGCAGGCGCCCGAGGATTCGGTTGGTCATGGTTTGTGTAAGAAAGGTTGGGAGGAGTGTCAAACATTTTATACCTCTATTTAATAAAATAAAAAGCTCTAGCACATGAGTGATCCATGCTTCCCTCTGCGAAGGGCCTTTCTTTTACTTTTATGTTGAGTCTCCATCTTCTAACTTTATGCACGGTTGAGAGAGCATAGTTGTCATTCTGTGTTTAATGTGCATTTGTCCCAAAAAAATATTATTGATCCATACCTTGTTATTACTTGCTCTCAAATTATTTGTTCTAGACATCCTCTTAAAACTTTGAAGCTGTACTAGCATTTATGTTTTGCCCCACTCTTAAGGACAAGCGAAATATCACTTTGCCACGTTTTCTTGATGCTAGAAACAAAAGTATAACTTTCAATACATTTTTATTCAAGATCTTCTATTTGTTTTAATTTTCATAATGCAAAGTGATTGCTATGTTCCATTGTGAAAATTCTATCTATCATGCTTGTGTTTAAAGTACTATGATCTCAACTTACATATGCTTTTACAATATTGATGATCAAGTTTATGTTGGTAGCATGCCACCTGAGAAATTACCTGTTTTGTCGTTTACCTACTCGAGGACGAGTAGGAACTAAGCTTGGGGATGTTGATACACCATAAATGTATCTATAATTTCTGACGTTCCATGTTGTTTTCATTTTCTACATGTTTGCTATACACTTTATGTTATTTTTATCGATTTCCTGGGACTAACCTATTGATAAGATGCCACAGAGCCAGTTCCCTGTTTTCTGATGTTTTTAGTTTCATAAAAGTTGTTCTGGAAATATTCTCGGAATTGGAAAATTCAAATCCCGGAAGTCTTAGAATTCCCAAAGGTTCCACGGAGTCCCGAAGAGGCCCGTAGAGGGGCCACAGGGGGGCCACACCATAGGGCGGCGCGCCCCCCCGGCCGCGCCTGGGGTGGTGTGGGCCCCTCGGGTGTCCACCGCCATCGCCCTTTCGCCTATTTATTCCCCCCATGTGTTAACCCTAAAAATATCCTACTTTTCCATGAAAAACACCCAAGGCCGCCGTCATCGTCAACCCGAGATCGGGAGGGTTCTGGAGTTCTCCCTGACACCATGCCAGGAGGGGAAATCATCATCGGAGGGCTCTACACCACCATGCCTGCCTCCGGAGTGATGCGTGAGTAGTTCATCCCTGGACTACGGGTCCATAGCAGTAGCTAGATGGTTTTTCTCTCCACTTTATGCCTCATTTTTAGATCTCGTGAGCTGCCTCACATGATTGAGATCATCTTATTGAAATGCTTCATGTTGTGTGTTGCTGGGATCCGATAAATGTTGAATGCTATGTCTCTTGATTATCAGTCTATCATGTTATCTTCATGTGTATGTTATTTATGATCTTGCATGCTCTACCTTCTTAGTAGATACTCTGGCCAAGTAGATGCTAGTGACTCCAAGAGGGAGTATTTATGCTCGATAGTGGGTTCATGCCTCCTTTGCATATGTGCTCGAGTTGACCGATGGAGGATGTGGTGTTGCCATTAGGGAGAAAACAACGATGTTTAATTTTTTTACATTACACACTTTGCTTAATGCGATTATCCGTTGGTTGCAACTTAATACCCAACATTTGTTCGGATGATATTCGGAGGGTGGATTATTAGTCATAGATGCAGTTGGATGACGGTCTATGAGTCTTGTTGTAATGCCCGCACGAATCACATAGTAATCATCATGTCATGCATGTTTCAATATCTATCAATTGCCCATCTGTAATTTGTTCACCACACATGTTATCTATCTTTTATGGAGAGACACCACTAGTGAACTGTGGACCCCGGTCCATTTTCTCATACTGATAATACAACCAATGCAATTACTGTGTTCATACTGCTACTATTGTTTTCATATTATTTTCCTATTGTTTTCCACACCGTACATTTAACCTCTTTATTATCAACAAAACCGGTGAGATTGACAACCTCACTGCTTCCTTGGGTCAAAGTGAATTGATTGTGTTGTGTAGGTTCCACGTTGCTGCTGAACCACTAGTACGCCCTACACCATCAGCTGCATCAACCTTCAGAGATTTCTTGTCCTCCTACTGGTCGATTCAACCTTGGTTTCTTTTCTGAGGGAAAACTTTCCGCTGCATTCTTCACAACCTTTCTCTTGGGGTTTACCAACGTCAGCCATCACATATCTCTAGTGAAGACAATTGACTACAAACCTTGCGATGGTACTCATGCGGCTTCGGGTCTATACCCATGACAACCCACTCAAGCAAATTGTCGGGGACATTGAACATGGAAATCTTGGCCAGGTCAGAAAAGCAAGAATTCCCAATCACAGTCCTTTTTGCGTCGGTCACCTCACCGTTGACGAATTCTGTATCCCCTTCGCGCCAAATCGAAGCTTGAACGATGCAATAACTTTGCTTTTATCCTTTTACCACTACCCGGGGCATGATTGCAAGCATTGCATGCACATTTTAATTAATGTATAAGCAAAACAGACAAGGAAAAATAGACAAGATGTGACCTACAAAAAAAATTAAAAACATGAAAGCCCCTGCAACAAAATAAAAAGATGATACATACAAATAAATCATAGAAGAAACACACTACCCCTTAATGTACCATTCCAATTAAAATCAAATAAGCATGGAATGCCTCCAATTCCATCTACAACCATGAACATGGTACATAGCCAAAAAGTCAAAAAAAAAATGGAAGCACAAAAACATCACCCTTAAGTAACAGATCAGCTAGTACTAGTAACTACACAGAGTTCAAATGTTTTACCAAAAATAGAAATTTCATGATGTAGAAAATTCACTTGTTTTGGTAGGGGAAACAGGGAACCAAGGTCCATTGTTACAGTATCAAATTCATGATGAAGCAATATGTTTTTATTGACTAATAACAAAATCAATTTGCACCGTATAATTTTAATTACATAAGCACCCATGTTACATGAAGTGTAAGCATGATTCATCCATTGACAAATCCTAGCTACACATACAAATGAACACTATGCATAGATGGAACCAAAAATTACTTACAAAAGGACACAAAAAATTCATGTCTACAGACTAAACAATGATGATATATAGATGAACATGTGACTATGTAAGCAAGGGGATGCTGATACGTCATAAACATATTCTTAATTTCTGATGTTCCATGTTGTTTCCCACATGTTTTCCTTGCACTTTATGTCATTTTTATCGATTTCACGAGACTAACCTATTGACAAGATGCCATAGATCCAATTCTCGTTTTCTATTGTTTTTAGTTTCAGAAAAGTTGTTCTGGAAATATTATCGGAATTAGAAAATTCAAAAGCCAGAAGTCTTAGAAGTCCCGGAGGGTCCAGGAAGTCCCAGAGATACCCGGAATGGGGCCACAGGGTGGCCACACCGTAGGGTGGCGCGGGTCCCCCTGGCCGCGCCACCTGGTGGTGTGGGCCCCATGGCCACCCCCGGCATCGCCCTTCCGCCCATATATACCCACCGATGCATCAACCCTAAAAATATTGGCCTTTTCCACCAAAAACATATGTATCTCCGCCGCCGCCAACGACAAGTTTCGGGGGACAAAAATCTCTGTTCCGGCACCCTGCCGGGAAAGGGAAGTGCCCCTGGAGCCATCTCCATCGACTCCACCGCCATCTTCATCGCCGTTGCTGTCTCCTATGATGAGGAGGGAGAAGTTCTCCCCCGGGGCTGAGGGCTCTACCAGTAGCTATGTGCTTCATCTCTCTCTCCCATGGTGTGATCTTTATGTGATCATGAGCTTTGTAATCTAGTTGAATAGGTAGATGTTACTCTTCATATGTTATGCTACTCGGGTGGTTTTGTTATGAGATCTCCGTAAACACTTTGATCACGGTGTAAAGGTGACAGTGTGTGCACGGTGTGGTTTAGCATGATATTTGTATCTTGTGTTGGATGACCCTATGAAATTGTGGCATTTGTTTAGTACTAATTTAGGGCGCTCATAGTGATAGCGTGGGGTGTCCTAGAGAGGGAATATAGACTTGAGGAGTGCTGTTACAACCCTACGCAATGATTGGTGTTTGTTATTCGACCGGAGAGTGGTTCGTAGTAGCATAGTGAATAAATGCTATTTATGCATTGAATTATTTTGTCATTGGTAAGAGTGTCCACTAGTGAAAGTATGATCCCTAGGAGTTGTTTCTAAGAATTGATACACCATTTACAATTACGTCTGCTACATGTTTTCTTGCTTCCATTTTATTTCAGATTGCTATTATCACTTATACACATCCATATTACTTGTATTTTACTCTCTCTCTTCGCCGAAATAGTGCACCTATACAATTGACAATTGTATTAGGTGTGTTGGGGACACAAGAGACTTCTTGTATCGTGATTGCAGGGTTGCTTGAGAGGTATACCTTTGACCTCTTCCTCCCTGAGTTCGATAAACCTTGGGTAATCCACTTAAGGGAAACTTGCCGATGTTCTACAAACCTCTCACTTGGAGGCCGAACAATGTTTACAAGAGTAGAAGCGTGCGTAGACATCAAGCTCTTTTCTGGCGCCGTTGCCGGGGAGGTAAGGTAAAAGGTACTCACATCCTTGGGTGTGAGTACTTGAAGTTATTTCGTTTAGATTCTGCGATTATATCTTTTTGTTTCTTGTTTTCACTAGTTAGGCTTATTTTTACTTGTTCCTTGTTTTTATTTTTACTAGTTAGTCTTAATGGAAAACAACAAAAATATGAGAGAGCTTTATTTGCATTATAGTAGCAATGTTATTAGCATTATTTATTTGGATACCATTATTTGTAGTACTAAGGAAAAGTCTAAGCTTGGGGAAGCTAGTTTCTATAAACTTTTTATTTCCTCAGCTTTAGAGGAGAAAATTTGCTCTAGTGACAATTTATCTCCCATATGTGATAAATCTAATGATGCTTGTGATATTTTAAATCCTCCTGCTGAAAGTGTTCCTTTTAAAATACCTATGAAAATTGTTGAACGTGTCACGAATAACTGCTATTTTGGAGATGGAACTGTCCATCCTCGTGATCATTTACTCTTTATACATGAATTATGTGGGTTGTTCAAGTGTGCAGGTATTTCAATTGACAAAGTTAAGATTAGGTTATTCTCTTTGTCACTTAAGGACAAAGCAAGGGAGTGGTATGAGCTACTAGACGATCCTCATCATTTGGAGTGGAAAGAGCTTGAATCTCTATTTTATTCTAATTTTTATTCTTCTCATGAACTGTATTTAGATAGGAATTACATTTAGAATTTTTGGCCTCGTGATGGAGAAAGCATTTCTCACGCTTGGGGAAGACTGAAAACATGAATACTTAAATGTCCTAACCATGATCTTCCTAAGGAAATAATTGTTACTAATTTTTATGCAAGGCTTTCAGGACATTACAAAGATTATCTAGATGCATGTTCAGAGGGTTGTTTCTCAAGTAAGAAGGTTGAAGCTAAATGGGATGTTCTTGAAACAATTGAAACCAATAATGAAGGTTGGAATAATGACAAAGGTAAAGAATCAGGTATAAACTATGAGTATGATTGCATTAAGTCCTTTGCTGAAACTACTGATTTTCAAGAGCTTAGTGCTAAATATGGTCTTGATCCTCAAATGATTATTGGTTGGTATAGATCATTCGCTTCTTATATTAACTAGATAGAACCCCGCACGTTGCTGCGGAAATACTCGTGACATAAAATTTATAAAACACCTCAAATAGCTATTCCGATAACAAAGCATTTTCAATAAATTTATGAGATGTGAACACATGAAGTAAGAAGCATATACCATAGTGATAGTAGTAAAACACCGGTCTCCATGTGATAATGCAAATTATGATATAGACATATATATCATATCATAATCTAATAAACCTAGGAATAAATAAAACATCATTTTTTTCACAAAACAATTTAGGGTCATAATATGTGTGGATACAAAATTGTCTCACACTCCACATGGAACACAAACTAATGGTTGATTTCCAAAGGTCAGAATCAATTATGGTCCTCAACCGGGCATTTTATCCAAAGGTCAGAAAAAATTAAAAACATTTCATGACCATACATAAATAAATTTAACACAACTTGATAGTACCGCAGCTACACAAAACTTAATAGTAGTGAATATGAACATACCAATAAATGACCAATCATTATTTCTTGTTTTTTCATATGTAGAATTCATCCTTGTCCCCGATCCTCTTTGTAACTAATAAAGTAAAATCTTCACATAAGTACACACATCGTAAGAATATAGCATATGCTTGTAATAACCGTGAAACTGAAAGAAAGAAGTGATGAAACTGCACATGCAAATAATCAAAAAGCCATCAGAGTAGGTATGTAGTGCATATTATTATACTGAAATGTGTTAGTACCGCCAATATACCAAGAATTAACACACGCGAAAGCGTATCTTCCAAACAAAAAATGATGGAAACATGCCATATATATGAAGCTAAATTTTTCTTATCGATTTTACACTCCATTATTAGGGGTGTGAGACACTATGGATCAGTTGACGACCTGTTGAGCGCATTTTGTACATATACATATGGGATACGAATATATAGAATCAAATAATAAGAGGCAGGAAGCATTGCTCGAGATATCGAAGGTGTGCCCGCGACCAGCAACAGGAGGTGCTGCTTTGTACTGTAGATTTAGTCGAGTGGTAGTTAATTGGTGTTTCTATATTAATTCTTTACAAAATCTTTCTTATGTTTGAAGACAAATAGTGAGGCTGCTATTTTCTATCGGATAAGTTCTGAATAGCATCGCACGTCAGGGCCCTGCATAAGATACAGAGGCGAATAATATTATGATGCCCGCCCAGAGCTCTCCAAAGTAGAAAGCAGACATCTACAGATTTTGAATTAACCTGAACACGAACTAAGAATGAGCGTGAGATTTGCTTTCGAGGACTGTCAGACGCGCTAATTCCGCTTCTTTGTCGGATGGCTCCATGGAAATGACAGATTGGCAATTCCAAATCAGAGAGTCCTCGGTCGTGCTGGTGTGCGGCACGGTGGCGGGTGCTGATGAGAAGGCAGTGTGGAGATGAAATTGGGAGAGATGCACATCAGCGAAGAAGGGCAATGGGCGTTATTCAGATGGAGGCATAGAGTGGGGGAGGCGAGGTGGAGATCAATACTCAATGGTGCGCTGTAGAAAATAAAGAGGGCCGACTGAGATGTAGCGTCAAGTAAGGTATCTTTTTTTTCTCGTTAAGAACATAGTTCTCGGTAGAATTTTTTTAGACAATGTACTTAGAAGCTTTTTTTAGAGGAATGTACACGGAAGCTGAAGAGGTAAACAGAAAAAAAATAGTAACGTGGTCCCTTTGTGGGCGGTTTGCTACGATTTGCTACAAGAAAACTGGATTTTTTGAGCTGAGGTGGAAAATTCTTAGGTGGATGTCTGTATGGGAATTACGTGGACTTGAAACTGACCAAAGTGATGTGGCATGCTTGCATGTTGAGAGAAATCATGTAAAGGGGCGTTCCTATTTAGATATAGAAGATGTTCCTAAATCAAATGGGGACATACATCATGAACCTTTTAAAGACACTTGCATGAAAAATGAAACTGTTATTAATGATTGCAATGAACATGCTCAAACTTCTGAAAGTACTATTTCTTATAAGCATGTTAATTTTTGTGGAGCACTTAGACCTTGTGAAAATAATCAAATCGAAGAATATTTTTGCATCCATCATAGGAATGAAAAAAACTAGAAAGTAGGACAGGGCTTTAGATGATCTTGGTAAAAAAAATTGTGCCCTCTGTCCTTTTATTTATGAACTTTGCTGTAAAGTGGGTCATTTCAATTTTCAATTCTCAGGCTGTAATAGCTATTCGAATACTGGAAGTTTGTATTGTGATGACATGACGACTCCTAATCAACATGATGAACTTACATTATTTTTGGGGGTGTGAAGAGTTATCAAGAAAAGCTGCTTTGGTAGATATGAGTGCTCTTGATATGAATAGTGTTCTGCATGGTTGTCATCTTTATTGTGTTAATAATTTCCACACAAATACTTACATACAAAATATTATAAAAGTGGAGACTTTACCAAAATATGACAGGGCTAATATTTGTTTTCATCTTATTAATGAAGAGGAGGAATCCTCCAAAGTTCTTTCTATAGTTTCTGACAATGAACCAGGGTATGTGGAGAAGCTTCCTTTCAAGCCTCTTCCTCCTATAGAGAGTAAGAAGAAGAAGAAGAGGAGGGGTAAAAGGAGAGAGGTATTGATATCTCCTCCTAAGCATGTAGCTCCTATTATAGTTTTTGATGAGTCCGAACTCGATGATTTTTCTATGCCTGTTATTTATCAAAGTGATCATGATTGGGAGAAACACACTAATTTCGATATTGAAAATCTCTTTGGTACCAATTCTGAAAATCATGATAATTGTTGTACTATTAGTACCATCCATGTTCCTTCCAATGATGATATAGAAAGCTCTAAGCTTGTGATGATGTGTTTGAAAATCCTTTTGCTACTGATGATTATATGCTTGATACATCTCTTTCTAGTAAAAATGATGATACTGCTTATGATGATACTATGCCTCCAGTCTTTGATAACTATTATAAAAGATTCTATAACATCGTCTATGATTATAATTATCCTTATGAAACTTGTCACAATTATGGAGCAATTACCCAAAACCATCTCCCTAATATACAACTTGTCTATCATGTTGGAGTTCTTTGTGATGATTACAATGATAAATATGATATTTTCAGTCCACCTACTATTGAGGATAAAATTAATTATGATTGCAAAATGCCTCCTTTGTTTGATGATTATGGTGATGATAATGATAGCTATTTTGTTGAATATTCTCCCACTACTATTAATAAGAATGACTATGCTTATGAGGAGAGTAATAATTCTTTTATGCATGTGGTTCATGATAAGAATGTTTCTTGTGATAGTTATATTGTTAATTTTATTCATGATGCTACTGAAATTTATTATGAGAGAGGGAACCATAGTCTTTTTCATCTCAAAAATATCAAGTTTCCCCTCTTTATGTTCAAATTTTTGAAGTTGCACTTATTTTGTCTTCCTATGCTAGCCACTTTGTGCTTTATTGACTTGTTCTTACACATGCTTATTTTTCATAGGAAGTGGGTTAGACTTAAATTTGTTTTACATTTGCTTATTGATGCTCTCTTTTGCTTCAATTCATAATTCTTATGTGAGCATCTTCTCAAATTATCATGCCTAGCTAAAAGGCGTTAAAGAAAAGCACTTCTTGGGAGATAACCCATGGTTTTATTTTTGCTTTGTTTTTTCCTGTTTTCTTTGATTCAAGGGGTTTTATAATTCTTTAGAAACTCCTCTGTATCTTTATTTTCATGTTTTAGTAGTTCCAAGTAATGTTTCTGACGAGAGTTGGAGTTGGTTTTCGGATTTCTGCGCAGAAAACAGAATTCTGTTGTCCACCGTAAAATATCGTGAAAACTCTAGAAAGACCAGAATGATCTGAATTTTTTTGTTCTTATTCCTCGGATAATTCTACAACTTTTTAGTTCGTTAGATTTTTCGATTTGAGCAACGTAAGTGCCTCGAAAATATTCGTCATTACATGTTGTTCTGGTTTTGGCAGATTCTGCCATTTTTCTTCCATTGGCTCTTTTGCGATGTCAAGTGGATTTCTTTGCTTCACAAAACACAAGTGGCTGTAGCTAATGTTTAAAAGTATCAATAGCACTTGTTCCATACAGAACCCATGGATTTTTATTTGTTGAACTAACCCTGCAATGCGAATTACTGTTTGAGTATGGTGTGAAGGAAGTTTTCAAGTGTCAACAGAAGAGGTGATATATGTTATCAAGAAGAGGCAAGGTCAAAGCTTGGGTATGCCCCTATGGTTCATCCAAGCATATTTTTAGAATACTCAAGCATCTAATCTTGGGGATGCCTTGGGCATCCCCTTCTTCATCAACTATCTAACAGGTCACTTCTCGTGAAACTATATTTTTGTTCGGCAACATCATATGAAGTTTACTTGGAGCGTCTATTTGTTTTTATTTTGTTTTCTTTTGTTTTCCTTTGTTGCAATAATATCATTGGATCCTAGAATCCTTGTTTTGTAGAGAGACACGCTCCTTTTTCATTGCTTAGAACACTCTAGTTTTCATTCTTATTGTTCTGTGAGTGTTCACTTTTTGCTAGTACTGCGTTTAGCCCTTGTTTTCATGCATCTATTATTCAGGGCTGTTAGTTTTAATTAAAACATATTTTGTATGGTGTTTTATGGAAATATAAAATTCCCATGTGGTGGATGGTATAACGAAAAAGCTTGCATATTCTTGTAAATCACTAAACTGTTTCACTTGATTATTTACTGTTGTTTTGAGATATTAATATGCTTAATGGTAAACTTGCTGGTTTAGTAGAGTAAAAACAATTAATGGTTGGTCTAGAAGCTTGAAACTGTGCCACACTCAAATAAACAGTTGATAGGATAATGGTATATGACTTCCTTTGCTGATAGCAATCGTGATAGCTTTTTGTTACGCGCTACGGTCGGGGTAGCCAACAGTGACTTGTCACTGCCACAGACCCTCTTGGAGTGATTTTCATTATGCCTTGTGATATCATGATTTTATTTGGAATATTTTAACTTGTGAGTACTATGTTGCGGTTTTCTGGCACTTCCACCATCCATATTTGCTAGCCTCTCCGGTACTGTGCATTGCTCATTCTCACATTGAGAGTTGATGCAAACTTCGCCAATGCATCCAAACCCCGTGGGAGAACTTTGTTCTTCTACACATAAGACAAAATTTATCTTCCTCAAAACAGCCACCATGCCTACCTACCATGGCATTTCCATAGCCATTCCGAGATATATTGCCATACAACATCCATCATCATTATGTTACTTGTCATGCTTCATTGTTATTGTGCATACTGCTACACTGGCAGGAGCATTTAGTTTTATTTACATCAGAGATATTTTAGTTTGAGTTATGAGTACTAAAAGTGTGATGATTCATTGTAAAATAGAGTGTTGCCCCTACCAGTGAGGTTATAAATAAAAAAAAGGAAAAAAAAGGCAAAAGAGAGATAATAAAGAGAGATGGGGTAGCACTACTATCCTTTACTCCACACTTGTGCTCGGTTGGCATCATTACTTCAATTTGGAGAGCGTTTTCATATTATGACTTACATAACTACGTGGGGAACTTACATTATAGAACTTGGCTTGTATATTCCAATGACGAGCCTCCTCAAAAGAGCTCTACGTCTTCGTGATCAAGCAAGTTGGATGCACCCCCACTAGTTCCATTGGAGAGTTTTCATACACTTATAGCTCCATGTGCATCCGTTATGTGGCAATCACTACTCCTTGCATAACTTCGATTATAAGACTTCCTCTTGTCTAATGATCACTTTCAGTTGTGTGAGACTTTCTTCTATTGACCATCCAAACCCCCCATAATGTTCTTTTAGCCATAACATCATGGTGCCAGGAACCAATACAGAACGCTTGCTTGTTTTTGAGTGCACAACTAATTGAATGGTTTTCCTACGTGCATATTGTTGTCACTTGAGTTGATCCTAACAGGGGTGGTTGTGAGAGTTTGATGCCTTGGATGATTATATTGTTGTTCCTGAAGCTTAAAACATCTCTAATATACTTTGCACGGTGGATTGTCTTTTAGTATTGATTCATTGAAAGGTTTTACTTTGTTACCTAATGGTTTATACATTACTCTTTGATATCAACTATAAACCACAACCTTTATTCATTTGATTCTAGTTTACATGCTTTACATTACTATGATGATCAAGTTTATGTTGGTAGCATGTCACCTTAGAAATTATTTGTTTTGTCGTTTACCTACTCGAGGATGAGTAGGAACTAAGCTTGGGGATGTTGATACGTCATAAACGTATTCTTAATTTCTGATGTTCCATGTTGTTTTCATGTTGTTTCCCACATGTTTTCCTTACACTTTATGTCATTTTTATCAATTTCCTGGGACTAACCTATTGACAAGATGACACAGAGCCAGTTCCAGTTTTCTGGTGTTTTTAGTTTCAGAAAAGTTGTTCTGAAAATATTATCGAAATTGGAAAATTAAAAAGCCAGAAGTCTTAGAAGTCCCGGAGGGTCCAGGAAGTCCCGAAGATACCCGGAGGGGGGCCACACCATAGGGTGGCGTGGGCCCCCCTGGCCGCGCCACCTGGTGGTGTGGGCCCCCTGGCCACCACCCAGCATCGCCCTTTCGCCCACATATAAACCCCCGATGCATAAACCCTAAAAATATCGCCTTTTTCCACCAAAAACATCCGTAGCTCCGCCGCCGCTGCCACAAGTTTCGGGGGACATAAATCTCTGTTCATGCACCCTACCGGGACGGGGAAGTGCCCCCGGAGCCATCTCCATCGACTCCACCGCCATCTTCATCGCCGTTGCTGTCTCCTATGATGAGGAGGGAGTATTTCTCCGCAAGGGCTGAGGGCTCTACCGGTAGCCATGTGTTTCATCTCTCTCTCCCATGGTGTGATCATGAGCTTTGTAATCTAGTTGAATAGGTAGATGTTACTCTTCATCTGTTATGTTACTCGAGTGATTTTGTTATGAGATCTCTGTAAACATTTGATCACGGTGTAAAGGTGGCAGTGTGTGCACCATGTGGTTTAGCATGATATTTATATCTTGTGTTGGATGACCCTATGAAATTGTGGCGTTTGTTTAGTACTAATTTAGGGCACTCATAGTGACATCATGGGGTGCCCTAGAGAGAGAATATAGACTTGAGGAGTGCTGTTACAGCCCTACGCAATGATTGGTGTTTGTTATTAGACCAGAGAGTGGTTCAGAGTAGCATAGTGAAGAAATGATATTTATGCATTCAATTATTTTGTCATTGTTGAGAGTGTCCACTAGTGAAAGTATGATCCCTAGGCATTGTTTCTAAGCATTGATACACCGTTTACAATCAGTTCTGCTACATGTTTGCTTGCTGCCATTTTTATTTAAGATTGCTATTATCACTTATACACATCCATATTATTTGTATTTCACTCCCTCTTCGCTGAACTAGTGCACCTATACAACTGACAATTTTATTAGGTGTGTTGGGGACACAAGAGACTTCTTGCATCGTGATTGTAGGGTTTCTTGAGAGGGATACCTTTGACCTCTTCCTCCGTGAGTTCGATAAACTTTGGGTAATCCACTTAAGGTAAACTTGCCGCTGTTCTACAAACCTCTACACTTGAAGGCCCAACACTGTCTACAAGAGTAAAAGCGTGCGTAGACATCAAGCTTTTTTCTGGCGCCGTTGCTGGGAGTTAAGGTAAAAGGTACTCACATCCTCGGGTGTGAGTGCTCGAAGTTATTTCCTTAAGATTCTGCAATTATATCTTTTTGTTTCTTGTTTTCACTAGGTAGGCTTATTTTCACTTGTTCCTTGTTTTTATTTTTACTAGTTAGTCTTCATGGAAAGCAACAAAAATATGAGAGAGCTTTATTTGCATTCTAGTAGAAATGTTATTAGCATTAATTATTTGGATACCATTATTTGTAGTATTAGGGAAAAGTCTAATCTTTGGAAGCTAGTTTCTATATTTTTTTTTATTTCCCCAGCTTTAGAGGAGAAAATTTTCTCTGATAATACTTTATCTCCCATATGTGATAAATCTAATTATGCTTGTGATATTTTAAATCCTCCTGCTGAAAGTGTTCCTTTTAAAATACCTATGAAAATTGTTGAACGTGTCACGAATAACTGCTATTTTGGAGATGGAACTATCCATCCTCGTGATCATTTACTCTTTATACATGAATTATGCGGGTTGTTCAAGTGTGCAGGTATTTCAATGGACAAAGTTAAGATGAGGTTATTCTCTTTGTCACTTAAGGACAAAGCAAGGGAGTGGTATGAGCTACTAGAGATCCTCATTATTTGGAGTGGAAGAAGCTTTAATCTCTATTTTATTCTAAATTTTATTCTTCTCATGAACTGTATTTAGATAGGAATTATATTTATAATTTTTGGCCTCGTGATGGAGAAAGCATTGCTCACGCTTGGGGAAGACTGAAAACATTAATACTTAAATATCCTAACCATGAGCTTGCTAAGGAAATAATTGTTACTAATTTTATGCAAGGCTTTCAATACATTACAAGGATTATCTAGATGCATGTTCAGAGGGTTCTTTCTCAAGTAAGAAGGTTGAAGATAAATGAGATCTTCTTGAAAGAATTGAAACCAATAATGAAGGTTGGAATAACAACAAAGGTAAAGAATCAGGTATAAACTATGAGTATGATTGCATTAAGTCTTTCGTTGAAACTACTGATTTTTAAGAGCTTGGTGCTAAATATGGTCTTGATCCTCAAATGATTATTGGTTGGTATAGATCCTTTGCTTCTTATATTAATGTTCCTAAATCAAATGGTGACATACATCATGAACCTTTTAAAGACACTTGCTGCAATTATTATTACTGTATTTTATTTACTTGCACCTTATTTATCTGCTATATCAAAAATAACCAAAAACCTGTCTGCTAGTATTTACAGTGAATCCTCTATCCAACCTGCTTGTCAACACCTTATGCTCCTCGTTGGGTTCGACACTCCTATTTATCGAAAGCACTACGATACACCCTCAATACTTGTGGGTCATCACACCTCCAATATCCAACTCAAGAAGAAAACCAAAATCAATGTCCCTGATGAACTGCCATTGATCGTTATCTAAACCCTTTATGATGTCAATCAGATAGGTGGCATTGTATCTACTTTTAGCAATTGACACATCTTTGTCAACCACTTGCCTGCCCTGTCTTCGTTCACACACAATTTTATGTGCACAAAAAAATGAAGTTACACAAGATGAACAAACAAAAGCAGAGTTTTCAATTTTCCCAAAGAACTCAAAAAGAGAAAAACCATCATACAAAAGCATCTCACCTTCCGCTGAACATTATCCATCTTGCTACGTGCACGACACCGTTTCAAGCTTCTCGTAGCCTGAAAAGCGTGAATAACCAATAACATGTAATTATAGATGTACTTACAAAAATCACATGTGTTTGCACAAAAATAGATCTAGTTAGACAATACTATATACAAAAAGAAAAAGTAACACCTACAAATTTATTCACTGCCTCTAACAGCTCCACCTCACCATCTGATTCAGATACACCCTGCCAAAGAAACAATGAATTTAAGAAAATCGGGAAAACTTAGAAAAGAAAAAGGACCATTAAAAAGACCATTCAGCTATACTTCATCATTGCTGTCAGCAAACCCCTTATCTTTCTCCATTGCTATTATTCATATAATCTCATCCCCACTAGAAAACCAATAAAAATAGCAGAAAAAATTCAGACTATAGTACAACATGCTGAACATCTCACATGAGAGATCAAAACATCATCGTTACAGTCTATAAAATAACACAACCATCATCATTACATGTTACATATGAAATAAAAAAACACAGTGCTATTTAGGAATCCATCTTAGAAACCGATCCCATAAAGCTATCAGATTAAGAATGATAAAAAAAATCTTGAAAACCGTGTAAACTTGAACTACTAATTTCAAGTGAAGAAAAACAACACACACCTACATTTATTATGCAGGGTAAACTCAAGCGAATGCGTTCAAACTGCTCTGCAACTCAGCCGCAGAAAAATGACATTGTTACACACATCCTTCCTACCAAAATCAACATAGAAAAGACTGTGGCGGCGCAGACACCAAACAGTGTCACCCTTTCAATTTAATCGACACAGAAAAATCGTCTTTGATGTAGAGATCAAACCATTGTTATACACAGGCCCCTCGATTCAATTGACACAGAAACAAAAGCCTCAAGGCGTACTACAAAAAATGCTCACCCATGAATACAGTATCAACAAGCAAAAGAAGCTACATCATGGTACAAATGAATTTTCGGTGAGCACAAATGAACAGATGTAGATACATAATACACCCCGCTTAGTCTGAACCAATTCCCCCCTCCTAGCACAAATAAGCTTCTGAAAACATGACACAAAAAACAGAAACACGGGGCAGCAAGCTTCCTAGGCCAATCTATATTCCGCCATGCAAGCTCGCCGTGCAGTCTCAAGAATCGAGGGTCCAACATACTCCGACGTGCAATACTCCGGTGTGCAATCTACACTCCGCCGTGCAATCTGGATTTCTAGTACCACAAATCACTGCGCGTTACACAAAAATAAATTCCTAGCTCTGACATATGAAATATCTGCACAATCCACATATCAAAAAAACTGAAAGGGAACAAAGCTAGATTTAACGGGGGGTTTCAAACGTTACCTGCAGGGAGCTCTGCTTCGGCTGCGCTAGCACCGACAACAACGAGCCGAGACGACGCGGGATTCGCTGAAGAAATGCCTGGCAGGAATACGAGGGGTTCGCCGGTGACGGATGTACGACGAGGCCCGTGTCACCGACGACGGGCTCGTCGCCCAGGCTTCGCCTCGCCTCCTCGTGTCCCTTTCCCTCTTCCAGAATGAATGGGTCGGAAATCAGGGTTAAAGTGTCGGAATCGAAAAAAATAGAAAAATGAAAGAAAACCCAATAGCCCAGTCAGCACCGCAGGCCCACACCGCCTCGTTACACAGCCAACACAAGTCATGCGCGCGCGAATCTTGATGGTCATCCGACGGCTCGCAACGTCGACCGAGACTTAAGCAATTCTCGGGCATCCGAGGAATAGCAAAATCGTTGGAATAGATACAGTGAGATGAATTCATGTGTTTTTCCATTTCTGCGTCTAATTTGCCGATTAGGTGGGTATCCTAGTCCTGTATCCTGTTTTGTTAGTGGATAGTTTAATCTGGTCCAAAAGTTGCGGTAAAATTACGTCGGGGTGCCATTCGTGTAGTTATCCCCCACTCCACACCACACCCACCGGCCCGGCGTTTCACCGGAGCCGACCCACCGCCCCCTCCCTCTCAGATCCCTCGCCGACTGCCCTAGAGGACCGGCGCCTCCAGATCCGCCGCTAATGGCGCCGCCTCCCTGACCCCCCGCCGAACCCTCCCTGCAGCGGCCGACGACCACGACCGGAGTCGCCGTCGCATCGCCCCGCCGACGCAAAGGTGTTTCTTCTGCTCACTTAGCTCTCAGTTCATAGGACTTGTGATGAGAAGAATTTCGCAGTCGGAGTGCGGGATTGGCTTAGTTAGGCCGTCAGTCAGTCATTTTGTTTCTTTCCGAGACAGAGAGAGGTGGGGATTTATACCTCTACTTCTCCTACAGCTGCTGGCTATTCGAGCTTAGCATGATGATTTTGGTTCACTTCCCCACGCGTGTGATATGGTGCCAGTGAATCTTGCTGGTCATGTCATGTGTTTGTGCGCGCGCGCATGATTCTTCAACTCTCAGAGACGAGCTTTCAATCTGCGCCGCTTCTCACTCTGAGACGAGCTTGCAAGGTGCTGTTGTGTTGTGTCGTCACAGTCCAGATCTGCCACACTCGGGAGCCATCCTCAGTTATCTGCAGCTCCTGCTTCTTGTATTTCTTCACATCTGCAGCTCCTGCTTCTTGTCCGGAGACGACAGTCCAGATCTGCCACAAGCGCGGGCTTTATTTATTCTCTTTACATCTTCCTGTTCTAGCGACTTCCGTGCTACGTTTGGTATTCCTTTCCTTTCAACTGTATGGCTTAAATGTCATTTAGTTTCTTCTTTTCTTTCTCCTACTTTGCTACCCGTGCACTTTTACTGCAAATTCTGACTTCGAGTGGTACTAGACAAATTCCTGATCATGCTATAGCCTTTGACAGATGATGCCATTTCATCTTAGCCATTCTCCGTCAACCTGAAACTGAGTTATGAAATGTATTTATTTTAAGCTTCTGCTCTTCAATGCTACAGATTGGACACTAAGGATTCTTAAGGCTCAAAAAGAGCCAGATGGTTCTTGCATAATGCAGCCTTCAGATATTTGGAAGGCGCCACCGCAGTCGGAAGGGTCAGCGCTGGATATGGAGAGGAACGGATGCAGTCATAACTGTTGCCCATCGCCTCTCCAACCGGTCGCTTCAGCTGGTCAGCATTCTGAGAGCAGCGCTGCGTACTTCTCTTGGCCTACGTCTACCCTGATGCACGGTTCCGCCGAAGGCCGCGCCAACTACTTTGGGAACCTACAGAAGGGCGTGCTGCCGGGCCACCTTGGCCGCTTGCCGAAAGGGCAGCAGGCCACCACCCTGCTTGATCTGATGATCATCAGGGCGTTCCACAGCAAGATCCTGCGCCGCTTTAGCCTCGGTACGGCGATAGGGTTTCGGATTAGGAAGGGGACATTGACCGACACGCCGGCGATCCTCGTGTTTGTCGCGAGGAAGGTGAACAAGAAGTGGCTCAGGCCTACGCAGTGTCTTCCCGCTGCCCTTGAGGTTCACACATGTTTCTATACATTTTTAGCAAATTATTACTTAGGTCATGTGAAATTTCATAATGTGCATTTCTTTCTGTCCTGTAAACAGGGACCTGGAGGTGTGTGGTGTGACGTTGATGTTGTTGAATTCTCTTATTATGGTGCACCCGCACAGACTCCAAAGGAACAATTGTATGACGAGCTTGTTGATGGGTTGCGTGGCAGTGATCCGTCTATAGGTTCTGGTTCACAGGTCATATCTTTTTCACAGTTATTACTTCTGTCTTCTCGACATTTGAAAAAGTTAATGCACTGCCAGTCACCTTTGACCAATTTTGGAAATATACCTTGTCACCTGATCCTGGAAATATATCTTGTCCCTGCTCTGTTTTGCTTAATCAAACAACACAAGGAACATAAAATATGTTTTTTCTTTCACTATTTTTTTCCATGTACATCAGAATCATCATTTAGCTGTCAGCTTTCAACATACACATCAGTTTTGGAAATATACCTTGTTACCTGATCTTGGAAATATACCTTGTCACCTGCTTTGTTTTGCTTAATCAAAAAACACAAGGACCCAACAATCTGTTTTTGTTGATTTCGCTACTTTTTCCTGTACATAAAAAATGTTGCCAACAGGGGAATGGTCCCTCCCTTGGTGAGACACCTGGTTTATTCGAGTACGCGCAGCTGGGACTCGATTTTTCCTCGAGTACGCACAGCTGGGACTCGATTTTTTCCTCGAGTACGCCCAGCTGGGACTCGAACCCGGGACGGGCCAGTTCCACACCCTGAGCACTAACCACCAGGCCAACGCGTGGCTCTCACCTTTTCCTGTACATCAGAATCATTATTTAGCTGTCAGCTATCGACACAAGCATCAGTTTCATGAACTGACATGGTAACCTGGAATTGTTTTGTTTTTTATCCTCAGGTAGCTAGCCTTGAAACATATGGGACTTTGGGTGCCATTGTGAAGAGCCGAAGTGGCAACAAGCAAGTAGGCTTCCTAACAAACAGACATGTCGCAGTAGACCTGGATTATCCTAACCAGAAGATGTTCCATCCCTTGCCCCCTAATCTTGGACCTGGAGTTTACCTAGGTGCTGTCGAGAGAGCAACATCTTTCATCACGGATGACGTTTGGTATGGCATCTACGCGGGAACTAACCCAGGTAACATGTTGTGTCATGACAATTGCTTGATATATTGGTTAAACAATTCAACTACCAACTCTAGTCAAACTGAAAGAATAATTTATCTGTGGGTATTTCATTGTTTAGCTTATACTGTTTGTATCATATTCTAGCAGGCCTATCCTGCAGTTCATGTAGCACTGCTCATTTCATCCTTTTACATTGTTATTAGTGAATGCTTTTACTGTAATTTTTATGGTGTTTGTGTTCCCTAAAGTATCATTTACCCCTGTGATGCATCTGCAGAAACATTTGTCCGGGCTGATGGTGCATTTATACCATTTGCGGATGACTTTGACATTACTAATGTCAGCACTTCAGTTAAAGGAGTAGGACTCATCGGTGATATCAAGGCAATTGATCTACAGTCCCCAATTGGCAGTCTGATCGGGAAGCAGGTTGTCAAAGTCGGAAGAAGCTCAGGTCTGACAACAGGGACCGTCATGGCATATGCTCTTGAGTACAATGATGAGAAAGGCATATGCTTTTTTACTGACTTTCTCGTCGTCGGAGAGAACCAACAAACGTTTGATCTTGAAGGGGACAGCGGAAGCCTTATAATCTTAACGGGACAAGATGGTGAGAAGCCACAGCCTATAGGGATTATATGGGGTGGCACGGCGAATCGTGGAAGGTTGAAGCTGAAAAGTGGTCAGGGTCCAGAGAACTGGACAAGTGGAGTTGATCTGGGACGCCTTCTTGATCTCCTTGAGCTTGATCTGATCACGACAAGCGAAGGGCTACAAGGTTTGTGCTTTGGTAACACTGAATGTATAGCCTGACCACGACTAGACCTGTTATAGCATCACCTTGATGAAACACATGTTGCTCTTTGGTACACAGAGGCCCTAGAAGAACAGAGAATCACTGTCGCAGCAGCTGCTGCTGCAGCTAATTCTACCGCCACGGAATCATCCCCCGTAGCCACCCCCCAAGAAAACGAGAAAGTCGACAAGATCTACGAGCCCCTCGGGATCAACATCCAACAGCTTCCCCGGGACGGTTCGGACAACTCGACGGACCAACCCAACGAATTCCATGTCGACACGGTGGAAGGGATGAACAACGTGGAGGAGCGCCAGTTCATCCCGAACCTGATCAGCATGTCCCCGATGCGTGACGCTCAGGAAGGATTAAACGGCGAGCTGGGCAACCTGGCAGAGATGGAGAACTCGCCCGAGGACATCTGTTTCTCCCTGCACCTGGGTGAGCGGGGACCGAAGAGGCTTCGCTCCGATTCGGCCACGCTGGACATAGACTTGCAGAAGTGAGGGAACTTGTGCGTGCGACGCAGCAGCGTGCTATTCGTTTCATCGTTGTCTAGCTTTTGTAATTTGTATGCATTGTTATTGGAGGCGATTCTGATCCGTGACAGCCGTGGAGAAATAAACCTTCTGTGAACCAGTTGTATCGAGTTTAAGCAAGTAGTTTCAGGTGAACAGGATGGTCGCTCCTGCAGTTTTGTGTCTACACTGTAGTACTCAAAGCTAACTACAGTCATAACAAATTACATGGTTTAACTCGAAGCCAACTACAGTTACTTTAGTTTTTGACAACGTGCTTATATTGATGTCAAATGATACCGAATACCCCTGCTCACTATAGCCCGACCTCCAAACACTTTACTCCTAGATACACATCAAATATGATGTGTTATGTCTATCCTCAAAATTAAAAAAATATTTAGCATCTCAAAATGTTCACCAATTCGTTTACTTGTGAGTTTTGAAAGTTCAAATCTTTACTGTGGCTTTAAAAATATCCAAACCTAACTAAAATTTAAATATTAAATCTGCATACTATGAGGAACTTTATGGTGCTTAATTTTGTACTATGTAGATCAACGATTTCACAATTATTTAACGGATTGTCAAGATTCGGTCTATATGAAATTGGTAAAATCATCCGACTTTTATGAAACTGAGAAATCACAAAATATATTAGGAAATTAATCACAACTTTTATGCTAAATTAGCATCACAATAATGTACTCAATAAGTACTATGTGCATAGAATTCCGCAATACAATTTCACATCCAATGGATGCATGTGCAGTATCGTTTTATGAAAGGTGCGTGTTGGCAATTTGGCATATATGCTACCCTCTCTGTCCCATAATCATAATATAAGGTATGGGTAGCTCTCTTAATTCTTGTTGGATGCTAAGAAACTCACACCTTTAAAGGTCAAATGTTTTACGCGTCTTTAAGAAACGTGGACATAAAACCACATGTATTCAAATCCTCACTAAAATTAAAATCTTAAATCTGGATACTATAGGGGAATTTTAGGATGCTCGAATTCATACTATGTAGATGAAAGATTTTACAACAATTTTGTGGGTTTTCAAGCTTCTATATTTATGAAATGGAGAACACATCCGATCTTTATGATATCGTTTTTTTTTTGGCATATGTAACCTCGTTCTACGAAAGTCGTGTGCCCATGTTGGCATACATACCGCTTCAGTCACATAATATTAGATGTTATTATGGTCCTTGTACTTCTATTTTATTTATAATAACATCTTACAATTCTTATTTTATGCAAAGTACTCCTAGTGGACAAGATATTAAAAATAATAACATTTATTTATTGGTTCCAACGAAAAACAATAGTAATCATCTCGACCGCTAGTCGGCCATTACTAAATTGAACTCAAACATATAATGCTTATACGTCATCCGGAAATAACAGATGTGATGCAATATATCATGGCATTACAGTCTCCATATAAATAAATAGAAGAAAAAATGTAAACAAAAATGATATGTAGATTCCAAAAAAAAAAAAATGGAAGAAAAAAAAAAAAAAGGATCATCAAGATCCAATGGGCGTGATCGATCGACTGATCGATGGATCGGGCGCACGCCCATTATATAGTAGTAGTGCCGATGATTCGCGTGCTTTAGCTTGTTTGGTGATGATGAAGGAGGTAGGTATCTAGAAGCATTTCCGGTGGACGATGGAGGGACCGGACTCGTCGTACTCGGCCTTGGCGATCCACATCTGCTGGAAGGTGCTTAGCGAGGCGAGGATGGACCCACCGATCCAGACACTGTACTTCCTCTCGCGCGGTGTGACGACCTTGATCTTCATGCTGCTGGGCGCGAGGGCGGTTACTCCGTCTAGTATAGAGCATTTTGCATTGGTTTTCTGAACATTGGCAGAATTCAACATTGTCTACATTTAGGATTTTTCGCAATTTTTTTTGAATTTTAGAAATGACCATTTTTTTATTTTTTGTTTAATTTGAAATACGGGCTCACTATAGCTCGAGCTCCAAAACGCCGTAATCATCGATACATGCCATATATTGTGTGTATTTACCATTTGGAACACCAGTTGTTTACTTGTGAGTGCTCAAAGTTCAAATATATTATGCATCTTAAAATATTCACCAATTTGTTCACTCATGAGTTTTGAAAGTTCAAATCTTTACCGTGTCTTTAAAAAGATGCAACCATGAAACTTCATTTATTCTGTGCTCCTAACTAAAATTCAAACCTTCAATCTACATATACTATGGAGGAACTTTATTGGATGCTCGAATTCGTACTATGTAGATTAAAGGTTTCACCACATTTTTAAAGTTTTTAAAGATTCGATCTTTATTAAATTTCGAAACCATCTGATATTTATGAAACTGAGAAATCATAAAATACAAGGACATATGTAAGAATTTTTAGGGTGTTAATCCCGACTATTATGAAAAGTAGCATCAAAATAATGTACTTAATGACTACTTAGTCCATAAAAATAGCATCTGGGTAATACAATTTCACATCCAATAGATGCATGTGCAATATGGTTCTATGAAAGGTGTGTGTGTGGTGGCAATTTGGCATATATACTACTCTCTCTGTCCCATAATCAAAATATAAGATGTGAGTAGCATTCAATCCTTGTTGTATGCAAAATGCTCCTACTACACAAGACATTAAGAATAATAAGATTACTTTATTGGTTCCATATGAATCAATAATAATCTTCTCGACTACTAGCCGTCCATTACTAAATTGAATTCAAACATATAATGCTTATACGTACGTCATCCGCAAATGATGAATGTGATGAAATATAGCATGGCATTACAACCTTCAAACAAATAGAAGAAACAAAAAATAGATTCGCGAATAAGAAGAAGAAGAAATGGAAACAAAAATAAAAAATATATCATCTCGATCTGAAGGCCGTGTTCGACCAACGATCGGGCAGGCACGTGGCCATTATATAATGGTACTGCCGGTGATTCGCGCCCTTTAGTTTGTTTGGTGATGAAGAAGTATCTAGGAGCATTTTTTGTGGATGGACCGGCTAAATACTCTTAGTGCACAAGACTTTAACAATAATACCATTTATTTATTGGCTCCAAGGGAAAAAAAACCATCTCAGCCGCTAGCCGGTCATTGCTATATTGAATTAAAACATATAATGCTTATACGTCATCCGTAAATGACAAATGTGATGCAATATAACATGGCATTACAGTCTCCAAAAAATAAACAGAAAAAAATATAGATTCCCGAATAAGAAGAAGAAGAAAGGGGAAAAATTAAAATAAAAGATCATCTCGACCCGACGGGCGTGGTCGACGGGGCGGGCGCG
The DNA here is from genome assembly GCA_028641055.1 of Alopecurus myosuroides. Classification (NCBI taxonomy): domain Eukaryota; kingdom Viridiplantae; phylum Streptophyta; class Magnoliopsida; order Poales; family Poaceae; genus Alopecurus; species Alopecurus myosuroides. The sequence continues at coordinate 8,173,596 of CM054063.1, read as the reverse complement.
CAGCCATTATATAGTAGTACCGCGGGCGATTCGCGCGCTTTAGCTTGTTTGGTGACGGTGAAGAAGTGTCTAGAAGCATTTCCGGTGGACGATGGATGGTCCGGACTCGTCGTACTCGGCCTTGGCGATCCACATCTGCTGGAAGGTGCTGAGGGAGGCGAGGATGGAGCCGCCGATCCAGACACTGTACTTCCTCTCGGGCGGCGCGACGACCTTGATCTTCATGCTGCTGGGCGCGAGGGCGGTGATCTCCTTGCTCATCCTGTCGGCGATGCCGGTGAACATGGTGGTGCCTCCGGAGAGGACGATGTTGCCGTAGAGGTCCTTCCTGATGTCGACGTCGCACTTCATGATGGAGTTGTAGGTGGTCTCGTGGATGCCGGCGGCCTCCATGCCGATGAAGGAGGGCTGGAAGAGCACCTCGGGGCAGCGGAAGCGCTCGGCGCCGATGGTGATGACCTGGCCGTCGGGGAGCTCGTAGGACTTCTCGACGGAGGAGCTGGTCTTGGAGGTCTCCATCTCCTGGTCGTAGTCGAGGGCGATGTAGGAGAGCTTCTCCTTCATGTCGCGCACGATTTCGCGCTCCGCGGTGGTGGTGAAGGAGTAGCCGCGCTCGGTGAGGATCTTCATGAGGTAGTCGGTGAGGTCGCGGCCGGCGAGGTCGAGGCGGAGGATGGCGTGGGGGAGCGCGTACCCCTCGTAGATGGGCACGGTGTGGCTCACACCGTCACCGGAGTCGAGCACGATACCTTGTTGTCCATGAATTGTGTCATAAGCACTCTTTGTTGTTAAGATAAGATCTACTCCCTCCGTCTCAAAATAAGTGTCATCTAGATACATACTGACACTTATTTTGAGACATGAAATTAAAGAAAGAAAACATACCGGTGGTGCGCCCGGAGGCGTAGAGGGAGAGGACGGCCTGGATGGCGACGTACATGGCGGGGGTGTTGAAGGTCTCGAACATGATCTGGGTCATCTTCTCACGGTTGGCCTTGGGGTTGAGGGGGGCCTCGGTGAGGAGGACGGGGTGCTCCTCGGGCGCCACCCTGAGCTCGTTGTAGAAGGTGTGGTGCCAGATCTTCTCCATGTCGTCCCAGTTGGAGACGATGCCGTGCTCGATGGGGTACTTGAGGGTGAGGATGCCACGCTTCGACTGCGCCTCGTCGCCCACGTACGCGTCCTTCTGCCCCATCCCCACCATCACCCCCGTGTGCCGCGGCCGCCCCACGATGCTCGGGAACACGGCGCGGGGCGCGTCGTCGCCGGCGAACCCGGCCTTCACCATACCCGTGCCGTTGTCGCACACCAGCGGCTGGATGTCCTCGCCGTCCGCCATCTTCGACGATGCTCCGGCGACCGGCTGGCCGGCTCCCTGTGTCGCGGTTCTTGTTCTGACGAGAGGTGGAAGAGGGACACGGAGAAGGGTGGCAGCTACGATGGATGGAGAGATGGGAGGCGTATTATTTAAGGTGGACGTCAGCGGAGGCCCGCACTCTTCTCGCCTTCATTCCCATGCATGGAGAGAGTCCTCAGCCTCACAATTAATCACTTTTTCTTCACTCTTTATTTTTCCAACCAATTAACTCTATGGCACTAATTAACTCACGGCCGGGTGAAGGATGTTTTTCTTTTCCCGAATTTTGTAGAGAATGAGAAGCAGGCATAGATTAGTCTAGGAAGATGTTGTGTCAACGATGCATGTCCTACAAGTATACAAAATCACAATGCAAAATTCTTTGTATTATGTGCTACACAAAAATGGAAAGATCAATCTTTCTGTGTTTTGAAGATTTTATTAAAAGTGTCACATTTGACATTTTTACGTAACTCTAAATAGAAATATAAAGTACTATATAAGTTGAGATTTTGCACGTTTGTGTGATACATCGTTGACAACATCTAAACTTTTTTCATGTTTTTAAATAACTTGTAATTATAGTTTTTGATTTTTTTAATAAAAAACTCGGGAGCCATAAATCTCTATTCAATGATATTTGGTTGAGTTGTGTAATGTATTGTTTCCTACTTCCTCCGTTTTATAATGTAACCTTTTCTAGCAAGCTAAACTAGTTTGCTAAAAAAACTTACATTGTGGAACGGAGGGAGTAGGTTATAAAAAGCACATATGCCTCCCAAATTTGATTTTGATTTTCGTAATGTATGAGTGGAGGGCTAATTATGTTTATAAAGCAATTGTAATATAACATGCTTGTAAGAAGTGAGCAGGAAAATATTTGGTATGTTCGTCTCCGCCGGCGCTCCCAATACAGTGTCCGACAAGTGTGACGGTCAGGTGCTACTAGGAGGTCCCAATACAACGCCCCACAAGTGTGCTGGCCAGGTGTGTCTCACAAGACTGATTTAACAAAATCGATCTATAAAAGTAAATGCATTTAGTATAAATAGTCAAAGTATTTATATTTCTTTCGATTTTTTCTATCTTGGTTTGAAGATCTTCATCCACGAACTCTATGAACATTTGTGCTCCGGTCATGTTAGTCGCATATCTTACTTCCAAGGCCTTCTCCAACCTTAGTCCTTATGTTTCTACGTTCTCCATCAGGTTCTCGACGCCCCTTGGGTTTGCCATAGCTGGGGCTACTTTTCGGCCTTAACCTTCTTATAGCTCCTTCATCCCAACTTTAAATGACTTGCTTAGTTGGCACTAATATTTTTCTTCACTCTTTATTTTTCCAAGCAATTAACTCTATGGCACTAATTAACTCACGACCGGGTAAAGGATGTTTTTTTCCTTTTCCCGAATTTTGTAGAGAATGAGAAGCAGGTATAGATTAGTCTAGGAAGATATTAGAAAAATCACTTTACACGATTCTAGATGTTTTGTCAACAATACATATCCTACAAGTATACAAAATCACAATGCAAAATTCTTTGTATTATGTGCTACACAAAAAATGGAAAGATCGATCTTCTGTGTTTTGAGGATTTTAAAAGTGTCACATTTGACATTTTTACGTAACTCTAAGTATAAATATAAAGTATATAAATTGAGATTTTGCATGTTTGTGTGGTACATCATTGACAACGTCTAGAATTTCTTCATGTTTTTAAAAAACCTTGTAAATATACTTTTTGATTTTTTTAAATAAAAAACTCATGAGCCATAAATCTTCTATGATATTTGGGTAAGTCATGTAATGCACTGTTCCTAGGTTATGAAAATGACATATGCCTCCAAAATTGGATTTTGATTTTCGTAATGTATGAGTGGAGGGCTAATTATGTTTACAAAGCAACAGTAATATAATATGCTTGTAAGAAGTGAAGCAGGAAATATTTGGTATAATCATCTTCGTCGGCGCTCGCAATACAGTGTCCGACAAGTGTGATGGTCAGGTGCTACTAGGAGGTCCTAATACAACGCCCCACAAGTGGGCTGCTCAGGTGCGTCTGACAAGAATGATTTAAAAAAATCGATCTATAAAAGTAAATGTGTTTAGTATAGATAGTCAAAGTATTCATATTTACTGCGATGATCTTCATCCACGAACTCCATGAAAATCCGTGCTCCAGTCATGTTAGCAGTATCTCTTGCTTCCAAGGCCTTCCCCAACCTTAGTCCTTCTGTTTCTAACTTCTCCATCAGGTTCTCGACGTCCCTTGTATTTCTCGTAGCTGGGGCTACTTCTCGGCCTTAACCTTCTTGTAGCTCCTTCATCCTAATTTTAAATGACTTATTTAGTTGGGTAATTGATACGTCCAAAACGTATCTCCTTTTCCGAACACTTTACTTATGGTTTCCCTCTAAACTTGTGAGTTTTGGATATCACTAACACGGACTAACGCTGTTTTCAGCAGAATTACTTTGGTGTCTCATTTTTATGCAGAAAAATCGACTTCGGGAAAATTTCCAGAAAAGACCCCATTGGGCTTATATCACCAGAAGACCCCGGAAGTCAGAAGGAGACCTAGAGAGGGGCCATAAGGGGGCCAAACCACCCCTGGGCGCCCTCCCCCTAGGTCGCGCCGCCTGGTGGTGTGGGACCCCCAGGCACCCCCTCGGGCTCCCCTTTCGACTACTTATGACCCTTTACCCTAAAACGCGAGGGGGATCGTCATATTCCACAGAAACATAACAGAGCATCGCCGCCACCCCGAAACTCAATTCGGGGATCAGAATTTCCTGTTCTGGCACCCTGCCGAACGGGGATTCAAAGGAGATCATCGTCATCGACACCGGCACTCCTTCTGCATCAACCATCCATGATTCTCCCGTCCACGCGTGAGTAAACCCCGTTGTAGGCTGAGAGGGATGAAAGGGATTGGATGAGATTGATCATGTAATAATGCTAGATTGTTAGGGCATAGTGCCTAGTATCCACTATTAGTGTTTTCTACCATTGTTGCAACTTGTTATGCTTAATGCTTGTCATAGGGCCCGAGTGTCATGATTTCAGATCTGAACACGTTATTGTTTCATGAGTATAATTATGTTTCTTAATCATACCTGCAAGTTGTTTACACATGTCATTGTCCGGAACCCGAGGCCCCAAAGTGACAGAAATTGGGACAACCGGAGGGGGTGGTTGTGATGTGAGGATCACATGTGTTCACGGAGTGTTAATGCTTCGCTCCGGTGCTTTATTAAAAGGATCACCTTAATTACCAGTGGTTTCCCTAGAGGCCCCGCTGCCACGGGATGGAAGGACAAAAGATGTTGTGCAAGTTTCTCATTGCGAGCACGTACGACTATATTGGAACACATGCCTATGGTTAACCTAGAACTTGGATGCTTTATTATTATTATCTGCAATGCCCATGTTATTATTATTACATGACCCTTGTTATCCATGCAACGCCCGTTCATCCATTCCCTCTATGCCTACGGTATTTCCATCCTGTTGTTTTCCGCGATTGCTACTGTTGTTACTATTTTACTCCTGCTGTTATTTTACTACTACTGCTTCCATAAAACTATCACCACTGATAAATTGTTGCGAGCAAGTCTACTTTCAGGTGCAGCTGAATTGACAACTCAGTTGTTAAGGCTAATAAATATTCTTTGGCTCCCTTGTGCCGAATCGATAAATTTGGGTATTACTTTTCTCGAAGACTGTTGCGATCCACTATACTTGTGGGTTATCAAGACTATTTTCTGGCGCCGTTGTCGGGGAGCATAGCTTTATTTATTTTCTCACTTGAACGTGATATTGTTTGCTGCAAGCCTTTCATCATGGGTAAGACTCGTGATGGAAAAGTTCCTATATCACCATCTACTACAAGGAGAGGTACAACTCTGAACACCTCTATTGCTCTTGATTCACCGTCTGGTATGAGTAAGCTTCTTACACCACAACATGCTACACACTCTGTTACTTATGCCGAGTCTGAAAATGCTTCTAATACTTTTGATGATGCTTCTACTGTGATTGATGATACTGGTTCGCTAGGTCCTTTCCTAGATGCTACTATTGATAAATCCAAACAAATTGAAAATGCTGAAATTCCTCTTGAAAATATTGGTACACATGTTAATTCAGCTGAGTTTATTGATGATCTTGATGAAACTTATATTGAACTTAATGATGACTTTATTGAAGAAGCTCAAGCCACTACTGGTGCAAGTCCTCTTAAGAGTCTTCTTGCAAGACATGCTGTTAAATATAAATATTCTCTTGATGCTAAATTTGCTACATCTCCCATACACATTAGAGACAAGGATTATGAGTTCTCTATAGATTTATCTTACATATGTATAGTTGTGAAGGAACCTTTTTGTGGAACTGAAAGTAAAAGTGCTATGGAACACATAAATCAGCTTTCATCTATGAGTAGTTTATTTTATGATGATACTAAGCTGCGTACTTATTTTGTTACCAAGATTTTTCCTTTCTCATTAAAAGATGAAGCTAAAACTTGGTTTAACAAGCTGTCACCTGGATCTATTACTAGTACTATGGATTTGATTAATGCTTTCTTTCAAAAAAAAATCCTTCTAGTGCTCAACATGCTGTTGTGCAAGAGATCTTTAACTTTGAGAAAATTAAAGGAGAAAAATTACCTGAATCTTTGACAAGCTTTTGTTCTTTAATAAGAGCTTGCCCTGGTTATCCACTACCTAAAAATGAGGTCCTAGATATATTTTATAATGGACCAACTGTTGAATCTAGGACATACCTGGATAGTTGTGCTGGTGGTGTTTTCAGGAAGAGAACTCCAGAAGAAGGTGAGGAACTAATGGCTAAAATAGCCAAAAATAATGATGATTGGAATATACCAGAGCCAGCACCAATACCAACACCCAAGAAGAGAGGGATGATTGAATTAAATGATGAAGTGATGAAGGAAGCCAAGAAATCTTTTAAAGAGAGGGGTATTAAATCTGAAGATGTGAATTATTTACCTCATGTAGAAGAATTATGTAAGCCTATCCTCATCCATCGATAGTTGAGGTACACTCTCTTCAATACTTTGATAATAGATCTATTCCCTACTCTAAATCACTTGATCAATGCTTAGATGAATTTGATAATTATGTTGTTAAGCAAGATAATTTTAATATGAGAGTGCAAAACCGTATTATGGAAAACTCTAGAGCTATTGATAATTTGCATGGTATTATTGAGAGAACCTCTAATGATGATAAAATAATTGTTAAACATTTTCATATGGTTCAAACTCATATTGATCAACTTACTAAAGTGCACAAAGATATGCTAGCTAATTCTTCTAGAGAAAAACATGTTTGTGAAATAATTACTAGAAGTGGTATTTCTACTCAAGATCCTTTGTATCCCGAAGAACACCCTAAAGAATTGAACAAGATTCTCAGCAAGCTAAAAATAATAGTTCTCCTTCTAAGAAAAAGAAGAAGAGACATAAAATTGTTGTAGAATCTTCTGAACCTGCTAAAGATCCTAATAGTATATATATTTCTGATGCTGAAACTGAAAGTGGTAATGATAAAGTGATGCTTCTGATAAAGAGGAAACTGTAGCTGAACCTGAAAAGCAAACTAAAACTGTGAAGTATACTAAGGAGGATTTCATTGCCAATAAACATGGTAAAGAAAGAGAACCTTGGGTACAAAAAGCAATGCCTTTTCCTAATAAGAACCACAAATCTAAGGAGAGAGAACATTATAATAAATTCTATGAGTGAATGAAACCTTTTTTTTTGCAAATTCCTTTGACTGATGCTATTAAACTGCTTCCTTATCAAAATATATGAAAGATATTGTCTCAAACAAAAGGAAAATTTGTAATGAGGAAATTTCCACTATGCTTGCTAACTACTCTATTAATAGTAAGGTTCCAAAGAAGCTTGGAGACCCTGGTATTCCAACCATTCCTTGTTCCATTAAAAACAATTATGTTAGAACTGCTTTATGTGATTTGTGAGCTGGAGTTACTCTTATGACTTTCTCTCTTTATAAGAGACTCTCTTTGGAAAAATTAATACCTACTGATATATCTTTACAAATGGCTGATCAATCCACTCCTATTCCTGTTGGTATATGTGAGAATGTTCCTGTTCAAGTTGCTACTAGTTGTTTAATATTAACTGACTTTGTTGTGTTGGAAATGTCTGAAGATGATAATATGTCTATCATTCTTGGGAGACCCTTTCTTAACACTGCAGAGGCTGTTATTGATTGCAATCAAGGAAAAGTAACTTTTAATGTTAATGATAAAGAGCATATTGTTTATTTTCCCAAGAAGATTGATAGAAGATATGGTCTAAATTCAATTGAAAATATTGAGACCATCAAAATTGGAGAATTTATTGTCCTATTCCAATGCCACCAAAATAATATGAAATTATTATTATTGGGATTATGTCTATCAAGGTCGACGTAACATAATTATTTAGTGTTGAGCAAAGTTTTTCTTCATATAAAAATTATTCTGGTAACAAGACTTGATCAACCTTGTTAACTAAGTGATTTTGAATAAAGAGGACAATGTTTTCATTCTCCTCATCATGTTTTCACCATGTTTACTTCTATTATCACCTTGCCACTTTAGTACAATCATGTTTCCATCATCCATACTTTTGTTTTCATAGTGATTTCTTTTGTTTTCACCTGTTATGTTTGTTTTCACAACCATAATTTTGTTTTCACCACTTTCACCTTTGTTTTCACTGGGTATTTACACATTACAATGTTTTATAACCTATGTAGTTCTTGTTTTTGTTTTTTCTCCACATTTCCAAAATTGTTTTCCAGGTTTATAATTAATTATTAAATTCTGAAAAAACCTCAAAAAATAAAGTTTCTCGAAAAATTCCAGAAAAATTATAATAATTTTTTACGTTAAAATGAGGCAGAAAGCCACCTGGGAGACCACAGGGGGGGGGGCCACTAGTCAGGCACCCCATGGGCCGGCGCGGTCTGCCCTGGTGGCGCCTAGGTATGGTGTGGGCCCCCTGGCCCTCCACTAACTCTCTCCACTGCCGAAGTCCTCTCTCTCGCCTCCCAAACTGAAAACATTTCCTGGAACCCATGTTCTTTCTGTTCTGCCTCTGGATTTTTGATCTCCTTCCTCAGCCCATCGTTTGTGCTAAAATTTGGTGTATTTGATCTCCGGTATGTGACTCCTCCGTTGATCCAAGTATAATTTTATATGGTAGAGTATTTCTTGAGTATTTTGGTGCTGTAGGTGACAACTTATATGAGTTTGCATGCTTGATTTAAGTTGAAATAATTTAGTTTTGATGCATGTTTAGCTGTCCTATAAGTCTCTATAGTAGTTGCCACCTTATAGTTGGTTGAAATCAATTTTTGTGATGATTGTTGAAAAATTTCAAAGATGGAGCATAATATGCATCAACTAAACCAGCATGAGTTGGAGCTGCATGAGGTCATGCCAGTGCAACATGAAGAAAAAGAGTTCCCATCAATCTATCCATGCTAGGAATTCATGCGTATTACGGGAATTCTGCAGGATTTTTACACTCTTGTGCATAAAGCAGGGTTGGGTTATTTCCTTGAGGATGAACCTACCCAACACATTAAATTAACCATGGTTGTGGTGCATGATTTTCACTTTAGATGGTCCTCAACTAACCTTATGGTCCATTACAAAATTTATAACAAAGTTGTAGACTTTCCTTTCAGTGATTTTTGTGCAGCTATCAAGGTACCACAATGGGGATCATGTGAGAAGATAAGAGGGCAGCCTAAACCACTGCTGGAATTATATGAGGAGATTTGCCAAGGCAGAAGCTTCACGGGGGAGAATGGTAAATACGAGAAATTCAACTCCCTAGCATTCGATACTTTGCTTATTTATTTCTAAATGTGTGCTAGATAGGAAAATTGCCAACAAATTGTCTGTCTACGATCTAGCTTTTCTTTCAGCCGCTTTAAAATGTGATAGGTCTTATAACTTTGGTGCCTTAATTGCTTACCGTCTCTCACTTAACCGTGAGAATGGTGGAATTTGTGGGGTTCTTATTGCCTCCCGTTTGCTAGCCTTGCATGGTGTGGAGCCACATCCTCTAGACCTTCAGTTTCCTTTAGAGAGGCTGGACCTTATTTCCATGATTCAACATAAGTTTCTCTCTACTCATGCTAACCTGCGAAATTTATCTTATGAGATAACTTTCTCCAAACAATCAAGGTGGAGAGTACCTAAATCTGAAAGAGTAGTACTTTTGCATGCACCTCTTTTGTTTAATCTTAATGAGAGGCAAGGATGGATACTTTCTGAGAGTGAGTTGGACGCATACATTGAGCACCACTACCTGCATAGGGAGGATGCCGGAGAGGGGAACGATAGTGATTTCGCCCAGCCCTCCGACACCGCGGGGGTTCCTTATCGGCACCCCGGCTATGATTATGCCAGCCGCTTCATCTTCTTCATGGGCGCTCGAGTACGACCATTCTAGGGACGACCCACCACAGTGGGGATATTTCTTGTGCCATGGATGATCTCCACTTAGGCCAAAAGCCTAAGCTTGGGGGAGGTACACCGACATCACACTCATCTTTATATCATGTTTCTGTAGGTTCCTTTGTATATCCACATTTTCGTTTCTTTCGCTTGTTTTTTTTTCTTTTGTTTATTTTGTTTTTGCTCTTTTGTTCTTGCTTTCCAAAACACAAAAGACCAAAAAAAATCCGTTGTTTCTCTTTATTCGCTTCTTTAGTTTCCTTTGTTGGTTTGCTTTACTTTCTCGTTTCGTTTTAATATTCAAAAATCCAAAAATATTTTGTTTTGTTTGCTTGTTTCTTCTGTTCTTATTCTAAATTCGAAAACCCAAAAGTATTTGTTGTTCTTTTTTGGTTTTGTAAAGTTTGTTCAGAGTTTACTGGACTTTCGTGTCTCCGTTGGAGCTTGGTTATCATTCTATATTATTCAATCCACACGAGTGAAGAGCGGTAATGATGATTTACGACAACTCAAGTTGTGGTGAGAGGCTGGTATGAACTCTATTTATTTTATTTTTGTACATATACTCGTCTATGTGAACACGCTTAGTTTGTTCGTATAAGGTATATGTCATTTAATTAATGCTTAGTAGTTCATCCTCTCTCATGTTTAGTTCTAACTTATTAATATAAGATAGCATGTCGTATAAATGTTTGTTCGCATAGTTTTATTCATAGAAGGGTATGACATTGTGGTATCTCCCCCTGATTGTTTTGTTTGAAATGACTTGGCACATGCTCACGCATGCATAAGACTGAAAACAAAAAGTGAATTAAGCCTCGATGATTTATTTTTCCTGAGAGTATTTGTATCATTTTTATGCCCCTGTTAATTTTCTTTTGTCGCAAGCATGATTATAACAGTTATTGCTCTCTTGATTGTCGCTCCCCGTCTATTGCTTGCCTTCACCTGTACCGACCAGCAACATGTCAGAGGTGTACAACGACATCCTTAAAGGTGTGCGAGCCCTCCCTATCATCGCCCTTAATCAAGAAACATGGAACCGGACTCTTTCATACTTCGGAGACGGAGTCGTGGCCGCAAATGCACGAATAATAATGGGTAAGGCATGGTCTAAAAAGATTCAACGCCATCTTAATGAGAAAATTGAGAAATCCCTAAGTCATGGTTGCAGTCAAGTGGACGCACTAAGACATAAATGGCAAGTGAACATACGATCCAAGTTCATGAAAGGACACCACAGATGAGCAATAAAGCATGTTGTTACGCTCTACTCAACCACGTGCGAGTGCACATGCAACAAGCCCAAGATATTGTCCTTCCCGTGTAGTCATGTCATCGGGACGGCTGCAGAACAAAACATCAGCGTCGAGCAATACATATCTCCTTACTTCAACCCTTCCAATCTATTCAACACCTGGAGAGGTGAGTTTTAGACCTGGGACATGGATCACCACTACAAGTACATGTTTCCGGAAAGAACCCAAATATATGTTCTGTATCCGACGTTCAAGAGAACCGCCAAGGGACGGTGTCAGTCTCGTCATCATAGAAACGACATGGACCATAGTCAGTCGGGAGAACCACGTCGGTGTCGCATTTGCAGATATGCGGGTCACCCGCAAAGGGAATGCCCGTATCGCAGCAACAACATTGCATGATGCAATATTTGTACTCATTATGCATTGTAATAAATTTGTACTCGTTATGTATTGTAATAAATTTTTACTTGTTATGTATTGTAATAAATTGTTATTCGTTATGTACTGTAATAAATATGTTCCGTCCTACAAATATTGAAATGTACTAACAATACCAATATATGAGTATGCTTCTGTAGGTTATGATGTCTCATGTACCAGAACCGTTGCAGGGCTCGTGGGACGTCGGGCACTATTGCCAACTCTTGTTAGACCCTCAGGCCAACTTTTAGGCTACGAACCATCAAGCACCGATGGTCGTGTGATGCATTTCTGGCCCACCTTACGTCTTACGGACTTCTTGCTTATTCTAAGCTTACATCTAGCGAGGAGAAGTTAATGTTATACACATCTCTTCTGTCAGCTCTTGTTGATCGTTGGAGACCGGAGACACACACCTTTCACTTACGTTGCGGGGAGTTGACACCTACCCTTAAAGATGTGGCACTGATCACTGCTCTATCAAATAAGCGTTGAGCCTTTGGTCCCTCCAGCATATTCCAGTCATTGGAAGGATGATGTGGAACTAAGGCTAGGGATAAATATGTCTGAAAGTAAACGCAGTGGAGCGCATCCCAGGGGTGTCCCTATATCATGGCTAGTAAACAACTTTCGTGAAATTCCAGCCAACCCACCACAGGATATGATGCTCAAGCATCTTGTTGCGTATCTCTTGTATCTCGTCGGTATGATGTTTTCTTCGTCACACGGTGACATAGTTTTCTTAGGTCTCATTAATATTGATGAGAACATAGTTGATGAAACTTTACCTTATTCCCCCATATATAGTTTTGGTTCAGCTATGCTCGCTTATACCTATAGGGGTCATGTGACGCCACCAAGAAAATCAAAACAAAAAATTCGGCGCATGTCCTTGCTGTTAGATATGAGTTTCTCCAACTATTGGCATGGGAGTACCTCCCAGTTGGACGTACCCGCCACCCATACAGTTTTTCTCAGGAAGAACATAACCCTTTAACTTTTGCGAGTCGATGGACACATGTCGGAAGACGGTGGTCCATAGTTGTGGTACACGATAGCTACCCCGAATACCACGGAGAGTTCGAGCATCTACAAGAGACGGATATCACATGGAACCCATGGACCGGGGCTGGTTTTCATCCGGTATGGGGTGATCGTCCGGTAACACTTGATTGCTTGATACACAGTGGCTTGTGGATGACACACTGCAATAGACGGGGAGCGACAATAAAGAGAGCAATTAACCGCCACTCCAAGTAAATTGCTCAAGAGAGCGATCCAATAGATAGAGAGCGACAATCAAGAGAGCAATCCAACTCCCAAAAAAACAAAGTATGCCTAATGTGTCCACCGTACCTACCTTTATATGTGGTAATTAACTGCCACTCCAAGTAAATTGCTCATGTGCTACCTTTAAAATCTTCTAAAAAATTATTCATGTTTTGTGCCCCTGTTTTAGCTCATGAGGACGTAAATAGAGAATCTTTATCTCACTTGTTGATTGGATTTCACACCCTGTACTAGTGGCTTCATCCGCTTATCCAATTGATAGAAGAGCTGGTAGCGGGGTGCCCAGCCCCAAATTAATACAAACAATTATCTTCACTATTTTTGCCCCTGATTTATCAGTCAAAGTATAATTGTATAAACAAAAGAGAAAGAGGGATGACCTTCTACACCAGTTGTGTACTTCAAATGGGAGCCACTCTTGTGAAGTCTAGTTGTCTTGTGACGTACTGTATTTTATGTTTACCATTCGTTGACATTATCATACACCTCTCTAAAAAATCTTTTCAATACCTCTGTTTAATAAAATAAAATCTCTAACACATGAGTGATACATGCTTCCTTCTGCGAAGGTCATTTCTTTTTCTTTTATGTTGAGTCTTCATGATGTAGCCCACCGTATTCAACCAAGCACAACATCGACACTCCACAAGGTGAACTCACTCCGATCTCCTTACGATTCCGGTGTCTTGGTGAACGGTGCTCTACCTCATGAAATACCCCTCTACATGCATAGGTGGGATCACCACATGGAGACCCAAGAAGGTGCCCAAGATGCTCAAGAACACATCCAAGAAGGGGCACACGAAGCTAGGGAAGAAGCGGGTGAAGACGATGTCAAGATCGGAGATCCGAGGAGGAAGAACGGAGGAAAACGGAGCCTCCCAGCCTCATCCTCCGGCCAGGCCGGCCTCCCCCAACCTCAGGCCGGCCTACCACCCGAACGGCCCGGCCTGGAGGCCGGCCTACCTCCTTCCCACCCCGGCCTTGGGCCGGCCCCCCTAGGCCGGCGTGCTGCTGCTCCAGGCCGGCCCCAGGCCGGCCTCCTCCTTCCCACCTCGGCCCAGGCCGGCCCCAGGCAGGCCCCTGCGCCCACCCCGGCCTCCAGGCCAGCCAGGCCGGCGTGGCCCCAAAATGCACGGAATTGGTCCGTTTTTGCACCGTTTCGACCCCCGTTTCGACCCTGACTATATAAGGGACTCCGGTGGCTAGATCTAGGGTTTAGGATTGATTTGAGAGTTTCGGGATTTGCCCTTGTATCCCTCTTGTGAGGTGACTCCTCTTACGAGGCTACTCCTATGTTGATGATGTTCATCTAGGAATGTATCAAGATCTCTCCAAGGAGCTACTCTCTCACATCGTGATTCTAGTAGTGCTTGCCAACCTTCCCCTTGCGGCTTCTGTTGGATCGATGGACCGGCCGGTAAGAGAAATCGGTTTCAATTAGCGTGTGGTTGACTTGGGTTTGCGATCCCTCGTAGGCTTCATGAGTTATCTTCTCCCTTTGCGTTTCCTTGCGTTTGCCCACGATTTCCCCTCGATTCCCTCTCTCGTGTTCATCGTGGTCTTCGCGTTCTTGAGCGTTCTTCGTGTTCTTCGTCGATTCGTGAAGATCGGGCCAACTTAGAGGTCAACACCTATATCATCTGGTATCAGAGCTAGATTGACACGAATCCGACACCCCACCCCCTCCCCTACCACCAATTTTTCTTCTATCCACCATAAATTCGAAAATTTGACCAAAAATAGCCGAAAGGGATTTCGACCGATCTCTCGATTTGTTGAGTTTTTCGTGGTTTTGTTTCATAGATTTGTTGCCAAAAACCACCCCCCACCTTTCTATTCAGCCACTTTCCTCGAATTTGTCCAAAAAATTTCTTGATTTGTGAGGAATTTCGAAATTGAGCAAAATCACAGAAAATTCCTGCTTTTCGATTCTTGGACAGATTTTGTATCTTGTTTTTCTTTGTCGTCGTTGCTCCGATTTGAGTGAGGCAAGTTCCTACGCGTCGCCATCGACATCGCCTACGCATATCCATCATCGGATCCACACGACATCGACATCCGCCGGCCGCAAGTCCGAGATCATCCACCGCGTAGGTATAACTTGCTTCCGCTTGAACTAACCCATTCCCATTGTGTTACTTACCTATTTGGACTAGTTCTTTTACACCGCTTGGCATCGCATTGTGGCACCGAGAGTGCGAGTTTTGCGCTTGTGAGAGGATAGCTTCGAGTAGGCATTGACATTTGGGAATCATCTCCGAATCATCATCCATCAAAAAGCGAAAAATTAAAAAAAAAAAGAGGAGAAAGAGCAAGAAGCAAAAAGAGCCATAAGAAGAAAATGATCGATGCCAATTGCTACCATTTGTAGGAACGCCTAGCTTCGAGTTGCAAGAGAGAAGAGAGTGACCGGTTGCCACATTGCGAATCTTGTTGCCTCTAATTCATTGCGGTTTGAGATAGCGTCCTCTTTGCGTTGGTGTGGCATTGAGCTTAGTCTTCGATAGGTACATTTCGTCTCCGCTCGTCCATTGGCCGCACTAACCCCATTTATCATTTGTGTGTGTGTGTGTTTTTAGTTTTCCACCATATCATTTTCCTCCACTAGGTTTGGTTTGCGTGCTAACTTTTCTTTGATTCTTCTCCACGTTTTACAACATACTTTTCTTTGGATTTGTCGTTTTCTCGCCACATTTCTAACCCAGTTCCATCCACCCATAAGCCGCGTGTGTTTTGGAGCGTGTTTTTGGGATCTTTCGAACTCAAGTCACTTCATTCTTTTGGTTATCGGTTTCTCTTGGCTTTGTCCACTAGTTTCCAACATTTTCTAAAAGGTGAGGTTGAGCTCTTAGGTCTTCACACTCTATATATACACTTGCGCTTGTGACTAACCATGTATAGCGAGAGCGAATCATATGGAGGCCATGATGACCATGATGAGTCCATGATGGACCACTACGACTACAACGAGCAAGACATGGACCTCCACTCCTACGAGCACGACATCGTGGATGACCACTACTACGAGCATGACATGGTGGATCACCACCACTACTACGACCACGACGTCGAGCTCTACACCGACTACTCCTCCCCAACCATCATCGACATGGAGGAGCACCACAACAACCACGACGACTCCGACTTCATGAGCTACAACGACATGAACCACGACTACAACGATGACACCGCAAGCTTGGTTGACGAGTTGGAGCCCTACTACACCGACAACGCATCCTCGAGCATGGCGGAGTTCTACACCGACTATGACTCCGACACGGACGAGCTCACCTACAAGAACTTCCTCGCCAAGCTTCGGTGGCCAAGAAACTCCGATGGTTGATGCTCACCACCAAGGAACTCCAAGGAGAATGCCAAGGCCAATACAAGACACCGACCTTCAACCTCAAGATGGCGCAACGACAAGAAATCCGACAAGTTGTCAACGTCAAGATTGTCTCCTTCGACATCAAGACGGCGCCACAAGAAGGACATCATCGAGGCCCCATCTAGCGAGAAGGCCAAGAAGCCAAGGCATCCAAATGACTTTCAGAGTCATCCCACACATGAGGTGCGGGAACGCCGTAAGCTCCATCGTCAACACCGTCGACATGATCATCCCCACGCTCATCACCAAGACCGTCGCCATGATCATCACCGCCATATGGAAGAGAGTGGTACACCCACCTCACCGCATCTTCCACCACAAGTTCCGCGACGACATTGGTTTGAGCATCGCTCGCCATCATCACTACCTCGACCTCGACACCGACAAGGCCGTGGTGACCCTCTTCAAGATCACCCTCTACGACCGGATATTTTTCATCACCCACCTTCTCCAAGCTCGACTCATGACATTGGTCTAAATGGCTTCGTGGATGGTGCTTGCCCACATTCAAGGCTTCCAAGGCAAAATGTGTGTCACCACCACAATGACCACCAAGACCAAGGCCATTATCAAGAAGGTGCCTTCGACATGGCTTCTAGTGAATGCCTCCCTCGACTCCACCACAATGACCACCGGCGCCATCCTCTCCATCATGATCGCCATCGCCAAACCAATGAGGATGACCCAATTGAGCTTCCACCGCCTATCTTTGATGAATACCCAAATGAGATACCTTCTCAACATCAAGCGAGTGAGAATGCTCCGTATGGCTTGTCTTTCCCCATATTTGAGGAAGACCCCATTGAGCGCAACCATCGACAACAACCAAGTGGGATTGCTCAACATGCTACTTCACTACCCATCTTTGATGAAGACCCCAATGAGCTCCTACATCGACAACACACAAGTGGGCATGCTACACATGACACTTCTCTTCCTCTCTTTTATGAGGACCCCTATGAGCGCCCACTTCGACAACACATAGGCGCGGATGCTACCCATGATCTCCCATTCCGCTTGTTTGATGAGGAACCTCTTGAGCGACCACGTCAACACCAAGCAAGTGAAGATGCTCCAAGGGACTTCTCACTTCCTATTTTTGATAAGGACCCACATGAGCGACCTCGCCAACAACAAGCAAATGGAATTGCTATCCATGATTCTCCTACTACCATATTGGATGAAGCACCGCACCAACTCGACCACGGAGTTCCATTGCATCATCACCAACATGAAGAATGGGAGCCTCCACCTCATCTTCATCAACAATGTGCTTTCTTCTCGCACCCCGCCTTCGACAAGGATCACGAGCATGAGTTTCCCTTCTCGCCACAAGCGCAACAACAACATCAAGAGTGCGAAGCTATTCCTCCCATGACACAAGATCGACATCACCATGCGCATGAGGATACCGCTCCACCACTCTATGATGAAGACGTTGATACATGTCTAATTGTGAAAGAGGATCATCCCTTGCCATCATCTCTAAGGCATTCTTCTTCGTCTCCAATGACACAAGTGACAACTCCGATCATCCACAAGAGAGCTTCCAATGCTACCAATGAGATGACCATGGTTACCAACCACAATGGTGACCATGCCTACATGAGTGAAGGCCAATACTATGCCTTGCACCAACTAGCTCTCAATTCCTTGGACATGCCCACCAATGGTGACGGAAGCGTCTATTGCAATGAGGCCGCGAATTCATCGCGAGTGTTGACACGAGTTCTTCAAGCCTATCCTCAAGATAAGGACCAACGATGCAACCTCTCTAGAGCCGGCGTCAATGGCTCATCTATCATTGATGGAGGTCACGACGAATTGGTTGACACACTCCCCTTGACTTCAAAGCATCTCATGCCAACCTCTACAAGGCCACGCTCAAGCCACCATTCTATCCAAGGATATCTTCATCATCATCATCATCGACCATTTGAGGATGCTACAAGGCATGGCTTACACTACCACATCACGGAGATGATGGAGCCTTCCTCGACACAAGCCATGACCCTACCTCCTCCTCCAAGAAAGCCACCCTTTCCACTATTGGAGATCAACCCAAGAGACGAGATTCTCAAGTCCTCCTCGCCACATGCTATGACACTACCGACTCCAAGCAACGCATCGACTTTGACAAACCCGCACACCTCTTGTGCCAAGACCTTGGAGCCTTCTAGTGTCCCCTATAAAGCTTCTACTGAGATGAGTGGTGAGAGAGAGATCCACCATCACGTGAGTGAGCACCACAAGCCCATCATGAGTGGAAAAAACATGAGTGTTCCGAGAGGCACCGCCATGATAGCCACCAATAGTGAGATGAGAGTTGAGAGCAAAATCCCATGTGTGCTTATCGACACTAACGGCTTACCAACTTTCTCTCCATCTTTGTTGTCTATTTTGCAGAGATTTGGTGAACCTATCAAGCATCCTCGACCTCATGGACTACTCCACATACAAGACTCTCCACAACGCATAAACATCAACACCGACTTGAAGAGTTGGAAGGAGCACATTCCGCTCATCATGATCCACATGGAGATTGACAAGAGCTTCTACGACAAGGCATTCTCCATCCACACTCCTCAAGTCAAGATCTACACGGCGCGTCACAAGCACTTCGGCATCAACGACTTCTACGCATACATCCCTCATGTCACGATGTGCGTGGAGTTCAACAAGCGCGTCAACGACAATGACTACCACTTCTACATCCCCTTCGTCAAGATGCACTTGGAGTTCGACAAGCGCGTCAACGACAATGACTACCACGACTACATGCCAACCACCAAGATGTACATGGACTTCGACAAGAGAATCAACGACAACGCAACCAACGTCAAGTTCATCTACACTCTACCACTTACGCAACCCATGGAGCAACAACCTTTTGAGCTCTTCGACAACGACTATATCTCATGTCAAGCTCATCCTCACCCACCCATGGAGGATCATGTCAAGATCGTCATCGCCTTTGGCCTACACCCTCCACGAGCATACCTTGGCATGACCTTCGATAAGAGGCTCAACTTCAATGACTACACCGCCTCGCAAGATCTTCCTCAACCACCCAAGGAGGAACCTTTCATGATCTTCATCACCTTTGGACCACACCCACTACGAGCCTACCGTCACATGATTTTCGACAAGCGGCTCAACTTCAACGACATCTTCGTCGTCAACTTTCCTTCTCCCACTCCAAAATGGATGGAACGAGAGTCGAGGACGAATCTTCTTCAAGGGGGGAGATGATGTAGCCCACCGTATTCAACCAAGCACAACATCGACACTCCACAAGGTGAACTCACTCCGATCTCCTTACGATTCCGGTGTCTTGGTGAACGATGCTCTACCTCATGAAATACCCCTCTACATGCATAGGTGGGATCACCACATGGAGACCCAAGAAGGTGCCCAAGATGCTCAAGAACACATCCAAGAAGGGGCACACGAAGCTAGGGAAGAAGCGGGTGAAGACGGCGTCAAGATCGGAGATCCGAGGAGGAAGAACGGAGGAAAACGGAGCCTCCCGGCCTCATCCCCCGGCCAGGCCGGCCTCCCCCCACCTCAGGCCGCCCCCCTGGCCGAACAGGCCGGCCTACCCCCTCGCCCACCCCGGCCTCGGGCTGGGCAAGACCCACCTCAGGCCGGCCTACCACCCGAACGGCCCGGCCTGGAGGCCGGCCTACCTCCTTCCCACCCCGGCCTCGGGCCGGCCCCCCCAGGCCGGCCCCAGGCCGGCCTCCTCCTTCCCACCTCGGCCCAGGCCGGCCCCAGGAAGGCCCCTGCGCCCACCCCGGCCTCCAGGCCGGCCAAGCCGGCTCCCAGGCCGGCGTGGCCCCAAAATGCACGGAATTGGTCCGTTTTTGCACCGTTTCGACCCCCGTTTCGACCCTGACTATATAAGGGACTCTGGTGGCTAGATCTAGGGTTTAAGATTGATTTGAGAGTTTCGGGCTTTGCCCTTGTATCCCTCTTGTGAGGTGACTCCTCTTACGAGGCTACTCCTATGTTGATGATGTTCATCTAGGAATGTATCAAGATCTCTCCAAGGAGCTACTCTCTCACATCGTGATTCTAGTAGCGCTTGCCAACCTTCCCCTTGCGGCTTCTGTTGGATCGGTGGACCGGCCGGTAAGAGAAATCGGTTTCAATTAGCGTGTGGTTGAATTGGGTTTGAGATCCCTCGTAGGCTTCACGAGTTATCTTCTCCCTTTGCGTTTCATTGCGTTTGCCCACGATTTCCCCTCGATTCCCTCTCTCGTGTTCATCATGTTCTTCGCGTTCTTGAGCGTTCTTCGTGTTCTTCGTTGATTCGTGAAGATCGGGCCAACTTAGAGGTCAACACCTATATCACTTCACCTTCTCACTTTATGCACCTTCTTGAGAGTATGGATGTTATTCTTAGTGTAATGTGCTTGTCCCAGAACACGGTTAATTGTGGTATCACTGTGATGCTTGTATCTTTGACATCTTTATTTTTAGTCTTCATTTGAACTTCATAGGTGCCCTAGAATTTATTTTTTGCTCCATTATTAAGGGCAAGCGAGTACACTTTATCATACCCTATTATGAGCATTGCAATCCTGCAGATTGATATGCTTCGTGTTGTCTATTATTAGTTTGTTGGTATCTCTTCATAGTTTGCATAACTGCTTGGTGACTTTTATCTTACATGCATCTTATTATGAATTGCCTAAGCACCTAATCATATAGTGAGTATAATTACATCATATGAAACAAATGTGTTCGTAAAAGTTTTTTAATCGCACTCAGTTATCATTGAATTGCTTGAAGACAAGCAATAAGCTAAGCTTGGGGGGAGTTGATACGTCCAAAACGTATCTCCTTTTCCGAACATTTTTCTTATGGTTTCCCTCTAAAGTTGTGAGTTTTGGATACCACTAACACGGACTAACGTTGTTTTCAGCAGAATTTCTTTGGTGTCTTATTTTTATGCAGAAAAATTGAATTTCGGTAAAATGCCCAGAAAAGACCCCATTGGGCTTATATCACCAGAAGACTCCGGGAGCTAGAAGGAGACCTGGAGAGGGGCCAAACCACCCCTGGGCGCCCCCTAGGCCGCGCCGCCTGGTGGTGTGGGATCCCCAGGCACCCCCTCGGGCTCCCCTTTCGACTACTTATGCCTTTTTTACCCTGAAACGCGAGGGGGTTCGTCATATTCCACAGAAACACAACAGAACGCTGCCGCCACCCCAAAACTCAATTCGGGGATCAGAAGTTCCTGTTCTGGCACCCTGCCGGACGGGGATTCGAAGGAGATCATCGCCATCGACACCGCCACTCCTTCTCCATCAACTATCCATGATTCCCCCGTCCATGTGTGAGTAAACCCCTTTGTAGGCTGAGAGGGATGGAAGGGATTGGATGAGATTCATCATGTAATAATGCCAGATTGTTAGGGAATAGTGCCTAGTATCCACTATTAGTGTTTTCTACCGTTGTTGCAACTTGTTATGCTTAATGCTTGTCACTAGGGCCCGAGTGCCATGATTTCAGATCTGAACATGTTATTGTTTCATGAGTATAATTATGTTTCTTGATCATACCTGCAAGTTGTTTACACATGTCATTGTCCGGAACCCGAGGCCCCAAAGTGACAGAAATCGGGACAACCGGAGGGGATGGTTGTGATGTGAGGATCACATGTGTTCATGGAGTGTTAATGCTTTGCTCGGTGCTTTATTAAAAGGAGCACCTTAATTACGAGTAGTTTCCCTAGAGTCCCCGCTGCCACGGGCTGGTAGGACAAAAGATGTTGTGCAATTTCTCATTGCAAGCACATACGACTATATTGGAACACATGCCTATGGTTAACCTAGAACTTGGATGCTTTATTATTATTGTCTACAATGCCCACATTATTATTATTACATGGCCCTTGTTATCCATGCAACACCCGTTCATCCATTCCCTCCGTGCCTACGGTACTCTCATCCTTCTGTTTTCCGCGATTGCTACTGATGCTACTATTTTACTTCTATTGTTATTTTACTACTACTACTGCCACAAAACTGTTACCACTGATAAATTGTTGCGAGCAAGTCTACTTTCAGGTGCAGCTGAATTGACAACTCAGTTGTTAAGGCTAATAAATATTCGTTGGCTCCCCTTATGTCGAATCAATAACTTTGGGTTTTACTTCCCTGGAAGACTGTTGCGATCCCCTAGTCATCAGTAATCAACTTGATTGTGGCCTTAGTACTTCGTACGCATACTTTGGCTTGTGAAATTATGTTAGGCATAATAGTACCATGAGGCACAAATATACTAGATTTTTCCACGATCAAAGCTGAAAGTTGTTTTTCTTCCTCTTATTTGATGTGTCCTCTTTCAACAATATGCAATTCAAACTCTTGCAATAACACTAACCAATGGATCAGTTTGGATTTAACATATTTTGCTAGTATTATTTTCCTCAATGCTTTATGGTTAGTGTAAACTTTAACTTTAGCATCACTATGAGTGAAACTTATCACAAGCAAAGACTATAGCAAACAATTCGAGCTCGCGAATGGGATAATTTTGTTGAGCGTCATTAAGTGTAGGGCTAGTATAATAAATGACACTGAATTTTTCACCATCATATTGCCCTAAAATTGCTCCAACGACAAATTTATCAGCACTAGAGAATTCAAAAGGCTTGATGATCTTAGACGTGATCACGCGCTCGTTGGGTTACCCAAAGAAGAAGGTATGATGTAGTCTAGCGAAAATTTCCTCCAATTGTGGAACCAGAGTTTATCGACCAGCAGGACTTCGAAGACTTGGAGAAGGTTGCTTGTTCTCTGGCGCGTCAACAAGCGTTGAACCTACACACAACACACAAACTCTCGCTTGTCCCCAACTTTCCGAGAAGCTTGTCAGTCTTCTCGTCTTGCTGAAAACTAGAGAATTAAACATATAGAGTAATGAAAAGTAATAAAAGTAAAAACGTTGCTGCAAGGAAACAATGATGAAAGTGCTTAAAAGAAGATTGCAATAATGAGGAAAATAGGACCGGGGGCCATAGTTTCACTAGTGGTGTCTCTCCGAAGAAAACAAACGTGTTAGGTCAACAAATTACAGCAGGGCAATTGACACATCAAGAACGTATAACTACACTATTATGACGGGATATAGTTCACGGGTTCTAACATTGTAGGAATTACCTCAAGGCATATGGACCGCTATCCATCATGCATCCATATATAATAGTCCACCTCAAGAAAGCTATCGAATAATCTATCTGGTATTAAGTTACAGTTACAAAGTGATTGCTTTGTGTGCAATACACAATTGCGTTAAGTAAAGTACGTAATATAAGCAATAGTTCTCATCCATAGGCAAGAGCACCATTGTTTTCTACCTAGTGGAAACATCACACCCCCACCCGTCATGTTTTTGTCACTCGAGCACAGATGTAAGGAAGGCATGAACCCAATACCTAGCATATAAACCCTCTCTTGGAGTTGAAAACAACTATGTGGCCAAGGTAATCATAAACACCGGAGAGCATTGCAAGATAATATTGAAAATCTCTAAAGATATAAGTGAAGAAACTTAGGTTGACATGAACAAAATATCATAATCTCATGGTTCATCAGATCCCAACAAACACAACATGCACAATTACATAACAATGGTCTGGATCATGTGAGGCAGCTCACGAGACTCTAAACATGTAGGCATAATAGAGAGAACTAACAACTAGCTACTGCTATGGACCCGTAGTCCCAAGATGAACTACTCACGCATCATCGTGGAGACAATCATGGCGATGAAGAGGCCCCCGGTGACGATTCCCCCCTCCGACAGGGTGGCGAAACAGAGCTGCAGAAGCCCTAGATTAGACTTTTGAGGTGACGGCGCCTCTCTGTATGATTCGTAGAAAATATCTTCGTCCCCAAAACTTTTTAGGGTTGAGGGAAATTTATAGGCGAAGTGGCGACGAGAGGCGGTGGCTAGGTCGCCCAGGGGCCCATCAGGCGCAACCTAGGGTGGATCCATGCCTGACACCCCCCCCCCCCCACCTGCTCCCCTTTGGCTCTTATTTGGACTTTTTCTTTGTTCCGAGTAAAAAAATGATCTCCGTGGATTTTCAGCCCTTTTCGAGAATATTTCTTTAAGAATTTTTCTGAAATACAAAAACAGCAGAAAACAACAACTGGCATGGGGCCTTCTGTTAATAGGTTAGTGTATGACAATATCCAGAAAACGAAGGAAAACATGTGAAAACATAAATGCATTGGATAGAAAACAAGCATGGAGCATAAAAAACTATTGATATGTTTGCAACATATCAGCATCCCCAAGCTTAACTCATGCTTGTCCTCGAGTAGATAAGTGATAACAAAATAATTTTTTAGCTCAAATGAAACCAACACGATCTTGATCAACATTATGTAAAAGCATTGCAGGACGATTTCAAACTACTTTAACAAAGGTAGGATAAATATTATTTGAATTAATGTAAACTTAGCAACTATGTTGCCCATGAAAAGTAGCAAAACTAATTGATAATGAGCAATAATGCATTAAAAGTGATATGTTTGTTTCAATCATAAAGAAAAACATAATAAAGTGGTATCCATCTTGTCCTTCGTGGCGTAGCAAAACATAAATGCTAGGACACCTTCAAAGTTCAAATGGTGAGTAGATACAAATAATTTTAGAGCAAGCGATACCATAATCATGAATAAATCAATAATAAATTTTGGGACTATGCACATTATTCTCAGAATGACAACTGTGCGCTCTTAGCAGGTGCATAAAGTAAGAAGGTAAAGACTCAACATAAAATTAAAAGAAAGGCCCTTCGCAGAGGGAATCAGGGATTATTCATGTGCTAGAGATTTTTATTTAATAAAATAGAGGTATTGAAAATATAATTTTGAGAGAGGCGCGTGTCTATGTGAACGAATGGTAATGAAAAACTTATCATAACCCATGTCTAGCAAAGTGTTTAGACTTCTGAGAGAGTTTTCCATTAGCACTTTTCCCTTATGGTTGGCACTTCCCCCTACATTGTCTTACACAACCATGGCTAGCCGTATTCACGGGTGCGCACTAACAATCATCAATCTATGTGGAAGTGCCTTTTTATATTATTTGAGTTCATATTATTTGGCACCGGCTCTCTGCAAAAGCACAGATTCCATACTCGTTGGGTGAAATAAGGGAGAAGAACCATGCTTAACATAAGCCATGATAAACTTTATAATACTTCCTCATGAACTAAAACATGAATACAAAACATGTTTAATAGTTTTGAAGGTCTAAACATAGCACACAATAAATTTAATTATAGTGGCGGTGAAATACCACAAATAGGTAGGTATAATGGACACACTGGAAAATTTTGGTTTTGGGGAGTTGGATTCACGTGTAGTGCTCATACTCAGTACAGGGTGAAGGCTAGCAAGAGACTGGGAGCGGCCAACTAAAAGAGCAATAACGGACATAATCATGGATAGTGACACAACATTATTAATCAAAGCATGAAGCGATATTACAAGTCAAAAATATGAGGTTTCTTTCAAAGGTGACTGGTTTATAGTCATAACATGGTGTGAGCATGCGCCAAGTCAACCCAAATAAATCATCAAAGGAGAATACCACAATACCATGCTTCAATATGAGGAAACAACACATGATTTAATTTCAGTAGCACATTAAGCACTCTCGGTTATTTGAGACTACTCATGATACATCATATACTACTAAGCACACAATTAAAATAACATCTAACATGACATGCCAAAGTTTAAGCCACCATCAAAACAAGCTTCCTATTGCACCACTATAGGCATGAAATATTTTACTCTTCTCCAACACCAATCAACTTATTTGAAACAACTCTCAAAGTAAACAATCAATGAAGACCAGAGAGCTAATCGTCTATAACCAAATCAAACCAACAAGCCCTGAACAAAATTTGAGTGAAAAACAAGAGCTAAACGCAATACTAGCAAAAACTGAACACTCATAGAACAGTAAGAGCGAAAACTAGAGTGTTCTAGACAATGAAAATAGAGTGTGTCTCTCTCCAAATTAAAAATGCTGGGATCCAACCATTTATTACAGCAAGAAAAAAACTGAAAGAAAAATAGAATGACTCTCAAATAATAACACATATCATGTGGAGGAATAAAAATATAGTATTTTGAAAGAAACCTCATATTTTTGTTGATGAAGGAGGTGAAAGTGCATTTCTTATCCCTTGTAGTTTTGTGTGTAGTTAACAACACTAGCGATATTTAATCATGTGCTAAGTGGTGCAAGATGTCAAGATATACTTTACAAGCACCAAGAACCAAAAAGGTCGAAGAAAAGTGTCGAGACATCGTAGTAGTTTTCATAGACGGGGGTGCCATGAGACTACGGTAGAGACGTGGGGTAACGGGATAGCGTAGTAACACAGAACACAGGATTTTACCCAGGTTCGGTACGTCGCGACAGTACGACGTGCCTACTCCTGCACTTCTCACTAATTGGGACTAAAGCCCGTAAACAGGGTTACAATGTGAGGGTTTAGATCTAAGCTACTCGACGAGGATGAGCTTCTCGGCGAGATGGCGTAGAGCTTCTCTGTTTTGTTGGTCCTTTTATCTATCTCCCGTCCGGCTTTATATAATAGCCGGATTAGGGCTTACAGAATAGGAAACCTAGAAGACTACGGTAACTTGTAACTTGGAAAACAAGGAATCCGTCTTCTCCTCCAAGCCAGATCACATGGGCCGTGATCCGGGTTCTTCTAGAATCCGGCTTCTGTGCGTCGGATTACTGGGCCGCCTAATGGACCTAAGCCCACTACCACTTAGGCCACCCTGGTAATCCGGCACTTTGTCTACCATCTTCTATACCCCTATTTGGTATATATCCGAGAGTTGCCCCCAAGAAGGATCGAAACTCTGATTCTCCGCCGTTCGCCAAATATTTTTTGTCCGAGAAATATTGATTCAGCAGTCTTGATTCTTCTTATTCCTCTTTTTGAAAAAGATGGTGACATGAAACTCGGAATCCTGAAAATCCGGCTTTCCTCTCACGATCCTTCGCGGAGAAGAAACTTCTTACGTCAGCGCACTCAACCATGCTGACGTAAGCGACGTTTGAGGTTTACTCGGAAAAACCCAGAGACATATCTCTGACAGATTCTCGCAAGAAACGAGGAGATAACCATCATTACCCTGTCGTTTCATTTCCCGGATTTTCCGGCGAGTGACACGCGGCAAACATCCAACGGTCAAAATAGCCGTTGGCGCGTATCTTGACGGATTTCTAGCTATAAATAGCCATCCTCGTCCTCAACGAAAACCTTCCGCACTCTCACCGCACTCGCCATTGACGCGCACAAGCTCTCAAGCGACGCACTGTCCCGAGCGCTCCTCACCTCCAAGCACCGGAAACGAACCGCGCCGCCCGGAAATGGTAAGCTCACCGTCTTCGCCCACTCGCGCCGCCATCAACGATCTCATCAGCGACCTGGATCCACAGGTTGGGTCACCCAAGCACGCCGGCGACGAGCCGGAGAAAACCGCGGCCTCCGCGGCGGGCGGAGAAAACCTTTCCGCCGCCGCGGACGTTGCGGGCGCTAGCTCCGCCGCTTCCCCGCCGTTTGCTCCTGAAACAGCGGAGGAGAAGATCCGGCTCGTCGGTGACGAGCTTGCCGCCGCAGAAGCAGCCACCGCCTCCGCCACCGGAGCAGATGAAGAGGCTGAATCTGCAGGCAACTGGGTTGCCTGCAGCATTCCCCCAGCTCTTCTTCCAAACTTGGAGAAAGAGGGCCTGATCCTCCAAGGGAAATGGCGGCTCCCTGAAGACGAGAACGAGCCAGCGCCAAGGGACGGCGAAAGGGTTCTCCTTTCTTCCCACCTTCTGAGAGGTATGGGGCTCCCCCCTTCCGCTTTTTTCCTCCAAGTCCTTTTTCACTACAACATCCAACCCCACAACCTGCCACCCAACTCCATTCTTTACATGGCCAGGTTCCAGGCCCTATTCGAGGGTTACTTAGGTTTAGAGCCTAGGTTAGATTTCTGGATGTATTGTTTCGGAGTTAAGCGGAACTCCTCGGAGGGCGCACTTCCGACTTGCGGGACCATCTCCTTTACTCTTCGGAGGTTTAGGGAAGATTTGTTCCCCAAGATCAAGACATCAGAATCCGTCAAATTTTGGACGGGTTATTTCTTCTATCATCCCGATGTGCCTTTTCCAAAAAAAAGGCCATCGGGGTTCCACCTTTCGCCAACACCGCTGCTGTTCCCCAAGAGAATTGGGGAACCGAAGCCGTCCAAGTCCTGCCGCCTGATCTACTAAGGATCAAGCGGCGCATCGCCAAGCTCGCCTCCTTGGATCCGCCTCTAACCGGCATGGACACGGTCCTATGCTGGCTGACTAGGCGAATTCAGCCATTGGCCAACCACAGTGGTCGTCTCCTGTGCGAATACACGGGAGTCAAGGATCCAATGCGGACAACCACCAAAGATTGGCCCGCAAAGGAGCTTCGACGGTGCATCAACCAGTTGGTCGCATCACGCGACCAATACGAAGCGAGTCGGCCAATGTATACGGCCGACAACCCGGTTCCCAAGGTAATTTTCTAGTCATTTGGGTATAGTTTCATTCTTTCTCGGATTTTCTAACTTCTGATTCCGATTTGTTTGTCCGACAGTTCGCGGATCTTCCAGATTCGGAATTGGCCTCCGAGGCTGAGCTGGACGCGCTGCGCACCGCTGCTACAGGTGGACGCAAGCGCAAGAAGATTACTTCCTCTGAGGAAATTATCGACCTTGACGGAATCCCCGTCGCCACTTCTAGGTTCTTTCATCTGGGTTCTTTTTCTTTCATGGGAACTTTTCATCCATCTTCCGTGTTTTAACTTTTCCGGGTTTTTTGTTTTTTTAGCCTGCCTCCCTCCAGCCTAAAGCCGAAGAAGCTCAAGAAACACAAAGTTGTTTCCAGCCGAGGCAGTCAACCTTCTCCCGCCGTCGCCCCGGACACACCATCCTCGATGGCGGAAGAGCACGCTGCAGCCCCCACGACCAGGCCGTCAGAGCCCAGCCAGCCCGTTGTGTCGGACACGGACACGAGGGAAAGGGCGGCTCCAGAGGTGGAGAAATTTCCTCGGACTTTCGACGAAGAAATTCCCACCTTTGACAAGAACTTCAAGATTATCAATGACGGCCTAAGTGCGGCCGGAACTGCTTTTGCGGAATACGCAAAGGAGTTCAAGGAAAACTTGGCGGGTTTGCAACGAATGAGCCAGGTATGTAACTCTAGCCCCCAAGCATTAAACAAAACTGCATGCCTGTTTTGCTTTGATGCTTTTTGTAACCATTATTTTCCTTGCTATGTTCCAGCAAACCGCCGAAGCCATTAACATGGAAGTTTTCAACAAACTCACCATCAAGAATAAGGAGGTTAGAAATCTTCTTTCTATTCTTGAGGAGAGAGAGACGGAACTGGCATCGTCTCAGCTCGCTTTGTCGGAAACATCAGGTAAACATTTTTCCTCTGAGGTTTGCGATTCAATTTTTTGTCTAAGTACTTATTCCGGAAATTTTCTAAACCCGGAATTTTCTTTGCTTTCTAGCTGCTTTGGCTAAGGCCAAGCAAATAGTTGAAGATGCCGGCAATGCCGAGAATCTCCGAAAGGAGAATTTGGAGCTTCACAAGCATCTTGTGAAGGCTCAAAAGGATCTGGAGGCCAGCAACTTGGCCCTTGGAGTTGCCAACTCCAAGGCTTCTGAGCAGGTAGAGAAGGATAAATCCACCATTCAGGATTTAGAAAATGCTCTGAACCTTCGCCTGGAGGAAATCTCCGAGATTGACAAGCTTATCGGTAATTTTCCGTTACCTTTTTTTATTTTTCCATATCTTGTTTTTCTTCTCTGTTTTTTACCTAACACTTTTGATTGTTTTGTCGGAAAAAACAGGAGATACCCCAGATGGTGCCCGGCTTGAAGGGATCCAAGCCTTTGGGAAGATGTGGACTTCGATCCGTGCTGCTGGAATGCAGCTGGTGAACAAGTTTCTTCCCGCAAGGACTGGGGAGTTCTCGGAGGTTGAAAAACTTCCGGGAGCCATCATGGAGGTGGCGGAATCCAGGGACTCTATCCTGCGTTCCGCTGCACGGGGTGGTGCGCGTATGGCACTCGGCCTTATGCGCATGCACTAACCCGGTGCTAAATCTTGGCGCGTGGCGTCCGGTGTCCCTCAAGGATACACGGACACTCAGCGAAATACCATCTTTGATGAAATCAAAGGCCACGCCACCCAGATTGCCTCCATGGTAAATATTTCCGTCAATTATCCAGAAGAGGAGATCCCTCCAATCCCCGAGGACGACAGCAGCGAGGAGGAATCAGATGCTTGAAGGGCTACCTTTGACCTGGATAGTAAAAATAGACAATAGGAGCATTACTGTTCTTTCAATGTAATCCAAAATGTAATGCTTCTGTTTGTATGAATGAAAAATTCCGCCTTTTGCAATTTTTAATTATGAATTTTTTTGCAAGGTTTTTCGGATGTTACTATTCGTTTATCTTCTAAGTTCTCTGGCATATATGTTTTAACTGTCCTTAGTGTTTGAAATGGCTCAAATAGCAATATGAATCGTCATGCCGAGTAACTGGGAGTAACCAATCAGTTTAAACTCGGAAACATGGACCATGCTAAAGGCATTTTTACTAACTAGCTCCAGTAACCCAACACATACGCGATCAGATAATGCTTAGAGAAACAAGGAATTTTTTGACCGAAACTTGGGCACGCAGGCAATTCAAGTTTTCCTTTAGCCGTTAGCAGGCTGAAAAAACATTCAGTTTCTTAACGCCGAGTACGTAGGCACAATTCGGGTTAACATTGAGTATTTTGTAAGATCATTGGGAAATAGAGAAGGTGGAAACATGCTTTTACTATAATAAACTTGTAAAAAACATGGATATCAGAAATCCAACAACTTTATTTCATGATCTCAAAAGATGTTTACATAGATATTGAACTAAGTATAGAACAGACATAACTGCTATGTATTCCAAAGCTTTGCTATCCACTTGACTTTGTCGGATTTCTTCAACAACTTGTATAGTGTTAGGATTTTAGCCCCCAGCCGACTAATAAATCTGCTAACGGCAGCTGCGGAACCCGTCAATCTTTGGGCGTCCTTGGCGCAGGTAGGTTTTGTGATGTTCAAGATTGCCTTGATCTTTTCCGGGTTAACTTCTATTCCTCTGTGAGAAACGATGAAACCCAGAAGTTTTCCTGAGGGAACCCCGAATACGCACTTAGATGGATTCAACTTCATCTTGTAGGTGCGTAAGTTTTCGAAGGTTTCTCGCAAATCCTCAAGGAGTGTATCTTTTTCCTTGGTTACGACAGCAATATCGTCCACATAAACATGAACATTTTTTCCAATCTGACTATGTAAACAACGTTGCATGCAACGCTGGTAGGTTGCACCTGCGTTCTTCAGGCCAAACGGCATGGTTACGTAATAATACGTCTCGTATGGGGTTATGAAAGAAGTCTTAATTTGATCTTCCTTTTTCATGCGTATTTGGTGGTACCCGGAGTATGCATCCAAAAAGCACAAAAGCTCAGAGCCTGCGGTGGCATCTATTATTTGATCGATTCGCGGTAATGCAAACCTATCTTTCGGACACAATTTGTTCAAGCCTGTGTAATCTATACACATTCTAAGAGCAGTAGTGTCTTTCTTCGGTACTAATACCGGATTTGCGGACCAGTCAGTATGGATTACTTCCTTGATGAAATCCGCCGCTAAAAGCCGGATAATTTCCTTGCCAATAGCCTTCCATCTTCTTCCGTCAAATCGACGGAGACCTTGTTTGACGGGTTTTGATCCAGGAATAACCTTAAGTTGGTGCTCAGCAAGTTCCCTGGGTACACCTGGCATGTCAGCTGGACACCAGGCAAAAATATCCCAGTTCTCACGGAGGAACTTGATGAGCTCGCCTTCCTATTTGTCAGTCATCCCAGTCCCTACGACGACAAATTTTGTCGGATCTTTGGGATCTAGGATTACCTTTCTTGTATTCTCGGATGCCTTGAAGCTGTCTGTTGGCTTCCGAGTTTCTTTTCCTGCCGGCATTTCTGACGGCGATACCTCCTTGGCTATTTCCTTCAGTTCTTCCTTTGCTATGACTCTCTGAGCGCAAAGGGCGTTTTCTTTCTCCAACTCGTTTGCCAGCTTGAAATCACCAGCTATAGTGATTACTCCTCCTTTGGGTCCTGGCATCTTCAGCTTGTTATAAATATAACAGGATCTTGCCATGAATTTGGCGAAAGTTGGACGTCCGAGTATTGCGTGATACACGCTTTCGAACGGCACTACTTCGAAGGATACTTTTTCCTGCCGGAAGTGATCTTTATCTCCGAAGGTGACATCTAGGGAAATTTCTCCTAGGGATCGTGCTTGCCTGCCAGGGACAATACCATGGAAGCGTATGTTGCTGTAGTTGAGCTGAGACTCAGAAATCTTCAGATGCTTCAGTGTATCCAGGTACATTATGTTAATGCTGGATCCTCCATCCATCAGCACTCTTCTTAGCCTAGTATTTTGAACAATAGGACTTACAACAAGAGCTTGTGTGTCGGGTTCAGGGATATTTCCGGGATGATCAGACTGATCCCAGATTATTGGTGTGTTGGAGTACTTCAAGAATTTCGGGGTTGCCGGAACAACCGCGTTTATTTCTCGAAGTGTTCTTTTTGCCACCTTTGCTGACGGGGTTGCTAAGAAAGTTAGCATTGCTTCTCCATCAACTCTCGGAAACTTGGGTTCGCCTTTACGCTGTTGTTCCTGGATTTTTTCGTCAGTGTCCGATTCACTGTCTTCTTTGTCAGCTTCTGGCTTTTGTTTGGCGGGTTTCCTTTTGGAACCCTTCCCCTTGCCTCCGGCTCCTGCACTGCCTTTCATGTGCTTATTCAGCCGGCATTGCGCGTTTGTATGGGTGGGTTTCCCAAATTGCGAGTGGTGAACGCAAGGTTCCGACTTAATCCTTTCCCACTCCTCTGGAGTGTAGTTGATTGGATCTGGGTTGCGTCCTTTCCACTTGTTTCCCTTTTCTCCTCCAAAGGCTATATTCACCTCTCTGGGTTTCGTCGTTGTTTCTGGAGTGGCTTTTTTGTCAGAACGAGGGGTTTTCTTGGCAAGTATTAGTGATTCAATATTGCCTCCTCTTGCTCTGATGTCATCCTCGGCTGCAGCATGCTCATTGGCGGTTGTAAGCATAGATCCGAGATCCTTGTGCTTTTTGGAACCAACCATGAACAGTACGAGTCCGGGTTTTAGGCCATTGACGAAAGCATGCATTGCTTGTACGTCAGTTACTCCAGAGCAACTATTCTTCATTGCTGTCCATCTGGAGATGAAATCCACGTATGGTTCATCCTCAAATTGTGTGCAACGGTTTAGCTGGTTGATGCTGTTCGGGCGTTTGTACGTTCCCCGGAAATGCTGAGTGAATACTCTAGCCATATCATCCCAGTTGTCGACTGTCCTTGATGGTAATCCATTGATCCAATCTCTGGCTCCGTCCAGCAGCATTAGGGGAAGAAACTTGACAGCTTCCAAGTCTGTCCCATTGTTGATCTGGACGGCTGTGTAGTAATCCGAGAGCCAGGTATCCGGGTTTGTGCTGCCAGTGTATTTCTGGTACGTTGGACCGACCTTGGCAAAGCCAGAATGCAGCGTTATTCTTCGGATCATGTCGGTAAAACATTTAGGACTAAAGTATAGATCATCCTTTTCTGCTCTGTCATTGTGTGCAGAATATCTTCCGGCTGAATGGACAGAAGGGGATCTGCTCCTTTCTCTTCCATTGTTGCGCGAACGCGCTTTTCCGGGATTGTTTCTATCTCTTCCGTGATCACGCCCTTTTGGATTAGGCGGAGTTCTACTCCTATGCCTTTCTTTGTCCTTAGGCGGTGTCCGGGATCTCTCACGCCTGTGAGGTATATCGTATCTTCCAGCTTTCTCAGCTGGGTTTCTCGGAGGTGGCATTATTTTGCCGTCCTTCCGGTGTTTATCTTCCCGATCATGGGGTTTATGCCCATCTTTCGGGAGATGGGATCCGGTCCTAGACGATGCATCCCGGTTGTCGGGGTTTTTCTTGTCTTTTCTCGGATCCTCTTTTTTATCTTTTGAGTTGTCTAAATCCCCGGGTTCTTCCGGTCCAGGTGCTCCAGCAGCGCAAGTAGCTGTCTTGCATAGGGCGGAGTTATCATGCAGCCTCCCTGATCGCTCTTGGGCGCGCTGTTGTTGTTGCAATGCTTTTCCTAGGAAAGCATACACCCCTTGGAGTTTTTCCCCGTTGGAATACAGATCGTTGTTAAGAATTGCGAACGCTGCTTCCGCGTTTTCTGCTGCGGTCTTGTATATTGGTTCGCCCTTGGCATCTTTGCCGTTTACCTGCTTTTGCCAAGATGGGTTGTGGAACCTTTCTTTTGGCGGCAGTTCTTCCGGTCTTGCGATTCCGGGTAACCTAGTAGGTTTTAACGCGGATCTATTCTTTCTCTCGTACTCCTCTATTTCTTCCTTCATGACCTTGATGTCATTATGGGTTTGTTGGAGATGTTGCCGAGATCTGAGTAGATGTTGCTGTTGCCGTTGGAAAGCTTGTCTCCTGGCTTCCAGCATCTCAGGGGGTTCGTCTGGTCCCACTGGTGTTTGCAATAGCTCTTGCTCTTCCTGTTCCGTCATTGGCGGAGCAGTGATTTCTTTGGATTTCTTCTCCACAGGCTTTGTTCCACTAACATCTCCAACTTCCAGGTTTTCATCAGCGAGATCAGCTGATTTTTTCTTCCGGATTTTGTATTGGAGTTTTTTAGCAGCACGGTGCTTTTTCTTGGAAGAGGGAGGTTTTCTGACAGGTTCATCTTCTGTCATCTCCTTGACACTGGGGAATACTGGAGAGGTTTCTCCGTCTTCTCTCTCTTCCTCTGGCGGAGGGGTTTTAGGGCTTTCCTGGCTGCCGGCGTCCGTGGTATCAGCCGGTTTCGCCATTAGAACTTCATGGAATCCCTCTTGAAAGGACTTAACCTTTCTTACGAAGGCGTCCTCATCTTCGTCTTCGGAGTCGAAGTTATCCGATCCGGTTTCCGACTCCAATCTCGCCTCAATGGCGGCAAGTACGGATTCTCCTTCCGAGTTCATCGTCTTGTTGACGGATGTCGGATCTTCCGCCTCTGTGACGGGTGTTTGATCTTCCGTCTCCATGACGGGTGCGTTGTTGTCTGCCTCTTGCACGGGATTTCCGTCATCCGTGTTTTCGGCGATTTCGGATTGCACCATGCCGATAAAGTGTGTATCACTTTTTTGTCGGCGATCTGAGCAGAATCCGGCATCATAGTCATCTTCGACTGGGTATAGGGCGGGTGGGATAAATTTGCTTCCACCGCAAAACCCCATTGCTTCTGCAGTTAGCCCGATAAAGATGTTAGCAGATCCTGTCGGTAACACGCAGGCACTTACCAGGTGGTTTTGCGCCGGTATGTAGGATCCGTTGTCGAGGAAGCGCCCGACGTCGTTGTCGAACTCCAAGCTTTCGACAGTGATTGATCTTCCGATTCCGCCAAGTATCCCAGATCGGAATCTTACGCCTGACGTCGTTTGCCCCACGGTGGGCGCCAACTGTCGAGACATCGTAGTAGTTTTCATAGACGGGGGTGCCATGAGACTACGGTAGAGACATGGGGTAACGGGATAGCGTAGTAACACAGAACACAGGATTTTACCCAGGTTCGGTACGTCGCGACAATACGACGTGCCTACTCCTGCACTTCTCACTAATTGGGACTAAAGCCCGTAAACAGGGTTACACTGTGAGGGTTTAGATCTAAGCTACTCGACGAGGATGAGCTTCTCGGCGAGATGGCGTAGAGCTTCTCTGTTTTGTTGGTCCTTTTATCTATCTCCCGTCCGGCTTTATATAATAGCCGGATTAGGGCTTACAGAATAGGAAACCTAGAAGACTACGGTAACTTGTAACTTGGAAAACAAGAATCCGTCTTCTCCTCCAAGCCAGATCACATGGGCCGTGATCCGGGTTCTTCTAGAATCCGGCTTCTGTGCGTCGGATTACTGAGCCGCCTAATGGACCTAAGCCCACTACCACTTAGGCCACCCTGGTAATCCGGCACTTTGTCTACCATCTTCTATACCCCTATTTGGTATATATCCGACAAAAAGCTAGATGTTTGTCCCTCTCGTCTGGCAAGAATATTTGGCCCGGAGAGGCAGGATATTTTGCCCCCCCCCAGAACTAAGGGTGGACTTTTGGCTAAGGACCAGAGCGCGGGGCACCCCAGGCCATCGTCATCGTCAACCCTAGTTTGGGAGGGTTCTAGAGCTCTCCCCAGCACTCTGCTAGGAGGGGAAATCATCACCGGAGGGCTCTACACCACCATGCCCGCCTCTGGAATGATGCGTGAGTAGTTCATCCTTGGACTACGGGTCCATAGCAGTAGCTAGATGGTTGTTATCTCCTCTTTTGCCTCATGTTTAGATCTTGTGAGCTGCCCTACATGATCAACATCATCTTATTGTATTGCTACATGTTGTCTTTGCTGGGATCCGATGAATATTGAATGCTATGTATCTTCATTATCAATCTATCATGTTTTATTCATATGTATGTTATTTATGATCTTCCATGGTCTCTGTTATTAGTAGATGCTCTGGCCAAGTATATGCTAGTGACTCCAAGAGGGAGTATTTATGCTCGGTAGTGGGTTCATGCCTCCCTTGCATTTGTGCTCGAGTGACAAAAACATGACGAATGGGGGATGTGTTGTTGCCATTATGAAGAAAACAATGATGTTTACATTGTTTACATTACACACTTTGCTTGATGCGATTATTTGTTGCTCGCAACTTAATACCCAAGGTTTGATTGGATGACATTCTGAGGATGGATTATTAGTCATACATGCAGTTGGATAACGCTCTATGAGTCTTGTTGTAATGCCCGCATGAATCACATAGTAATCATGATGTCATGCATGTATTAATATCTGTCAATTGTCCAGCTGTAATTTGTTTACTACACATGTTATATATCTTTTATGGAGAGACACCACTAGTGAACTATGAACCCCGGTCCATTTTCCTCATACTGATAATACAACCACTGCAATCACTGTTTTCACACTGCTACTATTGTTTTCATATTGTTTTCCTACTGTTTTCCACACCATATGTTTAACCTCTTTGTTTTCAGCAAAACCCGTGAAATTGACAACCTCACTACTTCGTTGTGGCAAAGTGATTTGATTGTGTCGTGTAGATTCCACGTTGCTGCTGAACCGGTAGTACGCCCTACCAATATCAGCTGCATCAACCTTCAGAAGGGATTTCTTTCTCCAACTGGTCAATTCAACCTTGGTTTCTTTCTGAGGGAATTTGCAGTTGTGCTCTTCATACCTTCCTCTTGGGGTTTCCCAACGAGTGCAAGACCTGCACCATCAGGCATCTTGTCAATAAGTTAGTCCAAAAAAATCGATAAAAATGGCATAACATGTAGCATATAGTATGAAAACAACATGGAACATCAGAAATTATGGATACGTTTATGACATATCAAACCCCACATCCTAAGAAACCTTCATCTTCTAAGTTAGATGATGGAAAGGAAGATTACCATAAGGTTCCCAGTTGGTACTCTCCCGATCCTCCTATCACACATCCTCATATAAAAAATAGAGGCAATCCCCCTAAAACTGATGCACATTCCTTTGGATAATGGCAATATTTCATGAAAACTCGCTTGAATTCTTCTTGCATTGAGCTATAGAGATTCATTGAAGATGGATACATTCTGATTGATCGAAATAACTTGACAAGAAGAGAAGTGGTTGATTGTAAAATCAACTTCAACGCTTTGCACATGGTTCAATAAGCCGCGGGTGAGAAGATCATGCCCCACATTCAACAATTCTCCACCGCCAAAGAAACATGTGATGCTCTTGTCTCCATGTTTGAGGGAAATAAAAGCGTGAAGAGGAATAGGTTTGATGCCCTCAGCAATGAGGCCAAAGGGTTCTATATGCATGATGGTGAAAGCCATGAGTACATGTATCAAAGACTCAAGACCCTTGCTACCTCCTTTAGTGGTCTTGATGGCACTCATGTTGATGATGATTGGATCAAGAGGAATTATGTGAGTGCCATCATGCCATTTGAGCCCGTGGACTTGAAGATCCTTCAAGAAAGACACAACCACCATCTCATGACTTTAAGTGAAGTTATGCAAGAGATGGCATCCTTTCAAGTTCAAACAAAGCTTGCACAATAAACTCGTGATCGTGCTATTAAAATGCACAAAGGAGCCTCTGATGCTTTGAAGGCCAAGGTTGTGACCAAGGTGGTGGACCATCAAGAAGAGGTTGAATCAAGAGAAGAATTGGCTCCTCTAAATTCCCAAGAGTATGATATGGTGCTTAAGGACTTCGTTGCTCTTGCCGTGCAATTATTTTGGAAAAACCCTCCCAAGGCCAAGGCATATATTAAGGAGAATATGAAGTCAAGTTATGGCAAAGAAGGGACTGAAAAAGTGAGGTCTTGTTTCAATTGTCAAGACAAGTATCACTTCGTTGACGAGTGCCTTTTTGAGAATAGAGAAAGTGAAGGAGGGAAACTCATTCTCAAGGATAAGTAAGAGCTCCCTCACAAGAAGCCCTTCAACAAGAAACCAGCTTAAAGGTTTGTGCTAGTGATTCAAGAAGAGTATGATTTCGATGATGATGAAGAAGAAGAAACCACAAGTGAAGTGGTCGTTGTTGCTATTTCATCTTCATCATATCCATCACTCTTTGAATCCCCCAATGATAATCTCTCTCAACCATTCGCAAAGTGCTTCATGGGAAAGGCCACCGAGGTATCATCTTCCATCAACTCTAAGACTCGGAATGGAAAGAACAATCTTGCTAGTCTTAGTGTAGAAGATGAAATTTCCTCCCTGGGTCTCTTTATGTTTAACTTTCAAGGTGAGACCAAATGGTACTTTGATCTTCTCATGAGCCAATCAGGAGAGGCTCAAGAGGATATTGAGAAGAAAGGTGAAAATGAGAGGGAGGATGCAATTGAAAAGGCACCTCTCTCAAATTCTTTTGAGGATGAGCATGAGATTTGAGTCTCTCTTGAAGAGAAATTTGAGACTATTGAGGAGTCACATAATGAGCTAATGTATAAACTCGCTAAGGAACTGACCGTGCTATTTCTAAATATAAAATGGCTAAAAAAAGATTGAGTTTGGTGTTGGTCATGATAAACTAACCGAGGTGCTAGAGAAGCTCACCAAGGCTCACAAGGCCTTGGAGGGTGAAAATTCTACCCTCACCGGGTCACATGAACAACTTCAAACTCAAATAGATCAATTCAGTGTGCCTAGTACCTCTACTTTTTCTTGTGATCATGCAAATATTATTAAGGAGAATGCTAGGTTGAAGGAAGAGCTAGCAAGAATCAAGAACAAGGGCCCTAGTGTTGAAAAGGTAGTGGCTCCAAGGTCATAAAATGGCAAGCAAGGTCTTGGCTATGTTGTAGAGAGAAAGAACAAGAAGAAGGCCAATCCCGCACAAGCTGTAATTTGTTTACCCAGCATGTTATTTATCTGTTTTGGTGAGACACCACTAGTAAACTGTGGACCCTGGTCCTTTCTTTTATACTGATAATACAACCACTGCAAATACTGTTTTTCTTTCATTCGTTGCAATCATTGTTCTCTTTTCATTTACTGCAAACAAGTACCCTTTTTGCTGTTGTGCTCTTCATACCTTCCTCATGGGGTCTCCCAATGAACGTGTGTCCACGCACATCACCCCTAGGTATCCATTTCTAACAAGGAAATCCACATAGTTATCTTTTCCATTTCCCAGTAATAGTGGTTGCAAGGGTTCGGTGAAACCTATGGCAAAATTCAACAAAAAATAAGAAACAAAGTGGAAAATTAAATCCACGTAACAACTTAGAAATTGTAACTTACACAATGGTTAGGACATCTGTAGTAGAGACGTCTTGGATTGGCACTTGATTAAGACACGCGGAAAATGGTGTTGCATAATCGACAACATGGACATGGCATCAACTGCAGGGTCGCGGGCAGCTGGAGAGGAGCTACTGACACTGATGGATGTGGCGACAAAGACTGGGATGGAGAAGCTGACTTCCTTCTCGCATGCTTCCCAGCAGTCGAGGTCGCAGGGACACTCATGTCGATGGATCGGGCGACAGAGGTGGGGAGAAGAACTAAGTGCTCGGGAACTAGAAGCCACCTACTTATAAGGTTCATTTGCATAAATCCCAACCACAAGCCACGGGAAATCTCCCACCAACCGTCGACCAGCTGACGTGGCTCCGGTCAATAATGGTCAAACCACTTTAGAACATCGCGTGACACGGTTTTAAAAGATTTATGACCTAAGGGCATGTACAATGGGATGATGTCAGTCTTCTTTTAGTGTTGACACACTGGATTTTAGCTTAGTTGGAGGAGAGAGGTTGACGAGATTTTTTTTTGGCTTCCCTTGGCTAAGGGATGATCTCTTACAAAATAAGAGAAGACTATTTTCACTATTTTACTATGTCTTCTTTTACTCACATAATTTCCTACCAAAAAAATTTATTTCTCATTAATTGCTAGGATACTAATAAGAGATAATGACATTATATGACTTATTATATATTTTGTCTTGTCTAGCATTTGCCGAAATAGGAACCACCCGATACAACAGTTTCATACAACACCGGCTGAGGCGACAGCCAACACACACCAAAGAAGAAAAGAAAAGGAGACAGAAGCGGATCGACGAAACGACAAGGACCGCAACCGCTGCGCCCACCCACAAACTACCACCATGCTCCTAGCAACGGGACGTCAAGTACCAAGCAGCACCTTCAAGAAGGAAAGCCGCGCTGCTGCCCGGACCAGCACACTGGTCCTAGGGTTTACCCCGGCACATCGGGGCGACGGATGCAGGGTAGCCACGACGCCCTTCAGGAAGGGAGGATGCCACCCGAAGGCGGCACCGCGCCGGTGTCGGCACTCCGACAAGGATTTCTCCCGATCACACCCTCACCACCATCCCTGACGATCCGACGCCTAGGATCCCCGCAAGGTCGAGCCTCGCAACCACCAGACCAACCGTCCACCAACATGCGCCACACGGTTACGAAGCCACCATCGCTGTCTCTCCGAGGTAGATGCCACGAAGTATGCAGGACGGAAACAAGAAGAGGCCACCGGGGAGAGCAGTATCGAGGCCGTGCGGGAGGGAACTACCTCCACCGTCGGAGACGGTAGTCGGCCGGACGTGGCTGCAAGGCACACCGGTCCCCGTAAGGTCCGGCCAGGCCCATCGGGCCTGTAAAGCCCCTAGAGGGACACACCAGACCAAAACGGGGTCCAGCCGGTTCCGGTCAGGACCCGTAAAGCCCGCAGCCGCGCTGCAACAGGCAGGCCGTCGACGATGCTTCCCCCGACATCCTCATCCTCGCCTCCACCTGCAAAGCACACAACATGCCATACCAGCCCGGCCCAACCCAGATTGACCCGTGGGCCCAGATCTTGGCCGTCGGGGCAGCCACCGCCGCTGCATGCCGTCGTCGGAACCTGCGTCGCCTCGCAGGTCCATGAGCGCCACCACCGTCACGCCACCTCCTAGCCGGAGCTAAGCCGCCATCACCTCGAGGAGCACCGCCGTCGTGAGGGCCAGCCCCGTCGGGCTCTCAAGAAAAGCGGGGAGAAGAAGCCCACCGCCGTCAGCCCCGCGCGGGACAAGCCCAGCTGCCCCTGCCGGCGGCGGCGAGGAGGGGAGGAGGAGAGGCGACGCCCCGGCCGCCAGAGATGGGGACGCCCCGGCCGCCCACGGGAGGGGGGGGCGACGGGAGCGAGATGAGAGAGGTTGGGGGCGCGGGAGGAGGAGGCGGGGGGAGGCCCGGCGGCGCGGCGGAACCCTAGGCGGGGGCTCGGGGTCGCTCGGGGTCATGTGTCCTCTTCGCCTCCTCTCTAGCATTTATACATGCCCTAAACATGCAATTTACTAGAGAATAGGGACCGAAAGGGACCGGAAGGTTGTTAACGAGGCGGCTTGCTTGTCATATTTATATAAGTGGTTTTTAAGAGTTCAAAAAAGAAAGATGCGGGGAAAAGAATTAGGACCACTGATGCGGATACCTCTGGTGGAAACCTGCAACACATTCCTCTATCGAGATCTCAAGCGGCGGCGAGAATGGAGGCGGCGGCCGCGAGACGACGCGGAAGGTCGTTGTCCAAGATCAAGTCGGCGGTGGAAAAGGTTGCGTACGAGGTGAGCGTCTTACTGGATGCTCTCCGCCACATCATTGCAGTGGGAAGTCGCGAGCTTGATCCTCGGATGAAACACGAGATCGACCAGGCATTGCTCTTCACCGTGTACAATCTGGGGTCATGGTCGGATCAATACCAGGGCGGAGGCTATGGAAAGCCTCAAGGCCATGGGGAAGGGGGTGGGTCTGGATTCATCAACGACCGACACCCAGGTGATGTGGATCTACTTCCAGTTCGTATTCGAGTCAATCTCGGCTCCACGTGATTCTTCGTGTCTTGGATTCCAACCCAATCTCCGAACACGGAGGGCAACCTCGCCAGAATAAAAGGGGAGATCAGAAGCGAATCCGTGGAGGGGAGCTCGATTTCCACAGCAGAACCATCGGAGATTGAGCAAGTCCCTGCAACCGCCGCAAAGATGGGATTTTCTTGGATTGACGCCGCAGAAAGAATGGGAGAAGAGGCCGCCACAGCAGAATTGGGGATTGAGGAAGCCCCCCCCCTGCTGCAACCACAGCAGAACTGGGGATTGAGGAAGCCCACCCTGCTCCAGAATTGGTGTGTAGGGGGATGCCCACCAACATGTTCCTTAATACCTCTTGTCGCATCTTTCAGTCCTACCTCTCCACCCTGTTCAGCATCAGCCCCTCCAAAGATACCAGTGAGTTGTACCCCTATATATGCCTCCCAGCCCAAGGGATTTGCTTTTACTCGTGTGTGTGTATCTGATATTTCCTCTGCCTGCCTGCAGCCTGTTTGAGCCCTATGCAGTTTGCACACGCTGCACCGCCCGCCGCCTGTCTCGCCGCCACCCTGCAGGTCTTCTCCGTCAAGGTCCTCAAAGAAAAGAAGCCTCTCCGCTGGCCGCTGCGTGTCTACGGCGTGGTCGCCGCCCGAGACGCCGTGGATCACGCCCGCAACATCCTCTTCTGCCGTGAGAGGGACGACTACCAGCTACTCACTAAAGAGGTTTGTTGCTCTTGCACCTGCGCATCTATCGATCTACTTCCTTTTGCTTGCAAAAAAAGTACATATATGTCGCCTTCTTGTTTGCTAATTATTAACTCATCGATGCAGGATTCTTGCTTGCAGCTGACCGGCCCGTCCCGCGCGATCGTCGCTGAAGACCCTGTCACCTTCGAAATCGAACTCAAAGTAAAGGGAGAGGCCAGCACAAAGTCACAGGATCCTGTGCTCATACAGCGGACCTGGCTCTACAGTGCCGGTGACGAGACTACCATGTCGCTGGATGGTGATGGCTGCAAAATTATGTTATGCTGCGCCAGGCAAGAGAAGACGGTCCAGGCGACCGTGGTGGCTGTTCGTCTTCTTAACCCGATGAACAAGGCGTGGCCTTTTAAACAGGGCGATAAAGTCACCTGCCTCGCCAAGGGGCAGGAAGAAGAGGTTCTACTTGAAGATCAACTCCCCATGGAGCCTGACCCTTCCTCCGATGGTTACCTTGACCTGTCAAGACATGTTGTTTCTGTAGAGTTAAACGGAGAGCTTAGAGTTAGCATCCGCTGTTCCAAATTTTCTGCTCATCTCTTGTTCCCGGCCCAGGAAGGCAAATCCTGTCTGCGCACACGCCGGCATGGCCCCTATGAGGTGCAGGTTACCGTTGCTTGGTCAATGCTAATTCGAGACAAGCGCTCTATCTCCAGGGACCAATGTGTGGATGATGGCAATACTGCCCAGGAGATCAACCTTAGGAGGAGGAGGAAGAAACTAAGGATGGAGACTACTCAGTCGGCGGAGATATACCGCTTACTCGACATTATCTCCAGCAATGCCATCAAACTGAAACCCCTGCCAAAGCTGAGGATTAGCGACTTCACCAGTAGCGAGGTCCAGATCCACATGGACAACATGTACCTCAATATGACAAGTCAGCTGCAGATGATGCAGAATGTGCACATGGATGCGACCAAAGGCAAGGCTGAATCAGCAGCGCCGAGGACCTACTACGATTACGGATTGGAAGTGATCTACAAATGGTTGGATCAGCTCTGCACCCAGTTGGAAAAGCTGGGACATCTTAGTCGGATCGAATTAGACACACCGAGTGAGACCGTGGAGGCAGCCAAGGGGAAGGACGAGTTGGAGATTGGGCAAGCCAATGAGGTGGGAGGGGAAGCCGAAGATAGCGATGATTGCAAGCCTCAGACTGAGGAGGATTACTTCGCAAGCTACCGCCGGGGCTGGGTATCGAATTGGTCCATATCCTGCGGTACCTTCACAGAGACGAGTGAGTAAACTTTTCATCCTGGCTACTTATCTGCTTGTTGTTTTCTTCCATTCTAGTGCATTAGTTTGGTATCATTCATTCATCCATCGGTCTTTACTGTATTATTGCTACTCCTAGTAGTCAGC
This sequence comes from Alopecurus myosuroides, assembly GCA_028641055.1. NCBI lineage: Eukaryota > Viridiplantae > Streptophyta > Magnoliopsida > Poales > Poaceae > Alopecurus > Alopecurus myosuroides. The sequence goes on along the minus strand of CM054063.1, from coordinate 8,128,670 downwards.
CGAATGAATAAGCTCTCTAAGCATTTTCTTTTTCTTAAATGGCTGCAGCGTCACTGAGTCCTATGCACTTTACGCCCAGCACACCAGGAAGCGACACACTTACTGCTATCGTCGACAGAACTCTGCAGATATACTCCCTTAAAATCGCAACAATACAAGAGGGTTCTGGCTTGAGCTGGCCGCTGCGAGTGTACGGCGTGGTTGCTGCAAGAGACGCGGTGGATCAGAATCGCAACATTCTCTTCTTCCGTAAAAGAGATAACTGCCAAGAACTTACTCCAGAGGTCAGTATGGTACCTTCTTATTTCTGCTGTCAGTTTGGTGGCTCTTTGTTTAAATTATGATGAGATGTATTTAGAAATAGTGCATGTAGGAGTAGCACTAAACAGTAGACAGAGGCTTTTTTTTTTGCAATAGCCTAATTAGCAAAATTAAATGCACGATCCTTTTCTGCGCTTGACTGGTCCATCTCGTGCGATCGTGACTGTGGAACCTGCTGTGGTGGAAATCCAGCTGAGAGTGAAGGGTGGAACAAATTCTGAAGACAGGCCGTTGATGAGCCTTCCCTGGTATTTCAGCAGCATTAACTATCTTGGGCTACGTAGTGTACATAGCCCTATTGAGGGGCACCGTTGCACAATGGTGTTGAGCGCAGAGGAGATTCAGAACTCAGTCCAGGCAACTATCGTGGGTATCCGTGTTCATGTTCCTCAAGGGGGAGCAAGTCCATTTGAATATGGCGGGCGAGTTGTTTGCTCCTCTCTGCCTGAGAGGAAAGGAAAGTTGCCAAGTTTGGCTGATTCGGAAGACCCGTTGTTTCGGCGGGTCGTGCTTCATGACGGAGAAATGGCTACCTGTTCAGAGGGTTACATTAATAATCTTTCAAGGCATGTCGTCTCCGTGAAATTATGGGGAAAGCTTCGAGTCGAGTTGGAACCAAGGTTGTGATCTGGGGCAATGGCTGATGGGGTGGCAGTGTCCATCGATGCCCAGGAGTGCGACATAACCGAGGTCAAATGTCCCCTTGGCGACGCTGAGCTGACAATCACCGTTGCTTGGTCTCTCATTGTTAGTGAAAAGTCTTACTTATGATTCCAGTAGTAGTTTGTATCGATTGGATGGATGTAATAACGTAGTATGAAAGCGACTGTATGCATTGTGGAATTCAGTAAAATTAGAAAGCTGCTGTAGATGTATCGCTGTTCTGTTATGCATTGTCGAATTCTTTTTGGGGTTTCCATTCGTGTATGGATTGGATATTTTATTTTACACAGCTCATCCTGTTATGGACAAAAATGTGAAGCAACAAAAGCAGTTGCAAACCCAATACCGTGTTATGAGCCAGCGAAGCTAGCTCAAACTTGCATCGGGCTTCGTGCTTCAGTGTGACTTCTGTCGGACGAATTCAACATTGATCTCTCACTACTACACGTTGGATGTAACCTGAGACATAGCAAAGTATTTTTCAAACCTATATATATTGTGAATCAAATAACTTTATTTAGGGTCTCGTCGTTACTCAAAAGTCAAAATTATTTTAGATAGCTGTTTTAAAATTCAGGAACAGACATATTTTAACCAACCAAAAGTTGACAGACTCGAAACATAGGGACAAAAAATGGATGTTTTCATGTAAGCGAATAGACGGATATCAGTCCTCCAATTTTGTCAGGCTAGTTTTGAGTCAAAAGGTTGTAGCTAAAAGGGCCTACTTGTGATCTGTGAACAACACCCCAAACCCAAACCTTGGCAATGAAACAAGTCATTAAACACCCCAAATAATTGTGGTCACGGGTGCTACCACCACAGCCCTCGCCGTCTCCATTGACCTCTGGCATCGCGGCTTGGCCACCCCAACTCCTCCGCATTGTCCCATTTACCTCTAGAGTTTTTTTCTACTTGTAATAAAAATACAGGCACTCAAACCTTGTGTAAGATTTTCCTTTTTTTTTTATAAAACTTTGTGTGGAAACAACACCGAACAAGCAAGGGTTATCTTACAAATTAAGCAGCCTTTGTACATACATGGAGGATCAAAATAAAAATACAGCTGCTCAAAAGGAAAAGATCTAGATTTACTGCTAGTGCTTCTTCCTCAATTCTTAAACAGAAAACAGTGCTTACCATAGTCATAACAACAAACTATACAGGGGTCCACTAGACCACGGGCATGATTTTACTTCAGTACTCAAGTTTTCAGTGTAATGAGCTTTCCACATCACACAATACAAAGTAGTAACTAATTTAACAGAATCCAACTCCCAAACACACAGGCCAGTTTAATTGCGCTATCCTCCTCATCATCAACATCGTCATGTTATGTTATACACAGTATCTATTTGGACAGAGTTCAACTCCCAAACAAACACACACACAGCTTGAGTAGATCACAATCGGGGGGGAAAAAAGGCAAGCGCACACCAAACCTATACAGCAACAATAAGAACGGGTTCGGTTCCGCGATCACAAACAAATTAATAAAGCACCGCCAATTCTCGTCAAGAACATTCCCCACAACCACAAGATGTGGTAGCCAGGCGAGCTCAGGATCGTCGCTTCTAGCTGGAAGCAAGATGCGATGCCATCTTCTTTAATTTCTCCAGGCAGCAACCAGCAGAGGATCCTATCCAAACTCTCAGTCTTTTGCATGCTTCATGTCAGCTTACAGGTCTCCTTTCCCGCGTCACATATTTCGTGCCGAGCCACTCCGGGGCAAAGTCCTGAGATATGTATGCACGCTCTTTAAACAAACATAACTCCAAGGCAAAGAACTTTATTTCAAAATCTCAACAAGCAGAATGATGATGCCTCTAGCAGAAAGAATGTGACGTACCTTCCAGGTGGCAGCTGTGAAGTGTTTGCAGAAACACCTGAACCGCCAAACCTTCTTGCCTTTGCATCCTGCTCTTTCTCTAACCGCATAGCGGCCACCTCCTTCTCCATGGCCGCCACCTCCCGCCTCATCTTCTTGGCATCCGATTCCATCGCCTTCGTCAAAGTATCGACTTTCTTAGCCAGCATCTGCACATCAAAGATCAAACACACTCATTTAAAAGGACATGCAAGCGAATGCAATCCTATGATCCAGCTAAAGTTAGGTACCTCGACCGCATCGTCCTTGTCTTTCAGGCTCTGATCCTTCTCATGGCACGCCTTCCTCAGAGCAACAACCTCCTTCTGCAGCATATCATATAGCATGCCTGACACTGTATCCTCCGGTTCAACTTCATTAGGCTTCTCGTCCGAGTTGTTCGACTCCTTGTCCTCGCTGGAGTCCGTAGACACGTTCATGCCGATCCCATTTACATGGTGGCCCTTATAACGGTCGTGCGATCTGCATCCTCCGTCAAAAGACTTTGATGCCCCTTTTGCGTGGTTCACTAGGGTAGTCGTGGTGGTAGAAGATGCTGGCGATCTCATCTGGAATGATGGCCGCTTTGACAGAAAGCCGTTGGTCTTGGATGCACTATCAGCACCGCCAATCGACTGGCGGCGCGCAGCGCTTGCATTGGTTCGAGATGCAGTAGACATCCTCAGTCCTTCCTCGAGTACTTTAAGCCGTAGTTGGAACTTGTCCTGGGATATTCGATGCAGATCCAAATTAAGAGAGAATGGAAAGACCTAACTCGTAGGAAGGCAGAAGTAAAAGGACTTGATGAGAAATATGAAGAGCAAGGGCATACTTTCAGCTGAGCTTCAGATCTTGCAGCCCTTTCCGCTATGGCAAGTTTATCACGCAGTTGCTGCATTTCTCCCTGTAAAAGGATAATCCTCCAGAGATTAACAAAAAGCGCCATAGTTTAGTCCAGTCAAAAAGGAAAGATAGACAAATTCTAGAGTTCCATTTAAGGACTTGTGAATATCCTCCAGAACAGGTCAAGAATTAACCGTGTAAAACTAGAAGATGTGTGGCCTTCATTACTTACTTGCACGATCCTCCGCTCCTCAAGCCATTGTTTAACAGGCATGACTTTATCATTGCCATCTTTCCACTCATTTGCCACCACTACTGCAACCCTGTTTGCTGAAACCTTGGCACGAGAAAGCTCACGTTCCAGAGTTTTCATTTCCTCCTGAGACCATGCACGTAAAATGTATTGGCATGTGATTTCAGATACACTAAATATCATGAAAAATAAACACAAAAAAGGTTCAAGCCGTTGTTTATTACATTCATCTCCAGAACTTTCCGCTGATATTCTCTCACGGCATTTGCGGCTGCACCACCAGCAAGGACAGCTTCTTCTAGCTCCCTGACAGTCTGAGTAAGCTTTTCAACCTCAGCAACTTTTTGGCGATGCATTCTGTCCAAGATTTTGTTCTCTTCCTGCAAGGCCAAAGACGGTGTCTCATATACCTTACCTAATTGGACGCCAAAGGCTAGTAAACTGGTCATCCTATACCTGACATATCTCGATCTGTTTCATCAATTCTTGGTTCTTGTTTTGCAGATCATCCACCAAGGAAGCTTTTGCTAATGCTATCTGAACCGTCCTTTCGGCTTCCAGCAGAGCTGCTTCCTTTGACTTTGTAAGGCGGTCTAATGCTCGGTTGTCATCTTGTAAGTTTGCAATCTGCACGAGAAAAATCAATAGCTTAGTGTTTCAGCAGGAGGGCACTGAATCGACAGGGAACGCAAGTAATGGTAAAATCAACATCTGCAGGTGAAATCTGAATGGACTGCAAATATGTGAAGTAGCAACACGTTCACTCTGCATCCAGAAATTAGAAGAGTGCAGTCTGCAGGGCATTACCAACTACCAAGAAGTAGATAGAAAATAAGTAAGGATGTAGGAGGTGCTGAATAAAGGCTCACGATATCCGGGGAAGATTTGGTTTGTAAAGCCGGAATAGCTTGTGACAGCACAAAGTGGATACGAATTGCACAGAACTGGACAGGGTATGCGCGGCAAGAGATAGGAAGCACGGTGATCATCATGACTAAAAGGAAAACAGGGCAATATAGTACCACAAGCCTGGAATATGGAGTTACCTCTTGACGAGCTAGCTTAAGCTCTGCCTCCAGCGGCGCGAGGATGGCCTCGATGGGGGGCATGTCGTCGTCCTTCTGCGCCGCGTGGACCCTCCGCAGGGTCGCCTCCGCCGCGAACTGGGCGGCCATCGCGGCTTTCTTCTCGTCGTTGATCTTCTTCGCTTCGAGGTTCTGTAGAGCATCGCAAATTGTTGTCAAGATAGAGCTTTGAGGTTTACGAGTGGAGGGGGTAGTCCATTTCATCACTTACTTTGCTTTCGAGGAGAGACTCCGTGAGCTTGAGCTTCCCGTCCACCTTTGCGAGTTCTTCGGTAAGCTTACATTGAGGCAGAAGGCAAAGTCAGGGGATTGCCCAAAGAGTTGGAAAGAAATGTCTTGGGTAAATTCGAACCAAGTAGCATGAAACATTGACAGGCATTTGAAGTGTAATGGCAACCCGAACAGAGGTGATGTAGTAGTAACTGTGTTGGTTCCTTGTACTACTAGCATGTTTCTATGTACTCATAGGCAGCAATCATCTATCACAATAACAGAACTGAAGTTACAGATGGAGCTTTCGCATAGGAGAGGATGAAGATGTCGTTTTCCAGGAAAAAGACACGAAATTGCTACTACTTAGGAGATACTAGTGAAATTAGCAGTGTTGTACGTCGACGGAGGTAAACGATGGAGGTAGAGAGACTAGTGGTACTGACATCCTCGACGGCCTTCTCGCGCGCTCGCTCGGAGAGGCGGAGCGCCCTGATCTCCGCCTGCGCGTCGCCGAGCTCCTTCTCCTTGTCTGCGGCAGCACGGAGAGCGGGAGCGTGAGCAAGATGGAATCTTGCGAGGGGGGGAGGAGATCTGAGTAGATCGGAGCAGAGCAGATCGGATCAGCAATGGAGAGAGCTTACAGTGGAGGTCGTTCTCGAGGCGGGTGAGCTCGACGCGGACGGGATCGGAGCCGTGGAGGAGGCTGATGAGGTCCTCCATCTCCAGCGCCGGCTTCAACCGAGCCTGCCGCTGCTGTCCCTGCTGCTGCTTCACCGCCCTGCCGCCATCGCCGTACGGATCCGCCATGGACGCCGCCCGGCCGGCAATGCCTGGCCCGCTAGCAAATCCGAGTCGCGATCTCCACAGCAGGCAGCAGTGCGTCCGCCCTCGGCTCCAGCTCGGTGGGGGTGGGAGAGAGAGAGCGCGCGCGCGTGTTAATGGCGGTCCGGGCACATGATGACAGAGTGATGAGTGTGTGAAGGAGGAGAGGATTGTCATTTGCTGGATTCGACTAGAGTCCATGTTACGGCCATGTGACCATTCATTCCTGACTTGACATTCGGGACACAAATAAGTACTCCTCCTATCAAAGCCTCTTTTTTCTCTTGCTCTTTGCCAAACTAGACAAATTTTAAGAGGGGGCATTATTCTTCCTTCTTTGTAGAATCTAGCAAAGAGAGATGTCATCTTTGTCCAGCTATCTCGCACCATCGTTTTATTGGTATCGATGCGGAGTGTTTAGCATAAAACCATACGTTTGACGCGGAAGTTCCGAAAAACCACCACTTTTCGTTTGAATATCCAAAAACCACCACCTCGGCGCTAAGTTTTTTTTATCAAATCGATCAAATGGATAACTGAGACTCAATTGACACGGTTTCTAACTGGGAGGGGGGCACCGTAGACACTGGCGTGGCACGGGGCGGACACGGCCAACGGAATCATTGACTTCCCTTACGTTTTTCTCACAAAGAGGGTGTCCGCTCGCGGGTTAGGTAGCAGTCGGTCCCCTAGTCATGGTTTGCATAACTATTAGGTGATCTTATTTTTGCATACTTCTTGTTATGAATTACCTAAGCACTTGATCATATAGTGAGAATATTTACATCATATGAAGCAAATGTGTCCGTAAAAGTTCTTTTATCGCACTCAGTTTTTAACTGAATTGCTTAAGTTGCAAGTAATAAGCTAAGCTTGGGGGAGTTGATACGTCCAAAACGTATCTACTTTTCCGAACACTTTTGTTATTGTTTTCTTCTAAACTTGTGAGTTTTGGATACAACTAACACGGACTAACGATGTTTTCAACAGAATTACCCTGTTGTCTCGTTTTTGTGCAAAAAATCAACTTTCAGGAAAAAGGCCGGAAAAAGTCTCAATTCTCCGAAGACCCCCAGAGCCAGAAGATGAGTTGGAGAGGGACCAGGAGGGGCCCACACCACCTGGCGGCGCCCCCTAGGCCGTGCCACCTGATGGTGTGGCCGTCTTGGGCATCCCTTTCAAATACATAACCCTCCTGACCTAAAAACCGAGGGGGTCGTCATATTCCATAGAAACACACCAGAGCGTTGCCGCCACCTCGAAACCTAATTCGGGGACCAGAAGTTCCTGTTCTGCCACCCTGCCGAGACGGGGATTCGGAGGAGATCATCACCATCATCATCGCCATCACTTCTCCATCAACCATCCATGATTCCCCCATCCATGTGTGAGTAATCTCCGTTGTAGGCTGAGAGGGATGGTAGGGATTGGATGAGATCGATCATGTAATAATGTCAGATTGTTAGGGCATAATGCCTAGTATCCGGTGTTAGTGTCATATATAGTTGTTGTAACTTGTTATGTTTAATGCTTGTCACTAAGGCCCGAGTGCCATGATCTCATATTTGAACATGTTATTGTTTCATGAAGATAATTATGTTTTTTATCTTACCTACAAGTTGTTTACACATGTCGTTGTCTGGAACCCAAGGCCTCAAAGTGATAGAACTTGAGATAACCGGAGGAGATGGCTGCAATGTGAGGATCACATGTGTTCACGTAGTGTTAATGTTTTGCTCTCGTGCTTTATTAAAAGGAGCACCTTAATTACCAATAGTTTCCCTTGAGGCCCCGCTACAAACGGGCTGGTAGGACAGAAGATGATGTGCAAGTTTCTCATTGCGAGCATGTACGACTAAATATGGAACACACGCCTATGATTACCTAGTACTTGGATGCTTTTATCTATCTGCAATGCCCATGTTTTAATTATTATATGAACTATCTTATCCATGCAACACTCGTTCATCCACTCCCTATGCCTACGGTATTTTAATCCTGATGTTTCCAACAATTTCTACCGATGTTTCTATTTTATTCCTGCTGATATTTTACTGGTGCTACTGCTATAAAACTGTTGCTACTGATAAACTGTTGCGAGCAAGTCTACTTCCAGGTGCAGCTGAATTGAGAACTCATATGTTAAGGCTTATAAATATTCTTTGGATCCCCTTGTGTGGAATCAATAAATTTGGGTTTTACTTCTCTCAAAGACTGTTGTGATCCACTATACTTGTGGGTCATCAGCTGCGTGGGAGCACCTCTCCCCCTCCCCACTCGTTGCTCCTATGACATCCGTTTTCATCCTCGTGCCTTCGTCTTGACCTAAAACAGCTATAATAATAGTCCCCCGGCGGCTTTCGGAAGAGAGCGCTGTAGAAACACAAACCCACAAAATAGAGACCTGGAGCTGCAGATTGGAGGAGGGAACTCCGGTGGGGCGCTGCCAGCGTGGTATCCATCTCCTCCAACGACTTCTCCACCGTCTCCATGATGAAGAAGGGGTAGTCCACCCCTGGACTATGGGTTTATGAAAGTAACTTATGTATCTCTCCTCTCTTTGAGCTTCACTAATTAGCACCGTATGAGCTGCTGAACATGATTACAATCATCTATGTAATACCTTTGTGGTAGATCTTTTTATGAGTTAATATATGATTGGGATTGCAATAGTTTAATTCAATTATGAAAGTAGATGCGTATTATGTACCCCGTTCTTGTTTACTTGTTCTGATCAAACTTGTGTATGAGAGCGTGAGTGGAAACATGTGCATTAGATGGAGTAATGGGGTGGCTAGCACGGTAAAGTGACAGAAGTTTCGCGATCAACTTGGGCACTTTAACTTACTTTGTTGCCTCCCTAAGGTTAAAGATAAATACCTTGCTACCGGAGATGTGGGTGACCTTTGTCACACCCCAGTTTTGGGATTCTTGTACTGTAGTACAAGGAGACAAAAATGAGGGCCAACAATTTTTTTTAACAACATGATTGTTTGAACCAACATGTGTATTATACAATAGTCATATATGCAATGCAAGTTTTGTTTCATTTTAAAATCGATATAATTTTTCCTGAAAACACTTTTATTATTTTCCCTGGTGTTTTTTCCATAATGTTACTTCGGTGATTTTTATTCCAAGACTTGGATCATGCTTGTTTGCATCTTGATTTAAACTTTTAATCTTATGGGATCCAAGAAAACAAAATTTCAAAATGATTTATGGAAGTTTTCTTCTAAGTTTTCGATTAAAACTTTTAACTAAAAATATAGCCAAGTACATGTTTTCCACACTTGTTTTCACTAGGCTATAATATTCCATTTTGTGTTTTCTTCAATTGTATTTTTTCCTTGACATATGGACTACAAATCCATAAGCTTGGTTTGGATTTTGGGATAAGAAAAACAATCTTTTGCATGTTATTTTTGTGGAAGAAAAATAAGACAGAAAATTGTATTTTTATAGAACAGATAAAAACAGAAAGTAGCATTTTTTCCACTTTATTTTCATAGCCTTTCACTTTCCAAATTTGTTTTAAAATGATGTTTCTGAAATTTTAAAACATGTTTACCAATATCCAACCTTAAAAAACATTTGGATTTCATTTGACCTCTGAAAACAATCTGAACATTTTGCTCATTTTAACTGTTTTCAGCACTTAGAAATTTCTCTAAGCCCCTAACTGAATTTTTCTGAACTTTTATTAAACAGTTGTTTTTAAAAAAATGACAGTTGTTTTCTATTGGATTTTGTTCAAACTTGGAAATGCCACTTTGCCAATTTGATTATTGGATGTTTGAAATCCACATTGGGTGCTTTGGATTGCTTCTAGATGGTCAAGAGAGAGAGGAAACGAGTGAGAGAAAAGATAGGACAGTGAGGTGTGGGCACTGTCCTGGACACACTGTGCAGGTGCACTGTGGCCATGACACTGCTTGGCGCTGCTCCTCCTCACCTCTTTGACATGCACAAGACACCCCTCTAGCTCCGTGACACCAACCCATGCCCTCGCACGTCGTGGGCACGAGCTAGAGCACGCCCTCGTGCCATTTTAGCCACACCCGAGAGCGCCCCCTTGACGTTTGACTTGATGTCGAGTGTATAAGTTGCCTCGCTCAAAACCGCTTCACCACTGCACTCCCCCACTCCCCCTCACTCGCCTACGCCCAAAGGAAACGAGCCCGAGAGCCTCTACGGGCACCATGAACTGAAACCTTGCCGCCGGTCACCGATGTGTCACCCAAGGTGGTGAACCTCTAACCATACCCTCCCATCTCTCGTGTTCGTCGCCGTTAATCTTACTGTAGCCCGTAGACCCCCACTGACGTGCTCCCTCATTCTCTCGCTTGCAGGAGCCGCCACAGCCGCCGAACACCGCGCCCCTACCCCGCCCGTACACCATCAAACGTCCCTGACCCCGCGTCCTTGCCCCTCGAGCCCCCACTGTGAGCACCCGAGCTCTCCCGTGCCGCCGTGCGTTTCCCGTCGGGTGAGATGAGAGAGAGGAGGATGAAAGGTCGTGGCCCGTCCATCGCGAGATCGACGGCGCACGTTGAACCATGCCTTTTCCCTCGCGATGCGCGTGCGCGTTTGCGTGCAGGGCCGTGCCGTGTGTTCAGTTGGGCCGTGCGCCTGGGAAGCCAGCTCGCGCTGTAGTTTGTTTTTCTTTTAATTTTTTTAAGTGTTTAGTTGATATTGTATTGGGTGCATAGCTACTGGTTGTATAGCATGTACTTTGATTGCTTGCTATTCGATTATTAGAAAAGCATGTATTATTAGACTTGGTTTATTCTTGCTAAGTTGTTGTTTTCATAGAATTATTTTAGTGTATTTGCTTACTAGCATGTGTAAGGTGTATGTGTTGTTAGTGGATAATTGTACTCATGTGTTGCTTGTTTAGGATTATGCATCTTTGTAGTCTTGCTTGTTTCTCTAGTATTGAATTAGTATCACCACTAGATATTATGAGTTTGTTTTATGACGTTGCCTTTCTATGTTATGGTAGTAAATTTATCCTAGCATGTTTAGAATGTTTTCACTTCTGTTATTAGGACTTGACTTCTTGAGTTGCTAGTTGTTATTAGTTGTAGAATACATTATTTTCTTATAGCATGCTTGTGTAGCATAGTATGCTATTAGTGCACTCCTGTTCATATGCTATTTTCTAGCATTATTATCTCTTGTGATTATTGTGCTTTAGAGTGTGTGCTTCGACTTGTTACCATTGATTGAGCCACTGGTTGGTTTAGTTATATTTATTATTGAGTGATTCTTTAGTCTTTGGGTAGATATAAGCATAGTCAGTAACTATCTCTTTCATCTGTGGTTTGCTTTGTTGTTTGGAATTGTATGGTTGATTAGTTTAGCATGAGTGTTGTACTAGCGTTATTGTTGTGTTTATTAGTATCTTGTTATCTATGCCTTGAGTTAATGATAAACTATTTTGGTGATTCTTTCTTGTGTTGTTGTTAATGCCCACTACCATGGGTATTGCTTTGTATGATTGTTATTACCTTAGTAGTGTCACTTTTGTGACCACAAGCTATTTTTAGCTTCTTAAATATCTTCGTATGAGAGTGGTACACTCACTCCACCTATGATATTTATTATGTGGAATGTGGTTTCCCAACCATATGTATTTTCTAGTGATAGTTTTGCACCCTTAGTGTTTCTGAGATAGTTTTCTCGATAACTTTTGAATGATTGCGCTAGTATAAGTTTGCTTGATGTATGTGTTTCCTTGTATTGTTGATTGCCTTCTTTAGTTCTGAGTGTGTGTCTTTTATCCTTTTACGATGTTAGAAAACGACGACGACGACGAAGAAGAAGAAGAAATTGTCGAGATGTGTGTCAAGTTCAAGCTACTTCAAGGCCAGGGACACAAAGAGTTTTAAGGCAAGCCATCCTGATGTTTGCTACTACACTTATCATTATCTCTCGTGCATGTTTTACTTCTGAAAGTTTTACAAAACTTTGATTACCAAAAACTATTTTTGAGTGACTACTACTACTATTAATATTATATATATTGTTACTATGCCAGTAGTTGATACTTGGTGTTACCAAGCCCATAGCCACCATATGGTATTTATTACCACCAAAAGTATAAGTCCCTAAATGGACACCCTAAAAATATGCTTTTACAAAACAAAGGATTTATGGAAAAGCCGGTGGAAAGGTTGAGCCTTATCCACCGGAAGATTATTGAAGTGGTCATTTTTGGGAAAATGGTGTTTTCAAAAATGACACATAACCTAGTCTTCTCCGGACAACCTTTACCGTATTGCCACTCTACCCCAACATGGCACGAGGCTTAATTTGAAACTTGTCCTTGTCAGTGTGTGTTCTATCTCAATTTTCTATAAGGGGTGTGATTTTCCCTTGAACCGAAATGTCGTCAAATCATGAAATACGAGGCATGTAAAGTGTGGGATTAATTGTCCCTCCGGACGCATCAGTTGGGTCTCTTACCATGGCGATGTGCGACGTGGTGCCGGGGAGAACAAATCCAACTGAAGAGATAGTCATATCCTAGCTTGAACATAGTGGATGGTTAGGATCAGTTATCTGATGTTTACATACTGTTGATACTGTATGTGGTTGTTCACGGCGGATGTGCTGAATCTTGTGGATTGTGTACACCTCTGCAGAGTTAAACTATTCTGAATAGCCGCGTCCTCGGATATGGACAGTTGAATGGCCATGTAGCTAGCATTGTGTCAATGTTTTCAAAAAGGAGTTTTTCGAAAAGGGGTTGAACTAGTGAAGCATTGAAAGAAGAAACTTTGTACCGTGGAGGTACTGTTGAAGAAAAGCCGGAAGTTGTTTTACAAGAAGTTTTGCAAAGAAAAACATTTCTTTTCTAAAACAAAGTTTTCCGAAAACTCTTGGATATGCAATATCTACAAGAGAAAGAAAACTATATTATTTTATTTCAAGTATCTTCTTCAACAAAGATATAGAGATTTTCAAAATCAACAATGATATATCCTTCATATATCATGGGTAGTGAACCCTATGTATAGCCTACCCACTACACCATATAAGTATACTTGTAGTATGTAAGCTACATGATGGGTGTCTTGCAGAGTACATTCAAATGTACTCATATTGGTTTCGTCCCTGGTATTTACTTGCCAGACTTCGAGAAGGAGCCTCAGGAGGAGGTCAACAAGGAGGAGTACTGCACGGATGGCTTTGCGAACTAGGATCGTCTCCCGGTCAGCAGCCTTTAGGTTAAGGCGTGACTTGGGCTCTACAACCTTTGTGTGTTTTAGTCTTTCGCTGTGTGTGTTGTGTGTGTTTCCCTGCGTGGCAGTTGTGTTAGACTTTGTCATGTGACCATGTCTCTTATGTAAGTCTTTCTGTAATCGTGTAATGGATAATGTATCTGAATGCCAACTTGATATGTTGTTCACGACTGGTGTGATCTAGGATTGTGAATGTATGCATATCGGAGGTGTCCTTGAACAGTGGTTCCGGGAGACCTTACACAGTTGGTATTAGAGATATCCTGGCCTTAGGAGACTTTAGTTAGCATGGACGTTAGCTAGTACTCTGAAAATATAATTTATAAAACTAAGTTACTAAGATGACTATGTACCAAAATATTCTATATATTCCATTCCCTCTGTGTTTTTGAAAACTCTACTTATACTAAGTTACCTTTTGAACGTCTTAAAATTTTGCACACTGTTACCTAACTTAAGCAACTTAAAAGTTTGTGTAGATGGCAGTTGTCTTCACTGAATCCTTCTGGCTTGGTTCGCATGCACCTTGCTACCGCCTTTTTTAGGAGGATTTGATCAAGATGGCTCGTCTTATCGGGCACCCAGTACCTGAGTTGAAGGGATCTCAGATTCACCATGATGACGAGAGTTGTCTTGGTTGGTGGTCTATACCATTTGTGCACCTTTGCTGGCACCATCGACCCCATAGATCACTTATAAAGTGAAGGAGAACAATTGGGAAGAGGGTATCCTTAGAGTGATGCAGCTGACTATAGCGAAGCTCGCGAACTTTTTTCGCGGCAAGTTTGAAGGCACCCCCTATAGATACTATGGGAGGCGCGATGAAGATGACCAGCCCATAGATGTCACTGAAGACTTTGTCTTTGCTCATCATTTCCAGCACATGGAGGGACAACTGCACATCACTCAGTTTGCCCTAGATAGACTCCGAGGAGAGTTCGATGTCCGAGGAAAGGAGATATTCCAGCTAGAGAAAGACCTGAGAGTTTCCTCTGCTACTGAGCGCCGCCTCGGAGCATAAAGGAAGTCCATGAAGTACGTTGACTCCCACCTCCGTGCACAAGTGAGAAGCTTTCAGTTCTAGCTTGCAACCAGCCAGGCTAGAGTTGAAGAGTTGGAGGAACATCTACGCGCATCCTCGAGCACTTAGGATTGCCGCAGGTTGTTAGGGGTTGTGTTGTTCCCCACCCAAGACGATTGTTTGTTGGTGTTGTGTGAAATCTATTAAGAGCCCTGTGTGTGATAGATGTATTGTAAGACCTATGATTTTGCTTTGTGAAACCTAAGTTTGTGTTATGCTTGTTGAGACTCGGTCTCATTTGTTTGCTAGTCTTTGTTTGTGATTGTGGTTTGCTTATTAGATGCTTGTTTGCTGATGTGTTCTCTGCCATTCTCGTGTCTGTTATGAGCCGGTATGTTTCACAAGTTTTCAAAACAAAACCACCCTTTTATCTGCTCTCGTCTTATACCATTCTTTTTCTTTGGCATGGCTAGAGATTTACCTCCACCACCTGAGCCGACAGTTGCCCAGCTATTTGCTCTAATAATGGAAGACCGTGAAGCCGCTCGTGCAGAGCGCAAAGCCAACCATGTTTCCTTGTAGAACCTGACTCAGCTTGGCATTGCTGATGCTGAGAATAATGATGCCATTATGAGAGAACAGCAGCGCGTGCTTGCTAGTGAGAGTCGCAGAAGGAAGATGATGACACCAGGAGAACCTAGTTCATATGTGATTCGCAGTGCTTTGCTTGCGATGCCACAACCTCCAAGGAAGCGTGTGAATGTCAGGCCTAAAACCACAGGTTGCTTTATCTGTGGGAAGGACATACATTACGCTCGTGATTGTTACCAGAGGAACTATGATGTGGGGATGACTCCTGGACCTATCGGGTGAGCCTACCCGGTCCAAGGCCCTAAGCAAGGCGTTACCCTTGTTCTACAAGGCCCAGTGGAGGCCCACCCGCAAGACTTGCGGGTCAAGAAGGAAAACTCCTACCACCCTAGAGCTAGGGTTTGTAACCCCCCGGTACGGTTTGAGACCCAACTATCTATAAAGCGTTGTGAGAACCACAGGAGGGGGGATCCAATCTACTTTTCACCACCATAGCCATAAGCTCGAGATTGATCTCTTGACTTGGACACCCACCATTGTAATCGATCTACTCGTAAAACAGATCAAAAGAGCAGGAGTAAGGGTTTTACCTCTACGAGGGCCCCGAACCTAGGTAAATCGTGCCCCCTGTTAGCCGACAATTATCACCAGCGCCTATTCATTCTCTTAATCAAAACCTTACCGGATCATCCGAGGGACTTGTCGAGATGACTAATCGACAACTGGCGCCGTCTGTGGGAACGGCAGGCGCTGGATCCACGACATCGTCGGTCTCGTCATCGCCAAGCTTTAGCTGGAGCACTGGATCTTCGATTCCAACAGAGCCGATCCGCTTCGGGTCGCTCATCTACGCATCCCACTCGCCGGAATCACGCTTGACGTTCAGTGGACTCGAAAAAAGCGTCATCTTGACGTTCGGCAGCTTGCACTTCCACGCCAGCAAGACGGGAATCCTGCGCTTTCATGACCAGATCGGACTTGATGAATCAGACTCTAAGTCCATCTTGAGCCGGGCGGCCCTCGAGTCGCCATCTGAGGACACTGGTCGCGACCCAGCGCCCAGGCTCCATCCGCCATAACACGCGCGATTTCCACACTATCACGACTGAGGAGCCCTCCAAGTTCTGCAATAATCGCCAATCTTCGCCTAAGAATCACGCGCCATATCAGGCCAAAGTCTGCATGGCAGATTCAGGCGAAGCATCCGACGAGACGGAGGAAAGCAAAGAAGCGCGAGAGAGCATCAAGGTTTCGTGAGCCTCCTCGCTCAAAGCGAAAACGGCAATAAATTCGGGCCGACCGGTATCGCCCACGTCCACTCAAGAGGACCTGATTGCATACCACTACCACCTGCTACGGACTGGCC
This sequence comes from Alopecurus myosuroides, assembly GCA_028641055.1. Lineage (NCBI taxonomy): Eukaryota > Viridiplantae > Streptophyta > Magnoliopsida > Poales > Poaceae > Alopecurus > Alopecurus myosuroides. The sequence goes on along the minus strand of CM054063.1, from coordinate 8,112,375 downwards.
GATAGTTGCAAGACGCCCGCAAGGATCTAGAGCATCAGAAGCAAGCGGCGGAAACCTCGAGTGCACACCGTGCGGCGCTCTCTAGGACCCAATCGACGAGAAACCAACCCCCGAAGAAGAAATACGTCTCGAAAACTGCTCGCCTGGACCACGGGTCCCTCAGCGAAGTCAGTAAATCTCTCGAGACCTCCCTCATGCATGTTGATGAGGAGGGCAACGTATTCCCAACAACTCCCGCTACCGTGGTACTGGCCACCGCTACGTACCTTCATGCAAACCAGCCACCCGAAAATGACCCCCGCGCGGAGCAACACCGACAAGTCCAGAAGGGGCTAGGCATGGCCGGAGCAGTGATCGCCGCCCAGAACCGCAAGCACACGAAAACTCCAGAAGCTGGTAAAACCCCTCGGGTGGACAAAACACCTCGCAGACGCGAGAGCACATCACCTAAAAGGGGAGACAAAGGATCACCTCGCCGCTCCCGAGGAAAGGAAGCCAGGCGCCGTGGCGATAGCCCGCGTAGCGACGATGATAGCCCGTGAAATCGCGATAGCAGCCCACGGCACCATGGAAGACAGTCGCGACATCGTAGTAGGGAACCGTGGCCGGAACATAATCACGACCGAACTGAATACGACGCGCGTGGAGACATCACGCAGAGCAAGATCGACAAGGCTCGAGCCCGCAGGAAACCATGCCCGATCGTCGTCCACCTCTTGTGACGAGGAAGCCTGCGACGCAATGTGCTTCACCCGCAGCATCCGCGAGGCACCGATACCCAAAAGATTCAAGCTCACAACGGAGGTCCCAAAGTACGACGGCTCGCAGGAGCCCAAGTCGTGGCTCTCAGACTATCTTACCGTGGTGAAATGCCAACGCGGGAACAAGACAACAGCCATGAAGTACCTAAACCTACACCTCGTAGGCGCCGCCCGCAACTAGCTCGAAGGAAGACCGCGTGCACACTACGGATCTTGGGACGATCTCACCCGCGACTTCTAGAAGAACTTCCAGGCGATGTACAAGCGGCCAACGTCTATCAAGGAACTGCGGGCCTACAAGAAGAAGAGCGGCGAGTCTACCCGCAAGTATATCCAGAGATGGACCACACTCAAGAACACCGCGGGAAACATGTCGGAAGATGTCGCAGTTGAATCTTTCACCAAAGGTGCTCGACGCAACGCCTTCCAAGAGGAACTGGACGATATGCGCCCAAAACAATCGGAGAATTAATGGCGATAGCGGACAGATGGGCTAACGGCGAAGAGTCCCTGTGCAACGAGAAAGCCTCTTCACCCGCGCCCGATGAGGATCGCAACGGCGACCGCCGAAGGAGGAAGAAAAAACACTACGACCAGGATGATCAATAGGAACTGGTGACGGTGGAATTCACGAGAAATCACGACGGCGGATCCCGCAGAAATCGCGACTGGAAGCCAAAACCAGATGATAAAACTCCTGAGGAAGAACTTGACGGATACTGCTCGCTACATCTATTTACAGATAAGCGCACGAGAAAAACCATGGACACTCACCTCCTCAAAGACTGCCGAAAGTTCCAGGACATCCACGAGGCATACACAAAGAAGTATAGGGCCGCCGTCGGCCAAGGATACCCACAACTCCCAGGAGGAGCTAACAGATACCATCCGCCACCCCTGCCTCCACCAGGACACCATAACGTGGCGCTAGCCGCGCTGCCTTCGCCACCCGCCGTAAACCAGGGAGCTAACAGATACCCGAATCCACAGAGGCTCCTTGGAATGATACAAAAGATTTGCCCGTCCCGAAGGGTCCAGAATACAAACACACACCAAATTATCATGGCAGTAAAGGCTCCACCGTCCAAAACTGAATATTTGAAGATGTCAGAGAAGCCGATAACCTTCTCCAAAGAGGACCACCCTCCACGGGTGTATCGACCAGAACACGCAGCGCTCGTCATCCAGGCGCAAATAGGCAACTACGACCTAGCCCGCGTGTTCATGGACGGCAGCAGCAGAATCAACATAATATACGCGGACACACTCCGCAAGATGAACAAGAACCTGGACAGACTCGCAGAATCCGAAACATCCTTCCACGGGATAGTACCAGAGAAAGCCGTCCAACCACTCGGAACAATAAGCCTGGAGGTGATACTCAGAAACCCGAAAAACTACAGGAGAGAATTCCTCGACTTTGAGGTAGTCGACTGGCCATCGCAGTACCACGCCATTCTCGATCGGACATCGTTCGCGAGATTCATGGAAGTACCCCATTACGCCTACCTCAATCTCAAACTCCCAGGGGAATATGGCACAATAACCATAAACGGCGACTTCCAGAAGTCAGACAAGTGCGACACCGAGTTTAACGAAATCGCGAAATCCTTCGGGATGCAAGATGAGCTGGAAGAGTTGGCAAAAACCACGGATAACTCCTGGATGCCACTCACCAAAAAGAATGGCTCAGAACTCGAGTTCAGCCCAAGAAGCGACACTCGAAAGCATCAAGCGCACCCGACAGAATCGGCGAAGACGGCGATTGTGTCCACCACCCTATCATCCGCATAGAAAGGCGCGCTCGTCAAACTCCTCCGTGAGTACTGGGAGATTTTCTCCTGGAAGCCCTCAGATATGCCAGGGATACCGAAGGAGTTCGCCGATCATTCACTTGAAGTGTCTAAAGATGCAAAGCCAGTCAAACAAACAACTCGACGCTTTTCTGAGCCGAAACAGAAAACACTCGTAAAAGAGGTGAACAGACTGCTAGCCGCCAAGTTCATCAGGGAAATCAAGATATCCACCTGTCCTAGGAATGATACAAAAGATTTGCCCATCCAGAAGGGTCCAGAATACAAACACACGCCAAGTTATCATGGCAGTAAAGGCTCCACTGTCCAAAATTGAATACTTGAAGATGTCAGAGCAGCCGATAACCTTCTCCAAAGAGGACCACCCTCCACGGGTGTATCGACCAGGACGCGCAGCGCTCGTCATCCAGACGCAAATAGGCAACTACGACCTAGCCCGGGTGTTCATGGACGACGGAAGCAGAATCAACATAATATACGCGGACACACTCCGCAAGATGAACAAGAACCTAGACGGACTCGCAGAATCCAAAACATCCTTCGCGTGTGCATCGACTACACGTCGTTGAACAAACACTGCCTCAAGAATAACTTCCCACTACCACGGATCGACCTGATCGTGGATCCTACAGCAGGATGCCAGCGCCTCTCCTTCCTGGACGCCTACTCGGGCTATAACCAGATCAGGATGAAGCAAGAGGACAAGGATAAGACAGCATTCATCACATCACACAGCGTATACTGCTACACGACAATGCCCTTTGGGCTAAAAAACGCAGGCGCGACATATCAGCGCTGCATGCAAAAATGTCTCGCCAAGCTCATTGGCAAGAACGTACAAGTGTACGTTGACGACATCGTCATCAAGACTCGAGTGGAGGACACACTCCTCGAGGATATCAGGGAGACATTCAACGCTCTCAACGCGTACAGAATCAAGCTCAACCCGACAAAGTGCGTTTTCGGAGTTCCTGCAGGACAACTCCTCGGCTATCTGGTCTCTGCCCGAGGAATCGAGGCCAACCCAGAGAAAATTCAGGCGATCTTGACGATGAAAGAACCAACAAACCCTCGCAGTGTCTAGCAGCTCGTAGGGCGACTGGCAGCCCTCAACAGAGTCATCGCAAGGTTAGGCGAGCAAGTGCTCCCCTTCTACAAACTGCTGAAGAAAACTGACAAGTTCGAGTGGACACCTGAAGCAAAGCAAGCGTTCATCGACCTGAAAAAGGTACTCCAGAGCAAGAAAATATTGGCCACACCTCAGGAAAGAGAGCCCTTGTACCTATACCTAGCCGCAACAAATCAAGTGGTGAGTACAGTACTTGTGGTCGAGCGGCCAGAGGAGGGAAAGGCACACGGCGTACAGAGACCAATCTATTAACTCAGCGAGGTACTCTCACCGTGCAAACAGCGATACCCCCACTATCAGAAGCTCGCATATGAAGTGGTCTTCACAGCCCGCAAGCTCAAACATTACTTTCAGGAACATACCGTCACGGTGCTAAACGACACATCACTCGGTACAATCATGAATAATCCTATGGCATCCGGAAGAATCGCGAAGTGGAGCATCGAGCTGTGCGCCTGGGATATCATATACACAGGGCGCAACGCTCTAAAGTCCCAGGTAGTAGCAGATTTTCTCTCCGAGTGGACAGAGCTGCAAACCCCAGGGCCACCCGAGTACACGAGTTCTTGGATAATGTACTTCGACGGGCCGAAGAGAAACGAAGGAGCTAGAGCCGGAGTAATCCTTATATCAACAAGGGGAGAAAAACTCAGTATGTTATGTGACTCAACTTCCCCCCTGACGATCCAGCATTAAACAACGACGCAGAGTACGAGGCGCTCCTACACAGCATGAAGATGGCGATCACCTGCGGAGCCACTCGACTGATGATATACGGAGACTCTAATCTTATCGTGCGGTAGACGATGAAGGAGTGCGACGATGTCGCGGATAACATGATCGCTTATCACGACATGTACAACCTATTTGAAGGAAGTTCCAAGGGGTGTGAGCTGAAGCATATCGCACGGTCAAGCAATAAAGAAACAGATAGACTGGCGAATATAGGGTCAACAAACGCCCATTTTCCACCAGGACTCTACTTCGAAAAAATGAGCAAAAGATCAGTTAAGGTCAAAAAGCAAGCAAAAACACCCGCAGCAGCAGAAACAGAAGTCAGCCAGCAAATCGCCCTCATCGAGCTTATCCATGACATCTTAAGGAAAGTCTTTCTGGTCGAGCCAACCTGTACATAGAAATATCTCGACTACCTGTCCAACAAGCAGATCTCAGCAGACATTTGCGAGGATAGACAGATAGTGCGACGCAGCAAATATTTTCGGGTGATTAGAGGAGAACTATACAAGCAAAGCATATCAGGAGTATCCAGAGGTGCATCACACCCGAGAATGGCAAGGAACTGCTCCGTGACATACACCAAGGCGACTGCGAGCATCATGCAAGCTGGAGAGAAATCGTGAGGAAAGCTTTTCGAGCAGGATTCTACTGGCTCACAGCAGCCAGAGACACCAAAGATCCCGTCGAGAGGTGCAACGCCTGCCAGAAGTTCGCGCCCAAGCCACACGCACCGGCCACAGAGCTCCACACGATCCCCATCTCCTGGCCATTTGCTCAATGGGGGCTAGACATGGCGAGACCACTGTGGAAATCAACACCCGGAGGATACACCTTTCTGCTTGTAGCAGTCGACAAATTCATAAAATGGATAGAGGCCATGCTAGTCATGTCACAACATGCCTAGCGCCGTGAGATTCATCGATTCCATCGTGTGCAGGTTCGGTGTCCCACACAATATCATCACATATAATGAGACCAACTTCACACCCAAAGAAATCCAGAACTTCTGCAAGGAAAAGGGGATAACTCTCAGCTTCGCCTCGGTAGCTCACCCGCAAACTAACGACCAAGTCAAACGATCAACGGATTAGTCTCGGCTGGCCTGAAGAAGCGGTTGCTCACTCGGTTACACACGGCAGCAGGCCATTGGGCTGAAGAACTACCATAGGTGTTGTGGATGCATGCGAACAACACCAAAACGATCAACAAATTACACGTCATTCTTCATGGTATACGAAGCTGAAGCTGTGCTACCCGAGGACGTCAAGTTCAGCGCCCCACGAGTCGTCGCATATAGCAAAAAACTTCCAACAAGGCACTCGCAGAAGACATGGACGCGTTGGATGAGACCAGGGACATCGCACTCGCAAGATCCGCGGTCTATCAGCAATCGCTGCGCAATCACCATAGTCGCCGCATATGCCACAGATCCTTTGTGGTAGGTGACCTGGTGTTGCGACTCAAGCAAAAAGAGGGACACGAGCTAGAGCCACCATGGGAAGGACCCTTCATCATACACGAAGTCATCCCAGGAGGCGCCTACCGCTGGAAGAACCCGAAGACAGGCGGCTTCTACTCCAACCCGTGGAACGTGGCGCACCTCCGCAAGTTCTACCCGTAAGATTTACTCCCTTACTCGTAAGAAATAAGGTTGTTACAGCCAGATTGTAACCTGAGCAAAACACATGATTTTTTCAGTTATTACAATACAATACATGGTTTCTCAACCATAGATACAATCGACTACCTCCGTCCAATTTTCTCCTTTTACATGCTAACACACGATAACACCCCAAACACACAGGGGCTACACCATACTAGCATATACAATTTTTGAGTGACTACGCTCAAACATCTATACAAGGTTACATGGTATAGACCTTAAAAACAGCTTAAACAAATTTACAAGGTACATACACCTTAAAAATATACATATCTACCGCCGCGAGGAAGCCTTCCGAAGCAATCGCTCCGTCTCCACGGTAGTTAGGCGCACAATCCGCTCAGCCGCTGGTCGCACAACTTCATAGTGCGGAACAAAGTCCACATGTGCTCCTCGGGTGTCGGGAAGTCGCGCCACAGCGTTAAAATTGATGCCAGGATACCATAGTCGCACAAAGGCAAGGGCCACTTGAGCGCCACAAATGAGTTGCTGACGCACGCACTCGCGAACATCCTCCACCCGACGAAACATCCTTAGCAGGCCACTCACTTTATCGGGAACAACATCGAAAGGATAAAATGCCCGATGAACCGAGGAAATAGCCTCCCGACAAGATTCAACAAACAACTGCACCTGACTCACCCGATACTGCAGTGTAGCCAGAACAAAATCCCTGCTACGATCAGACCAGAAGTTGCTCGCATGAAAGTTGGAACTGCTCGATACGCAAGCCACACGATTGTCCACCCAATGACCTTCGCAAGACCCATCGGGCTCAACAACTGCACAAGACAAGATACATGCTAAGACCGCAAGTTAAGAAAACACCAAAAAACACTCGGGGGCTTGCGGGACTTACGCAACATACTCTTCGCCACACTTGTAAGTTCCTCCATCACAAACCGCTCGCGATCTGCAGCAAGTTTTTGCTTAGACTTGGCGACAACTGCCACACCTTGCAAAGCCTTGAGCTTGCGTTCACTATCCGTGACACGACGACGGAGCGTGGCAAGCATGCTCGCATAAGTAATCAGCGGCTCGGTCGACGGAGCAGCACCGCTCGACGAGCCACCGCCAGAATCTACAACCTGCAAAGAACAAAGGAGTCTCAGATACAAAGTTATGCCCCACTTGATGAGTGACCTCAAATATATCTTCAAGTGTCCGGGGGCTACTCCCATCGGAAGAATACAAAGTAAGACACGATAAATGTTGACACTTTTAAAACCCAAGAGACCTTGATTCCAACCCAGAAGAAGCGAAAGAGTTTGATGAGTGGACCTCGAGACCAAGGATACATTGAGGAAGCACCTGAGACTCATGCCATAGTTAATGGTACGTTTTCGAACCAGACTTGTGACCCCCATAGTTGTGTTTGACTTTATACCCTGAGAAATCCGACGTGGTGGAACACTGTTAGTGTCTCGTCGGACTAGTAAAAAGTATTTTTAAAACTAACGTACGATATCTAACTCTAACTTAACACCTAACTCGGTTTTAAAATTACTAACAAATTTTTCTAAACCAAGGAGAAATGTGCCTTAGGATGTCTGTTTGATAGAGAGAGGAAGTTAAAGGGAATATTAGATTGTTGAGCTATGATTTTTACTAGGCAATAAGATCTCTCGTGTATCTATTTTTGGAGGAACCAGATTTTAGGATATAAATATTGTGGAGATTTATTTAAGGATTAGATTAAGAGTGAAAGATTGAGGAGAGTATGGAAAATATAGGAGTTGAAACAAGGATATGTTATAATATGTATACATTGGGGATAACCAGTTGTGGACCCCAAAACTTTGGAAGTTATCTGGAATTAAAATTGGTAGCATAGAAGAAATGATTGTAGGTTTAGAAATATTGGTGGAAACTATTGGAAGCACTTGTTTTAATGAGGAAGATTGGATTGATTAGGAGTAGCAATATTGAGAAGGATTTGTGTATGGGAGTAATAAGGAGGATGGTTTGCATAAGTGATTCTTATACTGGATTTTAGTAGAAATATCGATTGAAGTAGGAAGATTATGTTGGATTGGTATATACATTTAGGTTTTGATAAAAGACATCTGGGAGAAATATTGGATTTGATATATAAAGGAATTGGTGGACATTAGATAAGGATTCTTGGATTTTAGGAAAAATTGGTATGGCTTGGAGATAGTAGACGATTATTCTTAGTGCTATATTTTCGGAGCTTGTCACGCTCTATTGGGATTGTTCCTAGGCAAATGGGTTAGCTTTGATGATGAGATAGGAGTCTGGATAGTTTGAAAAGGTCTATATAAGTAGTACAGAGTTGGTATATGATTGTTGGATTTGTTGGTTCAGCTTTAGCAATGTGATCGTGGAGAAAATACCTTTTGAGGGAGACAAATAATTTGAGACTTGCTTTTCTAGGAGTAGGTTAGATTAAGAGAAAGATAGTGGATTTCCTGGATTTTTAGGAAAGGAGCAATGGAAAGCTCATGTTTGAGAAATATTGGTGGATACCCGACAAATCAAACCATATGATGATGGGAGAGTTTATGCCCCGAAGGATATAATAGTAGAAAAATAATCTAGCTTCATATCTAAGTAATGATTCTGACAACTAGTTGGTAGTGGCAGCCCTATCAGGAGACTTGGATTGGAAACTAGTAGATCAGTGTCTAAAAGAATAACCCCTGGTTTTATATTATGGTTTTGAGGAACTATAAGTTCGAGGTTTAGAACATGGCACCCATACCCTTTGGAAAAATAACCTGCCGGTGGATTTTGGTAAGATTAATCAAAGGGGGAAAGCACCTGTGCTTAATGTTACCAACTACCAGCACATGTTTGTGTAGACTAATGTTCTAACATTGTTTTTTTTCCACACCCTCTTTTTTCTTGCCTGCGAATCTCGGGACGAGATTCTTTTAAGGGGGGAAGGTCTGTCACACCCCGGTTTTTGGATTCTTGTACTTTAGTTCAAGGAGACAAAAATGAGTGCCAACAATTTTTTTTAACAACATGATTGTTTGAAACAAAATGTGTATATGATAATATTCATATATGCAATGCAAGTTTTGTTTCATTTTAAAATCAATACAATTTTTTCCTGAAAACACTTTTATTATTTTCCTTGATGTTTTCCATAATGTTACTTGAGTGGTTTTTATTCCAAGACTTGGATCATGCTTGTTTGCATCTTGATTTAAACTTTTAACCTTGTGGGATCCAAGAAAACAAAATTTCAAACGGATTTATGGAAGTTTTCTTCTAAGTTTTCTATTAAAACTTTTCCCTTAAAATATAGCCAAGTACCCATTTTCCACACTTGTTTTCACTAGGCTATAATATTCCATTTTGTGTTTTCTTGACTTGTATTTGTTCCTTGATATATGGACTACAATCCATAAGCTTGGTTTGGATTTTGGGATAAGAAAAACAATCTTTTTCATGTTGTTTTTGTGGAAGAAAAATAAGACAGAAAAATGCTATTTTAGAAAACAGAGAAAAACAGAAAGTAGCCCTTTTTCCACTTTGTTTCCATAGACCTACACTATTCCAAATTTGTTTTCAAAAGATGTTTCTGAAATTTTAAAACATTAACAATCTCCAACTTGGAAAACAACATTTGGATTTCATTTGACCTCTGAAAACAATCTGAACATTTAGCTCATTTTAACTGTTTTCAGCACTTTTCCGAACAATCTGAAAATTTCTCTAAGTCCCTAACTGGTTTTTTCTGAACTTTTCTGAAACAGTTGTTTTACAAAAGTTTGACAGTTGTTTTCTATTGGATTTTATTCAAACTTGGAAATGCCACTTTTCCAAATTGATTATTGGATGTTTGAACTCCACATTGGATGCTTTGGATTGCTTCTATATGGTAAAGAGAGAGAGGAAACGAGTGAGAGAAAAGAGAAGACAGTGAGGTGTGGGCACTGCCCTAAACACACTGAGAAGGTGCACTGTGGCCATGCCACTGCTTGGCACTGCTCCTCCTCACCTCTTTGACATGCACAAGACACCCCTCTAGCTCCCTTACACCACCCCATGCCCTGGTGAAAGTGTATGGTTCCCCCATGTATGGTTTTGGTAATTAATGACAATCCTTATGGACTAATGTTTGCATTGAGACATTATTATAGGTTTGTCCATTGGCACCACTTGAACTCCATGTGTTGGATTCAAGGTTGGATGCTATCAAGATCATCACTTAATGAATATATCTATATGATCAGTAGAAGAATTGGCATGCTACTATTAACCATATTACAAGCATGTCTTGAAGAAGGAGATTGTGTGAACATTCATGTTTACCTTCGAGTCATCATCACCATGAATAAATAGAAGATACTTGGTTGATCAAGTAGGTGTGCAAAGCTTGCCACCCATGTGGATATTATGGTCAAGTGAAGATGGTCGTGTGAGAAGCTCATCAAGATCACCACTTAATGAATATATCTATATGATCAATAGAAGAATTGTCATGCTACTATTAACTATATTACAAGCATGTCTTGAAGAAGGAGATTGTGTGAACATTCATGTTTACCTTCGATTCATCATCATCATGAATAAAGAGAAGATACTTGGTTGATCAAGTAGGTGTGCAAAGCTTGCCACCCATATGGATATTATGGTCAAGTGAAGATGGTCATGTGAGAAGCTCTCTAGTATTATCTTATGGGGGAGCAATTTAGAAGTCTTCACGAAGCGAAGCGCAATCAAGAAAGGTGGTCCAACTTCAGGTGATTAAGGATCATCATCATCTAGCTCAATTGGATTGCGCAAGGCAAAGGTATGACTTAGATAGGGTTTCTATTTTACCGGTTTCATTATTCTAGTTGAGAGACCGGATTATAGGATAGATAATTGTACTATCAAGAGGGGCTCTTGAATGCATATCTTGATCGTATCTAATATAGAGAGTTCAAAACTTTGCATACTTGGCATCATCCTTCTTGGTTATTATTTGGGTTTTCTCCATTTGAGGTTTTAGAGCTTGTCATGTTCTTCATGTCAAGCTCAGTTCATAAAAAAATGGATTTCGTATGAAAAACTTATCGCATTTTTGTTGTTGGAGGTTTCTACCGGTTGTCCTTTATTGATAGGACAAACCTTTCATAATTTGGTTTTATATTACCTTTTTCTACTATTATGTTTCTCCTCATATTCTTGTAGTTCTTTTCCTTGCAATTTCAACGAGCCCAAGAACATCGAAAACGGAGTCTGGATGCAAAAGTTAAGACCGTTTTTTGTATCGGGTGTTCTGCAGTTTTTTCCAGCACCGGAGGTTCCGGTGCTGGCTCCGCTGAAAACCCTTTCGGGATGCCCATGGCGGAGCCTCCGGTGAAACCACAGGAGGTTCCGCTGCCTGGGGCAGTTTTCCAGCCCTTTTGGTGTTCTAACTCATCCGGGGGGCGGTAGTTCCGGTGGTTTTACCGGAGATTCCGCCCCTGCGCGATTTTGCCCCCAACGGTTGGATATTTGGGTGACATATTTAAGGGGCCTTATTACCCAATGGTTCCCCAACCTTTTGGGAAAGTTTGACCTCCATTGTTGACCTCCAAAAGCTTGCTATCTCTCAATCCCTCCAATGATTCCTGCTTCCACTTGAGGGAAAAGAGAGAGGAGATCTAGATCTACCACTTCACCAATCAATCCCTCCTCTTTGTGAGGGGAACCTATTGGATCTAGATCTAGGGATTCATTTGTTGTTTTCCTTGTTATTCTTCCTTCCTCCCTCCATAGCATTAGTTGCTTTGGTGGTATTTGGGAGAGAATTTCTTGACCACTTTGTGTGTTCTTGCCATTGCATTAGGTGCATCGGTTTGAGTTCCCCACGAGATTCGTGAAAGAGAATTTCGTGAGCTTGTTACTCTTGGGTGCTTGGTCACCGGAGAGATTGTTTCTCTTGGGTGTATTGAGCACCCTAGACGGTTAGTGCTTGGGGCTTCCACCTTGTTGCAAGAAGCTTCGTTGAGATCCTCCAATTGAGTTGTAGAGATAGCCTCAACCCCGTATAAGGTTTCGTCAACGCCTTCAAGTCGACCTCATATGGGAAACAAGCATCTCCCTCACCGGAGAATCTCAAGGAGAATAAGGTGTGCACATCCTTGCTATTGAAGAGCGCCTAGGTGGCTCCCCACCTCTCCAACAAAGACGTACTTCCCTTGGTAAGGAACTTCGGTAATCACATCGGTGTCTCCTTGTGCTTCGGTTATTTCTATACTCTAGCTCGTTACTTATGCATTTACCTTTGTGATAGCCATCGTGCTTGAAGTCATCTATATTGCTATCACATAGTTTTATATCATGCCTAGCATACGTTGTTGGTGCACATAGGTAAACCTAGCTTGTATAGGTTTTGTGCTTGATAAATTAAACGCTAGTTTTATTCCGCATTTACTCAAGCCTAAACCGTATTTATTTTAAAGGGCCTATTCACCCCCCCCCCTCCTCTAGGCGGCATCCTTGTACTTTCAATTGGTATCAGAGCCAGGGCTCTCATTTTTAGGCTTCACCGCCTTGAGAGTAATGATGTCTCTTAGTGAATTAGTGCACGACCCCACATTTCATTTTGATGGCACAAAGTATCATGTTTGGAAATTTCGCATGCTCATTTATTTCCGGGTCATGGACCCACATATGGAGCAAATTGTAGAGATGGGTTTTTGTCCTCCAAAGGATCCTCAAAATCCAACTTTAGAGGAAGATAAAAACTTATCTCTCGATGCTCTTGCTATTAATGTGTTTTTCCTTCTTGTGAGCCTTGTAGTTATTAAGCCACTTTTTCCTATCCGGAATGCTCATGAGTTATGGACAAAGCTTAAAAATAAATATGGAGTGTCTAATATTATTGAGGATGATTGCTCTCCCTCCATCTCTGACCATGATGAGTTCTCAACCTCTTCTACCTCACCAACATGTGGTAAGTCTCAAACTAATGAGATGGTGAGTAGTGATAGGCTTTGCAATAATGATAGTGAGCTTATTATTGATGATCCTTCATTTCTATATTATTGCAATGCCTCATCTTTGGACTTAGACACCACTAGCACCAAAAAAAAAACATTCTTGTGTTGATAGTATTTGCATATCATGTCGACATTGCTTGCCTAAATCTCATGATGATATTCTTCCTTTATCTTGTTCCCATGATAAAAATGATTGTGTTTCCTCTAGTATTTGTATGGCTAACAATTTAAAGGAAACTCAACTCTCTATGGAACAAGATGTGGAGTTGAGTGGTGCCTCAAGTAATTATTCATCATCGTCTACCACATTTTTCCTTATGGCCAAGGATTCAAAGGTATCTTCCACTTTGAACCCCAATATATATTATGATGATAGTAGTGATGATGATGTTGGTAAGGAGGATGATGATGAGTCTAAGAAATTAGGCTTATGGTTAGAAAGCCTTGTTGGTGAGACCAAAGAAAATGTGAATGCTCTCCTAGAACAACTTGATGAGGCTAACTCTCTTGTAGATTAAAAGGAGGAGATCATCGTGATTTTGGAAACGCATAATGGTGGTCATTCTAGCAATGACAAAGAGCTTGAAGAGGATCTTGAGAAAGAGCGTTCCCTTAGATCTTCTCTTGAAGAGAAACTATATAGTCTAGAAGAAACCTATGCTATTAGCGTTTCTAAACTTAGAAGGGACAATGAATTATCTCTTGCTCTTGATAATGACCTCAAAGTTAAAAATGATGATGCTTGTGATACTAACTCTATTTCTTGTGAAGCATCCATATTAAAGGAGAATGTTGAGCTACGTGCTCAACTTGAGTTGCTAACTAGTAATTATGGGAAATTGGAAGAAACCCATGAAAATCTCCCAAGCTCTCATGAGGATCTTCTAGTCTCCCACGAGAGGCTAAAATTATCTCATGAGGCTATTTTAACTAAGGTAACATCTTGTGAACCTCATGTGGACAAAGACACAATATATACTTTAAATACTATATTGCCTTGTTCTAGTCCTAGTAATTCATCCTCTCATAATGTTCCAACATCTTATGATGAATTGCTTTCCTTACCTTGTTTCTCTAATAATGATGCATCTACTTCCTCTAGCTCTTGTGTTGATACTAACCATGTAGAGGGAATCAAAGAGCTCAAGGCCCAAGTCACTTCATTGAAGAAAGACTTGGAGAAGTGTCATAAAGGGAATTTCACACTTTACAATATGTTGAGTGTACAAAAATCCCCCAATAACAATAGAGGACTTGGATTCATTTCCAATCACAAGAACAAGTCCAAGGTTTACAAGAAGAAGGGCCATGAACAAGTCAAGAATTTGGCCAATATTGTTTGCTTCAAGTGCAAGGTTGAAGGACATCATGTTAGATCATGCCCTTTGAAGAAGAATAAACTTAGCGAGAAGCAACAAGGGAAGCGGCCACAAGTTCAACCTCAATCTCAACTTCAGGTCTAAGAAAGGCCTCTTCCCATGAAGACTCAAGCTAATTATTCTCAAGTTGAGAAATCAACTAAAAAGAATGGAAGGAGTCCTTGTTGCTACTTATGTCGTGAAAAGGGCCATCTTGCTTCTTCATGCACTAATGGTACATTATCCAACCCAATCATAATTGACGATGTTTATTCCATTCGGAAGGATAATGTGGGAAATGTGTTTGCCAAATATGTTGGTACTCAAAGTGGTGTCAAGAAAAGAACCATTTGGGTTTCCAAGCCTATTGTGACTAACCTCTTAGGACCCAACTTGTTTGGGGACCAACAATCTCAAACTTGATCAATATGTGTTATCGGAGGGCATTGGAGACTTGTCTATATCATGAAGAATTAAGGGATCTTCATCACATATATTTTCTTTAATCCAAGTCATTTGTATTATCACGTCTCTATCTCATATTCCATGCTCCTTCTTGCAGTAACTTGTATTTATTACATTATATATATATACATTGAAAGTTGCTTGTCCCTTTGCATGTATTGGTTTTGTACCTTGCTTGTATTTTGTATATTTTGTGCTTACTACTTACTTATCATTGAGTAATCTAGTATGTGTTTGTCGGTTCGCACAAAATGTATGTATGAGTTTTCTTTGAGCCTAATTGCATCTTGTGTGTATCTTATTTGGCTCTTTTGAGTGATTAATGGACTATCCCATTTTGGGAGAGTAATATGCCTTTGGCACTTCACAATCCTAAAATGTGTGTACATGAGGAATACCACATAGTGTTGATATTTCAATATTATCTAGTCTCTACGTGGTATGTCATACTCATGAGAAATTCAAATTCTAATGTCTATTAATTATCTCAAGTTGGTCTTTGTTTGCCTCTTTCTAAGAAGATGCGGATCATCACATTATGGGGGAGTAATATGCTCTGTGCATATTACAAGCCTAAAGAATGTGAACATTTAAGGTTTTGCCACATAGAATTGATATTGTTAATTATCGTGTTCCTATGTGGCATGTGTGCTCAAACAAGTTTCAATTTGCTTAAATGATTTTATTTGCTCGTGTTTTGGTATCTTGTTTGTGAGAGAGTTTCTTGGTGCGGTTTTCCACAAATTAGCACTAATATTTATCTTCTCGGGAACCGGTTGCTTCTTGATATATTAATCATTGCTTTGCATGATCATTCGACTATTGAAGCCACCAAGAATCTCTATTTAATCATGGTTTTTTCATTCCTATCCTTTTCTTAAGCTTTTGTTTTGTGAATATGATCATGAATATGTATGCAACATACCACCGAGTAATAACTCCTCTCCTTGTCCTTGAAAAGTGATAATATTTTGTGGTATAATGTATTGATCATATTTACTTGGGATATTTCTTCCTTTTCCATATTTATTGCCAAGTAATTTCTTTTGTGCTCACTCCCATTGTCTTCCTTTCCCTTTGAGAATCCCTTTGGTTTAGTCATATTTGGTTGGTGTTCTAATTGGTAAATCTAAAGCAAGGATCCCACTTGTGTGCATATTGTATTCAAATACAAAATTATAAGCAATGCACAAATCATGGGGGAGCTTTTCTATATTTTTTAGAACACTATTTTTCTTTAGATCTTTATCAATTGGTATTTAATCCCGATGACGTGTCTATTTGGAAGACAAACCTTTTTCGTCTTGGTACTTTGTGCCATTATGAAAAGTGTTGAGGGTTTGGTTTAGTTGTTGGAACCGTGCTCTTTTTGGGAGTTGGTTATCTTACTCATTGCTTTATTTTCAAATTGATCTATTTTGGATACTGGACTTCTTTTTGTTAATGAATCTTTCTTTTGATATCTCTTTGGGGAGTTCAATATCTCATTTCTTGTTGTAACTTTTAATTGGTTTCTTTGAAGTGTCAATTGGTTATTTGTGATCTCGTTTTAACTTGTCTTTTGGTTCTTGAAAATCTTTGCATGCATATTTTTTATGGCATGCTTACGTTCTTTGATGCAATATATAAGGTAAACTCCACTGAATCCTAAATCGGCTAAGATATGCATGAAATTCAATTTCATATCTATATGCAATATTTATGTGGAGCTTATCCTATGTATTGTAGTTTGTCTAACTACTTTGGACCCAATGTGTTTGGGGACCATTTTGTGCTTAAATGTGTTTTAGGTACATTTGAGGTGCATTGGATGCTTGCCTCATTCTCAAAGAAGGTGTTGTCACCATGATATTATCGGAGTCAAGCTAGGATGATAGATTAACTCTTATCCACAACAACATCTCCAATGCGATCTTGGTAACAAGTATCTCTCATGCATAGTATTCTTGTATTCAACCTTGTGTAGGTTGCATCTTGGCATGAAAAATCTTTATTTGTAAAATTATTCCCCCTTTGTCATACTTGATTCTTCCAAAGCATTGCAACTATCTATTTTTCCCTTATTGGCATTTGTGATGTCTTTGGTGTGTTTGTCTTGGAAATTAATTTATCCCCTTTTAAGATAAAATTGAGCTATGTGCTATGCTTTCAATAGAAAAATCTTATTGGTGTATTTATGACTTTATCTTGGATATCATGTTCTTCTCTTTCGTAACTATTTTGTGTGTACATACTTCTTTGTGGATACATATTATCATGATTTGTGTCCACTTAGAAACTTATACACATGAGAGGAGTTACATCTCTTTTTGGTATCATATTCCTTTGGAGTCCACCCTTCTTATACCCTTTTCATTTTTGGTGATTCTCGAAAGTATTTTCCTTATGAGTGCTTGTCTTATATTATTTCATCTTATGCCCTCATTTGTTTTTGAGTTTTTTTACTCATGCTTACCTTGGTGGGCATGTTGGTTTCCTTATGTATGGTTGAGCCTTGTATCATGGTGTTCCGTTCATTTGGTATCTTTTTGCTCAATCATTCATTTATTTTCTTCAAGTGTTATGCCTAGTTTGCTTTTTTATGCTCTCTTGCACTTGTTTTGTGTTTTAGAGGATATTCTGGGAGTGATGATCCCATCTTTGTGCACTTTGTATTCAAATGCAAAAAAAACTCTAAATAGTGCATGAACATTGGGGAGCTTAATGATTTTCTTTAGAACACTATTTTGCTAAAATCATAAAATCTTTGGTTCCATTGGTTTTTCGGATCCTTTGTTTGTGATCCTCCTCTTGTAAGAAGTGTTAAAGGAATATAATCTTATTTTCAATCTTTGGATCCTCAATATAGTTTGATCTCCCCCCCATCTATTCGTCCTTGAATATGCATTTGTTTTTACTCATATTATGGGAAATGCAAAAATTGGAGGGGAGCTCTTACTATATTGGCCTTCTACATTTTTCCGCTCATTTCGGCAATGGATGCCAATGGGGGAGAAGTTTAGAGGGTCTAAGGGAATTTGGTTTAATGCTTTGGTTTTTCTCTTAAGCATTTTTGCCTTCCATTCTCATGCATCTATGTGTATTGCTTTGCATGTTTGCTTAATTCATTATATAAACCCTCGTAAAAGGGATTGTCAATTACCAAAATGGGGGATATTGAAAGTGTATGGTTCCCCCATGTATGGTTTTGGTAATTAATGACAATCCTTATGGACTAATGTTTGCATTGAGACATTATTATAGGTTTGTCCATTGGCACCACTTGAACTCCATGTGTTGGATTCAAGGTTGGATGCTATCAAGATCATCACTTAATGAATATATCTATATGATCAATAGAAGAATTTTCATGCTACTATTGACCATATTACAAGCATGTATTGAAGAAGGAGATTGTGTGAACATTCATGTTTACCTTCGAGTCATCATCACCATGAATAAATAGAAGATACTTGGTTGATCAAGTAGGTGTGCAAAGCTTGCCACCCATATGGATATTATGGTCAAGTGAATATGGTCATGTGAGAATCTCATCAAGATCATAACTTAATGAATATATCTATATGATCAATATAAGAATTGTCATGCTACTATTGACTATATTACAAGCATGTCTTGAAGAAGGAGATTAAGTGAACATTCATGTTTACCTTCGAGTCGTCATCATCATGAATAAAGAGAAGATACTTGGTTGATAAATTAGGTGCGAAAAGCTTGCCACCCATATGGAGATTGTGGTCAAGTGAATATGGTCATGTGAGAAGCTCTCTAGTATTAGCTTACGGGGGAGCAATTTACAAGTCTTCACGAAGCGAAGCGCAATCAAGATAGGTGGTCCAACTTGAGGTGATTAAGATCGTCATCATCTAGCTCAATTGGATTGCGCAAGGCAAAGGTATAACTTAGATATGGTTTCTATTTTACAGGTCTCATTATTCTAGTTGGGAGACCGGATTATAGGATAGATAACCGTACTATCAAGAGGGACTCTTGAATGCATATCTTGATCGTATCTATCATAGAGAGATCAAACCTTTGCATACTTGGCATCATCCTTCTTGGTTCTTATTTGGGTTTTCTCCATTTGAGGTTTTAGATCTTGTCATGTTCTTCATGTCAAGCTCAAGTTCATCAAAAATGGGTTTCGCATGAAAAACTTATCGCATTTTTGTTGTTGGAGGTTTCTAACGGTTGTCCTTTATTGATAGGCCAAACCTTTCATCATTTGGTTTTATATTCCCATTTTTTACTATGATGTTTCTCTGCATATTCTTGTAGTGCTTGTAGTTGCGATTTCAACGATCCCAAGAATATCAAAAACGGAGTCCGGATGCAAAAGTTACGACCGTTTTCGTATCGGGTGTTCTGCAGTTTTTTCCAACATCGGAGGTTCCGGTGCTGGCTCCGCCGAAAACCCTTTCGGGATGCCCGTGGCGGAGCCTCCGGTGAAACCACCGGAGGTTCCCCTGCCTGGGGCAGTTTTCGAGCCCTTTTGGTCTTCTAACTCATCCGGGGGTGGTGGTAGTTCCGGTGGTTTCACCGGAGGTTCCGCCCCTGCGCGATTTTGCCCCCAACGGTTGGATATTTGGGTGACCTAGTTAAGGGGCCTTCTTCCCCAATGGTTCCCCAACCTTTTGGGAAAGTTTGACCTCCATTGTTGACCTCCAAAATCTTGCTATCTCTCAATCCCTCCAATGATTCTTGCTTCCACTTGAGGGAAAAGAGAGAGGAGATCTAGATCTACCACTTCAATAATCAATCCCTCCTCTTTGTGAGGGGAACCTATTGGATCTAGATCTAGGGATTCATTTGTTGTTTTCCTTGTTCTTCCTCCTTCCTCCCTCCATAGCATTAGTTTCTTTGGTGGGATTTGGGAGATAAGTTCTTGACCACTTTGTGTGTTCTTGCCATTGCATTAGGTGCATCGGTTTGAGTTCCCCGCGAGATTCGTGAAAGAGAAGATCGTGAGCTTGTTACTCTTGGGTGCTTGGTCACCGGAGAGATTATTCCTCTTGAGTGTATTGAGCACCCTAGACGGTTAGTGATTGGGGCTTCCACCTTGTTGCAAGAAGCTTCGTTGAGAGCCTCCAATTTAGTTGTAGAGATAGCCCCAACCCCGTGTAAGGTTTCGTCAACGCCTTCAAGTCGGCCTCATAGTGGAAACGAGCATCTCCCTCACCGGAGAATCTCAAGGAGAATAAGGTGTGCACCCGTGCTATTGAGGAGCGCCTAGGTGGCTCCCCACCTCTCCAACGAAGACGTACTTCCCTTGGGAAGGAACTTCGGTAATCACATCGGTGTCTTCTTGTGTTTCGATTATTTCTATACTCTAGCCGTTGCTTATGCATTTACCTTTGTGATTTACATCGTGCTTGAAGTCATCTATCTTTCTATCACATAGTTGTATATCATGCCTAGCATAAGTTGTTGGTGCACATAGGTAAACCTAGCTTGTATAGTTTTTGTTCTTGATAAATTAAACGCTTGTTTTATTCCGCATTTACTCAATCCTAAACCGTAATTATTTTAAAGCGCATATTCACCCCCCCCCCTCTAGGCGACATCCTTGTACTTTCACCTGGCACTTCGTGGGCACGAGCTAGAGCACGCCCTTGTGCCATTTTAGCCACACCCGAGAGCGCCCCCTTGTCGTTTGACTTGATGCCAAGTGTATAAGCCCCCTTGCTCGAAACCGCTTCGCCACTACACTCCCCCACTCCCCCTCACTCGCCTACGCCCAAAGTAAATGAGCCGGAGAGCCTCTACAGGCGCCACGAGCTGAAACCTTGCTGCTAGTCACCGCAGTGCCACCCGAGGTGGTGCACCTTAAACCAGCCCCTCCCACCGCTCGTGTTCGTCACCGTTAGGCTCATCGTAGCCCGTAGACCCCCACTGATGTGCTCCCTCGTTCTCTTGCTTGCAGGACCACCCTCGTCGTCTCCGTTGCCGCCGCAGCCGCCCTGCCATGCGCCAGCGCCTGGAGCCGCCACCGCCATCGAGCACCGCGCCCCTACCCCGCCCGTACACCCTGCAATGTCTCTGATCCCGCGTCGTCGCCCCTCGGCCTCCCACGGTGAGCACCCGAGCTCTCTCGTGCCGCCATGTGTTTCCCGTCGGGTGAGATGAGAGAGAGGAGGAAGAAAGGTCATGGCCCGTCGATCACGAGATCGACAGCGCACGTTGAACCATGCCTTTTCCCGCATGATGTGCGTGTGCGTTTGTGCGATGGGTCGCGCCGTGTGTTTAGTTGGGCCATGCGCCTGGGAAGCCAGCCTGCGTTGTAGTCAGTTTTTCTTTTAATTTTTCACAGAAACATAAGTGTTTGCTTTAAGCTTGTTAAAAATAGTTTTGGTGCAAATAAAATTCCCCAAAAAATCATGGCAGTAGATTAGTGTTTTCTTAACCACCTCCAAGTGGTAGATCCATGTTTGGTTGTTTATTTTTTGCTATAGTAATTAAAATGCCACAGAGTATTTGTGGGACCAATTGATGCATAACTTTTTTTGTATGTATCCAAATTGGTGTAATCAAATTGTTTTGAGTATCCCTTGGATAGCTCTACCAATAGGACTTGACCTTGCATCAAGGAGAGTTACCATTTGGAAATGTCATTCATTTTGGTAAAAGAACAACAGACATTTCTAGGATTTTTAGAAAGAGTTTAAAAATGATTTTTGATGTAAATACAATTAGATGAGTTTTTGTATGATTAGATCTATGTAATCCTAGCTTGGATTAATTTTTAGAGCTCTAGATTATTTTTGGTGTGCATTCCTAGATACAACACCTTTTCTGTTTTTATTAAAACTTGTGTGTTTGTTTGTGATTAAATGTTTGATTGATAGTATCTTGTTTCCTAGCATGATTAGATGTGTTTCTACTTGATATTTAGTTGTTTTATTTCAATAATAGTATTATAGGAAGCGTGTGCATGTTTGGAAAACCAATAGAGATAGGATTTGTCTAGTTCTGTAATCTAGTTTTATTATTGAATAGATTTTGTGAGCTAGATTAGTATGTTTGTTACCTAGGTGTTTGATATGTCTATGATGAGTCCAGTACCATTTTGGTACTTATGTTGTGATGTTATCATCTCTGTTAGGTTGCACTTTATTTTATAGCAAAGCATGTGTACCAATTGTTTGTTCGTTTTCACTAAGTTGGTTTCACTAGTATGAGTAGTGATGTGGTGTTTGCTTTGATAGATTAATTTTGTCAAGTGAGACCAGAGGCTTTGTGACCTATTAATACCTTGGTATATTAGTGGGCCCATAACCCACTATCCCCATTGCATGTTGGTCAGAAATACAAATCCCCTACCATACACTTGTTTGCTTGTAGCACATATTTTTATGTGAGTATTTAGTATTTCCCACCAAGGAAAATTGATGTTGCTCTACTTGGTTGATTGATATGTTTATTCATGCCTTGTTACTCCTAGTGTGTTTATTTGTGGTGCATTTCTTGATATTATGTTCCCCTGGGAATATCATGTTAAGGAATGATTGGTTGTTGATTTGATTAAATTGAGTATTGTTTGCAAGTAGGAATATTTTCCTAGTGTTGGTAAATTATGCGTGGATAGAATTCCATGAGTGCTTTAATTTTTTTAAGTGTTTATTTGAGCTTGTATTGAGTGCATAGCTACTGGATGTATATCATGTACTTTGATTTCTTGCTATTCGATTATTAGAAAAGCATGTATTATTAGACTTGGTTTATTCTTGCTAAGTAGTTGTTTTCATAGAATTATTTTAGTGTATTTGCTTACTAGCATGTGTAAGGTGTATGTGCTATTAGTGGATAATTGTACTCATGTTTTGCTTGTTTAGGATTATGCATCCTTGTAGTCTTGTTTGTTTCTCTAGTACTGAATTAGTATCACCACTGGATATTATGAGTTTGCTTTATGATGTTGCCTTTCTATGTTATGGTAGTAAGTTTATCCTAGAATGTTTAGCATGTTTTCACTTCTGTTATTATTACTTGATTTCTTGAGTTTCTAGTTGTTATTAGTTGTAGAAAACATTATTTTCTTATAGCATTTTTGTGTAGCAATCTTTCTTATTAGTATGTTATTAGTGCACTCCTGTTCATATGCTATTTTCTAGGTTTATTCGCTCTTGTGATTTAGAGTGTGTTCTTTGACTTGTTACCATTGATTGCGCCACTGGTTGGTTCAGTTATATTTATTATTGAGTGATTATTTGGTCTTTGGGTAGATATAAGCATAGTCAGTAACTATCTCTTTCATCTGTGGTTTGCTTTGTTGTTTGGAATTGTATGGTTGATTAGTTTAGCATGAGTGTTGTACTAGTGTTATTGTTGTGTTTATTAGTATCTTGTAATATATGCCTTGAGTTAATGATAAACTATTTTGGTGATGCTTTCTTGTGTTGTTGTTAATACCCACTGCCATGGGTATTGCTTTGTATGATTGTTATTACCTTAGTATTCTCACCTTTGTGACCAAAAGCTATTTTTAGCTTCTTAAATATCTTCATATGATGTGGTACACTCACTCCACCTATGATATTTAGTATGTGGAATGTGGTTTCCCAACCATATGTATTTTCTAGTGATAGTTTTGCACCCTGAGTGTTTCTGAGATAGTTTTCTCGATAACTTTTGAGTGATTGCGCTAGTATAAGTTTGCTTGTTGTATGTGTTGCCTTGTAATTTTGATTGCCTTCTTTAGTTCTGAGTGTGTGTCTTTTATTATTTTAAGACATTAGAAAACGAAGAAGAAGAAGAAGAAGAAGAAGAAGAATAAGTTGTAGAGCTGTGTGTCAAGTTCAAGCTACTTCAAGGCCAGGGACACAAAGAGTTTTAAGGCAAGACATCCTGGCGCTTGCTACTGCACTTATCATTATCTCTCATACATGTTTTAGTTTTGAAAAGTTTTACGGAACTTTGATTACCAAAAAATTATTTTTGAGTGACTACTACTACTATTGATATTATATATATTATTACTATGCCAATAGTTGATACTTGGTGTTACCAAGACCATAGCCACCATATGGTATTTATTACCACCAAAAGTATAAGTCCCTAAGTGGACACCCTAAAAATATGTTTTTGCAAAACAAAGGATTTATGGAAAACCCGGTGGAAAGGCTGAGCCTTATCCACTGGAGGATTATTGAAGTGGTCATTTTTGGGAAAATGGTGTTTTCAAAAATGACACATAACCTAGTCTTCGCCGGACAACCTTTACCGTACTGCCACTCTAACCCAACATGCGCACGCGGCTTAATTTGAAACTTGTCCTTGTTAGTGTGTGCTCTATCTCAATTTGCTATAAGGGATGTGATTTTCCCTCGAACCGAAATGCCGTAAAATCATGAAATGCGAGGCATATAAAGTGCGGGATTAATTTTCCCTCCGGACGCAGCTGTTGGGTCTCCTGCTGTGGCGATGTGCGACGTGGTGCCGGGAAGAACAAACCTAGCTGAAGAGATAGTCATATCCTAGCTTGAACATAGTGGATGGTTAGGATCAGTTATCTGATGTTTACATACTGTTGATACAGTCTGTGGTTGTTCACGACGGATGTTCTGGATCTTGTGGATTGTGTACACCTCTGCAGAGTCAAACTATTCTGAATAGCCGTGTACTCGGATATGGAAAATTTAATGGCTATGTAGCTAGCATTGTGTTAATGTTTTCAAAAAGGAGTTTTTGGAAAAAGGAGTTGAACTTGTGAAGCATTGAAAGAAGAAACTTTGTACCGTGGAGGTACTGTTAAAGAAAAGTCGGAAGTTGTTTTACAAGAAATTTTGCGAAGAAACACATTTCTTTTCTAAAATAAAGTTTTACGAAAACTCTTGGATATGTAATATCTACAAGATAAACAAAACTATATTATTTTCTTTGAAGTATCTTCTTCAACAAACTTTTGAAGGATCGTGGTTCCCAACTAAAGACTCCCCATCGGAATCTGCTGCCACGGTCTTCTCAGATACCGAATCTAATAGTTGGTCCGGTTCTGAAATTGATGTCCCAACGTATCCAATGAAGACATGGATCCCTCCGAAGGGGATGTGAAGTCCTGACTCCACGGAGGCAAACTCAGGTCCCCACGTGTCATGGTTGTAATAGTTCCCACGCCGACTCCTCCTGAGCCGGCCTATCGCGAGCTTCTCGAACCCAGGTAGTGCTCCTTCCGAAAAGACGACGCTTCCGCGAGCGGGCCCCACGGTGGGCGCCAACTGTCGTGGTTTTTTCACGGCAAGTGTCCTCATGCAAGAACTAGATTGTGAGGCCATTGCTACTAAGAGAAACTTCGAAAGGGTTAGAGTGGAAACGAGAGACGCGAGTTTACCCAGGTTTGGCCTCTCGATCGAGGGTAAAACCTACTCCTGCTTTCTTACTATTCAAAGGACCAAGTCTCGATTACAAAGGGCGATTCCGTCTCTCGATGTCTCGAGTTACTTTGCCATCAATCTAGAACTTGTCTTTCTACGTCCCGGGGTCTCCCTTTATATAGTAGACGAGACCTCCGGGTTACAAAAGGAGTCCAGGCCTTGCCCGTCCTCGGATGTGGCTAAGGGCTTGGTAATATACCAAGATTGGGCTATAGATAATATATAGTAGTAGTAGTAATATTAAACGAAGTAGTAGTATCACCAAAACATTTTCCTTTTGAAAAAAACATGAAGAGTAAAAAAATGCATGGTGATAATGATAAGTAACAATATCAACAAGCTTTTTGAATGGCTTGCCTTGGTATTGATGTTGTCCCTGGTCTTGGAATAAACATGGGTGACAATAAATCTCGTCAACACTTCTCCTTCTTTGGTTTGTAACGTCGTAAAAACTAAAAATAAACAATCAATCCGAACTGACCATAAGCAAAGACTTTGTCAACAAACAAACATACATCAACCAATTGATATTTTTTACAACAATGCCACTGGCCTAATAGATAGAACACACACGCAAGCATTGGAAACAAGTCAATACTAGAACACTACTATGAGAAAAAGGGTATTTTCCTCATTTAATCTTCAAGCAAACCGGCAGGTATACCTATGCTTAACAAGGTATCATGCTAGATGGAAATAACACAAGTAATACACATTTATCCACATTAAAACATTCTAGTAAGGATAACACAATCATGTACATGCTAATAGACAACTATGAATGTAATGGGCAACGATGCAATCAACAATTGTCTTCTAAATGTAAATCAGAGCGACATGAAAATACAACAGTACCAATACATCATAAATTGTGCTAGAATTATCACACAAACAAGTTTACCAACACATGCTTAAATAGAGGAAAACACTAGCGATATGCTAATAGGTGACTGCAGATTTTAATCATCCTTTTACTAACACGCACTCCACCAATAATCCTAAAATGGCATTTCATGGAACATGTGAGTATCATAGTAGAACGATCAATATATACATGCTAAATATTTACAGAAGAAAAAATTATTGGTAATGCTAAATCAAGCATAATAGTGATAATTCTAGGAAAACATCATGGATGAAATAGAAACTATAGCAATACAATTATCACACCACAAGTTCCCCTAACTTGTTAATGTGACTAAAAGTACTCAATAATAAAAGGATAACATCATACACATGCTAGGAATCATTTGCCGCTTTCTCTCTCTCTTTTGATATTTTGACCCCGTTGCTTGATTATTTTTCATATTTTTTACGTTCCGAGGACATTTATTCGCATCGTGTCATTCTTCGCCGCATTTATAGCAATTACCTTCATTTGAATCATTTTTAGAGCACCGAGAACTCGTTCCATACTTCATGTACAACGTGTTCTCTTGTTGAATATGCATTTCATAATCAAGCCCGTGTATTTGTTTAGATTCTACTTCGCATCGGATTCATAGGATGCATCATTTGCATAGATGATTTCTTTTGCCTTGAGGGTGGTTCATTGTGAAAGTGCAAATGAACCTAAATCTTGTTTTGGATGTTTGTTAACAACACATGTATACTCTTAAGTGTGATGATGTTTTTCATGGTCATTCTATAATATTTCATATGGTGGTGTTGAGAATCAAAAAGGACAAAGAGATATCTTGAGGAAATCCTGATGGAAATTATTTCCAAGCCTGTCGTGGTGGTGTCACGGCAGATGCCATAGGATGGCTAAAGATGTGGGGACGAAGGACGCTGGAGGCGCACGGGGAGGGATCACGCGACGAGTAGACGCGTGAAGGATGAAACAACCACTGCAAACAACACGATCTACCCAGGTTCAAGGCCCTCGTGAGGAGGTAAAACCCCTACTCCTGCCTTTCTCTGTGTATTCTGATGTCTCACCGAGTAGCCACAGTACAATGGTTCTTGCTACCGAGTAGCCACTCTTCTCTCTCCGGGTAGAACTAGGTCAAGATTCTCTACGTAGTGATCGCTCTAGGTCAGCATCCGCAGGGTTCGCATCCTCCCTCGCGCAGGAGGGGGCAGGGCACCTTATATACTCGGTGCCCAGCCGGATACAGCCAAATACGAACAGATGTCGACATTGTGTGCACACCGTCCTTCTTCCGAGTTCCCGCTGACAGCTTTGGCTTCTAAGCTTGTCCTGATGCGAAAAGTCGTTGGGCAAAACCAAGTAACCAGTCTGTTATCACTGTGGCGAACACAGAGTAGGTCCCCCCTATCCTGCGACGCCCTGCTGACACACTGTCGCTGTCAGGCACGCCGTCCCCAGATGAACAGTGCTGTGAACAGTGCCAAGTACGGACCCGTGATACGCGGGATTCGGTGTCAGAACGGCTCCTTTGACTTCTGGCCCGAGTAGGTTCCCGCCATTTCTACTCGGACCAGCTCTTCTGTTCGGAGGAGCACAACTCTCTTGATTTATCCTTCTGGCTGTCTAGGTGTGAGACCGGGTAGCAGTCGACCGGGTAGCGAGTACCAGGTAGCCGGCTACTCGGCCAAACATCCCTTCTGATCTTGCCTTTAGCACTTGCCCTTACCCTACTCGGGGGTAACCCCCCGACAGCAGTCCCCGAAGCTGGTAGAGCCCTGCGAACTCGTTCACTGGGCCCTGCCAGCTTAAAAACCAACCTTGACAGTCTTGCCCTTGAACTTTGAGATACCGAGTGAAAACCTCCGAGTAGCCCTTGGTCTTGTTTCCTCTGTTCCGAGTAGAGCCACTTCTCTTCTCTGCACCGAGTAAAATGACTTGGTGAAATCTCGAAACAGAATCTCTGCGGAACAGAGCACAATCCGGCTTTCCGCGCTGCAACTGGGCACGTGTCGTGCGGACACGATTTCGATGCCTCGGTGCCCTGTAACTGACAGGCCACGCGCCCAGTTTTCACGGGGTGGGCCCACCAGCTCGTAACGTCCCATCATGCGCAGTAATCGCCCACGATCTCGTCGTGGGATCTAATGCGGCCGTTACGCGCGCGTTCTGCGCTGTGTGCGTTTCTAACCGGCCCACAGACCCCACGCCACACGATTACTGCCACGATCGATCCCACTTCCTCAACTCGTAACGGTAACTCGAGGAGCGGTATAAATACCCCCTCGGTAACTCCTTCTTCTTCTTCCGCTCGCAATTCCCCTCTGCCTTCTCGTTTCTCCGCCGCCGCAGATCTCCTCGCCGCCGCGCACTTCACTGCGCCGCCACGAGTTCATTCACTCCACCAAATCCTTCGATTCTTTCCCAATCTCTTCCTTGCTGCCATGGCTCGCGACGACAATGCTCGCGCCGGCTGGGCCGGCTCCGAGGTCACCGCCGAAGACTGCCAGTGGCTCGTGAACACCCGGAGGGTTCCTCCCGGTGTTCGCTGCCGGCACCCTGACGGCGAGCTCGTTCCGGCTCCGGAAGAGGGAGAGCACGTCGTCTTCCTCGCGCACTTCGCGCGAGGATTCGGGCTTCCAGCGTCGAACTTCCTCCGCTCGTTCCTCGACCACTACGGCCTTCAGATGCACCACCTTCCTCCCAACGCTGTCGTCTTCCTCTCCTACCACGCTGTGGTGTGCGAAGCCTTCCTCGGCGTTCGCCCCACGACGGAGACGTGGTCCAGGTACTTCTTCTTTCGCCAACAGAGCAAGGGCAAGAAGGACGGCGCGGACACCAGCAGCCGGATAACGGAGACCGGCAGCGCCATGATGGTGCAGCGCCCTGGAACCAACCATCCGCGCATCAAGGGATTGGACTCCGTCCGTAAGTGGCAGAGGACGTTCCTATACGTGAAGAACATGCCCGCCAAGAAAGGAGCCAAGGCGGAGGACAGAATCAATCTGCCCCGTTGGAGCAACCGAGCTCCTACCGGGCAGAACTGGAAGACCAAGCCGTCCATCGACAAGAACCTGACGCAGATGGAGGAGCGCCTTGCCCATCTGATCGGAGAGGGGCTCAAGAGCGACGATCCAGTTGCCTGCTGGATCTCTAAGCGGGTGCTGCCGCTCCAGCAACGCGCCCACCCCATGTGCTACATGGGCGGCCCCCGCGATTATACTCGGACAACCACGTTCGAGCTCAGCAACGCGGACGTCGCCGCTCATGCGCGGTCCATCCTGACCACCGGCCTCAGAGACAATTGGCAGTATGGCTTCATCCCATACAGCCGTACGAAGGCGATTGAACGGGTATGTACTTCTTACTCTGCTTCTTGCATACGCAATCCGAGTAGATAGCCTTCTCTCCTTGCTGCGACTAGCATTTGCACTCTGCGCCGAATAGGGCGCTTAACGGAACTGCTCAGGCTTAGTGTGCTTGGTGTTTGCACGCCTTGTCGGGTAGCACACTTAGGAGAATTGCTTAGGCTTAATGTGCTTGGTGTTTGCACGCCTCGCCGAGTAGGACACTTAGGAGAATTTCTTAGGCTTAATGTGCTTGGTGTTTGCACGCCTTGCCGAGTAGGACACTTAGCAAGTTTCCCTAGGCTTAGTGTGCTTTGTGTTTGCACGCCTAGTCGGGTAGGGTGCCTTTATGCTACTCGACTAACTTGTGATGTCTCTCTATTCTTCAGGTCCTTGATCGCCAGCTCGCTGAGAGCATGGAGCGCTTCGAGGACAACTGGTCGGAGGACCGAGAGGAGGACGACGAGGTCTCCTTCGAGACTGCGGACAGGCTCAACCTCCCCCATGCCGCTCAGACGGAGAAGCATCACGTAGATGCGTCCGTCCGTGATTGGTCCGAGGACGAAGACGAAGGTAATTGAGCTCATCTTGTCTGGTCGCAAGCCGCGCTACCCAATTTCTTCTTGCTTCTGAGTTGTTTTTCTTCTTCCCAACTTCGCAGGTGGCGCTGATCCTGAAGAAGAAGACGAGGAGGAAAACGAGGAAGCCCTTGTCGTCAAGCCGCTCTCGGTCGCTGCTCCTCTTACCCGCAAACGGACGGGTAGCGGTGCTCAGGAGCCCCCAGCCAAGAAGAAGAAGACGGCCGGGAAGACGACCAAGAAGACCGTGACGAGAGGAGGACGGACAATCCCTACCCGTAAAGGGTAAGCACTTTCTCCTTAGTTATGCGCCTCTGCTGCCGCGAATTCCCAATTCTCTTACTTCGTTGCTTCTTCTCGATTTCCATTGTCCTTCTCTTTTTTCTGAACATGCTTCTTTCTTCAGAGCCCCCTTGAATGCTGACGCCGCTCTCGCGCCCACCAAGACTAAGAAGAAATCCGCCATTGACGTCGATAATCTCATCGACCTCGACGACGATACTGAAGCCGCAACGCAGGCCCGAGCGCGTGCGTCCTCTCCCGTGAAAGGGGACGACTCCGACGACGCTCGATACATGGACAGCGATGCCCACGACGCCGAGCAGGAGCAGCAGGCCCGCGCAGATCAAGAAGCGCGGGACGCTGATCGTGACGCAAGGCCACCTTCTCCTCCGGCCGCCACGGCCGAGGAGAACCTAGATCAAGACCCCGAGAGGCATGATGACGATGCCGCCCTTGAGCGGCGAGAAGAGGACCAAGAGTAGCCAGCGACAAGGGCTGCTGAGCAAGACAACCCCGCGGCCCAGCCGCGGGTAGAAGGACAAGATGCCACACAGCAAGACCCCGCTGCCGGGCAGCGGGTTGAGACAATTGATGAGACGAAGCAATATCCTCTGAGCGACGCGCAACCAGACGCCGCGCCGGGTAGCGCTTAGCCGGATGCTGCGCCGGATAGCGCGCCCTTGGCGCCGCCTACCCAGCAGGGTGCTTCCTCCAGCGCACCAAACTCCCCATCCACGAAGAAAACCAAGACAACATCCAGCCCTCCAGCCAAGCAACTTATCAAGAAGATCAAGCAGGAAGCCGTTGACAAGCAGGCCGCCGAGAAGAAGGCTGCCGAGAAGCAGACCTCTCGGAGCCAGGCCGCCGAGAAGCCAGCTGGCCAGTCTGAGGGCGCAGTCCGCAGGAATCCTTCGCGTAGCGGTACGCGTGGTGCTGCCACGATGCCGCCGCCAAGACCAACTACCAAGCCCGGCCAGCTCACCATCCGTGAACCTGAAGCGGCTGCTGATACCGCCGCAGGATCCAGCTTCCCGGATCCACCCACCTTCCCACCTTATATGGTGAAGGTGAGCCAGCAGCACAGCATCCCGTTGACCCTAGTCGAGAAGAAGCTCGCTATCAGGAGGGGCAAACAGGCTACGCCGGTGGACTCCAAGCCTCCAGCCAGGAACGAGGACCGATCCGTCTCGATCCATTTGCGCGAGGTTGCGGAAACCGAGGTAACATCCACGGGCCTCGAGCAGATATTCGACCGGGTTGGATTTATCGATGCTGAATGGGACAGCGACGTCCTCGGCAACACGAACTGGCACGGCACATCTTTGGGCGATCTGGACCACATGCGCCTCGACTGGAACAAGGCAGATATGGGTTATAAACCCATGACTATTGCGTCCAACACCAGCACACTCGCCGCCAAGCTCTTCGTCCATCGCAAGGCCGCGGAGGATATTGAACAGACTTACGCGGTAAGCCTTGCTCATCCGTTCTGAGTTGCATTTTCCTTCTCTTCTATTCTATTGCTTCTTCTTATCCATCCCCCAGTCCCCGAGATTCTGGCCGAGTAGGCGGGTACTCAACCGAGTTGCCGCCTTCTCGGGTTGAATCTACACGTCTTTGTCTGGCTCCTTTTCTTTCTTCCTCTCAGAATTGCCTTCTGAAAAGAACCAACTTGTACCGGCGACTGCTATGGAACCACAGCATTGCTAGGAGGCGCCTCGAGGCCCTGGAAAATGAGCTCAAGTCCGTTGAGGCATCGGATAAGGAGGTCATGGATAGCGCCCTCAAGCTTTCCGAGATCGAAAGTAAGCTTGTAGCTACGCGGTTCCCGCGTTTTATGTTTACGCCCGCTGTTGCTTTCTGCTCTGACCAACTCCTTTCTGCAGGCAAGTTTAAGACCCTGGCCGAGGAGCACTCCAACTGTCGCGCCTTCGTCGAGAGCGGCCAAACCACAATCAAGAGGCTGGAAGGTGAGTTGGTGTTCTTCTCGGCTTGACTTCTTGCTTTCATCTTTGCTACTCTGCTGACCGTGCTTTGCTTTTCACAGAAGATCATAAGAAGTTTGTCGAAGAGCATCTCGACTGCCTCAAGCCTGCTGAGGTGCAGGCGCAGATTGCAAGCCTTGAGGCGGAATTCAAGAAAAGGCATCTCGCCGAGTTGAAACCACTGCAGGACCAGGTGCGAACTGCTCTCCAGAAAGCCACTGATCTAGCTATCGAGAGAGACAACGCGGTGGCCGAGAAGAAAAAAGCCGAAACGGCAGCCACAGCCAAGCAAAAGGCTCTCGAGCTGAAATGCAAGACGCTGAAGGAGAGCAACTCGGATCTTATGCTCCAGCTGGCGCAGTTCCGGAAGGTAGAAGAGAGGCATGTTGCTGACGAGGAGTCTTGGAAGAAAAAGCTGCAGGCGCTACTCTTCGACCTGAACAGTAAGTGCTTGCTTCTCCGCCCTTCTCTTGTTTCTTGCGCTTCTCCGCTGCTCGGTTTATTTTTCTACTCGCCTTCTGTTTCTGATCTTCTCAATAGCTTTTTCAGAAATCTTCCCCGACCTCGAGTCATCTTGCAAGCCTGCCTTGGTGAAGGCCCGAGCAGCTCATATTGAGAAGGGCGAACCCATGGACACCAAGGCAGAGATCGAATATAGCATCACGGTCATGCAGGGGCAGCTTCAGCGCTTAAGTGGCGTGGGCACCGATCTGGTGCGCACTGCCTTCAAGCTTCATGAGGTGTTCTGGCCTAAAGACTCCGCGCCAAAAACTATCCGCGGACTTGCCGCGAAGCTTAATGGCGTGAAGGCCGAGCTGAAGAAATGGAGGGCGTCTGGAGCTCGGGCAGGCGCTGATACGATGCTGCTCTTCATCACTAGCTGGTATGAGAACCTCAACTTGCAGGTTGTCCGCGAGATGCGTGAGGACTCCAAGTGGGAGACGGATTCCGACTGCGTGGCTCTCCGCCAGGCCGTCGCGTACGAGGTCGCCCAGTACGCAATCACCGCGCGCTTCATCGACGGTCTCACCGAGCCTGACACCGAGGTGGACGAAGGCGATGATGAAGACGAGGACTCCACCGAGTCTGACTTGGGCAGCTTCGAGAGTGATCGCTACAAGGCCAGGAAGGGGAAGGCCGCGGTCGTCGCAGACAGCGAGGAGGATGCCGAGAGCGTGGATATGGTGATCGACACCGCGGCCCTCGAGTTAGGCACCTCCTCAGGTGCGGCTCTCGACGACACGGCGCGACTCCTCGCTCAGACTGCGGCCTCCACCTCGGTGGCCACTGCCACTTCCGAGCAGGCTGCTACTAAGCCGGATGCTGATGCCGCGAAGACTGATGCCGCCAGCTCGGAGGTTGATGCTGCTAAGGCTAGCGCTGAAGCTGAAGCCGCCAAGGCCGGCGCTGACGCTGAGGCCACCAAGGCGAGCGCCGAGAACACTGCTGCTTCTACCTGATCACTTCCTGCAACTTATTCTCTAAACTTTTATTAGATCCCCGGGATGCCGGGTGCAGATGTATCGAAACAATTATCCTTGTCGTTTGCTACTCAGTTTTATTCACGTTTGATATTTAACTTAGTCAATTTGAGCAACTTTGGCTCGAATGCCGAGTTGCGTTATCATGCGAGTCCCCGAGTTGCATTTCTTATTCGCTCTTCCTTTTCTATCTCAGCTCTTACCCGCAACTTGTTGCTTTTTTGGTATTCGAGTCACAAGAATTCAAAGTTGGAGTTGCAAATACTTAGCCACTTAGAAATACTCATAGTAACGCAGCCCACCACTTAGCCGAGAAGGAGTTAACAAGGAACAACAGTAAAAAACATCCTACTCGGTTCCTGCACTTTTTCTTTCCTTAGTAATTTTTCTTGTGCTCATTGACCTTTTGCTTGTTCTCTTGCTTGCCATGAAGCCGGGTTTCGGACAGCAGCATAGTCGAAGAGTTGGCATGTAGGTTTAAACACAGTACTAGATGTACTCGTGAAATTTTTAAGCGGAGCAACCGAGTGGACAAAAGTAAAGCCGGAT
The DNA here is from genome assembly GCA_028641055.1 of Alopecurus myosuroides. NCBI lineage: Eukaryota > Viridiplantae > Streptophyta > Magnoliopsida > Poales > Poaceae > Alopecurus > Alopecurus myosuroides. The sequence goes on along the minus strand of CM054063.1, from coordinate 8,078,037 downwards.
AGAAACACACAGAGCAAGTTTAGTCGAGGGCAGTCCCCGAGCTGAATTTCAGATTGCAGGGTAGAATTTTAACTCAGATAAGAGAGTACATACACATCTTTGCTCACGAATGAAAGCGACGAAGTAGGGCTACATTCCAAGGGCGCTTGGATTCCTCTCCAGCTTTATCTGCCCTGTTCTCCTGTGATGGACGCATGTCCACGAGATAATAGGCGTCATTGTGCAGCGCTTTGCTCACAATGAAGGGCCCTTCCCAAGGAGGAGACAATTTGTGCATCCCGGCTGTGCGTTGCACAAGCCTGAGGACCATGTCTCCTTCTCGGAAAACCCTTGGGTTCACCTTTCGGCTATGATAATGCCGCAGGTTTTGCTGGTAGATAGCCGAACGTGACAGAGTGAGCTCTCTTGCTTCTTCGAGCAGGTCAACGTCGTCTTCTCGAGCTTCTCTCGCCTCTACCTCAGTGTAGAGGGTTACTTGAGGGGAGTCATGCTCTAAGTCTATTGGCAACACGGCCTCAGCCCCGTATACCAAGAAGAATGGCGTGTAGCCGGTTGACCGGTTAGGGGTAGTCCTTAGACTCCACAACACCGCTGGCAACTCGTCTAGCCAACACCCAGGTGTTTTCAGTAGCGGCTCAATCAGCCTTGGCTTTATGCCTGCCAGTACCATGTTGTTTGCTCTTTCCACTTGCCCATTGGAGGCGGGATGCGCAACAGATGCAACATCTAGTCGGATGTGCTTATCTCTGCAGAACCGCACCATTGCCCCTTCTGCGAAATTTGTGCCGTTGTCGGTGATGATGCTGTGCGGGTAGCCAGATCTCAGGATCACATCCTTTAAGAATCTCACGGCTGTAGCTCCATCGCACTTCCTAATAGGCTTCACTTCAATCCACTTGGTGAACTTGTCCACCATGACCAAGATGTGTGTCGTGTTGCCTTTAGCCGGCTTGAAGGGGCCAACCATATCCAGGCACTATACGGCAAACGGCCATGTGATAGGAATTGTCTTCAACTCGGAAGCAGGCACGTGAATCTTACTCGCGAACATCTGGCAGCCATTGCACTTCCTCACGATATCTTCAGCTTGCTGCAGAGCTGTGAGCCAGTAGAAGCCATGCCGAAAAGCTTTCTTGACCAATGCCCGAGAAGAGGCGTGGTGCCCGCATTCTCCTTGGTGTATTTCCAACAGAATTTCTCCTCCTTCTTCTGGGTCCACACAACGTTGCAGCACGCCGGTGGCACTTCTGTTGTGCAGCACATCTCTGAATATAGTGTAGCCCTTGGATCTTCTCTGAATCTGCCTTGCGACCACCTCATCTTCTGGCAGAGTACCGTCCTTGAGAAAGGATAATATGGGCATGGCCCAACTCGGTGTCTCCCGTGTGGGAAACACTGGTTCGTCCACTTCCATTGGGACAGGCGTCTCTGGCTGCTCTTTAGGGTTGGGAGCACTTCTCTGGAGCCCTGAACGATTGGCAAGGACCTCCAAAATGAATGCGACAGTCCCCGGGTTAAGGATAGCAGTCCCCGAGTAGGGAGCGGCAGTCCCCGAGTAAGGAGCGGCAGTCCCCGAGTAAGGAGCGACAGTCCCCGAGTAGGGAGCGGCAGTCCCCGGGTTCTGTGTGGCATTCTCCCAGTCAATCTCCATTGGAACGGATTCTTCATTTGGCAGAGAAGGAACAAATATGGATTCCGAGTTGGGAGATGGCTTGATGGATGGCTTCCTCAAGTGCTCCAAGGCAACCCCCGCCGGGATGGATTGCCGAGAAGATCCCAACTTGGACAGCTCGTCTGCCGCTTCGTTCTCTGCTCGGTGAATGTGCTGGAACTCGCAGCCTTTGAAGAATCCAGTCATAGACTGTACCAAGAAGCGATACGATGCCATGTTGGCATCAAGAGCATCCCAAGTGCCAGAGACTTGCTGTACCACCAGATCTGAATCGCCATAGCATATAATGCGTTGTACGCCAACCTCCTTGGCTACTCGCAAGCCGTGCACCACTGCCTCGTACTCTGCTACGTTGTTGGACGCCTTGAAATGAATCTGGAGCACGTACTTGAGTTGATCTCGCTTGGGTGACGTAAGCACTACGCCAGCACCAAGGACTTCCTTCACCTTCGAGCCATCAAAGTGCATCTTCCAGTAATTGGAAACTGGAGCAGGAGGTTCGTACTGCACCTCAGCCCAATCCACCAGAAACTCCGCCAGAATCTGACACTTGATGGCTTCTCTTCTCGCATACGCGGGGGCGTACGCGGCCAGCTCGATTGCCCACTTGGCTACTCGACCACTCGCCTCCTTGTTGCCCATGATATCCGAGATGGGAGCAGAGCTCACAACCGTGATAGGATGCTCTTGGAAGTAATGCTTTAGCTTCTTGGCGCCCAGGTACACGCCATAGGTCATCTTCTGGTAATGCGGGTAGTTCTGCTTGGAGCTGGATAGCACTTCGCTGAGATAGTATACTGGGCGCTGCACACTCTTGCCTTCTTCTTCTCGCTCCACCACAATCACCACACTGACTACTCGGTTAGTGGCAGCAATGTACAGCAGCATTGGCTCCTTGGGTAGCGGACTAGCCAAGATGGGAGCGCTAGCCAGCATTGGCTTCAGCTCGTTGAATGCCACATCCGCTTGCGGAGTCCAGACAAACTTGTCACTTTTCTTCATTAGCTGGTATAGAGGCAGGGCCTTCTCGCCCATTCGGCCCAGGAAACGGCTCAGAGATGCCAGGCAACCAGTGAATTTTTGCACATCCTTCAGGGATCTCGGCAAAGACATGCTCTCAATAGCTTTTATCTTTGAAGGATTGGCTTCAATGCCCCGACTAGATACCAGGAAGCCGAGTAGCTTGCCAGCCGGGACACCAAAGGTGCATTTACTCGGGTTCAGCTTCATTTTATACCTGCGCAAATTGGCAAAGGTTTCCTCCAGGCCGGCAAGCAGAGTATGTGTTTTATTCGTTTTGATGACAATGTCATCTACGTACACCTGCACATTCTTGCCGAGCTGATCGTGCAAGCATTTCTGCATGCACCGCTGATAAGTAGCACCCGCATTCCGCAACCCGAAACACATGACACGATAGCAATAAGCCCCATACGGGGTAATGAAAGCAGTCTTTATTTGATCAGCAGGATTGAGAGCTATCTGGTGGAAACCAGAGTAGGCATCTATGAAAGACAGCAGTTCACAACCAGCAGTGGAATCGATCACCTGATCGATGCGAGGTAGCGGGAAGGGATCCTTGGGGCATGCCTTGTTCAAGTCGGTGTAGTCGACACACATGCGCCATGTAGTAGCAGCCTTGGGATCCTCCTTCTTCTTCTCGACCATGACCGGGTTGGCTAGCCAATCCGGATGCAGCACCTCCATGATGAAATTGCTTATCAGCAACTTGGTGATCTGGTCACCAATGGCCTTCCTTCTCTCATCTCCGAAGCGGCGCATAGCCTGCTTCACTGGCTTGGCGTCAGGACGCACATGTAACGAGTGCTCAACCAACTCCCTCGGGACTCCTGGTAAATCTTCATTGGACCAGGCGAACACGTCCCGATTCTCACGGAGGAAGTGGATGAGCTCGCTTTCCTATTTCTCCGCCAACCCGGAGCCAATGATGGCTACGCGGTCGGGGAACTCGGGGTCGACCTGGACCTTCTTGGTCTCTTGGGACGCCTGGAACGCGGTCCCGTGTTGCGTACTCGGCACGCCCTGCGCACCAGCTTGCGCGGATTGCGCCATAGCCACCACCTCGTACATCTTTTTCTTCTCGGCAGCGATCACCATGGACTCCGCCAGCTGAGAACCAGCAGAGGCACACTCCATGGACTTCTTGTAATCGCCAGAGATGGTAATCACGCCATTGGGGCCAGGGATCTTCATCTTCAGATATGCCGTGTGGGTAGAGGCCATGAACTTGCTCAGAGCAGGCCTGTCGAGTAGAGCGTGATAGGGGCTCTGATGATCAACCACCTCGAACTGCAGGCGCTCTGTGCGGCAGTTCTCCCTTGTGCCGAATAGCACATCTATCCACACTCGACCAATCGGGTTGCACGAGACTCCTGGCACAATGCCATGGAAGGTGGTCTTGCTGGGTAGCAGCATGTTCTCGGCCAGCCCAAGCTTCTCGAGTGTGTCTTTGTACACAATGTTGATGCTGCTGCCGTTGTTGATCAGCACCTTGCTGAACCTCACATTCTTCTCGGGACCCAAGAAGGTGGGATCCACCACCAAGGCGTAGCTACCCGGGTTGGGCATTACCTTGGGATGATCTACTCGGGACCACTTGATCTCTTGGTTGCACCAATGCATATAGTGAGGAACTGCAGGGATCACGGCATTGAGCTCCATGGCTCGCCTGTGCTGTGACTGCTTGTCGACTGGCTCAGACGTGAAGATCATGTAGCTCTCATGATGTTCTTGGTACTGGTTGCGGCCTCCACCCTCATTGTTGCCGTTGTTGTTGCTCTGGTAGTTGTTGTTGCCTCTGTTGTTGTTGCGGTTGCAGTTGTTGTTGTTGTTGAGGTAGCCCTCATTGTTGAAGTGACGGTTGGCTCCTAAAGCCACTTGGTTCACGTTTTCTCTTCTCGGGAACACTGGCGGCCGAGCTGTGGGTGCACGAGCAGGTTGCACATTGGCATTTGCAGCTGGCAGAGGAGGAGGAGGAGGCAGGCCTTCATTCTTGATCAGCTCCCACCACTCGCACTGTCGGGTAGTGTGATTAGCAGGCCTTGAGGGGTGCTGAGTGTGGAAACTGCATGGGCCATCCTTCATGTCGTCAAAGACAAACTTCCTCGTCTGCTCCGAGTTGCCGCTACCCGACTGAGGAGCACGGGATGGTTTCTTGTTGCCTTGGCCCTGGTTCTGGTTCTGCCCGTAGGCTCCAGCAGGTTTCTGCCTTTGGCTACCCCCAGCTCCAACAGCCACTGCGTTCACCTCCTCGGGGTCATACCGAACATCTATCCGGTCACCCCTGCGCTTGTTGCGGAACTCGTTGCGCTTGTTGTGTTGAAGTTTCTTCTTGGCTCGGAGGAGTCCATCAGAGGCTGGGTAGGATCACCGAGCGCGTACTGATCTGCAATCTTGATGGTCTCCGCCAGAGTGTTTGTAACACCTGGGGTGTTACCCTTAGTAGAAAGTGTTTGTTTTCTTTTGCTTTGCATCACATGCATCACATGAGCATTGCATTCTGTTTTCAAAACAACTCAAAATTCAAAACCACTTTTAACTTTCACTCATGTTCAAAATTTCCAATTTCAAAATTGCAAACTAAACCACTCAATTGTTTTTCAATAATTTGAAGTTGTTTTAATCAAATTGCTTGTTAATAAAATCTTTCCTTTTATCAAACCTCCTAATGGCAATTAAATTTCAAATCATTTCCTTCTTATCTGACATGATCAAAATGTGGTTAAAAACATTAAAGTTTTGCAAACAAGTAAATTCAACAAATGTTTTCAAAATTGATGAGTCATTGAATAAGAAATTGTTTACAAATCAACTCCTTATGATTACTAATGGAAATTCAAATCACAATTTAAAAAAATCCAATTAATAATTCAAAGTTTGAAATTAATGCTAACAATTGCTTTTATTTTCTGTTTTGAAAATTAACACAAATAATTATAAAAGAAAAACCGTATTTCTTTTCTATCTCCCTCTCCTTCATCCCTTACAAAAAAAAGAGACAAAGGAAATAACAAAGCAAAAAAAAAAGAGAGGGGTGAGGAGAGAGGCAGCCCAGCCCTTTCCCTTTTCTCCCACAGCCCATATCCACTTCTGGCCCATACCCCTTCATCTGTTGTCGTCTTCCTCCCCCCCCCCCTACGTCATCCTCGGTACGATCCACGCACCACCGCCTGATCAACCTCTCCCCCTCCCGATGTGCGCCGTACCTAGCTCCTCTCCCCCATAAAGCATCCACAGCCACCCCTCTGCCCTAGCCTCCTTCCTGCCGCGCCGCCATCCCTCTCTCCCTCCTCATCTAACTGCCCCTGCTCCTCTGTAGTTCTCCCATTTCTGAACCGAAACCAGTGCGCCACCACACTGCCTCCCGTCGTCCCCACCGCCACGGCCACCACGAGGTACCGCTGGTTAGGGGAATGGAAACGCGACGATGCCCTGTACCTGCCCCGATTCCTCGCCGTGGCTGGGAACCCCCGGGGTTGCCGCGCCGTCGCCGGAAACATCCTCCGCCGCCGAGCCTGTCGCCGCCTCTTCCTCGCCATCGGACAACGCCTCGTCGAGCACCTGGTGAGCGCCTCCCCTATCCTTCCCCTCTCTCTCCGTCCCCCCCTCCAACCGTGCACCACCCACGCACACACCAGCGCACCGCAGCTACCCCGTCGCCGACCGGTGATCATCGTTCTCTTCCGTGCTGCGTCAGTTTCAGAGATGGTTGTCAAAAACTTTCAGTTAACAGCCGTGGTCACCTTATCTTCCGTCAGCCTCCTGTCGTATCACAACCACACGATCACCGCACTGGTTCCGTTCCGTCCGCGCGTGAGCGAGCTCCCGGGTTCGATCCCCGCGGAGGGATAAAATCCCACCTTTTTGTCCATTATTCGCGCAGCGGCCAGAGGCCCACCAGTCGGTGGCCCTGTGTGCCACCTCACCGCGCACCCGCCTCGTTGGCACGCCACAGGGGCACTGGCCCGCACGGCAGCGGCTCGGGCCAGGGGCACTGGGTGTAAAAACACCCCAGGGGCCTGTATAAAATTCATGTTCCCCTCTAAGTCCTTTTTCCTTGCAGTTTGGTCCCTGAAAATGAAATGCACATAACTTCTATTTCATAAATCCAAATAATAAAAATAAAATATGCTTGTTCAACCAAATTAAATTATCTATCTTTTTAAACCATTTGTGATCTGTTTTGAATAATTCAAATGCATTCAAATTGCAAATTCAAATATTTCATTTAAAATTTGGTTAATTCCATAATTAATTCAAATAACACAAATAAAATATGTTTTTCAGTCCAAATTCAATGTACTTTCTGTTTATCAACTTTGTTTTGCAATTTGGGCAATTAAAATTAATGTTATTTAATAATACTTAAAAATGACCAATTAAATGGCATAATTAATAACTTGCAAATGGTTGCTCCAAATTAAATACCCAAAACATGAATTTCATCCAAAATCACATGCCACACTTGGATATCCACTTTGTTTTCTGGTTTGCAACAATTAATTTGAATAATTGTTTCATCTCTTATTTAATGCAATTAAATTGGTAACATGCTTAATTAAATCATTTGAAATTGTTTTCCCAACAAATAAAATATGTTTTCCATGCTATTTTAAACCACCTTTTCAAATATAAATTTTGTTTCATGATTTGAATAATTAAAATTGCTTAAATAATTTAAACCTTGTTTAAATCATTTAAAATTGCTAAATTAATAACTTGCTCAAATTAAATTATTTTTGAACTTATAAAATATGTTTTCAAACCAGAAAAACATAACCTTTTCAAATATGAATTTGAATTTATGTTTTGAACAAATAAAATTCAAATATTATTCAAACTTGAATTAAATTCAATTAAAACTTGTCTAATCTTGTTTAATTCATAATTAAATCATTGTAATTCCTTTTTCAATAATTGAAACATGTAATCCACCTAAAATTTTGTGTTCTAATCAAATATAATTTTTGTTATCTGTTTTGAACAATTAAAATGGGTGAAAACAACCAAATGCTTGAGTGACACCTTTAAGTAACCAAAAATTCCCAAAACTTAATAAGTGAATTTCAAAATGGGTAAACCTTATTTCCAATTGGTTCTATTGTTGTTATTTTGTTGTTTTCCTCATCCATGCATCATGCTAATCCACCTTTCACCTGTTGGTTAGTTGTAAAACAATTAATTCAACCATGATTCATGGGCTTTCCATATGTAATCCAAATTGCATATGGGTCCATTTAAACCTGTTTATCATGTCAACTAGTTTATTTCTATGCATCCATTAAATTGTCATGCATCCATATCTTGATCATGCTGGATCTTTTGCCGTAGTAGTAATTGTTGCATCCGGTGTTTGTTCGAGGTTCGTTGCTTCTTCCCGGATAGGACGTTGAGATGATGTGAGCAACGACAAGTTCTGTGGATGTACCTCTACTTGCTGGATCTCAGGCAAGTATACTCACTTGCTGCCTAATGGCTGCCTTTCATCACTTGTTACCGATTCTTTCCGTTGCCTTTATTCTAGCCTTTTGATTCGATGCGTGTGTCTCGATCCTATTATATGTTTACCTTGCAGCCATGATATAGCCTTCCTTCCACTTCCTATTAACTGTTGTTTGTTTACCCTGGTGGCCCTCGTGTCGTAGTTGCATGCTTAGTGTTGTTTGCGCTCAAGTCTTGTTGTTCCTTTCATACCACCTGTTTAGTTGATAGTTGGGTTTCAATTCAAATCAACAACCTGTTAATGTTTTGGGTAATAATAATTTGATGATAAGGCACCGGCAGGAGGCCCGGCGTGGTTTTGAAGCCTGCTAGTGTCGACCCTAATTAGGAAAAGGGTCTTGTCTACTGATCCATGATGAGCGCACTAACCGCATGTGGGAAGCGAGTATGGGCGCCCCCCTCAATTTGACTCGATTCCCATCTCGTCCAAATCACCACACTTAGTTCGGGCTTTCCATTTGATGCACGCATATGCAGGTACGAACCCTTGGCGCCAGGGTGGAACTTTTGTAGTCGGCATTTCTTCCAGTGCTATGAGGGTCCCCTTTTCTTCGTGGGGCTCGATTAGCCGCGCACGCACAGCACGTGGTGCTTTGGGCTTGATGCGAAGCAGAGTTGGGTTGTGTTGAGTACCTCGCTTGGTGGGTTGATCCCCCGTCTGGCGGGTTATTCTTACGTGTACGGCCAAATTGGTGCATCCCTGTAGGGTTAAATCTTCTCGAGAAGCCGTGTTTTCCGCGGTTATGGTTAACTTGGTGAAAGTACTGGCTAACAAGTACTCAGAATAACTTACACCTAACTAATGATAACTTGACTAGTAATAGTCTTATTGACACAATAACTTGATCCATCCTTAATCCAACAGTGTGAGTATCCTTGGGTTGCTTCCTTAGTAGGGGGTAACATTGGATGGGTTTGTTTGGTGAGTAGTTGTAGTTGGTTACGATACGCTATCTTATCCCCCTCTCTTAGCCGGATGATGTAGTGAGTCTCTGTAGTTGGTTAGTGCAGCCCGCCGCCGCTTATTTGCAATAATCCTTTCCTTTCCGTTGAACCCAAAGTATTTGTATCTGGTGATGACTGGCTACGCCGGTATCTTGTGAGTATGGTTTATCCACTTGCCAGTACTTAACCATACTGACCCACGAATCTCTTTCATGGCTGCATATTCAATATTGCAGTCAACAGGTTTGAAGTCTGACGATGTTAGCTTGGGAATCCCTCCGGCTTGGCCTGGGCAGGGATTGGACGCTCTCGGTTATCTTCAGGACTCTTAGTCCAATTTGTATCTTGTCCGTAGCCGGACGCTATGTTGTTTCTTCCGTTGTTATTTGGATCTTTGTATTGTATCAGTTGTATCCTTGGCTCGTTTGAGTCATCTTGTATATATCTGTTCTGTTGTTGTTGTGGATTAATCGTGAACTGTTGTAATGTTATCACAAGTGGCAACCTGGAATCGGTTATTATGTGGATTTTGGCGGGAATGCTGAAATCTGCATAGTGCCCGATCTCGGGGCGTCACAGTGTTTGGCATCTCCCTCTGCAACCTTTGCCACAGCATACTGCCGTGTCTGCAACCCTGCGCAAACCAAGTGATGGCCTGTGCTTCATTCACACCTTCACAGGTGTTCCGCAGCGTGCTCCACCGAGTAAGGTACTCGCGGTCCGTCTCGTCTTCCCGCTGCCTGCAAGCGGACAGCTGCTGTGGCCTATTCGGCCTCTTGTAAGTGCTGGTGAAGTTGCTGACGAAGGCGTCCGAGAAGTCCAGCCAGCAATTTATGCTGTGCTTGGGCAAGTTGTTGAGCCAAGTGCGAGCTGGGCCCTCTAGCATATGCGGGACGTACCGCACTGCCCATCTCCTGTTGCCGCCCGCGATGTGGACTGCGGTGACATAGTCGTTGAGCCAATCTTCCGGCTTGGTGCTGCCGTTGTAGCTCTTGGTGCCCCTTGCCAGCTGGAAGTTCTTCACGGACGGCTCGTTCATGATGCGCGGGCCAAAGCACTCGGGGCCAGGAGGACCCGTGTTCTCAAGCCGCGCCGACAAGCTGATCCGGTCCAGCTGGTGCCTTGCATCTCCAGGCGCCAACACGCGCTCGCCCACACGATCTAGAATGTCATAGCCAGCCATCTCCATGGCCGAGTAGCCGTCATCATATCTGTCCACCTGCACAGCTGGAGGCTGCCCCACCGGGTTGGCGACTGGCGCCACTGCACACGGCTGCTGCCTCTGCCGAGTAGGCTGAGCGGCGGGATGCTGAGAAGGACCTGGGCGCTCTCCATCTCGGGCCTGGCTTTGAGCTTTATGGGCTTGAAAGCCTGCTCCTGCAGCGTTGTGTTTCTGACCGGACTGTCGCGGCACAGCGAGCTGTTTCGCGGCGACAGCCGGGTCGTACACCTGCATTTGCCTATCCTTGCCGGAATGCCCGCTCCGGCTTTTCTCACGGCTAGGATGCGGAGATGAAGCCTGATCGTTAGATCTGGCCACATGCGAATGCACCACTTGAGAGGCTCCAGCACCCGGGTTGGCTTTGCGGAACTCCTCGTTCTGCCTAGCCGCCTCTAGCACCAACTCGTTCAGCCTCTCCTGCTGCCTAACGCGCGCGTCGCCAACTAGGTGCGGCAACTCGGCAGCTACGGCCTCAGCAGCTCTAAGTGTCTTGGCGGGTGTGCTGTATCTGGGTCGGCTGGAGGTGTTTGCGGTGGCGGACTGACTGGGAGCCTCTACAACAGTCGCCATCTCGGCGCCTAGGTTGCGACGCGTAGCACCTACTTTGCTAGCTCTCCTAACAACCGGTGTGAAACCGTGAGCCTTGTTATACTCAAGCTGATCTAAGCTAAGCTCTAGCCGGATCTTCTCCAACTCCGCCTGCTCGGCGAGCAGCTCCTGGCGCTGCCGGTCGAGCTGCGCCTTCATGGTCAGGAGCTCGAGGTCAGTAGGAGGCGACATACCCGTCCGCGCAGCAGACGCAGGGATCGTCGGAGTAGTGGAGAGCGGAAGGTTGCACTCCTTCTCGTAAGGCTTGTGCGTCTTCCCGCCAGCACTAGAGCCAGCGAGATCCTCGACGACGACCGCAGCGGTAGCAGCCGCGCCCTTCCCGGCATCAGCAGCAGGGCCAGCCATCATCACCTCCGCGACGCTCGCAGAGCAGCTCGACGGCCTCCCGCGTGCGGCGATAACGGCGGGTGGATCCTCCGCGTCAAGCACCAGCTCGGGGTACTCGCGGTCGATGACGGTGGTGACGTAGACGAGGTGCGCGCCGAAAGAAAGCACCGTGCCGCCCTCCGGCATGGCCCTGCCGCCGAAATCACCGGTGTTGTCGGTGACGAAGTCGAAGGAGCCGAATATGTGGACAAGGCCACAGACCACGCGCTCTCCGGTAGCAGAAATCGATCCCGTCCGAACGGAAACTCCAGCCAGCGCCGCTGGTTGCCCCACGGTGGGCGCCAACTGTCGTGGTGGTGTCACGGCAGATGCCATAGGATGGCTAAAGATGTGGGGACGAAGGACGCTGGAGGCGCTCGGGGAGGGATCACGCGACGAGTAGACGCGTGAAGGATGAAACAACCACTGCAAACAACACGATCTACCCAGGTTCAAGGCCCTCGTGAGGAGGTAAAACCCCTACTCCTGCCTTTCTCTGTGTATTCTGATGTCTCACCGAGTAGCCACAGTATAATGGTTCTTGCTACCGAGTAGCCACTCTTCTCTCTCCGGGTAGAACTAGGTCAAGATTCTCTACGTAGTGATCGCTCTAGGTCAGCATCCGCAGGGTTCGCATCCTCCCTCGCGCAGGAGGGGGCAGGGCACCTTATATACTCGGTGCCGAGCCGGATACAGCCAAATACGAACAGATGTCGATATTGTGTGCACACCGTCCTTCTTCCGAGTTCCCGCTGACAGCTTTGGCTTCTAAGCTTGTCCTGATGCGGAAAGTCGTTGGGCAAAACCAAGTAACCAGTCTGTTATCACTGTGGCGAACACAGAGTAGGTCCCCCCTATCCTGCGACGCCCTGCTGACACACTGTCGCTGTCAGGCACGCCGTCCCCAGATGAACAGTGTTGTGAACAGTGCCAAGTACGGACCCGGGATACGCGGGATTCGGTGTCAGAATGGCTCCTTTGACTTCTGGCCCGAGTAGGTTCCCGCCATTTCTACTCGGACCAGCTCTTCTGTTCGGAGGAGCACAACTCTCTTGATTTATCCTTCTGGCTGTCTAGGTGTGAGACCGGGTAGCAGTCGACCGGGTAGCGAGTACCAGGTAGTCGGCTACTCGGCCAAACATCCCTTCTGATCTTGCCTTTAGCACTTGCCTTTATCCTACTCGGGGGTAACCCCCCGACAAAGCCGGAGTTTCTGGTCTGCCAGGCCGGAGTCTCCGGTCTACTATACCGGAGTCTCTGGTATGAAGCTTTCCTTTGAAGAACCCAGAGCTGCGCGTGTGGTGTCACCCACTGGACTCACACCGGAGACTATCCAGAGATACACTAGAGTCTCTGGACTTTCTCCCATGCATGCTTGCTTGCTCGACCCCAGACATCCTCTGGGTGAAGGAGACAAGACAAAGGGCGGAATCTCCGCCAAATCTCCGGTCTGGCAGACCGGAGTCTCCGGACTCGTCTACTCCGAAGCGTGAAGTGAAGATGGCGTCGTGGTGTCACCCACTGGAGTCACTATGGAGACACACCGGAGACTATCCAGAGTCTCCGGTCTGGAGCTGTCCGGAATCTTTTTCATACCAGAGTCTCCGGACTTGACACCAGAGTCTCCGGTGTCACATTTCCAGAAAAGTCTCCAACGGCTTGAAATTTGGTGAGGTGTATAAATACCCCCTCCCCTTCTCCTACCTTGGGTCAGCTTGTCCAGAATAGGTCTCACCATTTCTAGAGCTCACCCACCTTGCTAGATCTCCGAATCCCTCCACCCAAAAGTGTTGATCTTCGGAGGATTGAAGGAGAAGGCCCCTATCTGCGTCTTAACCAACCGGTTTTGCATTCCCCCTCATTTTCTTGAGGGAAACTAGTCCAGGGGTTTATCTTGTGGAGAACCTAGACATCTTGCTACTCTTGGTGATTCTTGTGATTGTTTGGAGCCCCCAATTTGGCTGTGGGTGTGTGCACAAAATTTGTTTGTAAAATACTCGATTCCCGCCTCAAAGGGGATCAATAGTGGAAGGTGCACTAGGCCTTTGTGGCGGGGTTCATCGGAGAATAGGGTGAGGCCTTTGTGGCATTGAGTAGGCGTTTGTGGCGAAACTCACACCCCTCCAACAAGGCGTACTCCCTTTACAAGGAGGAACTCGGGAATACATCATGTCTCCGCGTGCTTCCATTATCGGTTACCTCGTTCCCTCTCCTTTACCTTACTTGTACTGTATTTATTGTTTTTCTTGTCATATAGGTAAATTCACCGTAGTTGCATTATCTAGAGAATTTACCTTTATGTCAAGCCTTAATTTGAAGAAAAATTAAAATTGGTCGTGGCACCTATTCACTCCCCCTCTAGGTGCCCATACTATCTGTTCAATTGGTATCAGAGCCTAGGCTCTTATTATTGGGATTAACCACCTAAGAGTTTAGTATGGTCGATGATACGGGAGTCATAAGTCCGCGACACAAGTCAATATGGATGATCTCAAGGAATTGCAAAGTCTCTTGACCTCATCCATGGAGGGAAAAATTGATGAGTTGCGAACTCTCATGTTGCAACTCATGAAAGTCAAGGAACGTAGACGTCCAATTTATCTCTTCCGGATGAAAATTCGGAGGGTGCCAAGAATGGGGCAAATGGCGAACCACTTAAAGATGCTTCCGCTAAGAACTCCACCGATAAGGGTGATGTCTACGCACACTTCTATTCTTGTAGACAGTGTTGGGCCTCTAAGTGCAGAGGTTTGTAGAACAACGTCAAGTTTCCCTTAAGTGGATCACCCAAGGTTAGGTAGAGGTCAAATATATCCCTCTCAAGCAACCCTGCAATCAAGATACAAGAAGTCTCTTGTGTCCCCAACATACCTAATACAATTGTCAGTTGTATAGGTGCACTAGTTTGGCGAAGAGAGAGTAAAATGCAAGTAATATAGATGATAATAAGTGATAATAGCAATCTGAAATAAAAATGGCAGCAAGCAAACATGTTGCGGAACAGGCGGAAAACGGTGTTTCAATGCTTGGAAATAAGGCCTAGGGATACTACTTTCACTAGTGGACACTCTCAACATTGATCACATAATTGAATTAATAGATACCATCGCTTCACTATGCTACTCCAAACCACTCTCCGATCGAATAACAACACCAATCCATGCGTAGGGCTTTAACAACACTCCTCAGAGTAAGCACTTTCCCAACTAAGTAACCCCCATGATATCACCATGGGACCCAGATGGTTCCACGCAAACACCACAATTTCATAGGGTTATCCAACACAAAATATAAATATAATGCCACACTACACGGTGTCAACTTTACACCGTGATAAAAGTGTTTAAGGAGATCTTATAACAAATAACAAACACTAACCATTGTGTTGGGCTGCAAAAAGCATTCCTTAAAGTAAGCATTCCCGTGTCTAGTTAACCCCACGCTGTCACTATGAGTGCCCTAGATGGTAATAGACAAACACCACAATTCATAGAGGAGACGCAGACTATGTGCACACTGTCACCTTCACACCGCGGGACAAGGTGACTCCAAAGTTCATATTAATAAAGCACTTGAGTAGCAAAAGATGAAGAGTAACATCTACGAATTCAACTAGATTACAAAGCTCACGATCACATATAGATGACACCATGGGAGAGAGAGATGAAACACATATCTACCGGTAGAGCCCTCAGCCTCAGAGAGAACTACTCCCTCCTCCTCATAGGAGACAGCAACGGCGATGGAGATGGCGGTGGAGTCGATGGAGATGGTTCTGGGGGCACTTCCCCGTCCCGGCAGGGTGCCCGAACAAAATTTTGTCCCTCGAAACTTGTCGGTGGCGACGGAGGAGCTACAGATGTATTTTGTGGAAAAAGGTCGATGTGATTATGGTTTTCCCTCGGGGGAGTATAAATAGGTGAAAGTGCGATGTCGGGGGGTGGCCAGGGGGCCCACACCACCAGGTGGTGCGGCCGGGGGGGACCCGCGCCACCCCATGGTGTGGCCACCCCGTGGCCCCCCTCCGGGGCTCTTCGGGACTTCTGGAAGCTTTCGAGACTTCTAAGACTTCTGGCTTTCGAATTTTCCAATTTCGAGAATATTTCCAGAAGAACTTTTCTGAAACTAAAAACAGCAGAAAACAAGGAACTGGCTCTGTGGCATCTTGTCAATAGGTTAGTCCCGGAAAACGTGTGAAATGCTATAAAGAAGGGAGAAAACATGTAGCAATTGGCATAATATCATCATGGAGCATCAGAAATTATAGATACGTTGGAGACGTATCAAGCATCCCCAAGCTTAGTTTCTACTCGTCCTCGAGTAGGTAAACGATAATACACAATAGTTTCTGAGGTGACATGCTACTAAATAAACTTGATCATTATAATGTAAAAGCGTATGTAAGCTGAGATCATAGAACTTTAAACACAAACATGATAATAGAACTTTAATAAAGCATAGCAATCACTTTGCATCATGAGGAGTATTGCAAATAAAAGATCATGAATAATAATGCAAAGAAAGATATACGTTTGTTTTAAGAATAGAGAAAGCATGGCAAAGTCGTATTTCGCTAGTCCTTAAGAGTGGGACAAAACATAAATGCCAGAACACCTTCAAAGTTCATGAGGAAGACTAGAGCAAATAATTTGAGAACAAACAATAGCACATCATGAATCCATTATTGATGTTTATGGGACAGATGCACATAAAACTCATAATGGCAAAAATTCTCTCTCAACTGTGCATAAAGTTAGAAGATGGAGACTCGACATAAAAGTAAAAGAAAGGCCCTTCGCGGAGGGAAGCAGGGATCACTCATGTGCTAGAGCTTTTTATTTTATTAAGCAGAGGTATTAAAAGTTTGACACTCCTCTCATCCATCTTTCACAAACCATGGCTAACCGAATCCTCGGGTGGCTGCCAACAATCACATACCATGGAGGAGTGTCTATATTTTAGGAGAGGTGTATGCTAATGTCAACGAATGGTAAACAGAAAATACAATACATCACAAGCCAACTGGATTCAAAAGAGCGGCTCCCATATGAAGGACGCATCTGGGTAGAAGGTCATCCCTCTTTCTCTTTTGTTTACACAATTGTGCGTTGACTGATAAATCAGGGGCAAAAATAGTGAAGAGAATTCGTTTGCATTAATTTGGGGCTGGGCACCCCGCTGCCAGCTCTTTTATCAATTGGATAAGCAGATGAAGCCACTAGTACAGGGTGTGAAATCCAATCAATAAGTGAGATAAATATTCTCTATTGACGTCCTCATGAACAAAAACAGGAACACAAAAGAGGAGTAATTTTGAAAGTTTTGAAGGTAGCACATGCGCAATTTACTTGGAGTGGCAGTTAAATACCACATGTAGGTAGGTATGGTGGACACAATGGAATTTTTTTGGTTTTAGGGAGTCGGATGCACGAGTAGAGCTCATACTCAGTACAGGTGGAGGCTAGCAAAAGACTGGGAGCGACAAATCAAGAGAGCAGAAGAGCCATAATCATGCATAGCGACATAAACATCATTAATTAAAGCATAAGCGGTATCACAAGTTAAAAAACTAAATGGTCATGGAGGCTATTCGTGACTGGTTCATAGTAATAAACATGGTCTGAGCATGCGCCAAGTCAACCAAATAAAACATTTGAAAGAGAATACCATAAATTTATGCTTTACTATGACAAGAACAACTCATGAATCTTTCAATGGCATATTAAACACTCTCAACTATTTGAGTCTATTCATGCTACTCAATAACCTCAAGGATTTAAAACTAAAATAACACCTAGAATGATATGAAAAAGTTCTAGCCACAGTCTATACAAGCTTCTACTTGCACCGTTATAAATTCTACTTCAAGCAGAAGTTTCTTTTCCCAACAAGAACCATACAAGATATGCTTTAACAAAAATTATCTACATGCTACAGCAAGCAAGCATGAGAGTAATAACACAACTCAAATAAAACCAACAGCTCTGAATAAGATATGCATGAAAAAAAGGCTAAACGTAGTACTAGCAAAAAGTGAACACTCACAGAACAATAAGAATGAAAACTAGAGTGTTCTAAGCAATGAAAACGGAGCATGTCTCTCTCCCACACAAGTATGATAAGATCCAACCATAAACTACAACAACGAAAACTAAACAAACTGAAAGCAAAAAAATTAAAAGACGCTCCAAGTAAAGCACATAAGATGTGACTGAATAAAAATATAGTTTCACTAGAAGTGACCGTATAATTTGTCGATGAAGAAAGGCATCCCCAAGCTTAGACGCTTGAGTCTTTTTGGAATTTGCTGGTATGTACCAATGGGGAATACCCAATCTTAGACTTCTCACTCTTCTTTATGACATCATATCATCCTCTTCTCTTGACCCTTGAAAACTTCCTTCACCACAAACTTCTCACAATCTTCATTAGCAAAGTTAGTGCAATCGAAACAATAAATTCACATGGTTCAATTTCAACACAAGCCTAATGCTCAAAAACACATTACCTACTGTCACAACTTCTTTAAAAACTCTTTTTCTCAAAAGAACATCAAAAGAAAGAGATTAAGATGCAAATGCAATTATTGGCAGAAATCTGTCAAAACATGATAGAAGGTAAAAATGATTTTTTTCGAAAATCTTTTGTTGCTCAAATCAAAAGGTGGTAAACTAAGAAAAGTTGCCGAATCAGCTGAGGAATAAGCACAAACAATTTCAGATAATTCTGATCTTCCAGGATTTTATACGATGTTTTACGGTGGACAGCAGAAATCTGTTTTTTGCGCGGAAATTCGAAAACCAACTCCAACTTTCGTCAGAAACTTTACTTGGCATTACTAAAACATGAAAAGAAAGATACAAGGGAGTTTCTAAAGAAGTATACAACCCCTTGACTCAAAGAAAACAGATAAAAACAATGCAAAACATAAAACATGGGTTATCTCCCAAGATGTGCTTTTCTTTAAAGACTTCTAGCTAGGCATGATAATTTGAGAAGATGCTCACATGAGAAATATGAATTGAAGCAAAAGAGAGCATCAAGAAGCAAATGTAAAACAAATTTAAGTATAACCCACTTCCAATGAAAAATAATCTTGTAGAAAAACAAGTCATGAAAACACAAAGCAACAAGCATAGGAAAGCAAAATAAGTGCAACTTCAAAAATTTCAACATAAAGAGGGGAAACTTAATATTATTGAGATAGATAGAACTATGTTTCCCTCTCTCATAATAACTTTCAGTAGAATCATGAATAAAATTAAAAATGTAACTATCACATATAACATTCTTATCATGATCCACATGCATAAAAGAATTAATACTCTCCACATAAGCAAAGTCATTCTCATTAATAGTAGCGGGAGCAAATTCAACAAAATAGCTATCATTATTATTCTCATCACCATAATCATTAAATATAGGAGGCAAATTGTAATCATAATTAATATTTTCCTCTATTGTAGGTGTACTAAAAATATCATATTCATCATTGTAAACAGGTGGAACTAGAATACATAATCATCATATATTGGAGGCAGAGTATCATCAAAGTAAATTTGTTCCTCCATGCTTGGGGGACTAAAAATATCATATTCATCAAGACCAACTTCCCCAAGCTTAGACTTTTCCATAGCATTAGAAATATAGTGTTCAAAGCATTCATACTAATAACATTGCTATTAGCATGCAAATAAAGGTCCATATGTTTTTTTTAATTTTCTCTTCAAACACTTCATGCCCTAACTCAAGATAAATATTATAAACACCACAATTTCATTGGGTTATCGAAGACAAAATATAAATATAATGCTAAACCACACGGTGCACACACTGTCACCTTTACACCGTGATCAAAGTGTTTACAGAGATCTTATAACAAATAACGAACACTAATCATTGCGTAGGGCTGCAAAAAGCATTCCTTAAAGTAAGCATTCCCATGTCTAGTTAACCCCACGCTGTCACTATGAGCGCCCTAGATGGTACTAGACAAACACCACAATTCATAGAGGAGGCGCACACGATGTGCACACTGTCACCTTCATACCGCGAGACAAGGTGACTCCAAAGTTCATATTAATAAGCACTTGAGTAGCAAAAGATGAAGAGTAACATCTACGAATTCAACTAGATTACAAAGCTCACGATCACATATAGATCACACCATGTGAGAGAGATGAACCACATAGCTACCGATAGAGCCCTCAACCTCGGGGGAGAACTACTCCTTCCTCATCATAGGAGACAACAACGACGATGGAGATGGCTGTGGAGTCGATGGAGATGGTTCCGGGGGCACTTCCCCGTCCGTGCAGGGTGCTAGAACAGACATTTGTGCCCCGAAACTTGTCGGCGGCGACGGCGGCGGAGCTACGGATGTATTTTGTGGAGAAGGTCGATGTGATTAGGGTTTTCCCTCGGGGGAGTATAAATAGGCGAAAGGGCGATGTCGGGGTGGACAGGGGGCCCACACCACCAGGTGGCGCGGTCAGGGGGACCCGCGCCACCCCATGGTGTGACCACCCTCTGGCCCCTCTCCGGCGCTCTTCGGGACTTCTGGAAGCTTCCGGGACTTCTAATACTTCTGGCTTTCGAATTTTCCAAATCCGAGAATATCTTCGGAACAACTTTTCTGAAACTAAAAACAGCAGAAAATAGGGAACTGGCTCTGTGGCATCTTGTCAATAGGTTAGTCCCGGATAACGTGTAAAAGTTCTATAAAGAAGGGAGAAAACATGTAGCAATTAGCATACTATCATCATGGAGCATCAGGTATTATATATACGTTGGAGACGTATCAAAGGGTACTGAAGGAAAAGGAGATTACACCTCCGTTGAGGGGCACTACTCTCCCGATCCTCCCGTCCCACATCCTCATATAATTCCTAGAGGAGAACCTCCTAAACTTGATGCACATTCTTTTGGTGATTGGCAATATTACATGAAAACTCGCTTAAACTCTTCTTGTATTCAGCTTTGGAGGGTCACTCGAGATGGATACAAGCCACATGACCTCAAGAACTTGACAAGAAGAGAAGTCATAGATTTTCAACTCAAGTACGCCGTCTTGTCCATCATTCAACAAGACGTGGGTCCAAACCACATGCATCATCTTCAACAATATTCCACCGCCAAGGAAACATGGGACGCTCTTGTCGTCATGTTTGTGGGCAATGATAGCATGCGGAGGAATAGGTATAATACCTTGAGCAATGAAGCCGAAGGATTCTATATGCATGATGGTGAGAACCATGAAGACATGTACCGGAGGCTCAAGACACTTGCCACCGCATTCAATAAATTTGGTGCCGAGTATATTGATGATTCTGGGATCAATAGGAAGTACATTAGTGCTCTCATGCCATTTGAGCCCGCGGACTTGAAGATCCTTCAAGAAAGATATGACTTTGCTTCTTTGACCTCAACTCGAGTGATTCAAGAGATTAGCTCCTTCCAAGTGAAACAAAGAATGCTCTTGACAACCGTGCTAGAGCCATGAGAATGCACAAAGGAGCATTTGTTGCTTTGAAGGCCAAGGTGGTGTCAAGGGAGTTTGATTATCAAGAAGCTTGCATTGAGGACTTGGCTCATTGAAGGATCAAGAATATGACCCCGTGCTTAAGGTTGTCATTGCTCTTGCCGTGCAAAAGTTTTGGAAGAATACTCCCAAGGCCAAGGCATATGTTGAAGAGAAGACCAAGTCTATCTATGGAAAATAGGGGACTCAAAAAGCGAGGTCTTGATTCAAGTCAAGACAAGCACCATTTCATTGAGGAGTGCCCCTATGATAATAGGGAACATCATGGTGGCAAGCTTATTCGCAAGGACAAGTCAAAGGTTGCTTACAAGAAACCTCATTTCAAGAAGAAACCTTTCAACAAGAAGTCCCCACCAAGTTTGTGCTAGTGACTCAAGAAGAGTATGATTCCGGAAGTGATGAAGAAGAAGAATCCACAAGTGAAGTGGCCTCTCTTGCTATTGCATCAACTTCATCTTCCACATCCCTCTTTGAATCCCCCAATAAGAATCTTCCGCGACCCAATGACAAGTGCTTCATGGCTAAGGCCTTGGAGGTATCTCTAAGACTACAAATGACATGAATAACATTGCTATCCATAATGTAGAAGATGAAATTGCCTCTATGGAAAATTTTATGTCTAACGTGCAAGGTGAGACCAAGAAGTACTTTGATCTCCTCATGAGCCGATTGGGAGAGGCCCGTGAAGCTCTTGATAAGAAAGGTGAGATTGAAAGAAGAGATGCGGATGAAAAGGAATCTCTCTTTATGACTCTTGAGGAAGAGCATGAGGGTCGAGTTTCTCTTGAGGAGGAACTTGAAACTATTGAATAGTCACATAATGAACTTGTTGCTAACATCACTAAAGAATGTGACCTTGTTATTGCTAAATATAAGAAAGATAAAAAGGAGAAGGTTGAGTTTGGGGTTGGCCATGATAAACTAACCATGGAGTTTGAGAAGCTCACCAAGGCTCACAAGGCCTCGGAGAGTGAACACTCTACTCTCAAAGAGTCACATGAACAACTTCAAACTCAACTCAATCAATTCAATGTGCCTAGTACCTCTACTTCTTCTTGTGATCATGCAAATATTATTGAGGATAATGCTAGGTTGAAAGAATAGCTAGTAAGGCTCAAGGGCAAGAGCCCATGTGTTGAGAAGGTGGTGGCTTTTAAGACACAAGTTGCTCCCAAGCCACAAGTGGTTCCTCCTAGACCATAAGTGGGCAAGCAAGGTCTTGGATATGTTGCCAAGAACAACAAAAACAACAACAACAAGAGCAAGGCCAAGCCCACACAAGCTAAGAAGAATGTTGCTTCGAGTGGTATTGTCATTAGGACGACACTACTCGTAGCAACCCCGTGGGAACTAACAATCCACACAATTTCTCACATGTTGATTATTATGGTGTTGTGCAAGCTAAATATGTTGGTCCAATTTAAGGTTTCATTGACTACACTATTTGGGTTCCAAATACCCTTGTTGCTAACATGAGGGGACCCTCCTAGGGTCCTAACTCTAGTCAATTATCTCTGCAGGACTATGCTTCTGGTGGGTCTAAATGGATAATTGATAGTGGATGCACTAGTCATATGACTGGCGCAAAGAACTTGTGACGGATTTGCGCCCAAATACAAATGATGCGTCTGTCACTATCGGAGACAAGTCCAAGTCTAAGGTAATGGGTTTCAACAAGGTTATGATTGCTCCCGATGTCACTATCGTCGATGTCATGCTTGTCGAATCCCTTGGTTTCAATTTACTTTCAGTTTGTTCTCTTGGGAAGATGGGTTTGTCCGTCTTCTTTGATGATAATGTTGTGGTCCTTTTGATGAGCAAGACTCTTGATGTCGCAAACGTGGGACATGTCGAAAATGAGTTGTTTGTGGTGGATTTTGCGAAGTCCACAAACTCCCAAGCGATGTGTCTTTTCGAAAAGGCGGATGTGGGGTGGTTGTGGCATCACCGCTTATCCCATGTCAACATGAGACCTTTCCAAAGTCTTCACCAAGGTGGCCTAATCCTCGTACTAAAAGAAAATGTTTCCTTTTATAAAGATCGTGTTTGTAGGTCTTGTGTTGAAGGAAAGATGCATGATGCTGATGGAGTGTGGACATATGCTCGTTGGGAGACCCCAAGCGCAAGGTGTGAAGAGTGCAACGGCAAGTTTTCCATCAGAAAAGAAACCAAGGTTGAATCGAGCAGTATGAGGAAGGAGTAAGTTCAGAAGGTTGGTGCATCTGAGATGGCAGGGCGCACTACCGGTTCAGCGGCAACGTGGAACCTACACAACACAATCAAATCACTTTTCCCCAACAAAGCAGTGAGGTTGTCAATCTCACCGGTTTTGCTGAACACAAAGAGGTTAAACATATGGTGTGGGAAACAATATGAGGACAATATGAAAACAGTAGCAACTGTATGAAAGCTGTGGAAACAGTGTGAAAACAGTAGAAATAGTGTGTGTATTATCCGTATGAGGAAAATGGACGGGGTCCATAGTTCACTAGTGGTGTCTCTCCGTGAAAGTTAAATAACATGTGTGGTGAACAAATTACAGCTGTGCAATTGACAGAAATGAAGGCCGCACCGTAGTGAATATGCAAGACATAAATATTACTATGTGATTCATGCGGGCATTACAACAAGATACATAGACCGTCATCCAACTGGATCAATGACTAATAATCCACCCTCTAAATATCATCCGAATAAACGTTGGATATTAAGTTGCAAGCAACAGATAATCGCAGTAAGCAAAGTGTGTAACGTAAACAAAGTAAACCAAGTAAACATTGTCGTTTTCTCCCTAGTGGCAACAACACATCATCCATTCGTCACGTTTCTTTCACTCGAGCACAGATGCAAAGGAGGCATGAACCCACTATCGAGCATAAATACTCCCTCTTGGAGTTACTAGCATCTACTTGGCCAGAGCATCTACTAATAACGGAGAGCATGCAAGATCATAAATAACATATGCATGAAGATAACATGATAGATTGATAATTAGAATACATATCATTCAAAATTCATTGGATTCCATCAAACACAACATGTAGCATTACATAAAGATGATCTCGATCATGTAGGGAAGCTCACGAGATCTAAACACGAGGCATAAAGTAGAGAAGACAACCATCTAGCTACTGCTATGGACTCGTAGTCGAGGGATGAACTACTCACACATCACTTCGGAGGAGGGCATGGTGGTGTAGACCCCTCCGGTGATGAATTTCCCTCCCTACAGGGTGCCGGGGAGAGCTCCAGAACCCTCCCGATCTCGGGATGACGATGACGAAGGCCTCGGGTGTTTCTCGGGAAAAAGTGGTATATTTTTAGGGTTGATATGCCGGGGGGAATAAATAGGCAAAAGGGCGATGGCGGTGGGCGCCCGAGGGGCCCACGCCACCCCGAGGCACTGCCAGGGGCGCGCCGTCCTACGGTGTGGCCCCCCTGTTGCCCCTCTCCGGGTTTCTTTGGGGCTTCGTGGAACCTTCGGGAATTCTAAGAGTTCCGGGCTTCGAATTTTCCTATTCTGATAATATCTCCAAAACAACTTTTCTGAAACTAAAAACAACAAAAAATAGGGAACTGGCTCTGTGGCATCTTGTCAATAGGTTGGTCCCGGAAATCGATAAAAATGACATAAAGTGAAAAGCAAACATGTAGGAAAAATAACATGGAACATCAGAAATTAAGGATACGTTTATGACGTATCAACATCCCCAAGCTTAGTTCCTACTCGTCCTCGAGTAGGTAAATGATAAAAACACAAAATTTCTGAGGTGACATGCTACCAACATAAACTTGATCATCGATGATGTAAAAGCATATGTAAGCTGAGATCATAGAACTTCAACACAAGCATGATAAATAAATTTTTAACAATAAAGCATAGCAATCACCTTGCATCATGAGAAGTAACACAAATAAAAGATCATGAATAATAATGCATCAAAAGTTATACGTTTGTTTCAAGTATAGAGAAAGCGTGGTGTCGGATATATACCAATCAAGGGTATATCAGATGGTGGTCTAAAGTGCCGGATTACCAGGGTGGCCTAAATGGTAATAGGCTACGGTCCATTGGGCGGGCCAGTAAGCTGATGCACGGAAGCTGGATTCTAGAAGAACCCGGATCACGGCCCACGTGATCCGGATTGGAGTAGAAGGCGGATTCCTTACTTTCCAAGTTAGCACATACCGTGGTCTTCTAGGTTTCTTTCTCTGTATGACCTAACCCGGCTATTATATAAAGCCGGGCGGGAGATAAGATAGATAGACAAGAAGCTATAGGCTAACTCGACGAGAGGTGGATCCTTGTCGAGTAGCTAAACCTAACCTCACATTGTACTCTGTATATTACAGGCTTTAATCCTGAATAGTGAGATTGCACGAGTAGGAACGCCGCATTACTGCGTCGTACCGAACCTGGGTAAAACCCTGTGTCATTGTTAATCATACGATCACGTCCCCCCACTTCTCTATCGGTAGTCTCATGGCACCCCCGTCTATGAAATCTACTACGATGTCTCGACAGTTGGCGTCCACCGTGGGGCCAGCGACGTCAGGCGTTATGTTTCGATCGGGGATACTTGGCGGAATCGGCAATACCATAACCGTCAGAAGCTTGGAATTCGACAACGACGTCGGGCGCTTCCTCGACAACGGATCGTACATGCTGGCGCGGAATCATCTGGTAGGTGCCTGCGTTTTACCGATTGGATCTGCAAACATCTTTATCTGATTAACTGCAGAAGCAATGGGATTCTCTGGTGGGAGCAAATTGATCCCACCCGCCCTATACCCAGTCGAAGACGACTATGACGCCGGATTTTGCTCAGATCGTCGATATACTGCCAAATCACACTTTATCGGCATGGTGCAATCCGAGATCGCCGAAAACACGGATGAAATCAATCCCGTGCAAAAGGCAGAAAATAACAACCCCACAACAGAGGTGGAAGATCCGACATCCGTCAATATGGCGACAAACTCGGAAGCTGATTCCGTGTTAGCTGCCATTGAGGCAAGGTTGGAATCAGAAACCGGATCAGATAATTTCGACTCCGAAGACGAGGACGAGGACACTTTCGAAAGAAAGGTTAAATCTCTTCAAGAGGGATTCCACGAAGTACTGATGGCAAAACCGGCTGAAAAAATACGGATGCTAACAGTCAGGAAAGCCCTAGAACGCCTCCGACAGAGGAAGAGAAGGAAGAAGGAGAAACCTCTCCAAACTATCCCGATGTCAAAGAACCGAAAGAGGAAGAACCTTGTAAGAAACCTCCCTCTTCCAAGAAGAAACACAAAGCTGCTAAAAAACTCCAGTATAAGATTCAGAAGAAGAAATCGGCTGATTCAGCCAATGAAACCCCGGAAGTAGGAGATGCAAGCGGAGTAAAACCTGCGGAGAAGAAAACGAAGGAAATCCCTGTTCTGCAAATGACATAACAGGACGAATAGGAATTACTCCAAACACCAGTGGGACCACACGAGCCCCCTGAAGTGCCGGAAGCCCGAAGGCAAGCTCTCCAAAGGCAGCAACAACATCTGTTTCAAACTCGAGAACACCTCCAAAAAAACCAGGCTGGCATCAAGCTCATGCGGGAAGAAATCGAGGAATACGAGAGAACGAATAGATCTGGCATTAAACCTACACGGATACCCGGAATCACAAGACCGGAAGTACTGCCGCTAAAAGAAAGGTTCCACAACCCATCTTGGCAAAAACAGGTAAACGACAAGGATGCCAGAGGCGAACCAATATACAAAACCGCAGCAGAAAACGCGGAAGCAGCATTCGCCATCCTCAACAACGATATGTACTCCAATGGTGAGAAACTTCAAGGGGTGTATGCTTTCCTAGGAAAAGCATTGCAACAACAACAGCGAGGGCAAGAGCGATCTGGGAAGTTGCATGACGACTCCGCCCTATGTAAGACAGCTACATGCGCCGCTGGAGCACCTGGACCGGAAGAACCTGGAGATTCAAACAATTCGAAAGAGAAGAAATTAGATCCGAGATGGACAGGAAGAAACCCGACAATAAGGATGAAGCGTCCAGAATCGGATCCCATCTCCCGAAAGATGGAATTAATCCCCGCGATCGGGAAGAGAAAAACCGGAAGGACGGAAAATCAATGCCGCCTCCGAGACGCCCTGCAGAAAATGCTAGAAGACAGGATATGCCTCACAGACGTGAGAGATCCCGGACGCCCCCCAGGAATAAGGAAAGATACAGGAGTAGAACTCCACCTTATCCTAAAGGGCATGATCATGGGGTAAATAGAGATAATCCCGGAAAAGCGCGTCCGCGCCACAATGGAAAAGAAAGGAGTAGATCCCCTTCTGTCCATTCAGCCGGTAGATACTCCGCACACATAGACAGAGCGGAAAGAGACGATTTATACTTCGGACCCAAGTGTTTCACTGATAGGATCCGAAGAATAATTCTGCATTCTGGCATTGCCAAAGTTGGTCCAACATACCAAAAATACACCGGTAGCACAAACCCGGATACCTGGCTCTCAGACTATTACACAGCCGTCCAGATCAACAATGGGACAGACCTGGAGGCAGTAAAATTCCTCCCCCTAATGTTACTAGATGGAGCCAGAGATTGGATCAATGGATTACCATCAAGAACCGTCGACAGCTGGGATGATATGGCTAGAGTATTTACTCATTATTTCCGGGGAACCTACAAGCGCCCGAACAACATCAACCAGCTAAACCGCTGCACCCAGTTTGAGGATGAACCATACGTGGATTTCATCTCAAGGTGGACGGCAATGAAGAATAGTTGTTCTGGAGTAACTGACGTTCAAGCAATGCATGCTTTCGTCAATGGCTTAAAACCCGGACTCGTACCGTTCATGATCGGTTCCAAAAAGCACAAATATCTCGGATCTGTGCTTACAACCGCCAATGAGCATGCAGCGGCCGAAGACGACATCAGAGCGAGAGGAGGCAATATCGACACTTTTATCCAAGCCAAAAAGACCCCCCGCACTGAGAAAAAAGCAACTCCGGAAGCAACGCAAAAGCCCAAAGAAGTTAACATAGCCTTTGGAAGAGAAAATGGAAGCAAGTGGAAAGGACGAAGCACAGAGCCGATAAATTACACCAAAGAAGAGTGGGAAAAAATAAAGTCGAAAAACTGTGTCCACCACTCGCAATTTGGGAAACCCACCCATACTAACGCACAATGCCGGCTGAACAAGCATATGAAAGGCAGTGCAGGATCCGGAAACAAAGGGAAGAACTCCAAGAGTAAATTCTCCAAGCAAAAGCCAGAAGCTGAAAAAGAAGACAGTGAAACGGACACTGACGAAAAAATCCAGGAACAACAGCGAAAAGGAGAGCCTAAGTTTCCAAGAGTTGACGGAGAATGCAACCTAACTTTCCTGGCAACTCCCTCAGCAAAGGTGGCAAAGAGAACACTTCGAGAAATAAACGCGGTTGTCCCTGCAACCCCGAAATTCTTGAAGTACTCAAATACACCAATTACCTGGGATCAGTCTGATCATCCCGGAAATATCCCAGAACCTGGCACGCAAGCTCTAATTGTAAGTCCTATTGTTCAAAACACTAGGCTAAAAAGAGTGTTGATGGATGGAGGATCCAGCATTAACATAATGTTCCTTGATACACTAAAGCATATGCGAATCTCCGAGACCCAGCTCAATCACAGCAATATACATTTTCACGGTATCGTCCCTGGCAGACAAGCACGACCCCTAGGAGAAATTTCCCTAGATGTGACCTTCGGAG
Organism: Alopecurus myosuroides; assembly: GCA_028641055.1. Lineage (NCBI taxonomy): Eukaryota > Viridiplantae > Streptophyta > Magnoliopsida > Poales > Poaceae > Alopecurus > Alopecurus myosuroides. The sequence goes on along the minus strand of CM054063.1, from coordinate 8,049,399 downwards.
AGAAAGATCACTTCCGTCAGGAAAAAGTATCCTTCGAGGTTGTGCCGTTCGAAAGCATGTACCACGCAATACTCGGACGCCGAGCTTTCGCCAAATTTATGGCAAGGTCATGTTATATTTATAACAAGTTGAAGATGCCAGGGCCAAAAGGAGGAGTAATCACCATAATGGGAGACTTCAAATTGGCAAACGAGCTGGAAAAAGAAAATGCCCTTTGCGCAGAAAAAGTGATAGCGAAGGAAGAACTGAAAGAGCTGGCCAAAGAAGTATCGCCGACAGGAAAAGAAAGCCTGAAGCCAGCAGATAGCTTCAAAGCTTCCGAGAACACAAGACAGGTAATCCTAGATCCTAAAGATCCGACAAAGTTTGTTGTAGTAGGAACTGGGATGACCGACAAATAGGAAAACGAGCTCATCAAGTTCCTCCGTGAGAACTGGTACATTTTCGCATGGTGTCCAGCGGACATGCCAGGCGTACCCAGGGAACTTGCTGAGCATCAACTTAAGGTGATTCCAGGATCCAAACCCGTCAAACAAGGTCTCCGTCGGTTTGATGGAAGAAGACGGAAGGCTATTGGCAAGGAGATTATCCGACTTTTGGCAGCAGATTTTATCCGGGAAGTTATACATACCGAATGGTCTGCAAACCCAGTATTAGTCCCGAAGAAAAATAGCACCGCCCTTAGGATGTGTATAGATTATACTGGCTTGAACAAGTTGTGTCCAAAAGATAGATTTGCGTTACCGCGAATCGATCAAATAATAGATGCCACTGCTGGCTCTGAGCTTTTATACTTTTTGGATGCATATTCCGGGTTTCATCAAATACGCATGAAGGAAGAAGATCAAATCAAAACTTCCTTCATAACCCCATATGGGACGTACTATTACATAACAATGCCATTTGGCCTGAAGAACGTCGGTGCAACCTACCAGCGTTGCATGCAACGATGTTTGCATAGTCAGATTGGCAAAAACGTCCATGTTTACGTGGACGATATTGTTGTCGTGTCCAAGGAATAAAGATACACTTCTTGAAGATTTGCGAGAAACCTTCGAAAATTTGCGCACTTATAAGATGAAGTTTCTAGATATCAATATATCTTTCACTTGATTGTTTCTGAAAACAACTCTTTTCAGTCCCTAAATCACCTTGATCAACAAAACATTCTTTTGAAGATAAAGTAATACGGAAGCAACCATGACTCCGGATTCTAAGTAGGAATTATTTGCTCTCTAGATTAATCAATCATTAACCACATGGAGCTAGGTAGGAAATACCAAAAATCTACAATAGGACTCAATTTTAAATTTCACTAATACGGTACCAATCTTAAATGGTATTTACCAGATCATAACAGTTATATCTCAATTAACAATCTAAGTGTAAGGTAATTATAGATGCCAATGAATACTACAATTTGTGCAAATTCACTTTGATTTGTTGTTCATGATAAATAAGTTCAAGTTAATTCAAAAAATTAAACCATGAACTCCCACTCAAAAACAACATCCCTCTTAGTCGTCTTTAGTGATTACACGAACCAAATTCACTACACCAAAACCGATCATCACGTGAGATGATGTAGCTTCAAAGGCGAACATCGACATGTTCATCATATCATCCATATGACTCATGCTTTACCTTTCGGTTACGTGTTCCGAGGCCATGTCTGTACATGCTAGGCTCGCCAAGTAGAACCGTAGTATTGCGTGTGTTTCAAGGCCATGTCTGTACATGCTAGGCTTGAAAACACCCGTTGTATGCGAACGTTGAGTCTGTCACACCCGATCATCACGTGGTGTCTCGAAACGACGAACTTTCTTAACGGTGCATACTTAAGGAAGAACACATTATTATCTTGATATTAAGTGAGAGGGATCATCTTATAATGCTACCGTCGCTATCTAAGCAAAACAAGATGCATAAAAGTATTAACATCACATACATCACATGTAAGGATAACGTGATATGATATGGTCCTCCTTGCACTTGATCTCCATCATGTGCATTATGGTATGATCTCAATCATTCCACCGGCGTGGTACCAAGTACCACGGTACCCCAAACTTGATTGTCCATCAATAAGAAGACAACCATATGGATACCTTCCGGTATATCAATAATTTACAAAATAGATCATCTCATAATCAAATTTGTAATATTGACCATATCAATTCACATGCCCAGCAAAAACTAGTTAGACGCTTCTAATTTATTTTTGCATATTTTACGTGGCTTAGGGCTTTCGAGGATAGAACCGTTCATACCTACGAACATCAACCACAACGTTGATAAACACATTTTTAACAACCCTTCATAGATTAGATCTTAACTATAGTAGGAGAAACAGACACCCGCAAGCCACTTATGCAATACAAGTTGCATGTCAGTTGTGGAACAAGTCTCATGTACGTGGACATGTAAGGTTAGTCCGGGCCGCTTCATCCCACTATGCCACTAAGATCATAAAATAGTCAAGGAGGTAATAACATGATCATCAACGCCCACATACACCTATGTGTTCTACCCGTACAAAACATCTACGCATAGATCCGGCTCTGATACCACTGAAGGGGAACGTAGCATAGAAAACAAAAATTTTCCTACGCGAGAGATACCCGAAAGGCCAAGATCTAATCTATGAGACGAAGTGCAACGGGCAACAAGAGGGTTAAGGAGAACACATACCCTCGAAGACTCAAAGTGGTACGAGATCAAATCTCGTTGTTGGCGTAGTCGTACTCACACCGATCCCGATAGCGAGAAGATGGCACCGCAATCCGGCGGTGCATCCGTGATCGGTCACACGTACGGTTGATGACGACCTCCGTTCCCTCGTTCCAGCGGGGCGCGGAAGTAGAGGATCCCTCGGAACTCCAGCAGCACGACGACGTGGTGGTGGTGAAGAATCCCACGGTCAGAGCTTCGCCAAGCCGGAGACCATGAAATGGAGCAGCGGGTGGAGGGAAATGGAAGTGGCCAAGTGTGTGGAGGAGGGAGAGCTCTCACCCTCCTTTTATAGGAGAGGGGGGAGGCAGCCCAAGGGGGGTGCGGCCAGCCCATGGGGGTGCCCCCACCTCTTCCCTCATCATGTGAGTGGAAGCTCCACTCACACCCACTCATGCTCCCATAATTTCCCACTTGGAAAATCCAAAGGTTTTCTTTTAATAAATAAATAAAACCTTTTTATTTCTTTATTTCAGCATTTGTTAATTCTATTAACAAACTTTTGCATATAGCACCTCGAATCATTTGTTAATTCTATTAACAACCATTCGACGAAAAACCCCTTGAACTATTTCAATTTTCCCCGAAACAATTTCGGTGCTGTCCAAAATATTCTTCGATATTCCGTATCCTCTCAAATGCGTCATCGAACCTTAAGTGTGTCACCCTACGGTTCGCGAATAAGATAGACATGATCGAGACTCCTCTCCAATCAATAATCAACAGCGGGATCTGGAGATCCGTGATGACTCCTATATATTCAACGATGACTCTCGTGATCGTGTGAACCAACAACGCCGTGAACTATTCCCTTTGTCTCGCGATATTTTACTTGTCCGAGATTCGATCATTGGTATCAACCATACCTTGTTCAATCTCGTTACCGACAAGTACTCTTTTCTCGTTCCCGTGATATAACATCCTTGTGATCATATCACGTGCTTGCAAGCGGTTTCGATGTGATATCACCGAGAGGGCCCAGAGTATATCTCTCCGTCATTTGGATGGACAAATCCCACTCTTGATCCATGATCCTCAACTAATACTTTCCGAATACTCAATGACACCTTTATAGTCACCCTGTTACGGTGTGACGTTTGATGCCATCAAAGCACTCTTCCGGTATCAGTGATTGACATGATCTCATGGTATAAGGAATAAGTTACTTCGTGTGTTTGATATAACAATGTAAACTAAATGACTTGATCGCATTGCTATATTCTCTTTGGGTATATGTTCATCACATCATTCTTCTAATGACATGACCCCGTTATTAATAACATCCGATGTTCATGATCAGGAAACCTTGATCATCTATTAATCAACGAGCTAGTTAAAAGAGAGGCTTTACTAGGAACCATTGTTTGTTTATTAAGCACACATGTATCAACGTTTCCGGTTAATACAATTCTAGCATGAGAAATAAACATTCATCATAAACAAGGAATAAGATAATAACCATTTTATTATTGCCTCTCGGGCATATTCCCTTCAATGCTCAATCAAAAAGCATAGTCAAAAAAGCATTCCGCGGAGGGTTTTTCTGGCTAACAGCCAAGACAGATGCTGAGCACATAGTGAACACATGTGCTGGATGTCAGTACTACACCAAGCAGACAAATATGCCAGCCCAAGCACTCAAAACTATCCCTGTTACATGGCCGTTCGCGGTCTGGGGGCTAGATATGATGGGACCATTCAAAACTGCAAGAGGCGGACTTACACATCTACTCGTTGCAGTGGATAAATATACCAAGTGAGTGGAGGCTAAACCCATCAAAAAACTTGACGATGTAACTGCCAGAAATTTCATTATTGACGTAGTCATGAGATATGGCGTTCCACATAGCATAATAACTGACAACGGGACAAATTTCTCTATTGGAGAGTTAGCAAAATATTGCTGACAAGCGGGAATTCGCTTAGATCTCGCATCTGTGGCACACCCGCAATCCAATGGACAGGTTGAAAAAAATGAATAGCTCAATCGTGCAAGGAATACGCCCAAGACTCGAATCTCCTCTTCATAGAGCAGCTGGAGCATGGGTGGAAGAGTTACCCTCTGTGCTTTGGAGCATTCGAACGACGCCAAATAGGTCAACAGGGCAAACCCCGTTTTTCCTAGTTTATGGTGCGGAAGCAATTCTTCCAACAGACATGATCCATGACAGCCCAAGAGTGCAGCATTTCGATGACTCAGATGCCGAAAGCGCACGACAGGATGACGTCGATCTCTTAGAAGAGGAACGAGAGCTGGTGCTTCAAAGATCCGCCTTTTACCAGCAAGGTTTACGGCGCTATCATAGTCGAAAAATCAGGCATCGTTCTTTTAAAGAAGGTGACCTAGTGCTAAGATTGGTACAGCAAAGAAAGCACAAATTGGCCCCAGTATGGGAAGGACCATTCGTCATCAGCAAAGCTATGGAAAATGTATCATACTATCTTGTGGACATTCGAGACACGGAAGATCATCCCGAGAAGCCGAATCGCAAAAGAAAGAGAAAGATAGATGATGAACTAGGAGAGACAAAGAGGCCCTGGAGTATCCAGCAGTTACGTCCCTTCTATACTTAGTTCAATTTCTATGTAAACATCTTTGAGATCACGAAATAAAGTTGTCGGAATCCATACTTCTATGTTTTTACATGTTTATTATAGTATAAAGCATATCTTCCGCCTTATCTATTTCCCAATGATCTTTTAAAATACTCAACGTTAACCCGAATTGTGCCTGCGTGCCTGGGCGTTAAAAAAACTGAACGATTTTCAGCCTAAAAAGGGCTTAAGGAAACCCAGATTGTGCCTGCGTGCCTGAGTTTCACACAAAAATTCCTTAATCATTCTCTAAATATTATCTGATTGTTTTTATGTTGGGTGACTGGAGCTAGTAAGCAAAAATGCCTTTATCATGATCCATGTTTCCGAGTTTTAGACTGATCGGTCATACCCAGTCACTCGGCGTGAAGATTAAAACGTTATCGAGCCATTTCAAGCACTAAGGACACTTAAAGCATACAAAACCAAAGAATTTAGAAGATAAAGGAATAATAACCCGAAAAAACTTGCAAAGTAGTTATATAACATTAAACTGCAAAAGGCGGAGTACTTGTTCATTCAAAAGAATAGAAGCATTACAATAATGTTTACAACATAAGTTCGGTAATGCTCCTATTTTCTATCTACCCAGGACCCGGACTTCTCCTTCAAGCATCCGAGTCATCTTCGCTGGAGGATTCCTCTGGAGTTTCCGGTATTGCCTCCTCTGGGTAGAAGATCGAGATGTTGACCATGGAAGCAATCTTGGTTGCGTGATCTTTGATCTGGTCAAAGATGTTGGTCCGCTGGGCTTTCGTATACCCTTGCGGGATGCCGGACGTCACGCGCCAAGATTTGGCAGTGAGGTAATGCATACGCATGAGCCCTAGAGCCATGCGTGCACCACCCGTGCCGCGGAGCGCAAGGTGGATTCCTTGGACTCCGCCACCTCCAAGATAGCCTCCGGAAGTTTCTCAACTTCCGAGAATTCCCCAGTCCTTGCGGGAAGGAATTTGTTGATCAGCTCCATCCCCACAGTCTTGAGCGCGGTGAAGACCTTCCCGAAAGCTCGGATTTTTTCAATCCGAGTAAGAGTTGGGTCGTCTCCTGTTTTTTCAGATAAATAACAAAAGGGTTATCGAAAAAGCGGAGAAAGGCTATAAAACATTGAAAATCCGGTAAATAGCAAAAACCTTACCGAGGATCTTATCCATCTCGGAGCCTTCCTCCAGGCGAAGGGTCAAAGCATTCTCCAGGTCTCGGATAGTTTCTTTGTCCTTATCAGCTTGGTTGGAGGCATTGGATTGAGCAATGCCAACAGCCAGCTGGCTGGCCTCCAGTTCTTTCTGAACCCTCATAAGGTCCTTATGAAGGTCCAGGTTCTCCCAGCGGAGGTTCTCGGCATTGCCGGCATCTTCAGCAATTTGCTTGGCTTTAGCCAAAGCAGCTGAAAAGCAAGTAAAAATGCCGAGTTGGAAAACTCGGAAAAATACTTAGAAAAAAAAGGGCATAAAAATGAAGCCGCGGGGAAATAAAATACCTGTCGTTTCCTCCAGTTGCCGCTTAGATGAAGCAAGCTCCGCTTCCTTAACGTCAAGAATAGAAAGAAGGCTTCTAACCTCCTTATTCTTGACGGTAAGTTTGTCAAAAACTTCCAGGTTTATACTTTCAGCGGTTTGCTGAAACACGAAAATGAAACAAAATGCTTAAGTTAGCAGCAAGCAAAATAGGGATGAAAAGCATTAAGTTAAAAGCATGCATTTGACTTATTGCTTGGGGGCTAGAGATATTACCTGGCTCATCCGATGTAAACCTGACAAAGTTTCGGTGAACTCTTTTGCAAAATCTGCAAACACAGTCCCGACAGCGCTAAGGCCCTCGTTGATATTCTTGAAATCTTTATGGAAGGTGGGAATGGGTTTCTGTCACTCGAGCACAGATGCAAAGGAGGCATGAACCCACTATCGAGCATAAATACTCCCTCTTGGAGTCACTAGCATCTACTTGGCCAGAGAATCTACTAACAACGGAGAGCATGCAAGATCATAAATAACATATGCATGAAGATAACATGATAGATTGATAATCAGAAGACATATCATTCAAAATTCATTGGATTCCATCAAACACAACATGTAGCATTACATAAAGATGATATCGATCAAGGGAAGCTCACGAGATCTAAACATCAGGCATAAAGTAGAGGAGACAACCATCTAGCTACTGCTATGGACTCGTAGTCGAGGGATGAACTACTCACACATCCCTTCGGAGGAGGGCATGGTGGTGTAGACCCCTCCGGTGGTGAATTTCCCTCCCGACAGGGTGCCGGGGAGAGCTCCAGAACCCTCCCGATCTCGGGATGACGATGACGGAGGCCTCGGGTGTTTCTCGGGAAAAAGTGGTATATTTTTAGGGTTGATATGCCGGGGGGAATAAATAGGCAAAAGGGCGATGGCGGTGGGCGCCCGAGGGGCCCACACCACCCCGAGGCACTGCCAGGGGGGCGCCGTCCTATGGTGTGGCCCCCCTGTTGCCCCTCTCCGGGTTTCTTCGGGGCTTCATGGAACCTTCGGGAATTCTAAGAATTCCGGGCTTCGAATTTTCCTATTCTGAGAATATCTCCAAAACAACTTTTCTGAAACTAAAAACAACAAAAAATAGGGAACTGGCTCTGTGGCATCTTGTCAATAGGTTGGTCCCGGAAATCGATAAAAATGACATAAAGTGAAAAGCAAACATGTAGGAAAAATAACATGGAACATCAGAAATTAAGGATACGTTTATGACGTATCAACATCCCCAAGCTTAGTTCCTACTCGTCCTCGAGTAGGTAAACGATAAAAACACAAAATTTCTGAGGTGACATGCTACCAACATAAACTTGATCATCGATGATGTAAAAGCATATGTAAGCTGAGATCATAGAACTTCAACACAAGAATGATAAATAAAATTTTAACAATAAAGCATAGCAATCACCTTGCATCATGAGAAGTAACACAAATAAAAGATCATGAATAATAATGCATCAAAAGTTATACGTTTGTTTCAAGTATAGAGAAAGCGTGGTGTCGGATATATACCAATCAGGGGTATATCAGATGGTGGTCTAAAGTGCCGGATTACCAGGGTGGCCTAAATGGTAATGGGCTACGGTCCATTGGGAGGCCCAGTAAGCTGATGCACGGAAGCTGGATTCTAGAAGAACCCGGATCACGGCCCACGTGATCCGGATTGGAGTAGAAGGCGGATTCCTTACTTTCCAAGTTAGCACATACCGTGGTCTTCTAGGTTTCTTTCTCTATATGACCTAACCCGGCTATTATATAAAGCCGGACGGGAGATAAGATAGATAGACAAGAAGCTATAGGCTAACTCGACGAGAGGTGGATCCTTGTCGAGTAGCTAAACCTAACCTCACATTGTACTTTGTATATTCTAGGCTTTAGTCCTGAATAGTGAGATTGCAGGAGTAGGAACGCCGCATTACTGCGTCGTACCGAACCTGGGTAAAACCCTGTGTCATTGTTAATCATACGATCACGTCCCCCACTTCTCTATCGGTAGTCTCATAGCACCCTCGTCTATGAAATCTACTACGATGTATCGAAACATGGCAAAGTGATATGTCGCTAGTCCTTAAGAGTGGGGCCAAACATAAATGCCTGGACACCTTCAAAGTTCACGAGGAAGACTAGAACAAATATTTTGAGAGCAAGCAATAACACATCATGAATCAATTAATAATATTTTTGGGAAAAATTCACATTAAACTCAGAATGGCAACTACGCTCTGTCAACTGTGCATAAAGTTAGAAGATGTAGACTCAACATAAAAAGTAAAAGAAATGCCCTTCGTAGAGGGAAACATGGAACACTCATGTGCTTGGGCTTTTATTTTATTAAACACAGGAATTGAAACTATTTTTTAGAGAGGTGTATGCTTATGTCAACGAATGGTAAACAGAGAATACAATACGTCATGATACGTCATAAACGTATCCCTAATTTCTGATGTTCCATGTTGTTTTCATGTTGTTTCCCACATGTTTTCCTTACACTTTATGTCATTTTTACACGTTTTCCGGGACTAACCTACTAAAAAGATGCCACAGAGCCAGTTCCCTGTTTTCTGCTGTTTTTAGTTTCAGAAAAGTTGTTCTAGAAATATTCTCGGAATTGGAAAATTCGAAAGCCAGAAGTCCTAAAAGTCTCGGAAGCTTCCAGAAGTCCCGAAGAGCCCCGGAGGGGGGCCACAGGGTGGCCACACCATGGGATGGAGCGGGTCCCCCTGGCCGCGCCACCTAGGGGTGTGCCCCCTAGCCACCCCCCGGGCATCGCCCTTTCGTCTATTTATACTCCCCTGAGTGAAAAACCTAGGAGAATCGTCCTTTTCCACAAAATACATCTATAGCTCCGCCACCGCCACCGACAAGTTTCGGGGGACAGATCTCTGTTGTGGCACCATGCCGGGACGAGGAAGTGCCCCCGGAACCATCTCCATCGACTCCACCACCATATACATCGCCGTTGATGTCTCCTATGATGAGGAGGGAGTAGTTCTCCCCCGGGGCTGTGGGCTCTACCGGTAGCTATGTGGTTCATCTATCTCTCCCATGGTGTGATCTTTATGTGATCATGAGCTTTGTAATCTAGTTGAATATGTAGATTGATCTTCATCTGTTATGCTACTCAAGTGCTTTAGTTATCTCTGTAAACACTTTGATCACGGGGTAAAGGTGATAGTGTGTGCACCGTGTGGTTTAGCATGATATTTATATCTTGTGTTGGAAGATGAACCTACGAAATTGTGGTGTTTGCGTGGAACCATCTGGATCCCATGGTGATAGCATGGGGGTTACTTGGTTGGGAAACTGCTTACTCCGAGGAGTGCTATTAAAGCCCTACGCTATGATTAGTGTTCGTTATTCGACCGGAGATTGGTTCGGAGTAGCATAGTGAAGAAATGATATTTATGCATTCAATTATGTTTTCATTGTTGAGAGTGTCGTATAGTGAAAGTAGGAGCCCTAGGCCTTATTTCCAAACATTGAAACACCGTTTTCCGCCTGTTTTGCTACATGTTTGCTTGCTGCCATATTTATTTCAGATTGTTATTATTACTTATAATCATCCATGCTGCTTGTATTTTACTCTCTCTTCGCTGAAGTAGTGCACCTATATACCTGACAAGTATATTGGGTGTGTTGGGGACACAAGAGACTTCTCGTATCTTAATTTCAGGGTTGCTTGAGAGGGATATCTATGACCTCTACCTCCCTGAGTTCGATATACCTTGGGTGATCCACTTAAGGGAAACTTGCTGCTGTTCTACAAACCTCTGCACTTGGAGGCCCAACATTGTCTACAAGAATAGAAGCGTGCGTAGACATCAAGCTCCTTTCTCGTCACAAGCCAACTAGACTTCACAAGAGAGGCTCCCATTTGAAGGACGCAACTGGTGTAGAAGGTCATCTCTATTTCTCTTTTGTCTAATAAATCAGGGACAAAAATAGTGAAGAGAATTTGTTTGTATTAATTTGGGGCTGGGCACCCCGCTGCCAGCTCTTCTATCAATTGGATAAGCGGATGAAGCCACTAGTCCAGGGTGTGAAAGTCCAATCAACAAGTGAGATAAAGATTCTCTATTTACGTCCTCATGAGCTAAAACGAGAACACAAAACAAGAGTAACTTTGAAGGTTTTAAAGGTAACACATGAGCAATTTACTTTGGAGTGGAAGTTAAATACCACATATAGGTAGGTATGGTGGACACATTTGGCATACTTTGGTTTTTGGGAGTTGGATTGCACGAGTAGAGCTCATGCTCAGTACAGGTGGAGGCTAGCAAAAGACTGGGAGCGACAAATCAAGAGAGCAGTAATGGCCATAATCATGCATAGAGACATAAACATCATTAATAAAAGCATAAGTGGTACCACAACTTGAAAAACTAAATGATCATAGAGGCTATTAGTGACTGGTTCGTAGTCATAAACATCGTGTGAGCATGCGCCAAGTCAACCAAATAAAACATTCAAAGGAGAACACCAAAAAAAATTATGCTTTAATATGACAAGAACAACTCATGATTCTTTCAATGCCATATTAAACACTCTCAGCTATTGAGACAAATCATGCTACTAAATAACCACTAGACTTTAGAATTAAAATAACATCTAGCATGATACGGAAAAGTCTAGCCACGGTCCATACAAGCTTCTATTTGCATCGTTTATAATTCTACCAAATGCAGTAGTTTCTTTTCCCAACAAGCACCATACAAAATATGTTTTAACAAAAACTCTCTAAATGATACAGAAATCAAACATGGAAGTACTAACATAACACTACTAAAACTAACAGTTCTGAATAAGAGATGCAATGAAAACAAGAGCTAAACAAGATTTTTTGCAGCAGATAGAAGAAAAACGAAGAATACAAGCATAACGAGTATTCAAACGAAGAAGTGGAGCGTGTCTCTCTCCCAAACAAGGATGCTAGGTTCCAATGATATTATTGCAGCAAGGAAACGGAAATAAAACAAAACGAAAAATAACAGACGCTCCAAGTAAATTTCATATGATGTGACCGAATAAAAATATAGTTTCACTAGAAGTGACCTGATAAATTGTTGATGAAAAAGGGTATGCCTTGGTTATCCCCAAGCTTAGATGCTTGAGTCTTCTTAGAATTTTCTGGGATGAACCACGGGGGCATCCCCAAGCTTTGACCTTGCACTCTTCTTGATCACATATATCACCCTCTTCTCTTGACCCTTGAAAACTTCCTTCATACCACACTCAAAGAGTAATTTGCATTAGAGGGTCAGTGCAACAATAAAAAATCCATGGGTTCTGTATGGGCACAAGTGTTATTGATACTTTTAAATATTATCTACAACCACTTATGTTTCATGAATCAAAGAAATCCACTTGACATCGTAAAAGAGCAAATGCAAGAAAATGGCAGTATCTGCCAAAACCAGAACAGTCTGTAAAGACGATTTTTTTCGGGGCACTTACGTTGCTCAAATAAAAAACTTAAAGAACAAAAAAGTTGCAAAATTAGCCAAGTAATAAGCGCAAAAAATCAAGTCATTCTGATCTTTCTGGAACTTTCACGGTTTTTTATGGTGGACAGCAGAAATCTGTTTCCTACGCAGAAATCCAAAACCAACTCCAACTTTTGTCAGAAAATTTACTTGGCACAACTAATACATGAAAATAAAGATACAAAGGAGCTTCTACAGAAGTATACACCCCCTTTGCTCAAAGAAAACAGAGAAAACCAAAGCGAAAATAAAACCATGGGTTATCTCCCAAGAAGTGCTTTTCTTTAACGACTTTTAGCTAGGCCCAGAAAAGTGGATTCACGTAGATGCTCACATAAGAAATATGAATTAGGAAAAAGAGAGCATCAATAAGCAACTATAAAACAAATTTAAGTCTAACCCACTTCCTATGCATAGGAATCTTGTAAAGAAATAAATTAAAGAAGCTCAAACTAGAAATCATGGGAAGGTAGAACAAGAGAATCTTCAAAACTTTCAACAAAAAGAGAGGTGTTTTAGTAACATGAAAATTCCTACAACCATATTTTACTCTCTCATAATAATTTTCAGTAGCATCAGGAACAAACTCAACAACATAATTATCACATAAAGCATGTTTGTCATGGTCTAAAAGCACACAATTCATATCAAGCTCAAAAAACAGTGGGATCAAAATTAAAATTAAAACTAAAGACCTCTTATTTCCCACTTTTAGCAATAGCAAAACAAGATTATTGGTCACTCTTAAAGGGTATAGGAAACATTATAGAAATCCTATTTTCAGTATCATTATAATTTATATCATCAAGTAACATAGGACGATCATCTAGAGCATTATCATATAAATTTTCTTAGCAAACTTCCTCAATATCATGCATATCAATAGTTGGAATAAATAGAGGATTCTCGTAGAATTTATCAAAGTAGCATGGATTATCATAAATAACAGTACCAATATCATTCTCACAAGTTTCATTCATAGTAGTATCCAGGTCACAAGTATAGCAAGTATCAACTTGATCAAAAAGGGATATTTCAAAAGAATCAATGGGATCATCACAACTATGAGTTAAAGAGTTAATCTTATTGGGAGATAGACATGGGTAGCTCCATTATTCCTCCTCTTGATCATTACTCTCCTCGTCTTTTTGATCCAATGAGCTTACATATTCAGCAATTTCTTCTTCCATAGGTTCCTCCAAGGCATTAGTCTTTGGTTGAGAGCATTTATTAAGATATTCAAGTATGAAGTAATTACAATCCTTGTAATTATCAAAGCAATATTCAATTATAGCATAAATCTCGTATTTATAAGGTGCATCATCAATACTTTCAAGCAAATAGGCAATTTCGAATGCACCCTTCCAAGCAATAAATTCTTCAATTTGTTCCACATCATAAAGCTCATAGTTTCCCTTAACATAAGAAGATATGGAACATTATTATTATACTCACATTGAAAAGTGAGGTGTTTATACCTCCCACAACAACGAGATTTATCAAAGCAATAAGTAACTTTATAAGTATAGCACAAGTTTTTAGCATAGTTATTCAATTTATTAATTTGCTCCCATAAGTGTATCCCTTTTTGTGACAAGTGGTGTTCCTTAGAATTTTTTTTTGTTCTTCCATGATCCCAAAGAAATCACCCAATGATACCAAGCATGATAAAGCAAGTAAAAAGCAAAAAAAATATCAAATTAAAAATGATTGGAGGTTAGAGACTCCCCTTACAGAAATTCTCTTCCTCTCCGGCAACGGCGCCAGAAAAGCTTGTTGATGGCGTGTAGTTGACGGGAGACTTCTTGCTAATGATGACATTGAAATCCCCGGCAACAACGCCAAAAAATCTTTATGGAGCGTGGACACACGCTCGTTGGGAGACCCCAAGCACAAGGTGTGAAGAGTGCAGAAGAAAGTTTTCCCTCAGAAAAGAAACCAAGGTTGAATCGACCTGTAGGAGGAAGGAGTAACTTCAGAAGGTTGATGCAGCTGAGATGGCAGGGCGCACTACCGGTTCAGCAGCAACGTGGAGCCTATAACATAATCAAATCACTTTGCCCCAATGAAGCTGTGAGGTTGTCAATCTCACCGGTTTTGCTGAACACAAAGAGGTTAAACGTATGGTGTGGGAAACAATATGCAGACAATATGAAAATAGTAGCAACAGTATGAAAGTAGTGGAAACAGTGTGAAAACAATAGAAGAAGTATGCGTATTATCATTATGAGGAAAATGGACCGGGGTCCATAGTTCACTAGTGGTGTCTCTCCGTGAAAGATAAATAACATGTGTGGTGAACAAATTACAGCTGGGAAATTGACAGAAATGAAGGCTGCACCGTAGTGCATATGCAAGACATAAATAATACTATGTGATTCATGCAGGCATTACAATAAGATACATAGACCGTCATCCAACTGCATCTATAACTAATAATCCACCCTCTGAATATCATCCAAACAAACGTTGGGTATTAAGTTGCAAGCAACAGATAATCGTAGTAAGCAAAGTGTGTAATTTAAACAATGTAAACAAAGTAAACATCGTTGTTTTCTCCCTAATGGCAACATGACATCCTCCATCTGTCACGTTTCTGTCACTCGAGCATAGATGCAAAGGAGGCATGAACCCACTATCGAGCATAAATACTCCCTCTTGGAGTTACTAGCATCTACTTAGCCAGAGCATCTATTAATAACGGAGAGCATGCAAGATCATAAATAACATATGCATGACGATAACATGATAGATTGATAATCAGAAGACATAGCATTCAACATTCATCAGATCCCAGCAAACACAACATGTAGCATTACATAAAAATGATCTCGATCATGTAGGGCAGCTCACGAGATCTAAACATGAGGCATAAAGTGGATGAGACAACCATCTAGCTACTGCTATGGATCCGTAGTCCAGGGATGAACTACTCACGCATCACTTCGGAGGAGGGCATGATGGTGTAGACCCCTCCGGTGATGAATTTCCCTCCCGGCAGGGTGCCGGGGAGAGCTCCAGAACCCTCCCGATCTCGAGATGACGATGACGATGGCCTCGGGTGTTTATCGGAAAAAAGTGGTACATTTTTAGGGTTGATATGTCGGGGGGGGGGGGATAATTACACGCTTTTCTTAATGCAATTATCTGTTTCTTGCAACTTAATACCTAATGTTTGTTCGGATGATATCCGGAGGGTGGATTTTTAGTCATAGATGCAGTTGGATGACGGTCTATGTATTTTGTTGTAATGCCCGCATGAATCACATAGTAATCTTTATGTCTTGCATATGCACTACGGTGCAACCTTCATTTATGTCAATTGCCCAGATGTAATTTGTTCACCACAAATGTTTTTTATCTTTCACGAAGAGACACCACTAGTGAACTATGGACCCCAGTCCATTTTCCTCATACTGATAATACAACCACTGTTTCCACTGCTCTCATACTGCTACTGTTGATTTCATACTTTTTCCACACCATACGTTTAACCTCTTTGTGTTCAGCAAAACCGGTGAGATTGATAACCTCACTAATTCGTTGGGGCAAAGTGATTTGATTGTGTTGTGTAAGTTCCACATTGCTTTTGAACCGGTAGTGCGCCTTGCCATCTCAGCTGCATCAACCTTCTAAAGTTACTCCTTCCTCCTACAGGTTGATTCAACCTTGGTTTCTTTCCGAGAGAAACTTGCTATTGTGCTCTTCATACCTTCCTCTTGGGGTCTCCCAACGAACGTGTGTCCACACGCATCAGCACACACTGTTGAGAGTTCTCACTATTAAAGGAGAGAGTCTGAGCTTATTCAAAGGGAGATTTATAGTGTCCTACAATATCCAGTCTGTCCGCATCGGGTTCTTGACTTAGAGGCTCTTGGCAGCACATAGTACTTCGAAGAGGCTGTGTGGATCACCAAGAAGCTGGGTCTGGAGCATCTTGTGGGCATTCAGCAGAATTACAATATCAAGGATGTTCAACAATTATATGCCACAGTCTCCCTTGGGCAAGCGGAGGATATTCCTTTGATTTGGATGACCGGTACCAGGAGGTGTGAGTCATCTATCCGTAGGCTCTCCGAGCTGCTTGGTTACCCTATGGGTGACAATGTTGGTCACAGGATGCATGTTTCCGGTGTGGCGTATAACAAGAAGAGGATGGCCCCTATGTATGAGAAGGTCTCGAGCACAAGCATTGCTAAGGACTTGAAGAGGGTCTACAATATTCTTCTTCGCCTCTTCCGTAACAATATTGCTCCCAAGGCCGGGAACGTTGATAGCTCTTCGTGGAGGGATAGTTAACTTGCTCTATCATGCCTTCCAGTTTCACTTGGAGGGATCGGGTTGTGAGGGATATGAGATCGACATCATGCACTTCATTAAGAAATAGATGTACTCTGCCATGATCGAGACCAAGAAAGTCCCTATTTATGCTCCATATGTGATGATTCTCATTCTTGATGAGTGCCCGGGACTTGTGTGTGAGACTGTGCACGCTGTTGGTTCTCTTCAGGTGCTCACTGCTCACTTACCTTCTGATGAGGACACCCCTATGGGTGATGCTCGGTCTGAGGCCCGAGGGTTAGGAGGAAGAATTCAGACCCTCCTTCTCGCCTTTAGGGCAAGGATGAAGTTCAAGATGAGATGAAGAAGCTCTCGTGGTTTCAGTGTAACATTATGTGCATGGCGATTGTTGTTCACAAGGATAATCATGAGGCCTATAAGGACAGACGACATATGAGGAAGATGATCACCAAGCTTCAGGATCATGTGGGTATTGGTTCTACCCCTCCTCTCGAGTCTCCAACTGAGTCCATCACCATGTCCTATGAGAACTGGAACACCTCCTCTTTCCCGTGGGGTGACTTTGAAGAGGTAACTTCGGCTCCTTCTTCTTCTTCCAACAACCGTGGAAAGTCTCCTATGACTGAGGAAGAGGAGCATACTGAAGAAGAAGACGAAGAGGAGTATCAAGAAGAAGAAGAAGATGGTGAGGGTGAAGGCACATACATGAACGATGAGAAGACGAGAACTATGATGAGGATGATTGATCCTTGGGGTCTGTGTAGTTCCTCTTTGTCCCTTTTTGGTGTCTCAATGCCAAAGGGGAGAAGTAACTATAGACTTCTCGGGATTTGCGGATTTGCAAGGGTTGGTTTGGTTTGATTTGATTTGACTCGGAACACAAGTCTTTGGACTTGATTTGCTTTTATGGCTTGTGCTCCCTTTATCATAGTTGATTTCGAGTTTTATTTCCTAGTGGACCTTAAATTTGTGTGTGGTGAGACTGTATTGGTGAAGCTATCCTATTATTGTGCTATTATTGTTGCTTTACTTACCTTACCTATGCATGCAATTATATTGTTCATTAATTGTTATACTTGTGGGCTTTGTGTGTAAAACATAGGGGGATCTCATGACTTTGTTGTTCGAGAGCACGTCTATTTTTTTTTCAAACAAAGCCTAGCTGTGATATCCATTGCAAATATGTGTGTTGTCATCAAAGACCAAAAAGGGGGAGATTGAAAGCGAAAATGCACCTAAATCTTGTCTTGGATGTTTGTTATTTGTTAACAACACATGTATACTCTTAAGTGGGCTGATGTTTCTCAGGGTCATTCTATAATATTTCATATGGTGGTGTTGAGAATAAAAAATGACAAAGAGATCTCTTGAGAAAATCTTACTCGAATTTATTTCCAGGCCGGAGTCTCCGGTATGAAGCTTTCCTTTGAAGAACCCAGAGCTGCGCGCGTGATGTCACCCACTGGACTCACACCGGAGACTATCCGGAGATACACCGGAGTCTCCAGACTTTCTCCCACGCATGCTTGCTCGCTCGACCATAGACATCCTCTGCGTGTAGGCGACAAGACAAAGGGCGGAATCTCCGCCAAATCTCCGGCCTACACCGTAGTCTCCGGTCTGGCAGGCCAGAGTCTCCGGACTCATCGATTCCCAAGTGTGAAGTGAAGATGGCGTCGTGGTGTCACCCACTGGAGTCACTCCAGAGACACCAGAGACTATCCGGAGTCTCCGGTCTGGAGCTTTCCCGAATCTTTTCAGGCCAGAGTCTCCAGACTTCACACCAGAGTCTCCGGTGTGACATTTCCAGAAAAGTCTCCAACGACTTGAAATTTGGTGAGGGGTATTAATAACCCCTCCCCTTCTCCTACCTCGGGTCAGCTCGTCCAGAATAGATCTCACCATTGGTAGAGCTCACCCAACTTGCTAGATCTCCCAATCCCTCCACCCAAAAGTGTAGATCTCGGAGGATTGAAGGAGAAGGCCCCGATCTACGTCTTCACCAATCGGTTCTCCATTCCAATCTCATTTGCTTGGGGGAACTAGTATAGGGTTTCCTCTTATGGAGAACCTAGACATCTTGCTACTCTTGGTGATTGTTGGGAGCCCCCCAATTTGGTTGTGGGTGTGTGCCTCAAACTTGTTTATAAAGGACTCAATTCCCGCCTCAAAGGGAATCAATAGTGGAAGGTGGACTAGGCCTTTGTGGCGGGGTTATCAGAGAATAAGGTGAGGCCTTTATGGCGTTGAGTAGGCCTTTGTGGCGAAACTCACACCCTTCCAACGAGACGTACTTCCTTTACAAGGAGGAACTCGGACGTGTCTCCGCGTGCATCCGATATCGGTTATCTCGTTCCCTCTTTTTTTACCTTACTTGTATTGTATTTATTGTTGTTCTTGTCATATAGGTAAATTCACCGTAGTTGCATTATCTAGAGAATTTATTTTTGTGTCAAGCCTTAATTTGAAAAAAAATTAAAATTGGCCGTAGCTCCTATTCACCCCCTCTAGGTGACCATACTATCCGTTCACATTGTCTTCAAGAGCTGGAGTTGGCATCACGGTGTTTTTTTTTCATAAAGTTCTCACAAGTTTGAATTTTCCCAAGGAATAGAGAAAGTTTCATATGATTGTTTTTATGCATGAAAATATCCACATGACCATGTTACTATTGTTTCTATCACGTACTGGCATTAGCCTTGGGAGCGAATATTTTAAGATCGTGTACCAACCATTTTTTTGTTAACACTCTCCTTTTCTCGATTTTGTGCTTGGTATTTCTCAATATTCGTTAAACTATAATTAGAGTAAAGTTGTGAAACAATTGATATACCGCCTTATGGACATGAGAATGCTTGCGACGGAGATGTGAAGGAGGGAGAAGGGAACAAATATGAAGGAAGGATCCACGAGAAGAAAGAAGGAAACAATGAAGGCCCGAGTGACGCGTGGACTCCCTCGTCAGATGAATCTAGTCCGTACATGAGTAAGAGGGTGCAACTACACGTGGGCGTAGGACGAGGAGGAGATGGGGCAGTGGCTAGCAAGGAGGGAACGAGACGCCGATCAACAAGGTGAAGACGAAGGATAGCGTGGAGATGGAGACATGAAGGAGGAGGAGGTTTTTTGGAGACGCCAATCAACAAAGTGAAGACGAACAATGCCATCATCAGGGTGTCCCAACGATTTCTATATAAATTTTGGAGGATTCAGATCTTTTGGAACTTTTTCATACTGTGGTTGTTTGATTTGTACGATCAAACATAGTAGGAATTATTTGCACTATAATTCATAGGAAATCTAATACCGACTGTAGGGGCGTGTTTGGTAACCTGCAGACCTTTTGGGGCTGCAGGGGAAGGCCGACCAAGGCCTTGCCCGCCAGAGATGAGACACGTTCGTGTGAAAACGAGCTACTTTCTGCATGTTGTTTGGTTGCTCAATCTTCATCTTGGGTGGTTATTAGTCTCACCTCTTTTCATATGGGTGGAGTTACCTCCAATGAGGTGCAGTGTAACGGCTCGACACGGCGGCGACGGCCTACCGCGGGAGTAGTACGACGGCGGCGACTCGTGCGCAGGCGGAGAGGCAGCGCACTCGCACATTCGGCCAGCAGGTCCACGATGGCACAGTAGGTGCGGCTAGTGCGCACGCCACGGAGCTCGGCCAATTAGGCCATGGGCTCGATGATGGAGGCCGATGCCGATGAATTTAGGTGCGGCGAACGACACCAATGAAACACACACATCACAGAGGTTGAAGTGAGACAGAGAAGCACCCATGATGAGCGGCAAACACGAAGATATATGTGAGAGCACTGGTAGAAGGACATATTCGTGGCGGCTTGCGACGGTCGAGCGGAGGTTGAAGAAGCCACGTACACGAAGCACAATATAAATACGCATAGGTACAATGTGAGGTGTGCAACCAACGAAACGAGAAACTTATAACACGAGAGTTGTGTGAAATAGCAAGGAGAAGCTGCTCCTCAAAGCATATTTCAAACGGTCGCTTGTACACGGTTAATTTGATGAAATTCATCTAAAATAAGTTCAGACATGAATACCAAATTCATAGTTAGCAGTGGACGAAAGTCTAAAACGATTGCCGGAATGGAACCATATAGCAATTGCATTTTGTTTTTATGTACAATTTATTTTAAACCGAACACTATATCGTTAGTCACAACCAAGCAGATGAAGTAAGTTTAGAGAGATTGAGCGGAAACGAGCAGGTTGCAGCTAGCGAGCGCACCGTGCGCTCTGCTCGGCCTAGCCCAAAAAACCGGCCGATTCGGCCATCTCCAGCAGGCCTAGCCCAACGTGCTTTAAACTTCGTGCGGACCAACTTATTGGGTCGCATGCAACCAAACGCGCAGCCGACCTCGCACCGTCAGAGCTTGGCCTTGCGGGCTGCAGGCTACCAAAGACGCCATATGAATCAATAGGGGTGGACATACAAAACCGAGAAACCGAACCCGAACCAAGACCGAACCGAATAAACCGAATTATAATGTTAATTCGGTTTTCGGTCCATATACCGGTTCCAAAATTTAGAAAACCGAAATTATATCGGTTAGTTCGATTTTTAGTCCATGTTAACCGAAATGACCGATTCATCACGCAATCAAATATTTTAAGACCATACGACAATCTATATCTAGGGAAATAAATCATTTGTCCCATTAAAATATCTATTATTGCCAACACAATCTCCACCTAAATCCTATTTATTGCTTTCTCTTATACAACTGCAATTAAAGTTCACAATAAATACATACCATCCACATATCGTGTAATATTAGCTGCCATGACACTAGATTCACATGTCCATGTCGTCCCGACGAGGCTCCGCGACCTTATCCATTCATTTTTGCTATCTAATTCTTATTTTGAAATTTTGCATGTTACAGGTTAATTCGGTTTAAACAAAAAACCGAACCGAATTTCTGAAAAATCGAATTGTCGGTTCCTAAAAAATGATAGGTTAATTCGGATATCACTTTCTAAAAATCGAATTATTACAAAACTCAAAAAACCGAAACGAAAAGGCTGAAAGAACCGAATCCCCAGCCTAGAAATCAATTGGTTTTGAAAAGCTTGTTTGCAAATTTTTGGATGGTTGCGGAAAGGGAGTGGAAATCTGAATCTGAAACGGAACGGTGAGGTGTGGGGTCGCCCTGTCAGTCCAACAAAACGATACTAAAGTCACACAAGGGAGGAGCAAACCGAATCTTACCTCCTCCGACTCGCCGGTCGCCTCGCGAACCCTAACCCTACCCCGCTCTTCCCCATGGCCGGAGACCCCTCGCCGTCGCCGCCCCCCGCCAAGCACCGCCGCCGCCGCTCCCGCGAGGACGCCGATGCTGACGCGGACCCCGACGCCTCCCCGAAGCGCCGCAGGCACCACCACCGCCACCACCGCCGCTCCCGCCGCCACCGTCATGCCGACGGCGACGAGGCCCCGCTGCCCGCCGCCGCCGCGGCTGAGGACGACGTCGAGGAGGGGGAGATACTGGACGATGCCGCCGCCGCGGCCGCCGCCTCCATGGACGTCGACGCCGATGCCCGCGGAGATCCCGCCTCTCCGCAACCCGCTCCGGTCTGTCCCCTTCTCCCCCAACCCCCCCTATGCTCGTGCTGTCAACCAGAGTTCCGTGCTAATTATCCATATCCAAGGCAATCCACCGCTAGCGCTCTTCAGTTGTTCAGGCGGGCAACACTTTGTTTTTTTCTTCTCTAGATTTGAAACCCTAGCCAGGGCAACCGAGGGCTGGCTTACTCTGTGTATGTAAGCTAGCCGAGTTCTTGAATGAATGATGAATCAACTTGTTGGAACAAACAACTGCTCCAAACAAGAAAATAGTATGTAGTTTTTCTTCTTTGATTTTATTTCCCCATGCTGATAGCTGCCCCTTTTGGGAATTCTACTCACCGTTTGATTGTATGCTAATTGCAGGACCTCTCTGGTAATAGTCATGCTGATGCTCTAGGAAGCCCAGCCACTGACGCAGCAGAACCGCACGCACCGCGGCTGCCCAGTCCTTCACCCTCTAGAGACGAACACAAGTCAAACCGCACTGCTCCGGACTCTGTTGAAAGTGGAGGTGTCGTTTCCAGCGACACTGAGAAAGCTGAAGGGGGTCGTGAACACGGTCGAAGGGTGTCGAAATCCCCACAACCGACAAAGGACAAGGGAAGGAAGCACAAGGACGAGCCTCAAACTAAAGAGTCTCATCCGAGAGAAGACACCAGGATATCTCCTTCCACGAGACACCACACTGGAAGGAATCACTCGAGGTCCGGAGAGGCCGACACCAAGGCTAGCAATGGTTTGCGGGCAAGTCCAAGGGATGATTCTGACCGTGACAAGAACGACAGGAATGGTTTTGGCAGGGATGCCACTAGGACAAGGCGGGATGAGAGGGAAAGGAGCAGCAGCCGTGCTGCTGTTCGTGATGGGCATGGTGACAGGCATGATAGCCGGGAAAGGTACAGGGATGAAAGGAGGCACAGCAGCAGTGCTGTAGATAGAGACAGTGTTGACCGTAGGCACAGAGAAAGGAGCAGCAGCCATAGCAGACCTGAACGAAGGGAAAGCGCACACCGCACCCGGGAGGAAAGCAGGGAGAGGGAAAGACGGAGTGGTAGTTCGAGGCGTAGAGACGATGAGAGAAGGGATACAAGTAAGGATGGTTATAAAGAGTACGACATGGCTGGTACTGGGCGTGAAAGGGATAAAGGGAGAGATGATAGAGACAGGGGGCGGCACCATAGGGATATGGAAAGTGAAAGTCGGAGAACAGGAGCTGGAGAGCGGAATGACAGAGTTAGCAATAGTGATAGACACAGGGATTCTACACGCTCGAGATATGGCACGTCTGATGTTCATAAGGACAGGTCAAGGTCTGGGGATAAAGGTAGAGATGCAGACAGTAGAAGCCAGCGATCTAAAGAAATGAAGGAAAACTCTTTCAAGTAAGACTTTTTACACATGATCTGGTATCCTTCTCTGCTTGGTGTTTTTATCTTAATACTTATTATACCTTCTGTCATCATGGTATTAGGGAAGGAGATGAAGAAGAGTACCAAGAGAAAATTGAGCAACAGTTAGCAATGCAGGAAGAAGATGACCCTGAAAAAATTAAGGAGGAAGCGAGGAGGAGGAGAGAAGCTATTATGGCGAAATACAGGCAGCAGCAAACGCAGAAGCAGCAACTAGAATCTTCACCTCGAAGCAATGATGAAGGTAACTTGATAAGCTAAATTTGAGTTGACTTATTCATCATGAGCTAAAATACATGTACTAGATTATGTCCAATTTAACTTGCATTTTAGTGACAAATGTACTGTTGGTTACAGAAGTAAGAGAAGTGGATAGAAATGAGACTGTGGATGTGAAGGATGATAATGATAGCAATTCTATGGACAACGAGGATGCTGAAAACAAGCTAGATTCATCAGACGCATTTGTTGGTGAAGCAGTTTTCACTGTGGGCAAATCTCCTGCACACGGTGCTGTTTCTTCCCGTGCAGAATCATTAACTAATGAAGGGACAACTGGTGTTTCAGGCCTTGGAGAGGGTACTCCAAAGGTATTTTCATTCTCTTATCCAGCTACATAGTTTATGTAATACATCAGTCCAAGCAGATAATTTATGTTGATCCCTCTAATTTTCAGAGCGAGAGGTCAGCGGATATGTTCTGTGATGACATTTTTGGAGAATCACCTGCAGGATTTCGAAAACTGGTATGTTTCTTATCAGATTCCTTTTAAAATGTGAACACAAAGGTCAAAGAAATGTGCTTCACTGTTCTTAATAGAAGTCATGGTAGAAGGTCAAAGAATTTGTATCTTTTGTACAAGTGTTACACTATGACTTATGCTTAAATTTTGAAGATGAAATATACTATCCCAGTGTCAAATTAACATATCCTACTTTTTTGAAGATGAATATTTCCTATCCCAGTGTCAAATTAACGTGTCCTTCTTTTTATTAATCTCAGACCATTTTTTGCGTGCAGGACAAGGGAGATGGCTTGTGCATTGAGAAAAATGCTCTTCATGACAATTGGGATGATCCTGAGGGTTACTATAGTAAGTTCTGCTAATCCTACTCCCTGGACTGGTCCGTTCAATGCTTTTGAAAACGAAGCCCCCACTTTCAATTATTAGCTTCACTTCTATAAACATCAGCTGACCATGGTATCACATCACATCGTTAAAGATGAACTCACCATGGTTGGTCACAGAGCTAAAAGCAAAACTGCCGCATTCTTTTCTGATTTGTCACAAACCTTTTTTTTGGATGTAGCCTTTTTTATTAGTTTTTTTTCTTCTGTATATAGTCTTTACATAATATAAAAGCTGCACTAGGATTTTTTTACTGTTTCGTATTAAAAAACAATGCTTTTCGTCTTACGTTTTGCAAATCTCTACAGCTCACCGATTTGGGGAATTGTTGGATGGCCGTTATGAGATTACAGCCGCACATGGGAAAGGGGTGTTCTCAACAGTCGTGCGTGCAAAAGATCTTAAAGCTGGGAAAGATGATCCTGAAGTAGTTGCTATTAAAATCATTCGCAAGAATGAGACAATGTGAGTTGAACCTATAAAAGTGTTTCCTGGTCAATACCTGTCTTTGATCCTTCTGGTAGGAGTTAATTCAATATTTATTTACACAGGTACAAGGCTGGTAAGCAAGAGGTTTCAATATTAGAAAAACTGGCAAGTGCGGACCGTGAGGACAGGCGCCACTGCGTGCGGTTTATTTCTAGTTTCATGTACCGGAACCATCTTTGCTTAGTTTTTGAATCTTTAAATATGAATCTCCGTGAGGTACTAAAGAAATTTGGTCGTAATATTGGGCTTAAGCTGACTGCTGTGAGGGCCTATTCAAAGCAGCTCTTCATCGCTCTGAAGCACCTGAAAAACTGCAAAGTTCTGCACTGTGATATAAAGCCAGATAATATGCTGGTAAGACATCTTGCTTTGCATCTCTTTTCACTGTATTGCATTATCTTTTGTATTCATTTGTCTAGTTTGGTAAAAAATGTTTTACATCTCCAGCAACTAGTTATGTAAAAACTTCGAAGTGGGTTAGATGACGGTCTTATCCTTTGATTGTGGAGCATTCATTCAGTATTGGTACAATTAAGCAAGTTGACATCCTTTTTACTTCTCTTTGATTGTATTGTAGGTGAATGATGCTAAGAATGTCCTAAAGCTATGTGATTTTGGAAATGCTATGCTTGCTGGAATGAACGAGGTCACACCTTACCTCGTGAGTCGTTTCTACCGGGCACCTGAGATCAGTAAGTTCTTTCTTGTTCTTTAGTTTGCTATATGTTCATCTTATACTGTTTCCACTGACAGGCCGTCCTCATACATGTACTCAAATTTAAAAAAATGTAGTTTGCCTAATGAAATATTGTTCTTGCAGTTCTTGGGTTGACCTATGATCACCCGTTGGACATCTGGTCAGTTGGCTGTTGTCTATATGAACTTTCTACTGGAAAGGTCCTATTTCCAGGTGCAACAAATAATGACATGCTTCGGCTTCATATGGAGCTGAAGGGCCCCTTCCCTAAGAAGATGCTAAAAAAGGTTAGAAAACTATTATGAACTTTACAAATCTTCATATGCTTTATTCTGTATTAGCTTCACCGCTGCAAGCCTACCTACTCGTGTAATCCTATATAAATATTTCTCTATAGTAATGTTCCCAATTTCACAGGGTGCCTTCACGCTGCAACACTTCGACCAAGATCTTAATTTTAACGCTATTGAGGATGATCCTGTGACTAAAAAGGTGTCAATGCAATCATATTCTCTTTGATGTATTATAAGTGTTTCAAATTCCTAATTCGTTCATTTTGTGTTTGCAGCCTATGAGGAAGTTGATTCTCAACATTAAACCAAAGGATTTTGGTTCTTTGGTTTCGAACTTTCCTGGAGAGGACCCAAAAATGCTCTCCAATTTTAGGGATCTTCTTGAAAAAATATTTGTCTTAGATCCAGATAAGAGGATAACCGTATCGCAGGCACTTAGCCATCCATTTATCACTGGCAAGTGAAAATAAGATGTTGATTCCTCTTGACATTGTAAACTATAATTTGGGTTCTTCTTGTCTAATGATCGGCATTTCTATCTTGTGTCCTGGCCTCCTGGGAGCTATGAGATCCGAGTACGTGGACAAAGCAGCTTGGGATTGCCGAAGAGATGACTGTCTTACAGACCGTGCTGCATGCACTTATCATTTGGATAGGTTCTGTTGCTTGTAAGACAACTGGCCGACTGGCATTTCATTCACTGTACACAATTTTTCCTGTGGATTTACAAGATATACATGAAATCGTGTTCACTTAACAGTTGTGCTGACTTGTATGTTGGAAAATAAAGGTTCTATGTATTTCTAGTAGCTAGAGTGTGCAAATTTTTGCAAGTGGTTGCCATGTCTATGGACCAGGCACACTTCCTTTTTGTGCTGCCAAGCACTGTGCTGATGTTTAAGGTTGCCTGTTGTGTGTGCTTGGCCTCAGGCATTTACTTATCTGGAGGTGCAATGCACCGGTTGTTCTTGCTGCTTGACGAGTTTCTTCTATTTAATACTAAAGCATGCATTGTTTGTTATTAATTTACTTGTACATTTTGTATTTAGGTTTTAAGATTCTAATTCTTTTTTTCTGTTCAGGGTTTCTGCCAGGGCCGCTTCGTGCACATTTTATATCCTAAAGAGCCAACATAAAAAGGTACCCTGGTTGCTATCTGGGTAGCTTAAGTGTTTAAACAACCCATATAACGTAATTTGCTGTTCTCTTCCGAAAATTGGGATTCTGCAGTTAATTTGGCTACGGTGGGTCGTGTGTAGACACATAGCGATATTGAAATTTTGTTAGTGTTGAATATTTACATATATGTTTTTTTGGTTCATATGTTTTTTTTTTTTTGGTTCCTCTGGTCTCTTAATATCCACCTTTAGAATACATCATTTCTTTTCTATTTGGAAGTGCTGTAGTACAACTTTTTAGCGAGAATAAGTTATAACTTAAAATCTGTCCTCATTTTCTATTTGTCACCTTTCTCAACATGTAGTATGATATGTGGGTGGTGGAAAAGTTATATATAGTCATTAAAATACCTAGTACAATGTACCATGACATCTTTTTTACAGTAATGAAATTATGAATCTTCTGGGAATTTTAGGTCCACACTATGACCAACTTCAGATATTTATCTTATATTACTTTTGTTAGTTTCATTGAAAAGTTCTAGGAAAGCCGTTCTTGTTGTTTTGCACCTCTCTCTATGTTGAAGATCAATCAAAAGTTTCCATTTGGATTTTATGTTATTTGAGGCCCTGGGATGGCTGGTTGAACTAGCATCTTGTCATAGTAACCTCTTTCGACTATAGATGTCATAATTTCAGTTTTGTTAAGAGTAGCCTCTTTGTACGGACATTTTTCCATGTAGAATATTGAATTCATGGTAAGCCCTGTTTCTATGTACATACCGTTGTAATTACCCTTTTTTGTATGGATAACAAAATGCTCACTAATATAAACTGTGAGAGCCTCCCTTTCAGTTCTCACTAAAAAGTA
The DNA here is from genome assembly GCA_028641055.1 of Alopecurus myosuroides. NCBI lineage: Eukaryota > Viridiplantae > Streptophyta > Magnoliopsida > Poales > Poaceae > Alopecurus > Alopecurus myosuroides. The sequence continues at coordinate 8,021,174 of CM054063.1, read as the reverse complement.
TGGTTATTTTTCTATTCCCATATCAAAATGCTCACAAATATTAACTTACAGAATACCTAGAAATTGCTGTCTGTCTTTTGCATCTTGTGTCTGACTTAGGGTGTGTCTGGTTCAGGGGATATGAATTAAGGGATGAAGGCATCCCCAACCACGTGGTTTGGGATAGCCAGTTTTTCTGTTTGGTTTGGTGGGATGAGAGGTGGTTAGGGATAGCCATTTTCATGTTTGGTTCAAAGGATGAGGAGTGGATGGGTTGTTCTCTTTGATTGAGGTGGTGATTACCCCTATCAAAATATGAAATGAACTCAATTTGAATACACAGTTTCCCTTTCATCATTTTAAGTTGATATCACAGCATAGAGGCATAAATGTGATCAAAGAATTTGACCGTCGAGACATGTTTTTGTACTCTTGTGAAATAAATGCATGGCTATTGGTAATATGTTATTGCATATCTTTTCGTATTTTCATTCAACAGACGAGTAAACTTTACAATATTTTAATCGCATAATATGTCAGAACTAGGATGGAGAAATCCCCAGCATTTCCCATAGCTGTCTTGTAAAGACAAAGCACAAAATCACACTATGTAATCGGAATGTTGATGCATGGACAAACAAATACAACAAAGAAAAACAAATAGTCGCTGCTGCTTCCTTTTTGAGGAAAAAAACATGGTCGCTGCTCCTAGTCACCCATATCTTCAGGCTTCTGCCCGTCTACTCAGCAGCCGACCTGAGGCCGCTGTTTCTGTTCGACATCAGGACTGCCCCAATTGCCAGCGCCAAATTGCCCACACGCCGCTGTAGCAGTGGAGAGGCGGGAAGGAACAGAGAGAGGGTCAGGTAGAGTGGATGGACTAGCTAGGGTTAGGTCGACGGCTTCACTTTCCGTACTCCGGTCGTCGTTGCCTTGGCCTGTGATCTGCCGTCGCTGGTGCACGATGAGATGATGAGATTTTGATCTGATGTGTATGCTTAACAATGAAAAAACAACACTTAGGGTGACCTAGCACGAGCGGACAGGGTGGTTGCCCCTAACCAAACATAAGGCCACCACCAGAAAAGTGGCTGCCCCAAACCAACCAAGGGATATCCACTTGAACCAAACACACCCTTACAGAATCATATAAAAATACTACTAGGCAATACCTGAATGCTTTTGTTCATGTTTTAAATATCCACTTGCAAATATTTGCTGATATTAATTACATCAATAATTGTACTCTGATTGCTTGTATTCTGCTAGCACGCTCTTAACTTCAGCCTGTGTTATTCTGGGTAAAAGGTTGATGGATATGATAAGGTTTGGCTTGTTTCCTGTACATTAATAGAAAATTTGTAGCATCATGTGAAAACATTCATACCTTGTCCTAGATGAAAGGAGACATGATCTAATAGCGTCCGTATGTTTTGATACTTTGTTTTGTGATGTAATTCTGAACTCAAATGATGATAATCACACTCTGAGCTGTTAGTTAAGCTATTATTTTCACTTGGTGGGTGGCGGCACTGTTGATAGTTGTTGATGAGTGCCATATGGAATTGCTACGTAGAGGTGCTTGGAATGTTTAATACAGGTAAACCAGACATGGCTACGAGACGTATTATTCTGAGTCATTTATTTCTTGTTGTCAAAAAGGAAATATTCTAATTATCCCTTGACTTGGTAAAACGCTGTTGCATCTAGCAGTAGTAGAAAACAGTCAGTAGGTATAGACATTTTGTTTGTTTGATCAACCTCGCTAGAGGAGTGTACCCTGGCAGTGTCAAGGTATTCAGGACGCAGAAAAACCACGAGTTGTATTCCGGGGGACTTCATGTCTCGGAAAACAGGATACAGAAGGTACGTGCTGCTTTAAATTGAGAAAAAACAGATGCCGTATGCGGGCATGTCATTGTTTCACGAGGAATGGAAGATTATTATCCGTGTATGCTGGATGATTTATTACGGTAGGATCCGATGGAGGAAATTTTGAAGATGGCTGCCTGATGGGACCGGGAGTGATCGATTGAGGTCCTAGTTTGCATGATGATTCTCCTTGGTGGTTACTGTATATATTTGAACAGACAATATACAGTTTCTGTATGTTGCTATTTTGTTTGTGTGTGGTTGTATGACGATGATGATCCAGTCCTGAAAGGATTGTTTAACCTCGGTATGATTGTGCAATCTCGTGGCCTCCATTCGTGATATCAGATTGTTGCATCAGCTGGTATTCTTTTGCGCTCATTTCTCGGCGTGGAATAAACTTCCTAGTAAATCAATTGTTAGCTAATGCAATGCAAACGAAAATTTCAGCCGAAGCGGCGCTGCTATGTTGAAAATCGTTTCGTAGCATTTTCAGTGCGAATCTGAACCGTATGTTAGATGGTTGCCCACCAGCAGCTTAGCATACGCACATACGGCAATTAATTTCATTACTAATGAGCCTCGTTGGCATACGGCAGCATGCAGCTACACGAGATGATAGCGGGGCCAGTTGCAGCAGGAAATCTTTTTGTATATGATTATTGTTGGCAGCCGCCCTAATTACTTTTAGGGTTCGCCACCTGCTCCCTTGTCTTAATATATATCGCTCGCTGCCGGATCTAGATCTCACCACAGAGAAGAGATAGACTTCCCTTTCCCTTTCGTCAGCAGCAAATGGAACCTCTCCGCACCAAGGCTTCTCCAGGTATTTCCTTTGTTCCATCTTCTCGACTAGATAGTGATCTAGTACCAGGGGAATGGATTTGCCCCATCGTTCCATATGATATACATCCCCAGTAAACCGTTTCTGAGAGCTCCACTTCCTGCAAATGTTTTCCTATCCTATGTACACGAATCTCCTCATGTTTATCTATGCTAAGCGGCCGATTCAAATGAAATAAATAAATACCAACTTTTGAGGATTCAGTTCTTTATATAGGAATCCCCCCCCCCCCCTCCCTATCAGATTTGCTGGATCCGGAACCGTAAAAAATCTTGCCCAAGAACTTACCTAGCACCGTTCGCGTTCGTGATGTTTCCACAAGGCTACAGTGGCTTAACACCAGGTTCACGAAACGGACACACAAACTTGCCTATTTATTCATAGTGTTTGTCCACTGTTTTTCGATTTGCGCAACAATAGACCTTTCTGTGTTTAATTCCTCCTTGAGAACCCTCTTTGATCCCAAAGGATTTTGAGGGCTGCGCTACTTTCCGGGAGCCCTCTCCAGCCCCTATAAATCTTGTCTCACCGTGAATTTTTCAAATTGAAGGGTTTTGCTTTACAATAATAGTATGAAAGAATCCTCACCGGAAACAAACTTTCTTCCCTCCCATTATTTGCAGATCCTTCACTAGGGCTTCCATGGAGAAAACACACCATCTACTCGGATCCGAAACCTGCAAATGTACCGCTAGACGAGAATATGATGCCGAAAATTGCGGATTTTGTGCTGTCGACGTGCCTTGGTGGAACGCAAAGCTCGGTGGTCTCTTCAACGCCGTTTGAAACGGCGTAAGTTTGTTTCACGTGACTCTTTTTCGGAAAGCGCTCGTTGTAAAATGCGTGATTGATTGGATGCCAAACCCTTTTCCCCATTGACATGCTACGTTTTGTACATATTCCTGCAGGGGATATTTGGCACCAGAATTTTACGCGCTAGACATGTATATATCGTTCAAATCAGACATATATACAGTCTTGGCATTATAATCGTACATATTCTTGGCGTTATAACCATAACGATAATGGTGAAGTTTACAAGGTACGGTATTGGCTAATATACTCATTTTATAATATCATTCTTTCATTTAAACGTTGCGTCGATAAAAAGTTTTTTACAAGACACGTGAGTGATAGTCCCACAATTCATTTTAACACTGCATTTTAAGTTGCAGGGAGTGCGTAACGAAGAAGAGATTGCTGTGAAGAAGCTTTATGACACACAGAAAAAATTGAGTCCACAGAAGGTTCTTGACTTACATAGATCGAGCATTATATCAGTTAGTTGGCTACTGCTATGAAACACAACATATGCAGTGCCGAGATGAGCAGAGAGCTGGTTTAGAGCGGCGCTCTGCTTCGAATATATGAAGGGCGGAAGCCTTGACAAGCATATTTCTAGTACGACTCGAGTTTCTATTCGATTCATTTGATTTTATGCATGGGTAACAAGTAACGCGTGTCTTCTCATGCAGATGAATTATGCCGCACTGTCATAAAGGGAATTTGTGAGGGTTTATATTAACTTCGTGAGAGGATACCGAATGATTTGTATTTATTAACTAGACTTGGAACGAGACAATAGAAATAAAGACTTTCCACTATGGATGGAGGTCACTTACATACTAAATAAAATAGGTGCTCCCATGAATGTATGGCACTTTCAGGCCTAGTTCCTTGTTTTGAAGAAAGCTGAACCAAATGATTAGAGATTTGAAATATTTTGTTAGTAGGTACCTATATATTTTGGTGGCAATATCTATTTATATAGACCTTATTATTATTCTGGTTTGTTTATTTCATGTTGTGAAAAAGAGAGGAAATATTCCATTTATGCCTTGACTTGGTAAAACAGACGCAATTTGCATAGAGTCGGGAAAAACAATACCCAATAGCTACAGCCAGTTTTTGTTTGACTAAATTGAGTAGAAGGGTACAAGCTGGCAGTGTCAATTTTGGTAAATATTTGTGCACCGTCCAGTTGTTCTAGTCCCCAGTATTTGGAGTTAGTATCTTTCTTGCGACTGCCAGACAAGATGTTGTATCTGTATGGGAAGGATATGGCTTTGTGCATTGATGTTCAAAATTGCCTCATCCTGCGTGTCCTCCTTCCATAGTATCCTCCACCAATAACCCAAAACAGGTGCACATGGTTGCTCATCATCAGCATACATGCGTACATACACATTTAATAAATTAAATTCTCACATTAATATTGTATCACTTTGGGCCAGGCATGGTTCCGGGCTGAATTAAACTGAACCAGCTGTTTGGATGTTGTTTGGATATTTGAGTTATTTTAGTAGGTGGGTAACTGATCAAAATTCGTTGTTCTAGTCCCCAGTATGCTCAGTTAGTATCTCTTTTGCGCCTGCCAGACAAGATGCTGTATCTGTATGGGATATGGCTGTTGTACATTTGTAGGTGGTTTGAGATCCTCGTGCTCTGTTTCTTTATTGCACGATGGTTACTATCCGTGTATGCGGATGATGATTATTACCGTACGGTTGAAGGAAATCCCAAATGAATCTGCGGTCTTATTTGTTTTAATAGGGATTTTCAGACTAGGCGAGTGGCGCACTGCTATACTGTTGTCGCACATGGAATTCCTGCTATTTTCTCTCTCTTGAAAAGACATTTTCATACAACGTATATACAGGTGCCTGAGACACATAAACCAACTATACACGACAACATGCCATATTATTTTGAATCCATTTATTTCTTGTTGTACTCCCTCGGTCTCAAAATAAGTATTATTGGAATGGAAGTATCTAGCACTCAAATATATCTACATACATTCATTCCGGCGACACTTATTTTGAGACGGAGGGAGTACGTGCTTAGTAAAACGCCTTTGCATGATAGCAGCTAAAGTGAACCAGTGGGCAGGTGCTACTTCCTATATTTTTTTAAACATCGAATTAATTCTCTTTCCAAAGGATAAAAAAATAATTAAAAAAACAGATGCATAGTTAATGCAAACCTAATGCGCGACGATTGAGTTTCGTGACAAATGTATTTACTTTGGCTATGCGGATTTTTTTTCCGGTGCTATATGTGTCATATATTTGTCTTTTTTACATAGGCAAAATGAAAAGACGTTTCTCCACGAAATTTTGTACGGTTACATAGCTATATATGTATGCTGTAACATTTTTGGGAATTTTTAAACATTTAGTACATGGTTTTCCTAGGCAAGAGTACATACATGGAATACTCCCTCTGAGTCTGAGCTGCTGAGTACATACATGGCCGATGCGAAGGAAACCGATATTTTTAAAACAAGCCAAAATAATTAAGCGTGCCTTAGTAGCACGAAAGTCCATCTAGTATGGCTTAACATGAAAATGTTGCTCAATTGGTACCAATTAGATAAGGTCTAGTTGGCACCACCAGTTTACACTAGTGCAGCAAGAAAACACCTTTTTGTACTATTGGGAGCGTTAATCACGTTTAGGTTCCAGATCTCACGGAGTGGACCTCATTTGTCTTATAACTATCACTACTCTGGTGCTGGATCTAGATCTCACCACAAGAATAGTACAAGAGATTGACAGAGAGCACAACTCGGGCCACTTTCCCCTGCCTCCACACATGGATCTTCTCCATAGCAAGGCTCCTCCAGGTAATCACCATCTCCTTAGAGCATGTCTAACAGAACCCTTACATTTTCGCCCCCTAAATCGCGTGTAGAGGGCCCTGCACACGAAATCGATGAATTTTTTTGCTCAGATGAACGCGTTCATCTAGCAGACCCCCTATCGCCGCCCTGTATGTTTGAATTAAAACTTCGCGGGAGGATCCGATGAACTCGATTTTATTGATCACCATTGCTGGTACACTGCTCGAGCTCGAGCTCGTCCATCTACTAACCTAACTAGCCTAATCTAATCTATGAAGACGACGTCGCCGGCAGCCTCCATCGCCTTGAAGGCCTCGACGTCGGCGAGGGCGCGCGCCTCCTCCTCCGCTTCCGCGCGCGCCGCTGCCTCGGCTTCTTTCTTGGACAGCTCGACGGCCTCCGCGAACGCGGCCTCCTCCTCCTCCGCAGTCGCCGGCAACGCTTGCACCGCCGCGCCTCCTCCTCCGCTTCCGCTTGCGCCGCCGCGGCCCCGCTTGCACTGCTGCAGCATCTCCCATTTGGCGCGCCATTTGTCGAATTGGGGGCCGCGCATCGGCCGCGGCGGCGGGTCGACGGAGTAGTAGCGGCCGCCCTCCGCGTAGTCGACCAGCGAGGGCGGCATGTTCTCCGGGAACGCCACATACTTCCAGGCGGCGCGGCGGCTCCCTGCGAACGAATGCTTGCAGTGGAGCCGCCACGCCTCCTCGAGCGTCTCCGGCTCGTGGCGGCGCTTCGAGCGGCCGGTGGAGGAGCTCGATCCGTTGGGGGAGTTCATCGCCGGGAGGCAGAGGTGTTAGGGGCGGAGGCGTTAGGGGCGGTGGAAGGACAAATGGGGCGGCGGGGGATCTTGGATTGCTCGCTGGAGCTGCGGCGGCGCGCAGCGGAGCTAGGGTTGGGGGTGGGGGGTTGGACCCCCACCCCGACCCTCACCCACTACTTGTAGGGGGCGGCGGGGGCTATTTCGCAGGCCCCGTAAATTTTTCGTACGGGCCGGGCAGCATACGGGGGCTGCTAGACGGCCGTTTTGGCCCGCACCCCGTATGCCGCCGGAATTTTACGGGGTGCCCGCGCTATAAGGGGCCTGTTAGACATGCTCTTAGTTTCTTCCATGAAAATATCTTCTTGTCCACTGCCTACTGATTTTGCACCGGGTAGTGTAGGACGTGTGTCGTAAATCCCACCGGCCTACGCTTGTTCCATATGTTGTAGTAGTATCCAAATCTGCTGATGAGTATCTATGCTAAGCAGCCGATTCAAAGGAAGAAAATAAACAGTAGGAATTTCGGAGGATCCACTGTAAACTTTCTCAGATCCAGAACGTAGAAGTCTTACTCACCAACTTGCGATTGCACATCTAGGTAGGATTTTCAACGCTGGGTTCAGGAAACAGACACACAAACTTGCCTGACAGTTGTTCTTTGTGTGATTCTGGCTTGAGACCTCTATTCGCTTTAAAAGGATCTTTTGAGGGCTTTACTTGTGTCCGAGAGCCCTGTTTTTCCGCCCCTATAAAGCTTGTTTAATTTGCTGGATAAATAGCCATATGATCCGCCGCCGTAGACAACCCCCGTCCACAGGTGGTTCCGAAAATGAAAGCTCTGATGTAGAAGAACAACATGAAAGAATCTCTCTCACCCACCGAGAATGACTTTCTTTTTCTTGCAGATCCCTCCCAGGGACTTCCGTGGAGAAACCATACCGCCCGCTCGGATTTGGAGCCTGCAAATGTACCGCTAGATGAGAATTTGATGCCGATCATTGCAGATTTTGGTACGTAATTAGTGTCATCATAGCATCATGTGCATAGCATTGCATCTTTGTTGAACCCTGAAATTATTTTCTCTCAAATCTATTTTTAAAGGTTTCGATGGTTTGAAAATGTTTTTGAAATGGTTCCAATGACTCAGTACGTAGTCTCCGTTTTAATATCACATTAATTTGGATTTTTATATTTTAAAATATATTCCTAGAAACTAATTTTCTATTTTTCATACTTAAATGGAAAAGAAAGAAAGAAAATGGGAAATACAAAAAAAAAAAAGTAGAGAGGGCAGCTGGGTGGCGTGCGCTTGGCTTTGTTCAGAAGCTGCGACATAGGGTGTGCATCGTGTGTGTCGGCAGAGGAGGGAGATAAGGTGTCTCCATGAGCGTGCAGCGTGTGTGTAGCTTGCTAGCTGGGAGTCACATTGCCGGTCGTCGTCATTGTTCGGCCTCCAAAGTCTGAACTTTCCTGCATGAAGATGTGTCAGATCCGTTTTGTATTACACACATAGAGCTAGCCCAATGGTTTGCTCCTCCGTACTCTGACGGAGAGACACTTAGTTCCAATCCCATTCTTCTTTGCTGTCTTTTATTGTATTTTACTCCCTCCGTATCAAAATATAAGATGTTTTAACATTTTGTAGATATAGTGTATCTAGACATGTTTTAGTGTGTAGATTCATATGCATCTTACACTAAAACATGTCTAGGTACATATTGTGTAGGAAATGCTAAAACATCTTACATTTTGATACGGAGGGAGTATTTTATAAACTTATATATTTCCTATCTTTTGATCTATAATTCAGAGTAATGCAAATTATACGTCTATTTCCATCATAAAAATACAGGGAATATTAATATGCCATACATGCTAACGTTTGCATCATCTAGTTTGAACTTTAGTTCTGTTACGTAACTCAGCTAAATAATTAAACATGGAATGTGTGGGGTATTAAATTAAATGCGCCGTATTCCATTTAGTTTTGTAGATCACCCCTGACTTGTTTAAACCTTTAAATCAACATTCAGTACACATGGGTAGATAAATAACTTGAATTTTATAATTACTTGTGGATACCCGGATCCGCTTAACTTGGATTTAAGTTGCATTTTTTCCATGTCATTGCATATCATATTATGACCGTCCTGGATCTTTTTTCGTACTTTTAAATGTTGCATCACTGGTAGAAAAAAAACCTTCCATACGCCCCCTTCAGCCCCCAAAATGTCCGAACCGTGACTAAAGGGGTCTTTAGTCGCGGTTCGGGAGGCGACCCGCGACTGAAGGTCTTGAGTGGCGGTTGGGGTAGCGCGCGGAGGGATTTAGTCCCGGTTGGCCTGGCCACCCGCGACTAAAGGTCGGAACTGCTCGCCTCCCTGTCTTTAGTCCCGGTTGGCCTGGCCACCTGCGACTAAAGTTCCAAACTGCTCGCCTCCCGCGCGGTTTTCTTTCGCGAGCGAGAGGCAGAAGGCCATTGCTACAGTGTGCGCGCGGGCTCTCTGTTCTTCTTCCTCTCTTCTCTTCTTCCTCTCTTCTTCCTCCACCCACCACCCATGAATTCTCCCGTTTGGAAGCTTCTCCATGTGCCCACACCATGCGGCAAGAATCTCCACGTCGCCTATACCAATAGATGCGAGAGGCTCCCCGAAGCTCTTAACCGTTTGAGCAATCTCTACGAAGCCGATGAACACCACAAGTTCTTCGGGCTTGATCTAGAGTACACGGCCAATCAAAAGGATGTGGCCGTCATCCAGATTGCCTACAAGGAAACCGTTTTGGTCTTCCAATGGGCAAGGTACGCACACGTACAATCTTTTGTAGGATAGTTGTTGCATTTTCGATTTGTTGTTGCATTGGAAGAATACACGTGTTGCAACAATATCTAACACGTGTTCCATTTTTGTTGTTGCAGTAGTTCAAAGCAATCTCCAGAACTTGTTGATTTTCTTGTCAACAAAGGTTACGACTTCTGTAGCGTCGACATCACAAATGACCGGCAGAAGTTGATGCGCACGTTGGGTATTGAGATACCTGAAGATCACTACATTGATCTTCAGGACTTGATCCATTTTGATGAGTTGTACGGGCACAAGACCGGGATGGCTCAGATGGCAACTGCCTTCATCCACCACGACTACAGAACCATGAAGACTTGTTTCCCCTCGAGGAATCACATGTATTGGGGGAAGAACCCACTTGACCGGATCAATCTCGAGTATACAGCAATAGATGCATACGTTGCCTTCGAGTTGTTCCGCATCTACTCTTCGGAGCTCGAGTAGATGTTGTTTGTGTACCGCACATAGTTTAAAATAGCGGGCTATTGCATATAGCCCCGGCGATTTCAGAAGTTATGAAAGGCTATAGCCCGGCTATAGCCGAGCTATAAACACATAGCCGTTTTGCTAGAATATTGAAAAAATAGTAAAATTTAGACAACATATAATCATTTATATAGTAAAATTTAGACAACATATAAGATGAACGAACAATCAGGAATTTAAATAACAACTATTTATGACACAGTTCAGCAGTTCTGAAACCAGGTCGCTATGGGTCGCGCTCGCACCTCACAATAGCAATTAAACAACCACCGGTGATTGATTTGGGCTCCGGAATTGACGGAGGTGACAAATTTTGGTCCAAATTTTTTGGTCCCCTAGACGGGATATAGCCGGGCTAAGAGGCTATATCCGGGCTATATCCATACAGCCGGGCTATTAGCGGCTATTCTCCATATAGTCTCTAAAGGCTCCAGCCGTAGCCCCGAGCCTTTCGAAAGGCTATAGCCTGGCTATAGCCGGCTATTTAAAACTTTGGTACCGCATCTATGTACCGCTATGTTGCGTTCGATATATGTAATGGATATATTATGTAATGGATACATGTCTTTCTATTAATTCCTATATTATTTCTATATTAATTCCTATATTATTTCTATATTATGTAATGGATATATGTACCGCTATGTTATGTAATGGCTAAAATAAAATCACGGGTTAAACATAGCACAAAATTTACTAAAGCAATCACACAAAGATCTAGCTCACACACAATTCCAAAATAATAAAACTAGAAAGTAACAAATGCTAGTTCCATTTTTATTTGGGTTTCCAATCATGCACACACTTTCTAAGGTAGATGTTCTGCAAGCAAAAAATCTAATATCAAGTCGTAACACTCTATATAAGCTAGGAAACAAGATAAGATCAAACACATATTTCAAAACAAACAAAAACACATCAAGAAAACAAAACAGAAAAACTACTGCTTCTATATCTGTTCACCAAAAATAAATCTAGAGCTCCAAAAATTAATCTAAGCCAGGAAAACATAGATCTAGTCAATACCAAACTCATCCAGTTGGATTTACTTCAAAATTAATTTTTGAACTCATTCTAAAAATCATAGAAGAGCCTGCTGGTCTTTTATTAAAAAGGATGATATTTTCATTTGGTTGCTGACCTTGATGTGAGGCTAAGTGCTATGGATAGATCTTTTCAATATCTATCCAGAACATTTTAGTTCGTCCATTTTGGTTATGTATTTTAAAAGTTAGGTTCAAATCATTCTCACTGATAGTCATTGCCAAAACAGTTCTTGTGTCCAAAATAATAGTCAAAACTTGGATCTGCAAATTTTATATGGTTTAGATTTCATATGGTTTGGTTCATGAATTTTATCATATTTTATTTTGCATTTAGGAAAGGGGAAAATGAATTAGTTTAATTTTTCTGAATTTTTTGATATATTATTTGTATTTTTAAGATTTTAAAATGAATTAGTTTTATTTTTCTAAATATTATGATATATTATTTGTATTTTTAAGATTTTAAAATGAATTAGTTTTATTTTTCTGAATATTTTGATATATTATTTGTATTTTTAAGATTTTAAAATAAATTAGTTTTATTTTTCTGAATATTTTTTAGAAATAATACAAATTAAAAAGTTAATGTTTATTTATTTATTCAAATTATTAATTACATCATTACTTTTGTTTATTAAAAGATTTATTTGAAATTCAGACAATAAAGAAATGTGGCATCGACCAACATGTTAATCTGATTGATATGATACTAGTATCACATACATGCGTGCGAAACACTTGGATACGGGACGGGATGGAACTCGGAAGTTAAGCGTGCTAGTTCTAGAGTAGTGGGAGGATGGGTGACCGAGCGGGAAGTTTGACCACGAGTAAGTAATTTGACTAGAGATAATTGTAGTTAGACACTAAGCAAATAATAAAAATTCTGAAAAAAAGTGAGTGAAAAATTGGAGTGAAAAATTGGAGTAAAAAATAATTAGAAACTCAAATGAATTAGAGAAATAACGAAATAGCCTGTAGTCCCGGTTCATGTCAAAAACCGGGACTAAAGGTCCTCCCGCCTCCGGCGCACGCCAGCTGCCCACGTGACGGGACTTTAGTTGCGGTACGTAAGAGGCGCGACTAAAGGGGGGGCCTTTAGTCGCGCATATTTAGTCCTGGTTGCACGGCCGGGATTAATGGCATTTGCGAACCGGGACTAAAGGCCTATTTTCTACCGGTGCATCCATTGTTTCTTTTAGTGCTTTTCTTCTTCGCGGATAGGATGTTGAGATGATGTTAGCACAAGTTCTGCTACCTCTACCGCTTGGATTCCAGGCAAGCGCTTCTCACTTCCTACATATACTTGCCGTTGTCTCTTTATTCTAGTCTTGTGTTACAATGCTTGTATCTTTATCATATTCACATGTTTACCTTGCCGTCATGATATAGACTTCTCTGTATATCCTTATTAACATGTTACTTGTTTAATTGTTGCTTGCGTGTGTAGTTTGTTTGTGCTCAAGTCTGGTTACCTTGGGGTTATCATGTTTAGTATGATAGTTTGCTTCAACTTAGTCAAAATCATGTTAATGTTTGGGGTTATCATGTTAATATTTAGTATGATATTTTCTTCAACTTAGTCAAAAGTAGGTTTGAGGTGCGCTTAGCTGCCGACTAGTTAGGATGTGGAAATGCGTTGATGACACATGAGGTGGAAATTGGAAATGAAGTCTAGCCAATGTGTGAGTGCACATGCAACAAACGAAAGTTGATGCACCGGTCTTGCTCCCATGTACACGCTGCTTGCGGACAGCTAGGGAAATGAAGCCTAGCGAACACAGTATATTAATGGGACACACAAACTGAATTTGTATGCTTTCCGGATATGCAAGTTGAAGTGGGTTGGACTTTAACGTTCGTGCGGCTGGTTGAGGCCACTACTCATGCGCCTAAACGTGGACTAGTCTCTACTCACCTTCTTAGTGGACCGATGGAGGTCTGAGACCCACACTTTTCACTTGCGCTGGGGAGAGATGGCGCGTACTCTCTAACAACGGCTTGGAACGATGTAAGTTTCATGTGACTTCTTCTGTTATGTATGATCGAATGCTAAATTTTCTCTCTTGGCCGATTAGTAAATTTATAAATATTTATGCAGAGGATATTTGACACCTGAATTATATGCGGCCGCAGAAATATCATACAAGTCAGACATATATAGTAACGTGTGTCTTCTCATGCAGATGAATTATGCTGCACTACGATAAAAGAGAATTTGTGAGGGTTTAAATTATCTTTATGAGGAGACGCCTCATGATTTGTATTTATTATTTGGACTTGAAACTGGACAGAAGAAAGAAAGGCTTTCGACAATGGATGGAGGTCATCGACGAACTAAATAAATTAGATGCTCACATGACTGTCATGTCACTTTGGGGCCATGCACGGTTCATTTCCTTGTTTTGAAGAAAATTGAACCAAATGTTCGGGGATTTGAGTTACTTTATTTGTGGGTACCGATATGTTTGGTGGCAATATGTATTTATCTGGGCCATATTATTTTGATTCCTTTACTTCTTGTTGTGAAAAAAGGAAATATTCCATTTATCCCTTGGCTTGGTAAAACAAACGCTGTTTGCATAGAGTAGAAGGAAGTAGTAATAGCTATATGCAGTTTTTGTTTGATCAACATGGGTAGAATGGTTAGTAATATTTGTGCGTTGTCCAATTTGTGATTTGCTGGTTTGAGATCCCTGTGCTCTGTTTGTGGAGTAGTGTGATGGGGAAAAGACGTAACCCCTTGCACGCATCCTCTCGATCGCAAGATCCTCTAGGTTCTTTACTCTGCTGCCTCGCAAGATCCACGTCTTGATGATAGTGGAAAGAAGTCCACATAACCCCCCTATGTTCCAGGTTTGGGTCGATAGACCCCCCCAACTATAAACTGGGGCAAATCACCCCCCCATGTTTCCAATACCATGCAAAACACCCCACTGAAGCGCTAATGGGCTGTTTTGAGCCATAGTGGACACTGGTTTACGCCACCTCAGGGTCAAATGACCCCCATAACTTTTCTCCTCAACCTGGTCGAGCACAACCTGATCGATCGAGACATAGTTTATTTATGATTAGCACCTGGTCGGTTACCCTCGAAAAAATCAGCACCTGATCGGTGGCGAGGAGGTCGCCTTCATCTCTCCCTTTGAGAGGGCGGCGTCAAGGTCGCACCCTCTGCTCCTTTCCCTCTCTGCCCCGACCCCTTGCATCCTCTGCTCACGCCTCTGCTCTGATCTACCTGCAGCCGACGCACTTCCTCTTTCCTCGGCAAGGGCTGCGGCGACGGTTACTCCTGGACAACGGCCAAGACGTGTGATCGGTGCCATCATCTGCTGATTTTGCTGCAGCGCCGACGACCAGGTTAGTTCCCCTATTCATTCTCTGCATCTGAATTAGAGCTGGTCACAATGTCTGCTAGGTGTTCGGGAAAATTCAGATTTAACTTGTCGGCTAGGTTGAGGAGAAAAGTTATGGGGATCATGTCTGCTAGGTGTTAGGCAAAATTCAGTTTTAACTTGTCGGCAAAATTCTACCAAGAAGTCTAGGCGATCATGTATCATTGTACTGCTGCTTATCTTATTGTAGGCATCTGAATGATTTTTTTTTGCATACTAGAGCTTGTACTGCTGGTTATATTATTGTAAAATCACTTATGTTGCATTGGTAAAGTTTCTTATTATCTTGTTATTTTTGTGCAGGATGGAGACTCTGTCTGTTCGGTTCTATTATCGCGGGGCGATGGAATTCATTGACAAGGTCTGGAAGTACAAAGGGGGAAGGAGTGGCATGTCAACTGTGCCCATTCCAAACCTGACATTAGCAGTGTTGAAGAGGCACCTGGCTGATCATATGGTGTTGGAGAATGAAGATTTGGAGGAGACAAGTCTAAGTTGGAGACTTACTGAAAAAGAGCGGAACTCAAATATCATGTGCAGTCTTGTTGACAACATAACTGTAAGGAGTATGGCTAGGTATGTGACAAGGAAAACTGATGGTTTCGTTGAGATCTATGCAAGACACCCAGTGTACGACAGTACAGAAGAAGAAGATGAAGAACTTGCAGCTGAGCAGCACCAAGAGCATCACCATGAGCAGCACCAAGAGCAGCACCATGAGCATCACCATGAGCAACACCAAGTTAACCAAGAGCATCACCAAGACCAGCACCAGGTTGAGCATTAGCAGCATCAAGATCATCACCAATTTGAGCATGAGCAACACCAAGTTGAGCCAAAAATAGCAAGGAAATTGCAAGTTGTGAGGGCAACAATGCAGGGGAAAGGCAAGGAGGTACAAGAGATTAGTGCACATGAGGGAGAAGATGGTGAAGACAGTTCAGACAGTGACTATGATGATGTCCATGAAGTAGACAGTGATGATAGTAGTGGTGAAGATGAGGAGGTTGTTTGTTACAGAAAGCAGGCACAAGAGCTGAAGAAGAGAGTGAAGAGCAAAATGGTTGGAGAGGAAGAGCTGAAAGGAACCATAGTTCCCGAAGAATTCATTGTTCCAGAAAATATTCAAGAAGAGCAAGAAGACGGAAGTGATTGCTTTGACAGTGAAGATGAACTATCCTACGATAGTGACAGTGATGGAAATATCAGAACAAAGAAGACAAAACATAGAGTATATGATCCAAGCGCTGAAGTACAAGAGTTTGAGGTTGGGCAGGCTTTCCATGATAGCAGAGAATTCAAACAAGCAGTAGTAAACTACGGATTAAAAAATTTCAAGCACATAATATTTCCAAAGGATGAGAAAAAAAGAGTTTTGGCCAAATGCAGTTGGGTTGGTTGCGAGTGGAGCATATATGGCTCACTTGTACCAAACAGGTCGCAATGGTTCATTGTAAGTAGGTACAACAATGTGCACCATTGTGTACCAAGGAGGAACAACAAGTTGGTTACTAGTATAGTAATTGCGGAGATATACTTTAGGGAGATAAGGGATAATCCTGGTTGGAGGATAGAGAAGATGCAGGAGGCAGTACTTGAAGATTTGTGTGCAGATGTTAGTGAATCAAAGTGTAAAAGAGCAAAAAAACTTGTTATGGAGAGGATTATAGATGGAACAAATGGCGAATTTTCTAGAGTTTATGACTACCATCTTGAACTGGTCAGAAGCAATCCTGGAAGCACAATCGCAATAACCTTAAATCCTGATGCAACTGACAGGCCTGTGTTTGAAAGAATGTATGTTTGCCTAGATGGTTGCAAGAGAGGTTTTCTTGCTGGTTGTAGGAGAGTTGTTGGGCTCGATGGATGTTTTCTGAAAGGTGCGGTTAGTGGGCAGATTTTGTGTGCAGTTGGGAGAGATCCAAACAACCAAATGTACCCTATTGCATGGGCTACGGTTGAAGGGGAAAATTATGACAGTTGGTACTGGTTTTTGTCCCTTCTTCAGAAGGACATACAAATCAATAACCAAGGTGATGGATGGGTTATCATATCCGATCAGCAAAAGGGCCTTATCAAGGCAGTCAATGAGATAATCCCAAATGCAGAACATAGAATGTGTGCAAGGCATATATATGCAAATTGGAGAAAGCAACACAGAGACAAGGCTTTCCAAAAACTGTTTTGGGCCTGCGCTAAATCATCTGTGACAGGATTCAATTCAACTACAATAGGGCCAAGCTAGCACTGAAAACACCAGAAGGTGCAAGGGATATGATGAAAACTGCTCCTCAACATTGGTGTAGAGCCCATTTTAGGCTTGGTTCCTATTGTGATTCTGTAGAAAATAATCTGTGCGAGTCATTTAACAATGCTATTATGAGAGCAAGATTTTATCCAATAATTACTTCTATGGAAATCATGAGGAGAAAGGTAATGGCTCGAATAGCAGAGAATAAGGCAAAATCAGAAGGTTGGCGTGGTACAATATGCCCCAACATTTTCAAGAAACTGAATTTAAATGTGAAAAGATCAAATATCTGCACAGTACTGTACAATGGAGATGAAGGATTTGAGGTTATGGAAGGGCAACACAGAAGGTTCGTTGTGAAGTTGGAAAGTTTTACATGCAGATGCAGATACTGGGATCTATCTGGTTTGCCATGTTGCCATGCTATTAGTGCTATATATGCAGCGAAAAAAGATTTGGATGATTATATTGAACCTTGCTACAGGATTGATCTGTATGACCAGGTATACAGCCATGTACTGCAACCAGTAGAGGGGAAAGAGAGTTGGCCAGTAGCTCCAAATCCTAGGCCTTTTCCACCGGTTAAAAAGAAAATGCCAGGAAGGCCAAAGACAGAGAGAAGAAGAGAAGAGCAAGAAAAAACAAAAGGCAACAAGTTATCAAGAAAAGGATGCATAGTTAGATGCTCATCATGTGGAGGAGAAAACCAAGAAAGTGCACAGCTAATCCAGATGTTGTGAGGGAACATGACCAGAAAAAGAAAGAAGCCAATAGTGCTAAGAAAAAACAGCAAAAAGCAGCAGCTAAGGTTAATTTCCTACTTAGTTGCTGCCACTGTATTTATTTTCCTGCTCTAATATATTTGATTGTATTATTTAGAGACTTATTATTTTACTCCTAAATTTTTTGATACAGGAATCAACTTCTACTTCCCAACAACAATCCCAACAACAGCAAGAGAAACATGTGCTCTACTTTGAGAAGAGAGCTAAACCTAGGAGGAAAGCACCTATCCAGCCCCAAGCACATGCCATGCACCAAGAACCTGCCCAGCCCCAAGCACCTGCCCAACAGCAAGCACCTCCCCTTAGGCCATTTGTTCCCCCGAAGAAAAAGCGAAAGAATTCATGTGATTCAACAAGTTCTCGACCATTTAGTCAGGTGAAAATATAATTCTACTATTTTATTCATGTCAATTGCAGCAATATCATGTGCCCCCAAATAATATTCATGGAGTTATTTTATTTATGTCAAGTGTAGTCAGCAGAGACCATTCCTATGTCCCAGGTTGTGACAGAACAAGTGCCAAAATATGGCAGGATGATGTGGTTGTTAGGAGATAGGCAAAAGCAAGGTGGAGGTGGACAAGAGTAGTTAAATTTTGTCCCAGGTTACAGCAAAATATGGGAGGATGATGTGGTTCCTATGTCCCAGGTTGTGACTAAACAAGTGCCAAAATATTGGACGATGCAATGGTTGTTAGGAAATAAAAAGAAGCAAGTTGGAGATGGAAAGCAGTAGCAAAATTGTGTTGGACAATTTAGATTCGCATATCTGTTTGGGTTGAACAATGTAACTAGTTTTTCCCATATACTAGTGTCAAATTGTCACAGATGTTTCTACCAAATTCTGACACCACATTTCAGTATATTTGCGTCCAATTGAGATGAAGATTTTAAATCTTTATATACTTATTTACTTGTTCATATTACAGCTGCAAAACATACGATAAATGCGAACAAGATGTTGCCATTTTTTCACATAATAAGTCTGACTATCATTTCATATATATTCAGAGCAAAAGTTTGTATTTTACATAGACACTCTGACTGTCAAACTACACTAGTACACTGCATTCCCACACTACTGCATAGCTACACTAATGCATTGGTAAACTACCAAATTGCTACACTACTAGCACTCGTGTACTGATCATCTTCAGATAACAGAAGTACCTCCAAAAGTGGGCTTCTTTTAATCCATATTGTTCTCCTTGTCTCATATTACCTCTGGCAGCACCCTGGAATATGCATCCCTGCAGGACGTACTAGGCGACGAGAAGAAATCCGTGGCCTCCTGGCGCCATTGAGGCGATTCCACAAGCGGCATCACCACCTGCATGATAGAACGTACAGATCAAGGCACAACCACGGTGCACGGAAGGTATACCAAGAGCAGGAATACGCAAATCTGAAGCAATCGTATGCCTGACCGCCGCTTTGGCAGCAAACAAATTATCCAGCGTCACATACTAGTAAAAAATTGCACTAATCGCAGATTAGATGAACAACCTGGAACACGCGCTCCCTGGACGGCAGCATGCCGATGCAGCCCGGGTGGACGGGCTCTAGGCTCGGAGCCTTGTCTCCGGCCGTCGTGGCGCGATGCAGAACCGGTGGACGGGTTCCGGGCTTGGAGCCGTGTCTCCGGCCGTCGTGGCGCCAGGGAGCTGCGGCAGCATGCCGATGCATCCCAGGTGGACGGCCTCTGGGCTCGGAGCTCTGTCTCCGGCCGTCCTGGCGCCAGGGAGCGGAGCTGCGAAGAAGAGCAACGACGCATCGTGTCTCGAGCAACCCGATTGGGGATCCAGGGAGCAGAGCTGGGAAGCGGAGCGCGGGCCGAAATCAGTGACGATTGGGGATCCAAGCTGAGCAGGGGAAGCAAGAGTTTGAAGATAGGTTTAGGGTTTTCCGTGGGGTCTAGCCTCCACGTCTCCTCTCTTTATATATACATCAACAGAAGCATACACATACAATTGTAGTACGGGTCCAAGACCACAGTACGTAACCTAGACGGTTTCCAACATACCCCCTCAATCTAAACTATTACATACAAGATTTAGATTGGACTTGAAACGGTCTAGCATCTGTCGAGTGGCTGGCTTAGTGAACACATCAGCCAGCTGATCATTGGAGGAGATAAACCGAACCTCAAGTGCACCTGCAGCAACCCGCTCTCGCACGAAGTGGAAGTCGATCTCAATGTGCTTAGTACGAGCATGGAAGACAGGATTCGCCGTAAGGTAAGTAGCCCCTAGATTATCACACCAAAGAATGGGTGTACGCTGCTGAGTAACTCCACGCTCCTTGAGTAAAGAGTCTACCCAGATTGCTTCAGCAGCGCCGTTTGCCAATGCCTTGTACTCAGCCTCGGTACTCGATCTCGAGACTGTAGGTTGCTTCTTTGAACTCCAAGAAATCAGGTTCGGTCCAACAAACACAGCAAAACCACTAGTAGAACGACGATCATCTATGCAGCCAGCCCAGTCAGCATCGGTAAATATGCTAATGCCAGTAGAAGAAGACTTGCTGAAACGCAAGCCTGTATGTAGCGTTCCCTTGACATATCGCAGAATACGCTTCACTGCTTCCCAGTGTACATCAGTGGGTTGTGAGAGGAACTGGCATACCTTGTTCACAGCAAATGAAATATCTGGCCGTGTAAGTGTCAAGTACTGTAAACCACCCACAATGCTGCGATACCTGAAAGAATCCTCGGCTCCAAGCAACGTACCAATACCCTTGGATAAATTCTCAGACAATGGAGTGGGAGTGGACTTACAATTCTCCATATTAACTCGATGAAGAAGATCTAACGCATACTTCCGTTGAGTAATAGTCATCCCCCCTGAATGGTAGGACGCTTCCAATCCAAGAAAGTACTCCAACTGGCCCATGTCCTTAATGGGGAAGGTAGCAGCAAGTGAATGGACAAGACGATCAACTGCAACAGTCGTCGATCCAGCAATGACGATATCATCTACATAAACCAGCATTTAAATCTGAACCCCATCCCGGGAGAAGATGAACAAGGATGTGTCAGCTTTAGAGGCCTCAAAACCAAGATGAAGAAGGAGCTGACTTAGACGCGCGTACCAAGCACGAGGGGACTGCTTCAGACCGTACAAGGACCGTTGAAGCTTACACACATGAGATGGATACCGTTCGTCCTCAAAGCCAGGTGGCTGCTGCATGTAGACGTCTTCTGACAAGAACCCATGGAGGAAAGCATTACTCACGTCTATCTGACGAAGACACCAATCTCGAGATACTGCAAGAGAGAGAACCAGACGCACAGTGGCAGGCTTCACCACGGGGCTGAATGTATCGCCATAGTCAATGCCATGCTGCTGGGTAAAACCACGAGCAACCAAACGCACCTTGTGCTTATGGATGCTACCATCAGGACGATGCTTAGTCTTAAAAATCCATTTGCTGCCAACGATATTTACTCCAGGGGGACGCGGCACAAGGGTCCATGTCTGCGTCGCACGAAGAGCGGCAATCTCATCAGCCATGGCCGCGCGCCACGCAGGCTCGTGCATGGCGTCACGATGAGATGAGGGTGCCGCAAAGAAAGCTCGTCGACGAGGATCGTAACGGACGGTGCCATCCGTCCACTGCTTCTCTCGTCGCGTGGCATCGCGGTGACGCGTGACCATCGGGTGCCCAGCCGGAGGTGCCGCGGCCGGGGAAATCACGGCAATAGGCGACACGGGCTGGGCCAAATCTGTGAGCGACGAAGGCGAGACCGCCGCTGTGGGCGACGCGAAGGTAGGAGCCTCCGTGGGCCGGCTCGGCGCGGGCGACGCAGCCACCGAAGGCGACGCGGAAGTGAAAGGCGCCGTGGGCCGGCTCGTCTCGGGCGATGCAGGAGCCTCCGCGCCATGCACGTCGATCGGCCGGACGTCGGGGAAGTTGGATGGCCGCACGCTGGCCATGCCGGGGGCGCTATTCTCCTGCACAGAAAGAACCTCGCCTAACACAGGCGGATCAGCGGACAGGTAGGTTAAGTCATAATTTCGCATAGAGACACTCGTAACCGGTTCATTAGATGGAAAAGTGATGGACTCAGCGAGAGTGTTCACGTCAACGGAAACTCCGGGAGTGGCATAGGGGAACACGGACTCGTCGAAAACGACGTCACGGGAGATGTAGATTCTCTCGGTAGTGCGATCTAAACACTTGTACCCCTTATGCATTGGACTATAGCCAAGGAAAACACACATCTTAGAACGAAAATCTAATTTGTGAGAGTTGTATTTGCGGAGACTTGGCCAACACGCGCATCCAAAGACACGAAGGAACTCGTAGTTCGGCTGAATGCCAAGCAAGCGGAAGATCGGTGTGTCCTTCTTGAGAACCGGAGTGGGCATGCGATTGATCAAATAACAAGCTGTTAGAAACGCTTCGTCCCAATAGTGCAGGGGAAGCGAAGAGTGTGCAAGCAGG
Source organism: Alopecurus myosuroides (assembly GCA_028641055.1). Taxonomy (NCBI): domain Eukaryota; kingdom Viridiplantae; phylum Streptophyta; class Magnoliopsida; order Poales; family Poaceae; genus Alopecurus; species Alopecurus myosuroides. The sequence goes on along the minus strand of CM054063.1, from coordinate 7,998,842 downwards.
GCAAGGCCTGTCTCTACCAGATGACGGTGTTTACGCTCAGCGACACCATTCTGCTGGGACGTATGAGGACAAGAAACACGGTGAACTATACCCGTGCGCTGAAAGTAGCTATGGAGACGATGATACTCACCCCCCCAGTCAGACTGAACGGCCTTGATTTTAGTGTCTAAAAGGCGTTCAACATAAGCCTGGAAAGCATAGAACACTTGTTCAACATCAGACTTATTCTTTAGAAGATAAATCCAGCTGAAACGAGAATAATCATCGATGAAGCTAACATAATATTGATACCCCCCAGATGATGTACGAGCTTTACCCCAAACATCAGAATGAACAAGTTCAAGAGGAGTAGTTGACACACGGGAAGAAGCACTATAAGGTAGTTGGCGACTCTTAGCACGCTGACAAGCATCACAAACTAAAGACAAATTATCTGAAATACTAGGAAGCTCATGAGTTTTAACTATGGACTGGACGACATTATTTGTAGGATGACCAAGACGTTGATGCCACCGAGAAGATGTAACAGCACTAGCGGAGATATGACGAGATGACGACGATGCGCGAGCAAACGGGATGGGGTAAAGGCCTCCTCGACTTCTACCGACCAGCAGGGTTCTCCTCGTGACCTTGTCCTTAACACAGAAAAAATGACGTGTTTGTTGAGTTTCACCGTCATTTTTTCTGTGTTAAGGACAAGGTCACGAGGAGAACCCTGCTGGTCGGTAGAAGTCGAGGAGGCCTTTACCCCATCCCGTTTGCTCGCGCATCGTCGTCATCTCGTCATATCTCCGCTAGTGCTGTTACATCTTCTCGGTGGCATCAACGTCTTGGTCATCCTACAAATAATGTCGTCCAGTCCATAGTTAAAACTCATGAGCTTCCTAGTATTTCAGATAATTTGTCTTTAGTTTGTGATGCTTGTCAGCGTGCTAAGAGTCGCCAACTACCTTATAGTGCTTCTTCCCGTGTGTCAACTACTCCTCTTGAACTTGTTCATTCTGATGTTTGGGGTAAAGCTCGTACATCATCTGGGGGGCATCAATATTATGTTAGCTTCATCGATGATTATTCTCGTTTCAGCTGGATTTATCTTCTAAAGAATAAGTCCAGCTGAAACGAGAATAATCATCGATGAAGCTTTGATACCATATTGAATTACTGCACTAGCCAATTATCCCAAAAGTCCGAACTGATGGAAAGGGCTAGGCAATACATTATATTCTTAACACTCCCCCTCACGTCTAGGCCGGTGGACTTTTTTCTTCACGGGCATAGGACGTGGATTTCGACTTCACGCGTGTAGCGCGTGGATTTTGGGGTGTCCGCACGTATCTAATTAAATACTGCGTTGGCCAGGATTTGAACTCGAGACCTCTGGCTTTGATACCAAGTTTGAAGATAGGTTTAGGGTTTTCCGTGGGGTCTAGCCTCCACGTCTCCTCTCTTTATATATACATCAACAGAAGCATACACATACAAATGTAGTACGGGTCAAGGACCACAGTACGTAACCTAGACGGTTTCCAACAGCAAGGCTGAGCAGTGGCGATGGATTGGGGAAGAACAGAGGAGTGCGGAGCGACCGATTTGAGGAGAAAAGTTATGGGGGTCGTTTGACCCTGAGGTGGCCTAAACCAGAGTTCACCGTGGCTCAAAATAGCTAGTTATCTATCCAGGGGGTGTTTTGCATGGTATTGGAAACATGTGGGGGTGATTTGCCCCAGTTTATAGTTGGGGGGGGGGGGGGTCTATCGACCCAAACCTGGAACATAGGGGGGTTATGTGGACTTCTTTCGATGATAGTGCTCCTGTTGCATTGCACACCCATGGAATCTGATCAAGCTTCACAACAGATTCCACTCCTCGCCTCTTTGGTTGGAGTAAATCTGGGACATCTGCGCATGGGTCATTGATCGACTTAGGTAACTAGCCACGCCCATGGAGGATGTTGTGGTAAGTTCGCCCGCACTGGTTATTTCTCCACACGCCACGGCTGTTGCGGCCGTCACCAGGCAACGGCGGCTTAGCTGATCTGGTCGATGGATGCAAGCCTTCGCGACACGAACCCCGCCTTTCATTCATAGCCGTTGGTCAATATATGGGAGATTTGATTTTTTTTGTACGTACTGTTCTAGGCTATGTAATCGATGCTATTGTTTTCCTGCAAATGAAGGACATTTGTCAATACAGGTTTGTCCCGAGGAGATATTCTGAATTCAATACAGCTTCGTTGCCGGTTATACCACAGATTGTTACCACATATTGATTCTGGACTAGTGCCACAAGGAAGTCTGGATACGGTGAATATATTTGTACATACATCTCTTACTTTTGTGCACGAGGAATTAATGATTGTATCCGCATGCATGTAGAACCAAACGGAATCCTGTATCTGCAGTTTCTTGAGTGAGGCACCAGTTTGTATGGTAATTTTCCTGCCTTGATGTCCAAAATTGCGATCAACCCAAAACTGGTGTATCAATTAAATGTTCTTTTGCTGTCAACGTGAAATATCCCCGCTGAGCCTGAGCTGCCGAGCCTCCTTTTTGTGTTTTCGACTAAACTTGTTTGCCCCCCGTCGCCCTCTGATGCCGTGCAAGGGCTTTTCTCAGGTGTCGGTGCGATTCAGCGAGAGGGATCTTGATCTGGTGGCGGTGTGCTGTGTTACGGCCGCGATAGCCAGGCGTCGGTGCCGACTGCGCTGGGGCTGTTTGTCTTGGTTTTGGCGGTTTGCTGGCAGGGCTAGCAACGTCTGGTGCAGATCCACGGGGGGCGGAGCCATGTACACCGGCGTCAAAGCCTTCATGTGGATCACTCTGCTCTAGGTTGGTGGCTGGCGGAGCACTTGGCCCATATCTGAGCCCGTTTGGGCGTGATCCGGGTTGGACGGGCACCACTGCCTGTGCGGTTTGAGAGGCTCCCGACGTTCATGGGAGCCATTTTCCCGTCCATGGAGTGGTTGGGGTGCTAGATCCAGTGACCGCCTAGCAGCCCTGTTTGCTTGGGGTTGCGGGTGCAACCGACGGGTGCGTCCTGCTAGTCGAACCCCCATTATCCTAAGGGTGTCTAGTTCCTCTCATGTCTGTTCCGGTGAACTGCCATCATGACATCTCGTTACTCCGTCGGGAGGGGGAAAGATCTCCTATGCCCGGGCGGCGTCCTCGGAAGGTGGACCGCGCGGGTGACTCTGCGGCGAGTGACGTCCGGTGGTGATGGTCTCCTTCTTTGGCCCTATGAGTGGATAGCAGTTGATAGAGGGAGATCCTGGTGCCGGCAACACTTCGGCTATGGCGGTTCCCACGTCGCATTTTGGAGGCCAAGCTCGGGGATTTTGGGCTGTTCGCGTTGTCGGGCGTGGTAAGAGGTATTTTCCGAGTGAAAGCTCTGCGCTTTAGCATCAACGCCCGTGGATGTCGTTATCCTCTTGGGGGCGACGTTGTGGGTACCTTCTCTGCGCTAGAGCTCCGGGTGAAAACCCCTAACTGTCTCGGTCTCGATGGCGACGACGCTTTGTGTCATCGTCCTCTTGGGGGCGTCGTCGTGGAGCCACAATAGCTTTCGATCTTGTGCCAAAATCTTCGGTGGCAAGTCTTGTTTTCTTTTGTTCTTTCTTGTTTATAATTGATATGCTTTGTAGAGGATTTCCTAATCACATTGTTTTTCTTCTAACTGCTGCAATCCTTTTAGCTCCTGTTTGTTTTCATGCATCTCTTATTCAGAGATGTTAGTTTTAGTAGAGTTATGTGATTACTCTCTTGCTTACTTGCTGTATCATTTGGAGAGTTTTTGTTAAAACATATTTTTTATGGTGCTTGTTGGGAAAAGTAATTGCTGCATGTGGTAGAATTTATAGCGATGCAAAAAGAAGCTTGTATAGACTGTGGCTAGACTTTTTCATGTCATGTTAGATTTTATTTTAATTCTAGGCCTAGTGGTTATTTTTGTAGCATGACTTGTTTCAAATAGATAATAGTGTTTAATGTGCCATTGAAAGAATCATGAGTTGTTTTTATCACATTGAAGCATAAATTTGTGCTGTTCTCTTTTAGATGTTTTATTTGGTTGACTTGGCGCATGCTTACACCATGTTTATGACTACAAACCAGTCACTTACAGCCTCTATGATCATTTAGTTTTTGACTTGTAATATCATTTATGATTTGATTAATAATGTTTTTGTCGCTATGCATGATTATGGTCATTTTGCTCTCTTGATTTGTCGCTCCCAGTCTTTGCTAGCCTCCACCTTTACTGAGTATGAGCTCTGCTCGTGCATCCAACTCCTGAAAACTAAAGTATACCAACTGTGTCCACCATACCTACCCACATGTGGTATTTAACCGCCACTCCAAAGTAAATTGCTCATGTGTTACATTTAAAACTATCAAAATTACTCCTATTTTGTGTCCTGTTTTAGCTCACGAGGACGTGGATAGAGAATATTTATCTCACTTGTTGATTGGATTTCACACCCTGGACTAGTGGCTTCATCCGTTTATCCAATTGATAGAAGAGCTGACAGCGGGGTGCCCAACCCCAAATTAATATAACAAATTATCTTCACTATTTCTTCCCCTGATTTTGTGTAAACAAAATAGAAAAAGGGATGTGCCCAGTTGCGTCCTTCAATTGTAGCCGCTCTTGTGAAGTCTAGTTGGATTGTGTCGTACTGTATTTTCTGTTTACCATTCGTTGACATAAACATACACACCTCTCTAAAAATTATACACTCCTCCATGTTATGTGATTGTTGGCAGGCACCCGAGGATTCGATTAGCCATGGTTTGTGTAAGAAAGGTTGCGAGGACTGTCAAACATTTTATACGTCTGTTTAATAAAATAAAAAGCTCTACCACATGAGTGATCCATGCTTCCCTCTGTGAAGGGCCTTTCTTTTACTTTTATGTTGAGTCTACATCTTCTAACTTTATGAACGGTTGAGAGAGCATAGTTGTCATTCTGAGTTTAATGTGCATTTCTCCCAAAAACATCATTGATTTATTCATAACTTGTTTTTACTTGCTCTCAAATTATTTGTTCTAGTCATCCTCTTAAACTTTGAAGGTGTCCTGACATTTATGTTTTGCCCCACTCTTAAGGACAAGCGAAATATCACTTTGCTATGTTTTCTTGATGCTAGAAATAAACGTATAACTTTCAATGCATTGTTATTCATGATCTTCTATTTGTTTTACTTTTCATGATGCAAAGTGATTGCTATGTTTCATTGTTAAAATTATATCTATCATACTTGTGTTTAAAGTACCATGATCTCAACTTACATATGCCTTTACAATATTGATGATCAAGTTTATGTTGGTAGCATGTCACCTCAGAAATTATTTGTTTTGTCGTTTACTTACTCGGGGACGAGTAGGAACTAAGCTTGGGGATGTTGATACGTCATAAACATATCTATAATTTCTGATGTTCCATGTTGTTTTCTTGTTATTTTCTACATGTTTGCTAAACACTTTATGTCATTTTTATCGATTTTCTAGGACTAACCTATTGACAAGATGCCACAGAGTCAGTTCCCTGTTTTCGATTGTTTTTAGTTTCACAAATGTTGTTCTGGAAATATTCTTGGAATTGGTAAATTCGAAGTCCAGAAGTCTCAGAATTCCCGAAGTTTCCACGGAGTCCCGAAGAGACCCGGAGGGGGGCCACAGGGGGCCAGACCATAGGGTGGCGCGCCCCTGGCCGCTCCACCACGTGGTGTGGGCCCCTTGGGCACCCACCGCCATCGCCCTTTCGCCTATTTATCCCCCTCGGCTAGTTAAACCTCGAAATATACCACTTTTCCATGAAAAACACCCGAGATCGCCGTCATCGTCAACCCGAGATTGGGAGGGTTCCAGAGTTCTCCCCGGCACCCTGCCGGGAGGGGAAATCATCACCGGAGGGCTCTACACCACCATTCCCGCCCTTGAGTGTTGCATGAGTAGTTCATCCCTGGACTACGGGTCCATAGCAGTAGCTAGAAGGTTGTTCTCTCCACTTTATGCCTCATGTTTATATCTCGTGAGCTTCCTTACATGGTCAGGATCATGTTATTATAATGCTACATGTTATGTTTGCTGGGATCCGATGAATGTTGAATGTTATGTCTCTTGATTATCAATCTATCATGTTATCTTCATGTGTATGTTATTTATGATCCTTCATGCTCTCTGTTGTTAGTAGATGCTCTGGCCAAGTAGATGCTAGTGACTCCAAGCGGGTGTATTTATGCTCGATAGTGGGTTCATGCCTCCTTTCCATCTATGCTCGAGCGACAGAAACGTGACGTATGGAGGATGTGATGTTGCCATTAGGGAGAAAACAACGATGTGTACATTGTTTACATTAAACACTTTGCTTAATGCGATTATCCGTTGCTTGCAACTTAATACTCAAGGTTTTTTCGGATGATATTCTAAGGGTGGATTATTAGGCATAGATGCAGTTGGATGATGGTTTATGAGTCTTGTTGTAATGCCCGCATGAATCTCATAGTAATCGTCATGTCATGCATGTTTCAATATCTATCAATTTCTCAGCTGTAATTTGTTCACCACACATGTTATCTATCTTTTATGGAGAGACACCACTAGTGAACTGTGGACCCCGGTCCATTTTCTCATACTGATAATACAACCACTGCAATTACTGTTTTCACACTGCTTCTATTGTTTTCACATTGTTCTCCTACTTTTTTCCACAACATACATTTAATCTCTTTGTTATCAGCAAAACCGGCGAGATTGACAACCTCATTGCTTCGTTGGGGCAAAGTGAATTGATTGTGTTGTGTAGGTTCCACGTTGCTGCTGAACCGGTAGTGCGCCGTACCACATCAACTGCATCAACCTTCTAATGTTGCTCCTTCCTCCTATTTGTCGATTCAACCTTGGTTTCTTTTCTGAGGAAAAACTTGCTGTTTTGCTCTTCACACATTGCACTTGGGGTTTACCAACAAGGGTGTCAATTACACCATCAAATACCCCCTAGGCATGAACCCTAAAATATCATGCCTCTCTCCACTAAAAGTTTCGTAGCTCCGCTGCCGCTGCCGTCAAGTTTCGAGGGACATAAATCTCTGTTTCGGTACCCTGCCGGGACGGGGAAGTGCCCCCGGAGCCATCTCCATCGACTCCACCGCCATCTCCATCGACTCCACCGCCATCTCCATCACCGTTACCGACTCCCATGATGAGGAGGGAGTAGTTATTTCCCGGGGCTAAGGGCTCTACCAGTAGCTATGTGTTTCATCTCTCTCTCTCTCCCATGGTGTGATCTTTATGTGATCATGAGCTTTGTAATCTAGTTGAATAAGTATATGTTACTCTTCATCTGTTATGCTACTCAAGTGGTTTTGTAATGATATCTCCGTAGACACTTTGATCAGGGTGTAAAGGTGACAGTGTGTGCACCATGTGGTTTAGCATGATATTTATATTTTGTGTTGGATGGACCTATGAAATTATTGTGTTTGTCTGGAACCATCTAGGTCTCATGGTGATAGTGGGGGTTACCTGGATGGGCAAATGAAAACTCTAAGGAGTGCTTTTATAGCCCTACGCAATGATTGGTGTTTGTTATCCGACCGGAGAGTGGTTTGGAGTAGTGTAATGAAGAGATGATATTTATGCATTCAATTATGTTATCATTGTTGAGAGTGTTCACTAGTGAAAATATGATCCCTAGGACTTGTTTCTAAGCATCAAAACACCGTTTACAATCAGTTCTGCTACATGTTTGCTTGCTGCCATTTTTATTTCAGATTGCTATTATCACTTATAATCATCCATATCATTTGTATTTCACTATCCCTTCGCTGAACTAGTGCACCTATACATCTGACAATTGTATAAGGTGTGTTGGGGACACACGAGATTTATTGTATCGTAATTGCAGGGTTGCTTGAGAGGGATATCTTTGACCTCTTCCTACCTGAGTTCAATAAACCTTGGGTGATCCACTTAAGGGAAACTTGCTGCTGTTCTCCAAACCTCTGCACTTGGAGGCCCAACATTGTCTACAAGAATAGAAGCGTGCGTAGACATCGAGATATAAGTATCATGCTAAACCACACGGTGCACACGCTGTCACCTTTACACCGTGATCAAAGTGTTTACGGAGATCTCATAACAAAACCACTCGAGTAGCATAACAGATGAAGAGTAACATCTACTAATTCAACTAGATTACAAAGCTCACGATCACATAAAGATCGCACCATGGGAGAGAGATCAAACACTTAGCTACCGGTAGAGCCCTCAGCCCCGGGGGAGAACTACTCCCTCCTCATCATAGGAGACATCAACAACGATGAAGATGGCTGTGGAGTCAATGGAGATGGCTCTAGGGGCACTTCCCCGTCCCGGCAGGGTGCCGAAACAGAGATTTCTGTCCCCCGAAACTTGTCGGCGGCGGCGGAGCTACGGATGTTTTTTGTGGAAAAGGTCGATCCATCTAGGGTTTATGCACCGGAGAGTATATATGGGCAAAAGGGCGATGGCGGTGGGCGCCCGAGGGGCCACACCACCCCCCCGGCGCGGCCAGGGGGCCATCCGCGCCCATGCATGGTGTGGGGGCTCCGGGCCCCCCTCCGGGTCTCCTTCGGACTTCCTTGACCCTCCCGGACTTCTAAGACTTCTGACTTTTGAATCGTCCAATTCCGAGAATATTTCCAGAACAACTTTTCTGAAATAAAAAACAACAGAAAACAGGAACTAGCTCTGTGGCATCTTGTCAATAGGTTAGTCCCGGGAAATCGATAAAAATGACATATAGTGTAAGGAAAACATGTAGGAAACAATAAGAAAACAACATGGAACATCATAAATTAAGGATACGTTTATGACGTATCAACATCCCCAAGCTTAGTTCCTACTCGTCCTCGAGTAGGTAAACGACAAAACAAATAATTTCCGAGGTGACATCCTAGCAACATAAACTTGATCATTATAGTAATGTAAAGCATGTAAACTAGAATCAAATGAATAAAGGATGTGGTTTATAGTTGATATCAAAGAGTAATGTATAAACCATTAGGAATAACAATGTAAAACCTTTCAATGAATCAATACTAGAAGACAATCCACTTTGCAAAGTTTATTAAAGATGATTTAAGTTTCAAGAACAACAATATAGTCATTTAAGGCATCAAACTCTCACAACAAACCCTGTTAGGATCAAGTCAAGTGACAACAATAGGCACAAAGGAAAATCATTCAAATAACTGTGCACTCAAAACAAGCAAGCGTTCTGTATTGGTTCCTAGCACCAGGATGTTATGGCTAAATTATGGGGGGGGGGGGGGTTGGAAGGTCAATGGAAGAAAGTCTCACACAACTGAAAGTGATCATTAGACAAGAGGAAGTCTTATAATCGAAGTTATGCAAGGAGTAGTGATTGCCACACAACGGATGCACGTACAGCTATAAGTGTATGGAAGCTCTCCAATGGAACTAGTGGGGGTGCATCCAACTTGCTTGCTCACGAAGACCTAGAGCTCTTTTGAGAAGGCTCATCATTGGAATATACAAGCCAAGTTCTATAATGTAAGTTCCCCACATAGTTATGTAAGTCATAATATGAAAACTCTCTCCAAACTGAAGTAATAATGCCAAACAAGAACAAAGTGTGGAATAAATGATAGTAGTGTTGCCCCCTCTCTCTTTATTTTCTCTCTTTTGCCTCTTTATTTCTTTTTTATTTTTCTCTTTTGGACTTTTTCTCTTTTTTTTGATTTATAACCTCACTGGTAGGGGCAACACTCTATTTTACAATGAATCATCACACTTTTAGTACTCATAACTCAAACTGAAATATCTCTAATGTAAATAAAACTAAAAGCTCCTGCGATTGTAGCAGTATGAAAAATAACAATGAAGCATGACAAGTAACATAATGATGATGGATGGCAATATATCTTGGAATGGCTATGGAAATGCCATGGTAGGTAGGTATGGTGGCTGTTTTGAGAAAGATAAATTTGTCTTATGTGTAGAAGAACAAAGTTCTCCCACGGGGTTTGGATGCACTGTCGAAGTTTGCATCAACTCTCAATGTGAGAATGAGCAATGCACAGTACCGAAGAGGCTAGCAAATATGGATGGTGGAAGTGCCATAAAACCGCAACATAGAATTCACAAGTTAAAAGATTCCAAATAAAATCATGATCTCAGAAGGCATAATGAAAATCACGCCAAGAGGGTCCGTGGCAGTGACAAGTCACTGTTGGCTACCCCGATCGTAGCGCGTAACAAAAAGCTATCACGATTGCTGTCAGCAAAGGAAGTCATATACCATTATCCTATCAACTAATTATTTGAGTGTGGCACAGTTTCAAGCTTCTGGACCAACCATTAATTATTTTTACTTTACTAAACCAACAAGTTTACCATTAAGCATATTAATATCTCAAAACAACAACAAATAATCAAGTGAAATAGTTTAGTGATCTACAAGAATATGCAAGCTTTTTCGTTATACCATCTACCGCATGAAGCATTTTCTATTTCCATCAAACACCATACAAAATATTTTTTAACAAAAACTCTCCAAATGACGCAGCAAGCAAGCATGATATTACGCACATAACTCTACTAAAACTAACATCTCTGAATAAGAGATGCATGAAAACAAGGGCTAAACGTAGTACTAGCAAAAAGTGAACACTCACAGAACAACAAGAATGAAAACGAGAGTGTTCTAAGCAATGAAAACGGAGCGTGTCTCTCTCCCACACAAGTATGATAGGTTCCAGTGATATTAATGCATCAAGCAAAACAAAAGAAAACTGAACGAAAAATAAATGACGCTCCAAGTAAATTTCATATGATGTGACCGAATAAAAATATAGTTTCACGAGAAGTGACCTGATAGATAGTTGATGAAGAAGGGGATGCCTTGGGCATAACCAAACTTAGATGCTTGTGCCTTCTAAAAATATTCTTGAATGAACCACGGGGGAATCCCCAAGCTTTGACCTTGCACTCTTCTTGATCACATATATCACCTCTTCTCTTGACCCTTGAAAGCTTCCTTCACACCATACTTAAACAGTAATTCGCATTAGAGGGTTAGTGCAACAATTAAAAATCCATTGGTTCTGTTGGAACAAGTGCTATTGATACTATTAAACATTAGCTACAGGCACTGATGTTTCTTGAAACAAAGAAATTCACTTGAGATCGTAAAAGAGCAAATGCAAGAAAAATGACAGAATCTGTCAAACCAGAACAATCTGTAAGGACACATTTTATTGAGGCACTTACATTGCTCGGATCGAAAAACTTAAAGAATGACAAAGTTGTGGAATTAGCCTAGGAATAAGCACAAGAAATTTAAGGTCATTTCGATTTTTCGGTGAATTATAAATCCGAAAACAACCTCCAACTTTCGTTAGAAACTTCACTTGGCACAACTAAAACATGAAAATAAAGATACAAAGGAATTTCTACAGAATTATACAAAACCTTGAATCAAAGAAAACAGATAAAAACAAAGCAAAAATAAAACCATGGGTTATCTCCCAAGAAGTGCTTTTCTTTAAAGCCTTTTAGCTAGGCATGATAATTTGAGAAGATGCCCACATAAGAAATATAAACTGAAGCGAAACAGAGCATCAAGAAGAAAATGTAAAACAAGTTTAAGTCTAACCCACTTCCTATGAAAAATAATCTTGTAGAAGAACAAGTCAATAAAGCACAAAGTAACAAGCATATGAAAGCAAAACAGGTGCAACTTCAAAATTTTCAACATAAAGAGGGCAAACTTCATATTGTTGAGATGCATAAGACTATGTTTCCCTTTCTCATAATAACTTTCAGTAGCATCACGAATGAAATTAACAATATAACTATCACAAGAAACATTCTTATCATGAGCCACATGCATAAAATAATTACTACTCTCCACATAAGCATAGTCATTCTTGTTAATAATAGTGGGAGCAAATTCAACAAAATAGCTATCATTATTATTCTCATCACCATAATCATAAAATATAGGAGGCATATTGTAATCATAATTAATTTTCTTCTCAATAATAGGTGGACTGAAAATAACATATTCATCATTGTAATCATCATATATTGGAGGCAAAGTATCATCAAAGAAAATTTCCTCCTCAAAACTTGGTGGACTAAAAATATCATATTCATCAAAACCAGCTTCCCCAAGCTTAGATTTTTCCATAGAATTTGCAATAATTGTGTTCAAAGAATTCATACTAATAACATTACTACTAGCATGCAAATAATGTTCCATGGGTTTTTTAAATTTTCTCTTCAAACACTTCATGTCCTAACTCAAGATAAACATTATAAAGCTCTCTTATATTTTTGTTGTTTTCCATTAAGCCTAACTAGAGAAAAAAAAGCAACAAGTAAAAATAAGCCTAACTAGCGAAAATAAAACCAAGAAACAAAAAGGTATAATTGCAGAATCTAAAGGAAATAACTTCGAGCACTCACACCCAAGGATGTGAGTACCTTTTACCTTACCTCCCCGGCAAAGGCGCCAGAAAAGATCTTGATGTCTACACACGCTTCTATTCTTGTAGACAGTGCTGGGCCTCCAAGTGCAGAGGTTTGTAGAACAGCAACAAGTTTCCCTTAAGTGGATCACCCAAGGTTTATCAAACTCAGGGAGGAAGAGGTCAAAGATATCCCTCTCAAGCAACCCTGCAATTACGATACAATAAGTCTCTTGTGTCCCCAACACACCTAATACAATTGTCAGTTGTATAGGTGCACTTGTTTAGTGAAGAGATAGTGAAATACAAGTGATATGGATGATTATAAGTGATAATAGCAATCTGAAATAAAAATGGCAGCAAGCAAACATGTAGCAGAACTGAGTCTAAACGGTGTTTCGATGCTTAGAAACAAAGCCTAGAGATCCTACTTTCACTAGTGAACACTCTCAATAGTGATAACATAATTGAATGCATAAATACCTCTCTTCACTATGCTACAATGAACCACTCTCGGTTGAATAACAAACACCAATTCATTGCGTGGGGCTGTAACATCACTCCTCAAGTCTATATTCCCTCTCTAGGGAACCCCACGCTGTCACTATAAGCACCTAAATTAGTACTAAACAAACATCCAATTTCATAGGTTCATCGTCCAACACAAGATATAAATATCATGCTAAACCACACGGTGCACACATTGTCACCTTTACACCGTGATCAAAGTGTTTACTAAGATCTCATAACAAGACCACTCGAGTAGCATAACAGATGAAGAGTAACATCTACTAATTAAACTAGATTACAAAGCTCACGATCACACAAAGATCACACTATGGGAGAGAGAGATGAAACACATAGCTACCGGTAGAGCCCTCAGCCCCGGGGGGATAACTACTCCATCCTCATCATAGGAGACAGCAACGGCGATAAGATGGCAGTGGAGTCAATGGAGATGGCTCCGGGGGCACTTCCTCATCCCGGTAGGGTGCCGGAATAGAGATTTCTGTCCCCCGAAACTTGTCGGTGGCGGCGGCGGCGGAGCTACGGATGCTTTTTGTGGAAAAGACCGATCCATCTAGGATTTATACATCATGGAGTATATATGGGAGAAAGGGTGATGGCGGTGGGCGCCCGAGGGGCCCACACCACCCCCCGGCATGGCCAGGGGCCCACCCGCGCCCAGGCATGGTGTGGGGGCTCTGGGGCCCCCCTCCGGGTCTCCTTTGGACTTCCTTGACCCTACGGGACTTCTAAGACTTATGACTTTTGAATCGTCCAATTCCGACAATATTTCCAGAACAACTTTTCTGAAACAAAAAACAACAGAAAACAGGAACTGGCTCTATGGCATCTTGTCAATAGGTTAGTCCCGGGAAATCGATAAAAATGACATAAAGTGTAAGGAAAACATGTAGGAAAAAATAATAAAACAACATGGAACATCAGAAATTAAGGATACGTTTATGATGTATCAAGACATCAAGCCCCTTTCTGGTGCCGTTGCCGGGGAGGTAAGGTAAAAGGTACCCACATCCTAGTACTGTTGCTGGTGTGTGTGTGCTCGAAGTTATTTCCATTTGATTATGCAGTTATATCTTTTTGTTTCTTGTTTTTATTTTCACTAGCTAGACTTATTTTTACTTTTCCCTTCTTTTTAATTTTACTAGTAGGCTTTATGGAAAATAACAAAAATATGAGAGAGATTTATAATATTTATCTTGAGTTAGGACATAAAGTGTTCGAAGAGAAAATTTAAAAACCTATGGAACTTTATTTGCATGCTAGTAGAAATATTATTAGTATGAATTCTTTGAACACCATTATTGCTAATGCTATAAAAAATCTAAGCTTGGGGAAACTGGTTTTGATGAATATGATATTTTTAGTCCCCCAAATTTTGAGGAGGAAATTTTCTTTGATGATACTTTGCTTCCAATATATGATAATTATAATGATTGTGGTATTCTAGTTCCACCTATTATTGAGGATAAATTTTATTATGATGATACTATTCCTCCAATTTATGATGATTGCAATGATGGATGTGATAGTTTTACTCTCACTATTACTAATGAGAAGGATTTTACTTATGTGCAGAGTAATGATAATAATTTTATGCGTGATCAAGATAAAAATGTTTTATGTAATAGCTATATTGTTGGTTCTATTCATGATGCTACTGAGAATTATTTTCAGAGAGGACAATATGGTTATGGAAATCTTCATGTTATTAAAATTCCTCTCTTGATGATGAAAATTTTGAGATTTCTCTTGTGTTACTTCTATATGCTGGTATATTTAAGACCCACTGGTCATTATGAAAGGGGAAGACACAATTTCATATATCTCAATACTATTAAGTCTCCTCTCTTTTTGTTAAAAGTTTTGAAGTTGCATTTGTTTTGCCTTCCTATGCTAGCTTTGTGCTTCATTGATTTGTTTTCTTACGATACTCCTATGCATAGGAGGAGTGTTAGGTACAAACATATTTTATATATGCTTCTTGATGCTCTCTTTTATTTTTCAACTCTTATACATACAAGAGCATCTTCTCAAATTATCATGCGTAGCTAAAAAGCTTTAAAGAAAAGAACTTGTAGGGAGATAACCCATGTTTATATTTTTGCAATGTTTGTCTTTTGTTTTCTTTGAGTCAAGGTGTTGGTTACTTCTGTAGCAACCTCTTTGTATTTTTACTTTCTCGTATTAGTTGTGCTAAGTGAAGTCTCTAGTTAAAAGTTGAAGTTAGATTTGGATTTCCGAGCAAGAAACAGATTTCTGTTGTCCATCGTAAAATTCGTGTAAATTCACAAAAAGATCAAAATGACATGCAAATGTTTGTGGTTAATCCTCAGCTAATTTCGAAACTTTTTCTAGCTTTCCATTTTTCGATTTGAGCAACGTAAGTGCCCCAAAAAAATCTTCTTTACATACTGTTCTAGTTTTGACAGATTCTGTCTTTTCTACTTACATTCTCTCTTTTACTATGTTGAGTGGATTTCTTTGCTCAACAAAACATCAGTGGCTGTAGCTAATGTTTAAAAATTATTAATAATGCTTGTGTCCAAGGAGGACATGTGAGTTTTTGATTGTGGGGAAGAGCTTTCCCCACCGCTTGTATAATACTCGAAAGGCCTCTTCAAGACGGGACATCATCTCATTACAAAAGAGGGTATAGGGGAGGGGTTAGGCAGAAAAACATAGGGGAAGGGGAGTGAGAGAAATTACAGAGCAGCACGCTGCAAAAGGAGGCCATGCAGGGCCGCAACATAATCACAATCATGAGGAAGCAACCTAGAAGACCAAATGGCGATGTTGCTGGCAGCACGACGAAGAACATCTGGGACATCGGATGTTCAGTTGTTGAAGACAACATCGTTGCGGGCCTTCCATAGTTCCAATAGAACTGCAACAACACTAAGCTGCCAAGGCACAACATCCATGGCGAGAGGAGCAGGAATGTCCCAGATGGACGTACAGTGCTGGACGTCGCACCTGACAGCCTAGCGATGGCACAATCAAAGAGGATATGTCGGGAGGTTTCGACCTCCGTGCAGGAGGCACAAAGGGGAGAGGGAGCGTAGTGTTTGAAATGCAGGTTGGAGCACGTGTTCAGCCGGTCATAGTCCGCGGGAGGCAGAAAATCTTGATTTTTGCAGGGAGCCGGGAATCCCAGCACATCATGGCGGAAGCATCCAGCACGCCGCCTGGGTTTGTAAGGGCATATGCACCACGTGAGAACGGTTGCACATTTTCCCCAAGCAAGAGTGTGGACATCCTTGAGGTTGTCCAGGGAGCTGGATTGAGTGATGTGCTGGATCGAGATCAGCTCGATGGCCGCAACAGAAGAGAGTCTAGGGTGGAAACTGAGCTCACCTGCAACCGCTGCCGCAACAGTGATGTTTGGGTGAAGGCAATGTGAGAAAATAGCAGGGAAACGGAAGGCAAGCATGCCCTTGGGCGACCATCTATCAAGCCAGAAGGATGTATGCTCGCCACAGTGAACAAGCGATGTGGTGATCGATCTGTAGGTGGGGAGACGGAGGTGAATTATGGATTGCAAGAAGGAGGGTGTGTGAGAGACGTCCCCCAAGTCCCGCCCATAGGAGCGCCGGAACGAAGTCTTCCAAGGCAACTCCTCGAGTTGGTGAAACTTGTGCACGAATGACATGGGGAGGACGCGGTTTTGTCTTTGAAGGTCCCGCATGCCGAGCCCGCCGACCTGTTTAGGCAAACACACTTTTTCCCAAGCCATTAGACATCGAGCCCCAGAGCAAGAATCCTTGCCAGTCCAAAAAAGGCGCGGCACCTCTTATCAATAGCCTCAATCACACCACATGGCAAAATAAAAGAACACATACAATAAGTAGCGAGATTATTTAAAACAACATTACATAAAACAAGTCTCCCCCTAGAGGATAGAAGCATGGCGCTCCACCCTGAGAGTCTCTTATCGAAGGATGAGATGAGAGAGTTGTAGGCGGAGAGCGGGAGTTTTGTCGGGGAGAGGAGGTGGCCAATATAGGGTTGAGGGAAGGAGGAGATGGGGCAACGGAGGGTCGAAGCGATGTGCGCACAGATGGCGGGATCGATGTGCATGGGAACGAAGTAGGATTTGTGAAAGTTAATCGCGAGGCCCATTGCCGAGGCAAAGTCGTCAAGATTTTTCTTTAGGGCTAAAGCGGAGGGGAGGTCGCCACGACAAACAATAAGAGTGTCATCTACGTATTGGAGAACAACGGGAGGTAGTAGCTCATCGCAGGGGTGGGATAGACCACCACAGGAGTGAGCTTGGCGAACAAGGCACTGCGGCACAACTGCAACAATGATGAAGAGGTATGGGGAGAGGGCATCTCCTTGGCGAAGCCCGTTTCTGCATTTGATCCATTTTCCGGGCAACCCATTGAGGATAACGGCCGTGTGCCCGGTAGAGAGAAGATCTTGCATCCAGTTACACCAGCGTTCGTCGAAACCGCGGGCACGGAGGATGATATTAAGACTGACCCAGTTGAAAGAGTCAAATGCTTTACGAAAGTCTATCTTGAAGACTGTTGTGGGAGCCGTCCGAGAGTGACATGTGCGTAGGAGGTCGGCCGCGTACACAATATTATCGGAAATACGACGACCGGAGAGGAAACCGGTTTGGTCAGTGTCCACGAGAGCGTGGATGGAGGTTTTTAGCCGAGAGGTTAGAACCTTAGTAATAATCTTGACGATGCAGTTTTGGAGGGAGATAGGACGGAAGTCGGAGGGGCCCCTAGCTGATTCCTGTTTAGGAAGGAGAACCATGAACGCTCTGTTGATCCGGGAAAGATCCATGCAACGACCGTGGAAGTTATCAAGGATCGTTAACACGTCGGACTTGAGGACCTCCCAAAAGGTAGAGTAGAAAGGGGGGCCAAAACAGTCGGGGCCTAGGATAGAGTCCTTGTTCATATTCGCGAGAGCCGCCACAACCTCGCTCATCGTGAAAGGCTCAGTGAGAGAAGCGGGGAGAGGAGCAACAACGGGGTAGAGCTCATGGATATTGAAGTGCCAAGGGCATATCGAAGCCGAGCCGAGGAGAGAACCGAAGAAACTTGCTAAAACCCTGGCCTTATTTTTGTGGTCAGAAAAAGTTTCGCCCTCGTAGTCTAAGATCGGAATAGAGTTGCATCTTCTACGGGTGGAGGCAAGAGCGTGGAAGTAGCTAGTATTTTCATCACCCTCTAGAGCAAAGCAAATTTTAGCACGCGTGCGCCAGTAAATCCAGCGTTCCATAATCGAGAGGTGGAGGGATTCAGGAGTGAGGGAACGAAGTCTTGGTTCAAGTTCATACAGGGCCTAGTTTCCTCAATAAAATCGAGGAGGTCGATAACCAGCTGAGCATCAGTCTCACGCTGCAAAAATGGGGCACTTTTCTTCGTCCAAGTTTTGCAGCACCCACGACAACATCTCAGACGGGCAACTAGACGGGCCGTGGCATCAAGGCGAAAAGAGGACGCCCACACGGTAGCAATCGCTGCTCGGAAGGCCGGCTGCAGGCTCCAAGAGCGGTTATAACAAAAGATGGGGGAGCGAGGGATTGTGGAGGTGATAGTGGCGAGGAGGGGAACATGGTCAAACATGTCTCTAGTCAAGGAGGAGAGGTTTGTCGAGGGAAACATCACGTTCCAGGCGTTGTTAACAAGGAAGCGGTCGAGGCATACTAAGGTGGGGGATGAACGTTTATTAGACCAGGTGTAGCGTCGATCTTTGAGAGGAAGGTCGATCAAGGCCAGATGTGAATGCACTCATTAAACAGATTTGCCTCCGCAACATTGATGTTGTCATTGTTGCGATCAGACACATCCCGACAAAGGTTGAAATCCTCGCAAATGATCCAAGGCATGGAGTCACGCACTCAGGCTGTCAAGGAAGGATGGTTTGTCAGCGTGAGAGCAAGGAGCGCAGACGTTCGTGAACCGGAAGCACGTGGCGTCAAGCGTCGTGGTAAGGTCAAGGGACAAAACATGCCTACTAGCAATGGAGGAGGTACGCATAAAGAGAGTAGAGTCCCACGCAGAGATGATACCGCCGGAGGCGCCGATCGCGTCGACCGAGTCGACAGAGCGAATGGAGGAGGGAAGAAAAGCAGCCGCCTTGGCGGGATAAATGTTAGAGAGCTTGCTCTCTTGGATCGCGACAATGTGAGGACTGATCACGGAGAAGCCAGCAAGAACAACATTGCACTTGTCTTGGTCCCCGAAGCCATGAAGGTTCCAGGATTCAAACAGAAAGTTTTTCGATTGCATACCAAAGGAACATACGCCAGAAAGTAACAGAGGGGCCTAGTGCCACACCTCTACCAGCGTCCCAACACAAAAAGGAGCAGAGATCCAGCCCTAGAGGCACACGATGGGATCCCTAGGGAGCAAAGATCAGCATCGGAGAGATGATAGGGGAGAGCTCCGACAACCGCAATGGGGAGTAGCGGCGCACGGAAAGGAACCTCCCAGTCAGACATCATCGTCATATGGCGGGAGAGGTCACCGAGGAATCCGCGACGAGAGCAGCACGGTCGACGCCGCACGGTGCGCCGAGGTCTTGCAGCAGAGGCAGCGGGATGTGTGCCGGGACGCCATCATCGATGCACATACATGCCATGGCCACACGGAGGCTAGGCGAGCCCTTGGAGTAGTTGAAGCGCGAGGCCTTGGCCTCCTTGGCGCGTGTCAGCATGTCCGAGAAGAGCGCCGGTTCTTTGGCGGCCAGACGGTCGCTACGCCTAGCCTTGAACGCCGAGTCCGCGGCACGCTTCCGGCGAGGACGCTGCTTGCGGGCATCCACCTCGTGGACGTCACCGGCGGCGGTCAAGACCGCAGGCGCTAGCGTCGATTCTAGAGGAGGGTTGGGCACAGACCCTGAAACAGTGATGGCAGCACTCACGGGGGCGTCTGGCGGTGGGGTCGGAGCACCGATGGAATCATACCACTGGATCAAAAGAGGAGGGGTCTCAGGAATCACATCAGAAAAAGAACAAGGAGGAGGCGGGCTGGGGGAGATAGAGGGGATGGCGTCGGGCGTAGTTACCTCAGCTGCGTCAAGTCCCGCCTCCGGGAATTCAGCGGCCAGTCTGCGGGACAAAATGTGGTGCCAGGCCACCGTGGCAGTGGCCACAAAGGTCGATTCAACAGCCGTGCCCGAGCCGACGGGGACCATCATGGAGGCACGGCGGTCTAGCACGCGGGTCCAGAGTTCCATCGGCGAAGCACCGCGCCCTGCTGGGCTAGTGCTGGCCGAGGTGGCGGGCGCGTCAGGAGAGCTCAAGGAGCGGCTGTTGATGGAGGATCATTCGATGTCGTCGAGCTTGCCATGCGGAGGAGGTGGAGGAGATCGACCGTTGCGCCAACGTAGTGGCCCTCGTGGGTGCACTCACCAGAGGCAGACCTGGAGCGGACAATCTCGAGAGAGACCGCCGTTGAGGTTTCACCTACGAAGTTGCGCAGCACCAGGGTTCGCGGGATGGTGGTCTCGTTTCCAGGTAAAGCACGAGGTGGACGGCGGAAAAATCCATGTCATTGAGGCACAGTGGGTCAATACAACACACACTGCCATGGGACGGAAGGCAGTGCGGATTCCCCCCTCGGACCAGTGCTCGAGAGGGAAGCCGAAGGCGGAAACCTAGGCAAACCTCGAGCCGGACCATTCGACCCGGTTCTCCGCTTGCTCCGAGCGCTCAAGGGTGATGGTGTGGCCCATGAAGGAGAGAGGGAAGAACTCAAAGTTGGCTTCCCTCGCCTCCTGCGATGGGAACACGAGCATCATAGCTCCATAGTGGGACGCAGAGAGACCACATGGCGGGTTACGTTCGTGGGTCTCGAGAGAACGACGGAGAACAAAGGCCGGCCTAGCAGAGGGAGGGGGGGGGTCAAGTAGGGCGAAGGCATACGGGTGGGAGATGGAGTCATCTCCAAGAAGCGGCATCCAGCAGACGGCCTTCAAGGGCCTTAGCGCAGCGTGGGCTGCCCCAGCGGAATTGATGCGTGTGATCACACATTCGTTGATAGACCCCAAGAGGAAGGTATGAAGAGTGCAGAGGCAAGTTTCCCTCAGAAAGAAATCAAGGTTGAATCGACCAGTAGGAGGAAGGAGTAACTTTAGAAGGTTGAAGCAGCTAAGATGGCAGGGCGCACTACCAGTTCAAAAGAAACGTGGAACCTACACAACACAATCAAATCACTTTGCCCCAACGAAGCAGTGAGGTTGTCATTCTCACCGGTTTTGCTGAACACAAAGAGGTTAAACGTATGGTGCGGAAAACAGTAGGAACAATATGAAAGCAGTAGGTGTTTATCAGTATGAGGAAAAAGGACCGGGGTCCACAGTTCACTAGTGGTGTCTCTCCGTGAAAGATAAATAACATGTGTGGTGAACAAATTACAGCTGGGCAATTGACACAAATGAAGGTTTCACCATAGTGCATATGCAAGACATAAAGATTACTATGTGATTTATGTGGGCATTACAACAAAATACATAGACCGTTATCCAACTGCATATGTGACTAATAATCCACCCTCCGAATATCATCTGAACAAACGTTGGGTATTAAGTTGCAAGTAGCAGATCATTATAGTAAGCAAAGTGTGTAATGTAAACAATAACATCATCCTTAGACAACGCATTGTTGTTTTCTCCCTAATGGCAATAGCACATCCTCCATCCGTCATGTTTCTGTCACTCGAGCATAGATGCAAAGGAGGCATGAACCCACTATCGAGCATAAATACTCCCTCTTGGAGTCATCTACTTGGCCAGAGCATCTACTAATAACGGAGAGCATGCAAGATCATAAATAACATAAGAATGAAGACAACATCATAGATGTATAATCAGAAGACATATCATTCAACATTCATCAGATCCCAGCAAAGACAACATGTATCATTACATAAAGATGATCTTGATCATGTTAGGCAACTCACAAGATCTAAACACGAGGTAGAAAGTGGAGAGAACAACCATCTAGCTACTCCTATGGACCCGTAGTCCAGGGATGAACTACTCACGCATCACTTCGGAGGAGGGCATGATGGTGTAGCCCCTCCGGTGATGAATTCCCCTCCCGGCAGGGTGCCGGGGAGAGCTCCAAAACCCTCCCGATCTCGGGATGATGATGATGGCGGCCTCAGGTGTTTTTTAGGGAAAGTGGTATATATCTAGGGTTTTACGCCCTATGGTGTGGCCCCCCTGAGGCCCCCCTCTGGTTCTCTTTGGGACTCCGTGGAACCTTCAGGAATTCTAAGACTTCCGAGCTTCGAATTTTCCAATTCCGAGAATATTTCCAGAACAACTATTCTTGAACTAAAAACAACAGAAAACAGGGAACTAGCTCTGTGACATCTTGCCAATAGGTTAGTCCGGAAAATCGATAAAAATGACATAAAGTGTATAGCAGATATGTGGGAAATAACATAAAAACAACATGGTACATCAGAAATTAGGGATATGTTTATGACGTATAAGAAGTCAGCGCCTGAATGCGTGTCACCGAGAGAGCCAGCGGCCACGCGGGGACCTTGTCTGGTCAGGCGAGGGGGAACGTGAGCAGGACGCCGCAGAGCGCAGAGCATCGGTCAACCTGGGGGACAAAGGAGCGGAAACAAAGTGAGGGGGGATTTCACACGTAAGTGCTCGAACCGAGAGGTAGCTGAGGGGGTCGAGCTTACATCCTGGGGTACGATGGCCGAAACGGCCACAAAAGTACCGGACCGGGTCGCGGCACTTTCAAACAGGGTGGCCGGCGCCGAGGCAGCGGAAGCACCGTGATTTTCGCCGGGAGGGGAGAAGACGAAGCCGTCTTTGTGGTGGAGGATGAGAAGGGGTGAGCAGAGCATCTAAATAGGTGGGGGCAGTGATGGGGCGGCACGGGGATAAGACGACATCTAGCTCGGCGCCGGGCATAGGGGTGGGGGATGAAGCGCGCGCGGCGGAAGAAGGTCTGGCTGCGGGATTCTCGACGATTTGTGATGGGACAGGAGAGAGCGAGGATATATGCGTCAAAGGGGCTTGGGCGCAAACGTCAGGAGCCTGAGGCAAAAAGGGGTCCGATGGGGGCAATGTAACCAGGCACGCGGAAGCACAACACGTAACGGGGGAGGGGGGGGGTCAGCGTGGCGGGCTCGTGCGATGCACACGTCACGTCAGCGCGAGCGGTACGAGCGGAGACACTGGAAGGAAAAGGGGGAGTGGGCAAGGCTAGGCCACATGGCACCGCGTTTTGCACCGTGTCAAACGGAGGACTGGCCACCACATGGGTGTGGGCCGAAAACCCGGGGGTCAGCGCAGGCCAGGCCAAACGGTTGACTGCGGTCTCCCTTTCTTCCATCGTGCGGAAGGCGGCGTCGCGGGAGGCATGAAGACGGAAGCGGAAATCATCGATACCAAATGATTCTATCGCTACAATGAGTTTGGCAATCGTCATGGAAGCGGCTACAGAGGTGAAGATCAGGGGAGAGATTTGACAAACTAAGAACGAGTCGGGGGAGACAGTGAAGCAGAAATTAAGAGCGTATTTAACCACAAAACCATTAATTTTCTCCGATCCAGCTTCCGGTGTGATCCAGAAGCGCCCGGGCGCAAACAATTTTCGATAAACTTGGGAAAAATCCACTGTGGTGCGAAATCGGCGAAGGATAAGAAGAAAGAATGCCGCACCTGGAGTGGGGTGAGGCTTGCCGGCGGAGCGAGGCCGCCGCCCGGAAGCGAGCTTGGCAACGATGCTGTCACGGGCGGGATCCGTGGTAACGGCCGGGACTAGGGAAGCGGGCGCGGTGGGCAAAGGACCATCGAGGGCGCAACCGCCGTCTCCTGCACAACAAACGAGCATGTGAGCGGAACCAACGGGAGGAGGAGGGAGGAGAGACTGTAGATCCGGCGAGCTGCTGGAGCGAGGGGGAGACGGGAAGGAGAGGGGGAGCTGAAGGGGAGAAGGCTGGTGGAGGAGGGCAGGAGGCACGACGCCAAGGAGGGCACCGAGCGCAGAGGACACCGGTGGAGGGGAGACGCCGCCGGGCGACGCGCTGTCGCCCATGTGCTCTCGCTATCAATTGCATATTAATTATTTAGAAGTTTCCGTTACAGTTTTTGTATTTGAAAGCAGATAGTAGTGTTGATGTGGGACGCTGTCTGTGGCTTGGTTGTATGATACGATGGTAAGCCGCAGCCTCGGACTGAACCACCAAGCCTTGATGTCAGAAATTGCGACCAACCCAAAATTGGTTTACCAACAATTAATTGTTCTTTTGAGGTCAACATGGAATACTTCCTCCAAGTCTGAGAGCATCTCCACCGGCACCCTCCAAATGGCCCCCCAAAGGCCCAATGGGGGTCCAGACCCAAAAAACGCCGCAACGGCACCCCCCAAAGGTGTCCAACCGCCAAATTTGTGTCCGGGCTCCCCAGCCCACCCGCCATACTTGGGGGCCTGGCTGGGGGCGCCGGACATCGTCCGCTCACCCCTCCCGACAGACGGACCCGCCCGTCACAGAGACAAGGAGGGGGACAGCCGCGAATTATTACGCCATGCTGGAGGCCGCTGAGGAGGCCGGTGACCGCGTTAATGGCTCGGGGGCGCCCGTTTCCAATGCGACGCGACGCCTGCCTGCAGTTACACCGGCGACACGACGCAATACTTCCGAGGCCGGCGTTGCGCCTTTGACATGCAATGCATTTACGGCGTCGCCGCCCTTCTGCCAAGATAAAAGGCGACGCCTTTTGCCTCGCCGTGCACATCCTCGCCTCCCCAACCTCGCCGTGCACATCCTCGTCTCCCCAACCTCGCCTCGCCTCCCCGCCCTCGCCGCCGCCGCCATGGCCAACAACAACTGGGAGGGCGAGCCATCCAAGCTGACCAGCGGGCGCACCATCAACACGGACGGCGCGTGGGAGCTGTACCGGTACGGGCTCCTCGCCCCCCCGGACTGCCGCATCCCGAAGGAATGGCGCGTCTCCGACGGCGGCCTCGTCGTGCCACCGATCCCCCGAACGGCGGAACAAGTCCGCCGTTACATCGCTCGCCGGCGCAGTTGGATGACGCCCGCAGAGCGCCGCCTCCCCGAGAACGACGACGGCCAGCACAACTGGGGGAGGTGGATCGACCGCTTCGAGCAGGAGCGGGAGGCCGTCATCAACCTCGTCGACAGCCCCGACGTGCTCCTCTCGCGGTGGAATCGGACTGGCCACACCGTGGCCAGCGCGATTGACGCCGCGAGGCGGCACGCCGCGACGGGAAACGTCCTCCCGCTCCGGCTGTTGCCGCTTCCGCCACCGCAGCGCCCCATCGCGCCACCGAGCCGCCGGGGAGCCCCTGGCATCGTCATCCGCGACGAGCCACGCCGCCGCACTTCTCCCCGCCGCTGGCACTCTCCACCTCGGGGGCGCCTTTTCCTCCGCCGACGGCGCCAGGAGCCGGAGCCGCCGCGCGCCACCGTCAAGAAGGAGCCGCAGGTGAAGGAGGAGCCCATCGATGACGACCGCGTCCCAACGCCGCTGCGCGACCCGATGGACGGCGACTGCCCCGGCCTCGTCGCTGCCATGGCCCGATCGGTGGCCACGTTGGAGGAGGAGGCGCCGGGTTGGCTGACGACGATGCAGTCCACCGCGGTGGAGGCATCCGGGAGCCGCGGTAGCTGCAGCGTGGCCACGGCCACCTCGAGCTCTCGAACCGCTCCCTCCTCCAGCCACAGCGGCCCCTCCTCCGGCCACGGAAAAGTCGTCGTGATCGACGACGATTCTTTCGACTGGAGCGACGACGAGTAGGCTAGGGTATAGGGTTAGGGCGGCGCCATTTGCTATTTCGTTCAAAGTTTCTAAAATATTTCTAAATTTGAATGAAAATGCAAATTTGGATGCCGTTGTTGGCGTGCACAAGGTGTTTGCATTTATCTCGTCCGTAAGCTGGTCGCCGGTTGGGGGACGCCGCTGTAGAGCACGGCCTCCAAATCGGCGGACGCAGATCCGGTCTTTGGGGGGACAATTGGGGGATGCCGGACACGTTTTTGATGGGTGCCGGTGGAGATGCTATGAGCTGCTGAGTACGTACATGGCTGATGCAGAGGAAACCGAAAAATTTAAAACAAACCAAGCTAAATAAGTCGTACCTTAACATAAAAATCTAGTATGGATTAACATGAAAAAGTTGCCCCGTGTGTGTCATCAGCATACATACGACAATTAAATAAGACTAGTTGGCAGGCCACACGAGACGATGACCTCCTTTGTCTTATATATATCACTACTCTGGATAGTGCTGGATCTAGATCTCATCACAACCAAGAGATCAAGAGATAGAGAGTACGACTCCCCTTTCCTGCCTCCACACATCCTACTCTAAGGCAGGCAGCAGCAGCATATGGATCTTCTTCATAGCAAGGCCTCTCCAGGTAATCACCATCTCCTTTATTTCTTCCATGAAAATATCTTTTACCACCGGGGCCTCTATCCTATATGCATATCAAGGACTGCTAGCTTTAATTAGATCTATCGTGTGCTAGTTATGAGGCCTCCACTTCTTCCATATGTTTTATTATAGATAGAAATCTGCTGTTGAGTATCTATGCTAAGCTGCCGATTCGAAGGAAAGAAATATACAGTAGGAATTTATGCGGATTCAGTTATTTATTCTGGAATCCCCCACCCCCTCCCTAGTAAAGCTTTGTTTGATTTGTTGGACCGAGAAATCTTACTCAAACAATTTACCAAGTACCAATTGCATACGTGATATTTACACAAATCCTGCTAGCTTAACGCTGGGTTCAGGAAATAGACACAAAAACTTGCCTGCTCATTCATGGTGTTTGTCTGAATGCTTGATTGAGAATCATGGCTTCAGGGTGGGTTTGCCCATAGATATAGGGGCAGCGGCAGTATGGTTATCCAACCCCTTTTCGATCTGCGAAACAGTAGATCGACCTTCTCTGTATAGTTCTGCCTTGAGACCTCTCTTTGATTCAAGACGAATTTTTGAGGGCTCTACTTCCGTCCGAGAGCCCTGTTTCTCTGGTCCCTGTAAAGATTTGTTTCATTAATTTGCTGGATAAATAACCATATGAATCGCCGCCCACCTTAGACAACCCCACATGCGATTCTGAAAATAAAACTTCTGATTTAGAAGAACGGTATGAAAGTTTTGAAACTCTTTTTTTTGCAGATCCCTCTCAAGGACTTCCATGGAGGAACTACGCTGCCCGTTCGGATCTGGAGCCTGCAAATGTACCGCTAGATGAGCATACGATGCCGAAAATCACATATTTTGGTACGTAATGTCACCGGGTCATCCCATGTTAGATTATTTTATTGCTCTTTTTCTTTTGTGCGTCATCATGACATCGCGCACAACATTGCGTGTTTGGTGAAACGCAAAAAATATTTTCTCTTATTTTTTTTTGAATTTTTGAATAAAATGGTATGAAAATGTTTTTGAAATGGTTCCTATGACTCTATAAGTAGTCTCTGTTTTAATATCACATTAATTCAGATTTTTTATATTCTAAAATATATTCCTAGAAACTATTTTCTATTTTCCATAATTAAATGGAAAAGAAACAAAGAAAAGGGAAATGAAACAAAAGAAACGTAGAGAGGGCAGCCGGCAATGCCACTATGCCCAACCCACCTAGCCCTCCACCATGGATTTTTTCTTTAAATAATACACTTTTAATAGAAAATAAAAGAATAATATGCGTTTTTTAATTTTTTCATAAATATTGGCCAGTCGTGTTCCGCGACAGGGATTAGGTTCCTGTCGCGTCGCGCGACCACGATTGGTCGGCCACCGTCACGCGGCGCGCGCTGATTGGCTGGGCCACGTCGACGGGGCTGTCACGGTGCGCACGCGGCAGTTTGGACTTCTACAGTTGGAGAAAACATGCTCTTGAGCCTCACATAAGTCCAAACTGTAGAAGTCCAAACATGGACCGAAACTAGGCTGGTTAAAACTTTTTCAGGTTAGTTAATATGCCTCACATAATTCTTATGAGTTCCAACTTTTCATTAACACTTTTTTTTCAATACAAATCGAGAACTTTGTGGGTTTGGATGACACATAGCTCACTCTTTGTCTAGAGGACTATATATTGTGGCTTATGTCAAGGGTGATGTTCACCGAGAACCATGGAGACACGGTTGGCGCGCAGTTCATCCCTCTTGCAATGAACATTGCGTAAGCTCAAAAGCCGGATGAGGTTATACGTTGGAGTTGGGGTTCAACAGTGCTAGCAGCTACTTACCGTGCTTTGTGCAAGGGTTGTCAGCTCTCAGAGAAGACTTCAGCTCTGATAGGGTGTCCTATTTTCTTGCAGTTGTGGTCGTGAGAGAGGTTCTCTATAGGACGGCCAATCCTACATTTGGAGGAGCCTTTCGGCGTGGACGAGATGTTTGACGCGGATTACATAGACATGCCTACTTTTTCTATGATCTGGACCTCTCGCAAGGTATGTATTTTGTCGTTTATTCGTACATGACTTCGCAAACATTATGCGTACTAATATTTCTTTTTCCACAGTGAACCTATGCACATGAGCAGACAAAGTGTGCGTACACTGCTCTAAACGAGCAGTTCGATTTGTATACTGCGGTTATCTAGCAGCCGTATAGTGACCAAGCCATATATGCTAGATACCCCGGAGGCGTGTCTACCATCTGCACAAGGGACAGAGAGTACTGGATGACAAAGGCGAAGATCGTCTTTGATATTTACGTGGAGGAGATGTCTCAATAGAGGGTTATGCGCCAGTTTGGACTTCTACACTTGGAGATTCCTCCCCTTCCTGATTGCTCCGTGCCTAACATAATCCACGAGTACGTCTATTCTATCTATTCTTTCGTATTATTTCACAAATTTTCATTACGAAATATAACTTATATGTCGAACCATAACGTATTATTTCACACATTTTAGCAACACGAGGAAGGGAGTTACCTTTACGGAGATTTAGTGGCTATAACAACTTGCCTCTTATGTGGACGAGTGGCACACCACCTTGACACGTCGCTGGGACGAGACCGCGCCATTTGATGCAACTATATTCGAGCGCTATTTGCAAAGTTTATTAAAGATGATTTAAGTTTCAAGAACAACAATATAGTCATTTAAGGCATCAAACTCTCACAACAAACTGTCGTGGTGGTGTCACGGCAGATGCCATGGGATGGCTAAAGATGTGGGGACGATGGACGCTGGAGGTGTCCGGGGAGGGATCACGCGACG
Organism: Alopecurus myosuroides; assembly: GCA_028641055.1. Lineage (NCBI taxonomy): Eukaryota > Viridiplantae > Streptophyta > Magnoliopsida > Poales > Poaceae > Alopecurus > Alopecurus myosuroides. The sequence continues at coordinate 7,969,635 of CM054063.1, read as the reverse complement.
AGTAGCCGCGTGAGGTAAGATCCACACAACACAAACAACACGATGTACCCAGGTTCAGGGCCCTCGTGAGGAGGTAAAACCCCTACTCCTGCCTTTCTCTATGTATTACGGTGTCTCACCGAGTAGCCACAGTACAAACAGTAATGCTACCGAGTAGCCCCTTGCCCCTCTCCGAGTAGAGCTAGGTCAAGAACTTAGGGTTTCTAGGGTTTCTAGTGAGCCACTATGGGAGCATCTGAGAGCGTCTGTGAGCGTGTCTCGCGCAGGAGTCGGCGGGGCACCTTATATACATGGTGCCCAGCCGGATACGTCCAAATCCTAGACAAGTGTCGACATAGTGTGCACACTGTCCTTTCTCCGAGTACCCGCTGACATCTTTGGTCGTTGGTCTTGGCTGCTTCTGTAAAGTCGTTGGGCAAAACTAGGGGACAGACTGGTATCACTGTACCTAGTCACAGAGTAGGCCCCCCTTATCCTGCCACCGACTGCTTCCATGCTGTCACTGTCAGGCAGGCCGTCCCCACGTGAACAGTAGTTCGAATGCTGCCAAGTACGGACCCAGGATACGCGGGATCCTGTGTCAGAACGGCTCCTTTGACTTCCTGCCCGAGTAGTTTCCCGCCAAATGTTCCCGCCATTTGTACTCGGGCCAAACCTTCTACTCGACATGGTAGAGACTGATTGATATCTCCTTCTGGTCATCTTGGGGTGAGACCGGGTAGCAGTCGACCGGGTAGTGAGTACCCGGTAGTCGGCTACTCGACCAAACCTCTCTTCTGTAAGCGGCCTTTACCACCTGTCTTTACCCTACTCGGGGGTAACCCCCCGACAGCAGTCCCCGAAGCTGGTTGAGTCTTGCGAACTTGTTCACTAGGCTCTGCCAGCTTAAAACCAGCCTTTGCATCCCAGCCATCGAACCTCAAGATGCCGAGTAGGTCCTCCGAGTAGCTATCCGGAAAGTATCTTGAGTCTCCTCTTTCCGAGTAGCACTTGCTTTCTACTCTGTATCCGAGTAAAAAGACTTAGCGAAATTTCGCAAACTGAGCCTCTGCAGCGCAGAGCAACATCCAGCCCTTCACGCAGGCACTGCCTACGTGTCAAGCATCCACGACCTTGTCGTTTGGTTGCCCAGGACACGACGCCACGTGTCCAGTTTTCACGCCGTGGGCCCACTGGCCGTCATGTCCCATCACGCGCAATTACTGGCCACGATCTGAAGGTGGGATCAAATGCGGCCGTTACGCGCGCAGCCCGCGCTTGCGTGCGTTTCTATTCGGCCACAGGACCCACCACACGCCACAGTCGATCCCACTACCGTGGTGGTAACGGTAATCCCGCGAGGGAGGTATAAATACCCCTGCGGTAATTTCCTTTTCTTCTTCCCTGCGCTTTTCCCCTTCTGCCTCCTGTTCTTCTTCTCCACCGAGCCCTCTGCCGCCGCGCAAGCTTCCGCGCCGCCGTGGACTCTGTCCTCCGAGCAACTCCACTCGAAAATCATCCACTCCTCCCACTCGCAAGGATGGCCAAGGCTAGCTGGGCGGGTTCCTCCGTCACCCAGGCCAATCTCGCCTGGCTCGTGTCCAGCAGGAGGGTTCCTCCCGGCGTGGAGTGCCGGGCACCCGACGACGAGGTCGTACCAACTCCGCGGGACGGCGAGCGGGTGGTCTTCATGTCGCACTTCGAGCGCGGCTTCAGACTGCCCGCCTCGGACTTCTTGCGCAAGTTCCTCGACCACTTTGGGCTGCAGATGCATCATCTGCCGCCCAACGCGGTCGTCTTCCTCGCCTACCACGTCGTCGTCTGTGAGGCTTTTCTCGGCATCAGGCCCACGACTGATACGTGGCTCAGGTACTTCAATCTCCGCCAACAATCAGTCGGGAAGAAAGAAGGTGCAGGTATCGGCCGCGCCACCGACACGGGCTGTGCCATGATGGTGCAGCGGACGGGTACAAACCATCCCCGCATCCAGGGGCTGGATTCCTGCCGAATGTGGCAACAGACATTCTTCTATGTCAAGAATGTCCCTGCCACGGAAGGAGGTGTGGTTGATGACCGAATCAACCTGCCCGCTTGGAGGAACCGTGCTCCACTCGGGTCGAACTGGAAGGAGAAGCCCAACATCGACGAAATCGCCGTCGAGATAGAAGATAGGCTCGGCGAGTTGAAGAAGCTGGGCCTCAAGAATGACGACCCGGTGATATGCTGGATCAAGCGCCGAGTACTCCCACTGCAGGAGCGCTGCCATCTCATGTGTTACATGGGAGGCCCGCGCGACTGCACCAGGACCACCACCATCGAAATCGACGACGTGGATGTTGCCTATCATGCCAGGAACATGCTGAAGACAAGCCTCACCGAGAGGTGGCGGTATGGCTTCGCTCCGTACAGCCGCACGCTACCGATTGCCCGGGTACGTTCTTCCTTCTCTGTTTTCGCCTCTGCTGTCCGAGTAGACAACTTCCCTTTCCGCCCCGACTAGCAATCGTCTGTTGCACCGAGTAGAACATTTAGTCTACTCGAGCTTAGGCTTAGCATGCTTTGTGTTTGCACGCCTATCCGGGTAGAACACTTGGAAAACTGCATAGGCTTAGTGTGCTTTGTGCCTGCACGCCTGTCCGAGTAGAATACTTAGAAAACTGCATAGGCTTAATGTGCTTTGTGTTTGCACGCCTATCCGAGTAGAGTTCCATCCTGATACTCGGTTGACTTATGATCCTTCTCTGTCTTTCAGACTCTTACTCGACAGTTGATTGAGAGTCGCGAGGTTTTTGAGGAGAACTGGTTCGCCGATCGCGAGGAGGATGACATGTTACCCTCTGATGACGTGGGACAGAGCAGCCCCGCTCCTGACAAGCGCGATGCTCTCCGCACTTGGTCAGATGAAGGCTCTCACGGTATTGTTATTTTTATCTTGTTTGCTTCCGAGAAACACCAACCCCTTGCATTGCTGTTCCTGATTCTTCCTTCCTTTCTTTTGAATTTCTCAGATGAGGCCGCTGCGGAGAAGGACGACGAGGATGAGGGCGAGAACGAGGGCGATGCGCCCCTTGTCGTCCAACCTCTGTCTACTGCCCCTCCCGAGACTCGCAAGCGAACCGGCAGCGAAGCACAGGCACCTCCTGCCAAGAAAAGGAAACCCGCCGAGAAGGAGGAGGCCGCCGAGAAGAAGAGGAAGGTTACTGTCAAGAGACCCCGACGACAGCTTAAATCCACCACTGCGTGAGTTCTCATCTCGTTTGCCCTCCTTCTCGCGTAGTACTGGTTTCCTCCAAACCTTCTTCCAATCCCTAATTCCTTTCTTCTCTGCAGTCCTGCCATGGATGCGAACGCAGCCCTCGCGTCCGACCAAGCCCAGAAGAAACCAGTACCTCTGGTCAACCTGGACGATGACGATGAGGACCGCGACGCCAATGCTGCTGCTGCCAACCCAGCACAAGGAGCAGCGTCAGAACCAGCAGCACATGACACCGCCGTCCACGACGAGAGACCCCCTTCTCCTCCGGCTAGCAACGCCGAGGAGAATCAATAGCAAGAAAAGCAAGACGCCGCCGCCCTTGAGCGGCCAGAAGTAGAGCAGCCCACCAATGAGGCTGCCGCACAAGAGAACGTTGCTGCCGAGCAGCTGGTGACAGATGACACCGCCGCGGATGCTACCGTAGCAGATGTCTACCCACTGCCAGGCAGCGCACCGAGTGGTGTTCTGCCGGGAGCTGCAGCGGCGCCACCAACTGCGCAGGGCCCTACGCCACCGACTGCGCAAGGCCCTACACCACCAACCTCCTCCTCGTCTCCTCAGAGCAAGGACACCTCCAGCTCTCCTGGGCGAGCAGTCAAGCAACAGGCCCTTGATGCTCTGAGGGATTACTGTTCCAAGAAAGGTCTATCCGAGAAGGAGACTGCCGATAAGGTGGCTGCCGAGGAGGCCAAGGCCAAGGAGGAAGCCGCCGAGAAGGCCAAAGCCGAGAAAGAAACTGCTGAGAGAGCCAAGGCCGAGCAGAAGAAGGCCAGGGCTGAACAGAAGAAAGCCGAGAAGCGAGCTGCCGAGGAAGCGGTCGCCGAGAAGGCAAAGGCCAAGACTGAGGGGAAGAAACCCGAGGATCCCGAGAAGCAGAAGATCGAGAAGGAGCAGACGAAGAAAAGGGCCAGAGAGCAAGGCGCATCCGCAGGCGGAGCACTCGTGATCCGCGACTCCGGCCCGATTCCTGCTGCACTCTCTGCGGGCGCTCGCGCTGCTGGCCAGCCTTGCTACCCGGAATATATGATTGAGGTTAGCCACCAACATAGCATCGGCTTCCCTCCCCAAGATAAAGCTGTAGCTATTCAGAAGGGGAGGAAAGCAGTAGCCAGGAATACTCCTCCCTTCGATCCAGCCCAGAATAAACCCGTCAATATTGCTTCTCGGGGACCCCAAGACAAGCCAATAACCTCCAAGGGTCTTGAGCAGGTACTGGATACTGTCGGCTACATCAGCGCCAAGTGGGACAGCGGGGTTCTCGGAGAGGAGAAGTGGCACGGCTTGACCCTTGGCTCCGTCGACCACTACCGCGTGGAGTGGAACAAGATCGACCTGGGACACCAGCCCATGTCCGTCTCCACCGATACCGCAACCCTCGCAGCCAAGATGTTCTTGCACCGCAAGAACGCCGAAGATATCGAACAGAGCTACGCAGTAAGTCTTTTTGCCTTTTCCGAGTTGAATTTTCTTCTCTTCTACTCGCCTTTCTTCTTTCTCACCATCACTCCCAGTCCCCGAGATTTGGGTCGAGTAGGCGGATACTCTCCGAGCAGCCTCCTACTCGGGCCGAATCTTCTCTGCTTTGCCTAACTCATTTTCTTCTCGGTTTTCAGGATAGCGTTCTTAAGCGGACCAATTTATACCGCATCCTTCTCTGGAACCACTCCATCGCCAGGAGGCGAATTGCTGCGCTGGAGAAGGAGAAGTCAGTTGCTGAGGCCGCGAGCAAAAATGCAAACGACAGCACCCAACAGCTGGCCGAAGTGCAAGGTACGCCTTTAGCCACGCGGTTCCTGCGTTTTATGGTTACGCCCGCTTCTGCTTTTTTACGCACTGACCTTTCCTTCTCTGCAGAGAAACTGAAAGCCTTGGCCGATGAGCATGAAAAATGCCGTAGCTTCGTGGAGAACGCCGAGGCCACGATAAAGAAACTTGAAGGTGAGTTTGCTGTTTACTCGGTATGTCCTTGAACTCGGTTCTTCTCTGCCCGTTTACTGACCTCATCTTGTCTTTTCGCAGAAGATTATAAGTCATTTGCTGAGGCGCACCAAGATTGCGTCCAGCCAGCAGAGGTGGAGAAACAGCTGTCCGACCAGGCCATTACTCTGATTAAGGACCACACCACCGAGATGGAGAAGCTGCAGGTCCAGCTTCAGAACGCGCTCCAAGACGCCGTGAAGATTGGCGCCGAGAGGGACGCGGCCATCGCCGAGAAAGCCAAGGCCGAGACTACTTTCAAGGCCAAGGAGAGGGCCCTCGAGGCTGAGTGCGAGACTCTGAAGAAGACCAATGCTGATCTTTTCGCTCAGATGGACACCCTGCGCCAGGTTCAATCAAAGCAAATTAACAACGAGGAATCCTGGAGAACCAAGCTGCAGCAGCTGCGCCGCCAACTGATCGGTAAGTTCTTTTCTTCATTGCATCTTTTCTTCTCGGTCCTATTCCTTCTCGGCTTCCTCTTTTCTTTCTCGGTTTTTGATCTTGCCACTTGCTATTTCAGATATTTGGCCTCGTCTTGAGTCTACCTCTGCGCCCACGATAGCCAAGGCCCGAGCAGTTCGCCTCTCGCTGGGTGAGCCGATTGACACCAGGGCTGATATCGAGGACAGCTTGGTGGTGCTCAAAGGTTACTTCGAACAGCTGGCCGGCTGCGGGACTGATTTGATGCACGCGGGCTTTGAGCTCCACCGGCTGTTCTGGCCCCATGATCCTGAGCCAAAAAGCATGCGGGCGCTCGCCCTCAAGCTGGAAGGCGTGAAGGCCGAGTTGAAGAAGTGGCGAGCCTCCGGAGCCCGTGCTGGTGCGGACGTGATGCTTCTTTGCATTGCGTCCTGGTATGAAAACTTGGATATGCAGCTCATCCGCGGGAAGCGCAATGACTCCAAGTGGGAGACTGATGCCGATAGCGTGGCCTTGCGCAAGCAGATTGCATATGATGTCGCAGAATGCGCCGAGACGGAGGTCTACATCGATGGCGTCCCCGAACCCGACACCGAGTACGAGGACGAAGAAGATGATGAGGAAGCGGAAGAGCTTGGTGACTTCTTCGAATCTCCCAAGGGCAAGGCCGGGAAGGGAAAAGCCACCGTCGTCGCGAGTAGTGATGAAGACGAAGAGGCGCACATCGACTCCGAGCCACTCGAGTTCGGCACTTCCTCAGGTGCTGCTCTCGACGACACGGTGCCTCCTCCTGGCCATGCTTCAGGCTCCTCCTCGACTCCAGGACCCGTCTCGGTGGCCACGGCCACTTCCGAGCAGGCGGCCACCCAGGAGGATGCCGAGATGGAGGAATCCACCGCCGTGCAGACGGAAGCGGATGCCACTCAAGCCGGCACCGAAGAAGCAGCTACCGCCACCGCTACTGAAGAAACTGCTGCCAAGGCCGCCGCCGAGGAAACAGCCGCCAAGGCCAGCGCCGAGAACATCTCCTCTGCAACTTGAAGCAACCTGCAATCTTTTCTTTCACTTGAACACTTTATCAGATCCCCGGGATGCCGGGAGCAGATGTAACAGACTACCTTTATCTTGCTTGCTACTCAGTTTTTATGCCCACTCGGTTTATGTTGACATTAATCAATTTGAGCGACACTGGCTTAATGCCGAGTTGTGTTTCCATGCGAGTCCCCGAGTAGCTTTTCTTATTCACCCTGTCTTTTCATCTCTGCTCTACCTGCGACTTGTCGCTTGTTTGGTATTCGAGTCACAAGAATCAAAGAACAAGGCTGCAAATACTTAGCCGCTAGAAACAATCATGATAACGCAGCCCACCACCTAGCCGAGAAGACGAAAACAAGGAACAAAAAGTAACCGACAATCTACTCGGTTCCTGCACTCTTTCTTCCTTAGTGATTTTCGTGTGCTTATTGACCTTTTGCTTGTTCTCTTGCTTGCCATGAAGCCGGGTTTCGGACAGCAGCGAAGTCGAAGAGTTGGCATATAGGTTTAAACACAGTACTCAATGCACTTTTGAGTTCTGAAGTGAAGCAACCGAATAGACAAAGGAACAAGCCGAGTAAAAGCACTTAGAGCAATTTTGGACGAGGGCAGTCCCCGAGAACAATTTTAGATTGCAGAGTAGAATTTCAACTCGGATGAAAGGGTACATACACATCTTTGCTTACGAATGAAAACGACGAAGTAGAGCTACATTCCAGGGACGCTTGGTTTCCTCTCCAGCTTTATCTGCCCTGTTCGCCTGCGATGGGCGCACATCTACAAGATAGTACGCGTCATTGTGCAGCGCTTTGCTGACAATGAAAGGCCCTTCCCATGGAGGAGACAACTTGTGCATCCCGGCTGTGCGCTGCACAAGCCTAAGGACCATGTCTCCTTCTCGGAAAACCCTTGGGTTCACCTTTCGGCTATGATAGCGCCGCAGGTTTTGCTGGTAGATAGCCGAACGTGACAGAGTCAGCTCTCTTGCTTCTTCAAGCAGGTCAACGTCGTCTTCTCGAGCTTCTCTCGCCTCCACCTCAGTGTAGAGGGCTACTCGGGGGGAGTCATGCTCTAAGTCTATTGGCAACACGGCCTCAGCCCCGTATACCAAGAAGAATGGCGTGTAGCCGGTTGACCGGTTAGGGGTAGTCCTTAGACTCCACAACACCGCTGGCAACTCTTCTAGCCAACACCCAGGTGTTTTCAGCAGTGGCTCAATCAGCCTCGGCTTGATGCCTGCCAGTACCATCCCATTTGCTCTCTCAACTTGCCCATTGGAGGCAGGGTGCGCGACTGACGCAACGTCTAGTCGGATATGCTTATCTCTGCAGAATCGCACCATTGCCCCCTCTGCAAAGTTGGTGCCGTTGTCGGTGATGATACTGTGCGGGTAGCCATATCTCATGATCACATCTTTCACAAACTTCACAGCTGTGACTCCATCGCACTTCCGAATAGGCTTCACCTCGATCCACTTGGTGAACTTGTCCACCATGACCAAGATATGTGTCATATTGCCCTTAGCCGGCTTGAAAGGACCAACCATATCCAAGCACCAAACAGCAAACGGCCATGTGATAGGAATTGTTTTCAACTCGGATGCTGGCATGTGAATCTTACTTGCGAACATCTGGCAGCCGGCGCACTTCCTCACAATGTCCTCAGCCTGCTGCAATGCAGTGAGCCAGTAGAAGCCATGCCGAAAAGCTTTCTTTACTAAAGCCCGAGAAGAGGCGTGATGCCCACATTCCCCTTGATGTATCTCCACCAGGATTTCTTCTCCTTCCTCTGGGCTCACACAGCGTTGCAGCACACCAGTGGCACTTCTCTTGTGCAGCACGTCTCGGACTAAGGCGTAGCCCTTGGATCTTCTCTGAATCTGCCTCGCAGTCACCTCATCTTCAGGTAAAGTACCGTCCCTTAGAAAGGATAATATGGGCATTGCCCAGCTCGGTGTCTCCCGCACGGGAAACACTGGTTCGTCCATTTCCATTGGGACAGGCTCTGGTGGTTGCACAGGAGGAGTAGGAGCGCTTCTCTGCAGCCCAGATCGATTGGCGAGAACTTCTTCAATGAATGCAACAGCTTCTGGGTTGAGGGCGGCAGTCCCCGAGTAAGGAGTGGCAGTCCCCGGGTAAGGAATGGCAGCCCCCGGGTAGGGAGTGGCAGTCCCCGGGTATGGAGTGGCAGTCCCCGAGTAGGGAACGGCAGTCCCCGAGTAAGGAGCGGCAGTCCCCGAGTATAGGACGGCAGTCCCCGGGTTCCCTGCAGCACTCTCCCAGTCAATCTCCATTGGGTCTGATTCTTCACTTGGCAGAGAGGGAACAAAGATAGATTCCGAGTTGGGGGAAGGCTTGATGGATGGCTTCCTCAAATGCTCCAAGGCAATCCCTGCCGGGATGGACTGCCTAGAAGATCCCAACTTGGACAGCTCATCTGCTGCTTCGTTCTCTGCTCGGTGAATGTGCTGGAACTCACAGCCTTCGAAAAACCCAGTCATTGACTGCACCAGGAAGCGATACGATGCCATGTTGGCATCCAAAGCATCCCAGGTACCTGAGACTTGCTGCACCACCAGATCTGAGTCGCCATAGCAGATAATGCGCTGCACACCAACCTCCTTTGCTACTCGCAAACCATGCACAACTGCCTCGTACTCGGCGACATTGTTGGATGCCTTGAAATGAATCTGCAACACATACTTGAGCTGATCGCGCTTGGGCGATGTAAGCACAACGCCAGCACCAAGGCCTTCTTTCACCTTTGAGCCATCAAAGTGCATCTTCCAATAGTTGGAAACTGGAGCGGGAGGTTCATACTGCATCTCGGCCCAGTCCACAAGAAATTCCGCCAGTACCTGAGACTTGATTGCTTCTCTTCTCGTATACGCGGGAGCGTACGCGGCTAGCTCGATCGCCCACTTGGCTACTCTGCCACTCGCCTCCTTGTTACCCATGATGTCCGAGATGGGAGCTGAGCTCACGACAGTGATGGGATGCTCCTGGAAGTAATGTTTCAGCTTCCTGGCGCCCAGGTACACACCATATGTCATCTTCTGGTAGTGAGGATAGTTTTGCTTGGAACTGGACAGCACCTCACTGAGATAATAGACTGGGCGCTGCACACTCTTGCCTTCTTCTTCTCGCTCCACCACTATCACCACGCTGACTACTCGGTTAGTCGCGGCAATGTACAGCAGCATAGGCTCCTTGGGTAGCGGACTAGCCAAGACGGGAGCACTAGCCAGCATTGCTTTCAGCTCATTGAATGCCACATCCGCTTGCGGAGTCCAGACAAACTTGTCGCTTTTCTTCATCAGCTGATACAGAGGCAAAGCCTTCTCGCCCATCCGGCCAAGAAAGCGGCTCAGAGATGCCAGACAACCCGTGAACTTCTGCACATCCTTCAATGATCTCGGCAAAGACATGCTCTCAATAGCTTTTATCTTAGACGGATTGGCTTCAATGCCCCGACTAGAAACCAGAAAACCGAGTAGCTTTCCAGCTGGTACACCAAAGGTACACTTACTCGGATTCAGTTTCATTTTGTACCTGCGTAGGTTAGCAAAGGTTTCCTCCAGGTCGGCAAGCAGAGTATGTGTTTTATTCGTTTTGATGACAATGTCATCTACGTACACCTGCACATTCTTGCCGAGCTGGTCATGCAAGCATTTCTGCATGCATCTCTGATAGGTCGCACCCGCATTCCTCAGGCCAAAACACATGACACGATAGCAATAAGCCCCGTACGGGGTAATGAAAGCAGTCTTTATTTGATCAGCAGGGTTGAGTGCAATCTGGTGGAAACCAGAGTAGGCATCTATGAAAGACAACAGCTCACAGCCGGCAGTGGAATCGATCACCTGATCGATGCGAGGTAGCGGGAAAGGATCCTTGGGGCATGCCTTGTTCAAGTCGGTGTAGTCGACGCACATGCGCCATGCGGTGGCAGCCTTGGGATCTTCCTTTTTCTTCTCGACCATGACCGGGTTGGCCAACCAGTCCGGGTGCAGCACCTCCATGATGAAGTTACTGATCAGCAGCTTGGTGATTTGATCACCGATGGCCTTCCTTCTCTCATCCCCGAAACGGCGTAAAGCCTGCTTCACGGGCTTGGCGTCAGGACGCACATGCAAAGAGTGCTCAACCAACTCCCTCGGGACCCCTGGTAGATCTTCATTGGTCCAGGCGAACACGTCCCGATTCTCACGGAGGAAGTGGATGAGCGCGCTTTCCTATTTCTCCGCCAACCCGGCACCAATGATGGCCACGCGCTCCGGGAACTCGGGGTCAACCTGGACAGTCTTGGTCTCCTTGGCAGCTTGGAAAGCAGTACCATGCTGAGTACTCGGCACACCTTGTGCGCCAGCTTGTGCGGACTGAGCCATGGCCACCACCTCGTACATCTTCTTCTTCTCGGCAGCAATCACCATCGATTCCGCCAGCTGAGAGCTAGCAGAGGCACACTCCATGGACTTCTTGTAATCTCCCGAGATGGTGATGATGCCATTGGGCCCGGGGATCTTCATCTTCAGGTAAGCCACATGGGTGGAGGCCATGAACTTGCTCAGAGCGGGCCTGCCGAGTAGAGCATGATAGGGGCTCTGATGATCCACCACTTCAAACTGCAGGCGCTCAGTGCGGCAGTTCTCCCGAGTACCGAATAGCACATCAATCCACACTCGGCCAATCGGGTTGCAGGAGATCCCGAGCACGATGCCATGGAAAGTGGTCTTGCTAGGCAGCATCATGTTCTCGGCCAGGCCAAGCTTTTCGAGTGTATCCTTGTACACGATGTTGATGCTGCTGCCGTTGTCGATCAGCACTTTGCTGAACCTCACATTCTTCTCGGGGCCCAGGAAGGTAGGATCCAGCACCAAAGCATAAGTACCCGGATTGGGCATTACCTTGGGGTGATCTGCCCGAGTCCACCTGATCTCCTGGTCGCACCAGTACATGTAGTGAGGGACAGCCGGAATCACTGCATTGACCTCCATGGCCCGCCTGTGCTGTGACTGCTTGTCGACTGCCTCAGAAGTGAAGATCATATAGCTCTCATGGTGCTCTTGGTACTAGTTAGGGCCATTGCCCCCGTTGTTGCCATTGTTGCCATTGTTGTTGCCCTGATAGTTGTTGTTGCCTCTGTTGTTGTTGTTGCGGTTGTAGTTGTTGTTGTTGCGGTATCTCTCGTTGTTGAAGTTCTGGTTGGCTCCTAGAGCCACCTGGTTGACATTTTCTCTTCTCGGGTACACTGGCGGCCGAGCTGCAGGAGCGCTAGTAGGCTGAACAGTGGCATTCGCGGCTGGCAGAGGAGGTGGAGGAGGCAAGCCATCACTCTTGATCACATCCCACCATTCGCATTGCCGAGTAGTGTGGTTCGCAGGCCTTGAGGGGTGATGAGTGTGAAAGCTGCATGGGCCATCCTTCATGTCATCGAAGACAAACTTCTTCGGCTGCTCGGAGTTCCCGCTACTCGGCTGCGCAGTGCGGAACGGTTTCTTGTTGCCTTGGCCCTGGTTCTGGTTCTGCCCGTAGGCTCCAGCAGGTTTTTGCCTTTGGCCACCACCGCCTCCGACGTTCACTGCATTCACCTCCTCGGGATCATACCGAGTATCTACTTGGCGCTTGTTGCGGAACTCGTTGCGCTTGCTGCTGTTGAAGTTTCTTCTCGGCTCAGAGGAATCCATCAGTGGCTGAGTAGGATCGCCGAGTGCGTACTGATCCGCGATCTTGATGGTCTCGGCCAGGGTGTTGGGCATCTCCCTCTGCAATCTTTGCCAAAGCATGCTGCCATGTCGGCAACCCTGCGCAAACCAAGTGATGGCCTGCGCTTCATTCACTCCCTCACAGGTGTTCCTCAAGGTGCTCCACCGAGTAAGGTACTCGCGGTCCGTCTCGTCTTCTCGCTGCCGGCAAGCCGACAACTGCTGTGGCCTATTCGGCCTCTTGTAGGTGCTGGTGAAGTTGCTGATGAAGGCATCCGAGAAGTCCAGCCAGCAGTTAATGCTGTTCTTGGGCAAGTTGTTGAGCCAAGTGCGAGCTGGACCCTCTAGCATCTGCGGCACATAGCGCACCGCCCATCTCCTGTTGCCATTCGCGATATGGACCGCGGTGACGTAGTCGTTGAGCCAATCTTCAGGCTTGGTGCTACCATTGTAGCTCTTGGTGCCTCTCGCGAGCTGAAAGCCCTTCACGGAAGGCTCATTCATGATGCGCGGGCCAAAGCACTCGGGGCCAGGAGGACCCGTGCTCTCAAGCCGCGCCGACAAGCTGATACGGTCCAGCTGGTGCCTTGCATCTCCAGGCGCCAACACGCGCTCACCCACACGGTCATGGATGTCATAACCAGCCATCTCCATAGCCGAGTAGCCATCATCATACCTATCCACCTGCATTGCAGCAGGCTGCTCCATCGGGTTGGCGACTGGCGCCACTGGGCGCGGCTGCTGCCTCTGCCGAGTAGGCGGAGCTGCGGGTTGCCGAGAAGTACCCGGACGTGCGGCTTCTCGGACACGGCTTTGAGCTTGATGGGCTTGAGAGCCTGCTCTCGCAGCGTTGTGTTCCTGCCCGGGCTGCTGCGGCACAGCAACCTGTTTCGCGGCAGCGGCCGGGTCATACACCTGCATTTGCCTGTCTCTACCCGTACGCCCGCTGCGGCTCTTCTCGCGGCTAGGATGCGGAGATGAGGCTTGATCGTTAGATCTAGCCGCGTGCGAATGAACCACTTGCGAAGCTCCAGCTCCCGGGTTGGCCTTCCGGAACTCCTCGTTCTGCCTGGCGGCCTCCAGCACTAGCTCGCCTAGCCTCTCCTGCTGCCTGCGACGCGCCTCTCCCTCTAGGCGCGGCAACTCGGCAGCCACAGCCTCCGCAGCTCGCAGCGTCTTGGCGGGTGTGCTGTACCTTGGCCTTGTGAAGGTGTTCGCGGTGGCGGACTGCGCGGGCTCCTCCGCAACAGTCGCCATCTCGGCGCCTAGGTTGCGCCGCGTAGCGCCTACCCTGCTGGGCCTCCTGGCCACCGGCGTGAAGCCGTGAGCCTTGTTGTACTCGAGCTGGTCCAGGCTCAGCTCCAACCTGATCTTCTCCAACTCCGCCTGCTCGGCGAGCAGCTCCTGGCGTTGCCGCTCGAGCTGCTCCCTCTCGGCTAGGAGCTCGAGGTCGGTGGGAGTGGGCATCCCGGTTCGCGCAGCTGACGCGGGGATGACCGTAGACGTGGAAGGCGGCAGGTTGCTCTCCTTCTCGTAGGGCCGGCGTGTCCTGCCACCCGCGGGCGGATCGTCGACCTCCTCGACGACGGCCGCAGCGCCAGTAGCAGCTGCGCCAGCGTTCGCCGCCAAGCCAGTCACCATCACCTCAGCGCAGCATGCAGAGCTGCGCGCGGGCCTTCCACGAGCAGCAACAACCGCGGGAGGATCCTCCGCGTCGTGCACCAGCTCGGGGTAGGTGTCGTTGGCGACGGTGGCGACGTAGACGAGGTGAGAGCCGAAGGAGATCACCGAGCCGCCCTCCGGCATGGTCTTGCCGCCGAAACAGCCGGCGTTGTCGGTGACGAAGTCGAAGGAGCCGAATCTGTGGACAAGGCCACAAACTACGCGCTCCGCTGATGAAGATCCCGTCCGAACAGAAACTCCAGCCAGCGCCGCTGGTTGCCCCACGGTGGGCGCCAACTGTCGTGGTGGTGTCACGGCAGATGCCATGGGATGGCTAAAGATGTGGGGACGATGGACGCTGGAGGTGTCCGGGGAGGGATCACGCGACGAGTAGCCGCGTGAGGTAAGATCCACACAACACAAACAACACGATGTACCCAGGTTCAGGGCCCTCGTGAGGAGGTAAAACCCCTACTCCTGCCTTTCTCTATGTATTACGGTGTCTCACCGAGTAGCCACAGTACAAACAGTAATGCTACCGAGTAGCCCCTTGCCCCTCTCCGAGTAGAGCTAGGTCAAGAACTTAGGGTTTCTAGGGTTTCTAGTGAGCCACTATGGGAGCATCTGAGAGCGTCTGTGAGCGTGTCTCGCGCAGGAGTCGGCGGGGCACCTTATATACATGGTGCCCAGCCGGATACGTCCAAATCCTAGACAAGTGTCGACATAGTGTGCACACTGTCCTTTCTCCGAGTACCCGCTGACATCTTTGGTCGTTGGTCTTGGCTGCTTCTGTAAAGTCGTTGGGCAAAACTAGGGGACAGACTGGTATCACTGTACCTAGTCACAGAGTAGGCCCCCCTTATCCTGCCACCGACTGCTTCCATGCTGTCACTGTCAGGCAGGCCGTCCCCACGTGAACAGTAGTTCGAATGCTGCCAAGTACGGACCCAGGATACGCGGGATCCTGTGTCAGAACGGCTCCTTTGACTTCCTGCCCGAGTAGTTTCCCGCCAAATGTTCCCGCCATTTGTACTCGGGCCAAACCTTCTACTCGACATGGTAGAGACTGATTGATATCTCCTTCTGGTCATCTTGGGGTGAGACCGGGTAGCAGTCGACCGGGTAGTGAGTACCCGGTAGTCGGCTACTCGACCAAACCTCTCTTCTGTAAGCGGCCTTTACCACCTGTCTTTACCCTACTCGGGGGTAACCCCCCGACACAAACCCTGTTAGGATCAAGTCAAGTGACAACAATAGGCACAAAGGAAAATCATTCAAATAACTGTGCACTCAAAACAAGCAAGCGTTCTGTATTGGTTCCTAGCACCAGGATGTTATGGCTAAATTATGGGGGGGGTTGGAAGGTCAATGGAAGAAAGTCTCACACAACTGAAAGTGATCATTAGACAAGAGGAAGTCTTATAATCGAAGTTATGCAAGGAGTAGTGATTGCCACACAACGGATGCACGTACAGCTATAAGTGTATGGAAGCTCTCCAATGGAACTAGTGGGGGTGCATCCAACTTGCTTGCTCACGAAGACCTAGAGCTCTTTTGAGAAGGCTCATCATTGGAATATACAAGCCAAGTTCTATAATGTAAGTTCCCCACATAGTTATGTAAGTCATAATATGAAAACTCTCTCCAAACTGAAGTAATAATGCCAAACAAGAACAAAGTGTGGAATAAATGATAGTAGTGTTGCCCCCTCTCTCTTTATTTTCTCTCTTTTGCCTCTTTATTTCTTTTTTATTTTTATCTTTTGGACTTTTTCTCTTTTTTTTGATTTATAACCTCACTGGTAGGGGCAACACTCTATTTTACAATGAATCATCACACTTTTAGTACTCATAACTCAAACTGAAATATCTCTAATGTAAATAAAACTAAAAGCTCCTGCGATTGTAGCAGTATGAAAAATAACAATGAAGCATGACAAGTAACATAATGATGATGGATGGCAATATATCTTGGAATGGCTATGGAAATGCCATGGTAGGTAGGTATGGTGGCTGTTTTGAGAAAGATAAATTTGTCTTATGTGTAGAAGAACAAAGTTCTCCCACGGGGTTTGGATGCACTGTCGAAGTTTGCATCAACTCTCAATGTGAGAATGAGCAATGCACAGTACCGAAGAGGCTAGCAAATATGGATGGTGGAAGTGCCATAAAACCGCAACATAGAATTCACAAGTTAAAAGATTCCAAATAAAATCATGATCTCAGAAGGCATAATGAAAATCACGCCAAGAGGGTCCGTGGCAGTGACAAGTCACTGTTGGCTACCCCGATCGTAGCGCGTAACAAAAAGCTATCACGATTGCTGTCAGCAAAGGAAGTCATATACCATTATCCTATCAACTAATTATTTGAGTGTGGCACAGTTTCAAGCTTCTGGACCAACCATTAATTATTTTTACTTTACTAAACCAACAAGTTTACCATTAAGCATATTAATATCTCAAAACAACAACAAATAATCAAGTGAAATAGTTTAGTGATCTACAAGAATATGCAAGCTTTTTCGTTATACCATCTACCGCATGAAGCATTTTCTATTTCCATCAAACACCATACAAAATATTTTTTAACAAAAACTCTCCAAATGACGCAGCAAGCAAGCATGATATTACGCACATAACTCTACTAAAACTAACATCTCTGAATAAGAGATGCATGAAAACAAGGGCTAAACGTAGTACTAGCAAAAAGTGAACACTCACAGAACAACAAGAATGAAAACGAGAGTGTTCTAAGCAATGAAAACGGAGCGTGTCTCTCTCCCACACAAGTATGATAGGTTCCAGTGATATTAATGCATCAAGCAAAACAAAAGAAAACTGAACGAAAAATAAATGACGCTCCAAGTAAATTTCATATGATGTGACCGAATAAAAATATAGTTTCACGAGAAGTGACCTGATAGATAGTTGATGAAGAAGGGGATGCCTTGGGCATAACCAAACTTAGATGCTTGTGCCTTCTAAAAATATTCTTGAATGAACCACGGGGGAATCCCCAAGCTTTGACCTTGCACTCTTCTTGATCACATATATCACCTCTTCTCTTGACCCTTGAAAGCTTCCTTCACACCATACTTAAACAGTAATTCGCATTAGAGGGTTAGTGCAACAATTAAAAATCCATTGGTTCTGTTGGAACAAGTGCTATTGATACTATTAAACATTAGCTACAGGCACTGATGTTTCTTGAAACAAAGAAATTCACTTGAGATCGTAAAAGAGCAAATGCAAGAAAAATGACAGAATCTGTCAAACCAGAACAATCTGTAAGGACACATTTTATTGAGGCACTTACATTGCTCGGATCGAAAAACTTAAAGAATGACAAAGTTGTGGAATTAGCCTAGGAATAAGCACAAGAAATTTAAGGTCATTTCGATTTTTCGGTGAATTATAAATCCGAAAACAACCTCCAACTTTCGTTAGAAACTTCACTTGGCACAACTAAAACATGAAAATAAAGATACAAAGGAATTTCTACAGAATTATACAAAACCTTGAATCAAAGAAAACAGATAAAAACAAAGCAAAAATAAAACCATGGGTTATCTCCCAAGAAGTGCTTTTCTTTAAAGCCTTTTAGCTAGGCATGATAATTTGAGAAGATGCCCACATAAGAAATATAAACTGAAGCGAAACAGAGCATCAAGAAGAAAATGTAAAACAAGTTTAAGTCTAACCCACTTCCTATGAAAAATAATCTTGTAGAAGAACAAGTCAATAAAGCACAAAGTAACAAGCATATGAAAGCAAAACAGGTGCAACTTCAAAATTTTCAACATAAAGAGGGCAAACTTCATATTGTTGAGATGCATAAGACTATGTTTCCCTTTCTCATAATAACTTTCAGTAGCATCACGAATGAAATTAACAATATAACTATCACAAGAAACATTCTTATCATGAGCCACATGCATAAAATAATTACTACTCTCCACATAAGCATAGTCATTCTTGTTAATAATAGTGGGATCAAATTCAACAAAATAGCTATCATTATTATTCTCATCACCATAATCATAAAATATAGGAGGCATATTGTAATCATAATTAATTTTCTTCTCAATAATAGGTGGACTGAAAATAACATATTCATCATTGTAATCATCATATATTGGAGGCAAAGTATCATCAAAGAAAATTTCCTCCTCAAAACTTGGTGGACTAAAAATATCATATTCATCAAAACCAGCTTCCCCAAGCTTAGATTTTTCCATAGAATTTGCAATAATTGTGTTCAAAGAATTCATACTAATAACATTACTACTAGCATGCAAATAATGTTCCATGGGTTTTTTAAATTTTCTCTTCAAACACTTCATGTCCTAACTCAAGATAAACATTATAAAGCTCTCTTATATTTTTGTTGTTTTCCATTAAGCCTAACTAGAGAAAAAAAAAGCAACAAGTAAAAATAAGCCTAACTAGCGAAAATAAAACCAAGAAACAAAAAGGTATAATTGCAGAATCTAAAGGAAATAACTTCGAGCACTCACACCCAAGGATGTGAGTACCTTTTACCTTACCTCCCCGGCAAAGGCGCCAGAAAAGATCTTGATGTCTACACACGCTTCTATTCTTGTAGACAGTGCTGGGCCTCCAAGTGCAGAGGTTTGTAGAACAGCAACAAGTTTCCCTTAAGTGGATCACCCAAGGTTTATCAAACTCAGGGAGGAAGAGGTCAAAGATATCCCTCTCAAGCAACCCTGCAATTACGATACAATAAGTCTCTTGTGTCCCCAACACACCTAATACAATTGTCAGTTGTATAGGTGCACTTGTTTAGTGAAGAGATAGTGAAATACAAGTGATATGGATGATTATAAGTGATAATAGCAATCTGAAATAAAAATGGCAGCAAGCAAACATGTAGCAGAACTGAGTCTAAACGGTGTTTCGATGCTTAGAAACAAAGCCTAGAGATCCTACTTTCACTAGTGAACACTCTCAATAGTGATAACATAATTGAATGCATAAATACCTCTCTTCACTATGCTACAATGAACCACTCTCGGTTGAATAACAAACACCAATTCATTGCGTGGGGCTGTAACATCACTCCTCAAGTCTATATTCCCTCTCTAGGGAACCCCACGCTGTCACTATAAGCACCTAAATTAGTACTAAACAAACATCCAATTTCATAGGTTCATCGTCCAACACAAGATATAAATATCATGCTAAACCACACGGTGCACACATTGTCACCTTTACACCGTGATCAAAGTGTTTACTAAGATCTCATAACAAGACCACTCGAGTAGCATAACAGATGAAGAGTAACATCTACTAATTAAACTAGATTACAAAGCTCACGATCACACAAAGATCACACTATGGGAGAGAGAGATGAAACACATAGCTACCGGTAGAGCCCTCAGCCCCGGGGGGATAACTACTCCATCCTCATCATAGGAGACAGCAACGGCGATAAGATGGCAGTGGAGTCAATGGAGATGGCTCCGGGGGCACTTCCTCATCCCGGTAGGGTGCCGGAATAGAGATTTCTGTCCCCCGAAACTTGTCGGTGGCGGCGGCGGCGGAGCTACGGATGCTTTTTGTGGAAAAGACCGATCCATCTAGGATTTATACATCATGGAGTATATATGGGAGAAAGGGTGATGGCGGTGGGCGCCCGAGGGGCCCACACCACCCCCCGGCACGGCCAGGGGCCCACCCGCGCCCAGGCATGGTGTGGGGGCTCTGGGGCCCCCCTCCGGGTCTCCTTTGGACTTCCTTGACCCTACGGGACTTCTAAGACTTATGACTTTTGAATCGTCCAATTCCGACAATATTTCCAGAACAACTTTTCTGAAACAAAAAACAACAGAAAACAGGAACTGGCTCTATGGCATCTTGTCAATAGGTTAGTCCCGGGAAATCGATAAAAATGACATAAAGTGTAAGGAAAACATGTAGGAAAAAATAATAAAACAACATGGAACATCAGAAATTAAGGATACGTTTATGATGTATCAAGACATCAAGCCCCTTTCTGGTGCCGTTGCCGGGGAGGTAAGGTAAAAGGTACCCACATCCTAGTACTGTTGCTGGTGTGTGTGTGCTCGAAGTTATTTCCATTTGATTAGGCAGTTATATCTTTTTGTTTCTTGTTTTTATTTTCACTAGCTAGACTTATTTTTACTTTTCCCTTCTTTTAAATTTTACTAGTAGGCTTTATGGAAAATAACAAAAATATGAGAGAGATTTATAATATTTATCTTGAGTTAGGACATAAAGTGTTCGAAGAGAAAATTTAAAAACCTATGGAACTTTATTTGCATGCTAGTAGAAATATTATTAGTATGAATTCTTTGAACACCATTATTGCTAATGCTATAAAAAATCTAAGCTTGGGGAAACTGGTTTTGATGAATATGATATTTTTAGTCCCCCAAATTTTGAGGAGGAAATTTTTCTTTGATGATACTTTGCTTCCAATATATGATAATTATAATGATTGTGGTATTCTAGTTCCACCTATTATTGAGGATAAATTTTATTATGATGATACTATTCCTCCAATTTATGATGATTGCAATGATGGATGTGATAGTTTTACTCTCACTATTACTAATGAGAAGGATTTTACTTATGTGCAGAGTAATGATAATAATTTTATGCGTGATCAAGATAAAAATGTTTTATGTAATAGCTATATTGTTGGTTCTATTCATGATGCTACTGAGAATTATTTTCAGAGAGGACAATATGGTTATGGAAATCTTCATGTTATTAAAATTCCTCTCTTGATGATGAAAATTTTGAGATTTCTCTTGTGTTACTTCTATATGCTGGTATATTTAAGACCCACTGGTCATTATGAAAGGGGAAGACACAATTTCATATATCTCAATACTATTAAGTCTCCTCTCTTTTTGTTAAAAGTTTTGAAGTTGCATTTGTTTTGCCTTCCTATGCTAGCTTTGTGCTTCATTGATTTGTTTTCTTATGATACTCCTATGCATAGGAGGAGTGTTAGGTACAAACATATTTTATATATGCTTCTTGATGCTCTCTTTTATTTTTCAACTCTTATACATACAAGAGCATCTTCTCAAATTATCATGCGTAGCTAAAAAGCTTTAAAGAAAAGAACTTGTAGGGAGATAACCCATGTTTATATTTTTGCAATGTTTGTCTTTTGTTTTCTTTGAGTCAAGGTGTTGGTTACTTCTGTAGCAACCTCTTTGTATTTTTACTTTCTCGTATTAGTTGTGCTAAGTGAAGTCTCTAGTTAAAAGTTGAAGTTAGATTTGGATTTCCGAGCAAGAAACAGATTTCTGTTGTCCATCGTAAAATTCGTGTAAATTCACAAAAAGATCAAAATGACATGCAAATGTTTGTGGTTAATCCTCAGCTAATTTCGAAACTTTTTCTAGCTTTCCATTTTTCGATTTGAGCAACATAAGTGCCCCAAAAAAATCTTCTTTACATATTGTTCTAGTTTTGACAGATTCTGTCTTTTCTACTTACATTCTCTCTTTTACTATGTTGAGTGGATTTCTTTGCTCAACAAAACATCAGTGGCTGTAGCTAATGTTTAAAAATTATTAATAATGCTTGTGTCCAAGGAGGACATGTGAGTTTTTGATTGTGGGGAAGAGCTTTCCCCACCGCTTGTATAATACTCGAAAGGCCTCTTCAAGACGGGACATCATCTCATTACAAAAGAGGGTATAGGGGAGGGGTTAGGCAGAAAAACATTGGGGAAGGGGAGTGAGAGAAATTACAGAGCAGCACACTGCAAAAGGAGGCCATGCAGGGCCGCAACATAATCACAATCATGAGGAAGCAACCTAGAAGACCAAATGGCGATGTTGCTGGCAGCACGACGAAGAACATCTGGGACATCGGATGTTCAGTTGTTGAAGACAACATCGTTGCGGGCCTTCCATAGTTCCAATAGAACTGCAACAACACTAAGCTGCCAAGGCGCAACATCCATGGCGAGAGGAGCAGGAATGTCCCAGATGGACGTACAGTGCTGGACGTCGCACCTGACAGCCTAGCGATGGCACAATCAAAGAGGATATGTCGGGAGGTTTCGACCTCCGTGCAGGAGGCACAAAGGGGAGAGGGAGCGTAGTGTTTGAAATGCAGGTTGGAGCACGTGTTCAGCCGGTCATAGTCCGCGGGAGGCAGAAAATCTTGATTTTTGCAGGGAGCCGGGAATCCCAGCACATCATGGCGGAAGCATCCAGCACGCCGCCTGGGTTTGTAAGGGCATATGCACCACGTGAGCACGGTTGCACATTTTCCCCAAGCAAGAGTGTGGACATCCTTGAGGTTGTCCAGGGAGCTGGATTGAGTGATGTGCTGGATCGAGATCAGCTCGATGGCCGCAACAGAAGAGAGTCTAGGGTGGAAACTGAGCTCACCTGCAACCGCTGCCGCAACAGTGATGTTTGGGTGAAGGCAATGTGAGAAAATAGCAGGGAAACGGAAGGCAAGCATGCCCTTGGGCGACCATCTATCAAGCCAGAAGGATGTATGCTCGCCACAGTGAACAAGCGATGTGGTGATCGATCTGTAGGTGGGGAGACGGAGGTGAATTATGGATTGCAAGAAGGAGGGTGTGTGAGAGACGTCCCCCAAGTCCCGCCCATAGGAGCGCCGGAACGAAGTCTTCCAAGGCAACTCCTCGAGTTGGTGAAACTTGTGCACGAATGACATGGGGAGGACGCGGTTTTGTCTTTGAAGGTCCCGCATGCCGAGCCCGCCGACCTGTTTAGGCAAACACACTTTTTCCCAAGCCATTAGACATCGAGCCCCAGAGCAAGAATCCTTGCCAGTCCAAAAAAGGCGCGGCACCTCTTATCAATAGCCTCAATCACACCACATGGCAAAATAAAAGAACACATACAATAAGTAGCGAGATTATTTAAAACAGCATTACATAAAACAAGTCTCCCCCTAGAGGATAGAAGCATGGCGCTCCACCCTGAGAGTCTCTTATCGAAGGATGAGATGAGAGAGTTGTAGGCGGAGAGCGGGAGTTTTGTCGGGGAGAGGAGGTGGCCAATATAGGGTTGAGGGAAGGAGGAGATGGGGCAACGGAGGGTCGAAGCGATGTGCGCACAGATGGCGGGATCGATGTGCATGGGAACGAAGTAGGATTTGTGAAAGTTAATCGCGAGGCCCATTGCCGAGGCAAAGTCGTCAAGATTTTTCTTTAGGGCTAAAGCGGAGGGGAGGTCGCCACGACAAACAATAAGAGTGTCATCTACGTATTGGAGAACAACGGGAGGTAGTAGCTCATCGCAGGGGTGGGATAGACCACCACAGGAGTGAGCTTGGCGAACAAGGCACTGCAGCACAACTGCAACAATGATGAAGAGGTATGGGGAGAGGGCATCTCCTTGGCGAAGCCCGTTTCTGCATTTGATCCATTTTCCGGGCAACCCATTGAGGATAACGGCCGTGTGCCCGGTAGAGAGAAGATCTTGCATCCAGTTACACCAGCGTTCGTCGAAACCGCGGGCACGGAGGATGATATTAAGACTGACCCAGTTGAAAGAGTCAAATGCTTTACGAAAGTCTATCTTGAAGACTGTTGTGGGAGCCGTCCGAGAGTGACATGTGCGTAGGAGGTCGGCCGCGTACACAATATTATCGGAAATACGACGACCGGAGAGGAAACCGGTTTGGTCAGTGTCCACGAGAGCGTGGATGGAGGTTTTTAGCCGAGAGGTTAGAACCTTAGTAATAATCTTGACGATGCAGTTTTGGAGGGAGATAGGACGGAAGTCGGAGGGGCCCCTAGCTGATTCCTGTTTAGGAAGGAGAACCATGAACGCTCTGTTGATCCGGGAAAGATCCATGCAACGACCGTGGAAGTTATCAAGGATCGTTAACACGTCGGACTTGAGGACCTCCCAAAAGGTAGAGTAGAAAGGGGGGCCAAAACAGTCGGGGCCTAGGATAGAGTCCTTGTTCATATTCGCGAGAGCCGCCACAACCTCGCTCATCGTGAAAGGCTCAGTGAGAGAAGCGGGGAGAGGAGCAACAACGGGGTAGAGCTCATGGATATTGAAGTGCCAAGGGCATATCGAAGCCGAGCCGAGGAGAGAACCGAAGAAACTTGCTAAAACCCTGGCCTTATTTTTGTGGTCAGAAAAAGTTTCGCCCTCGTAGTCTAAGATCGGAATAGAGTTGCATCTTCTACGGGTGGAGGCAAGAGCGTGGAAGTAGCTAGTATTTTCATCACCCTCTAGAGCAAAGCAAATTTTAGCACGCGTGCGCCAGTAAATCCAGCGTTCCATAATCGAGAGGTGGAGGGATTCAGGAGTGAGGGAACGAAGTCTTGGTTCAAGTTCATACAGGGCCTAGTTTCCTCAATAAAATCGAGGAGGTCGATAACCAGCTGAGCATCAGTCTCACGCTGCAAAAATGGGGCACTTTTCTTCGTCCAAGTTTTGCAGCACCCACGACAACATCTCAGACGGGCAACTAGACGGGCCGTGGCATCAAGGCGAAAAGAGGACGCCCACACGGTAGCAATCGCTGCTCGGAAGGCCGGCTGCAGGCTCCAAGAGCGGTTATAACAAAAGATGGGGGAGCGAGGGATTGTGGAGGTGATAGTGGCGAGGAGGGGAACATGGTCAAACATGTCTCTAGTCAAGGAGGAGAGGTTTGTCGAGGGAAACATCACGTTCCAGGCGTTGTTAACAAGGAAGCGGTCGAGACATACTAAGGTGGGGGATGAACGTTTATTAGACCAGGTGTAGCGTCGATCTTTGAGAGGAAGGTCGATCAAGGCCAGATGTGAATGCACTCATTAAACAGATTTGCCTCCGCAACATTGATGTTGTCATTGTTGCGATCAGACACATCCCGACAAAGGTTGAAATCCTCGCAAATGATCCAAGGCATGGAGTCACGCACTCAGGCTGTCAAGGAAGGATGGTTTGTCAGCGTGAGAGCAAGGAGCGCAGACGTTCGTGAACCGGAAGCACGTGGCGTCAAGCGTCGTGGTAAGGTCAAGGGACAAAACATGCCTACTAGCAATGGAGGAGGTACGCATAAAGAGAGTAGAGTCCCACGCAGAGATGATACCGCCGGAGGCGCCGATCGCGTCGACCGAGTCGACAGAGCGAATGGAGGAGGGAAGAAAAGCAGCCGCCTTGGCGGGATAAATGTTAGAGAGCTTGCTCTCTTGGATCGCGACAATGTGAGGACTGATCACGGAGAAGCCAGCAAGAACAACATCGCACTTGTCTTGGTCCCCGAAGCCATGAAGGTTCCAGGATTCAAACAGAAAGTTTTTCGATTGCATACCAAAGGAACATACGCCAGAAAGTAACAGAGGGGCCTAGTGCCACACCTCTACCAGCGTCCCAACACAAAAAGGAGCAGAGATCCAGCCCTAGAGGCACACGATGGGATCCCTAGGGAGCAAAGATCAGCATCGGAGAGATGATAGGGGAGAGCTCCGACAACCGCAATGGGGAGTAGCAGCGCACGGAAAGGAACCTCCCAGTCAGACATCATCGTCATATGGCGGGAGAGGTCACCGAGGAATCCGCGACGAGAGCAGCACGGTCGACGCCGCACGGTGCGCCGAGGTCTTGCAGCAGAGGCAGCGGGATGTGTGCCGGGACGCCATCATCGATGCACAGACATGCCATGGCCACACGGAGGCTAGGCGAGCCCTTGGAGTAGTTGAAGCGCGAGGCCTTGGCCTCCTTGGCGCGTGTCAGCATGTCCGAGAAGAGCGCCGGTTCTTTGGCGGCCAGACGGTCGCTACGCCTAGCCTTGAACGCCGAGTCCGCGGCACGCTTCCGGCGAGGACGCTGCTTGCGGGCATCCACCTCGTGGACGTCACCGGCGGCGGTCAAGACCGCAGGCGCTAGCGTCGATTCTAGAGGAGGGTTGGGCACAGACCCTGAAACAGTGATGGCAGCACTCACGGGGGCGTCTGGCGGTGGGGTCGGAGCACCGATGGAATCATACCACTGGATCAAAAGAGGAGGGGTCTCAGGAATCACATCAGAAAAAGAACAAGGAGGAGGCGGGCTGGGGGAGATAGAGGGGATGGCGTCGGGCGTAGTTACCTCAGCTGCGTCAAGTCCCGCCTCCGGGAATTCAGCGGCCAGTCTGCGGGACAAAATGTGGTGCCAGGCCACCGTGGCAGTGGCCACAGAGGTCGATTCAACAGTCGTGCCCGAGCCGACGGGGACCATCATGGAGGCACGGCGGTCTAGCACGCGGGTCCAGAGTTCCATCGGCGAAGCACCGCGCCCTGCTGGGCTAGTGCTGGCCGAGGTGGCGGGCGCGTCAGGAGAGCTCAAGGAGCGGCTGTTGATGGAGGATCATTCGATGTCGTCGAGCTTGCCATGCGGAGGAGGTGGAGGAGATCGACCGTTGCGCCAACATAGTGGCCCTCGTGGGTGCACTCACCAGAGGCAGACCTGGAGCGGACAATCTCGAGAGAGACCGCCGTTGAGGTTTCACCTACGAAGTTGCGCAGCACCAGGGTTCGCGGGATGGTGGTCTCGTTTCCAGGTAAAGCACGAGGTGGACGGCGGAAAAATCCATGTCATTGAGGCACAGTGGGTCAATACAACACACACTGCCATGGGACGGAAGGCAGTGCGGATTCCCCCCTCGGACCAGTGCTCGAGAGGGAAGCCGAAGGCGGAAACCTAGGCAAACCTCGAGCCGGACCATTCGACCCGGTTCTCCGCTTGCTCCGAGCGCTCAAGGGTGATGGTGTGGCCCATGAAGGAGAGAGGGAAGAACTCAAAGTTGGCTTCCCTCGCCTCCTGCGATGGGAACACGAGCATCATAGCTCCATAGTGGGACGCAGAGAGACCACATGGCGGGTTACGTTCGTGGGTCTCGAGAGAACGACGGAGAACAAAGGCCGGCCTAGCAGAGGGAGGGGGGGGGGGTCAAGTAGGGCGAAGGCATACAGGTGGGAGATGGAGTCATCTCCAAGAAGCGGCATCCAGCAGACGGCCTTCAAGGGCCTTAGCGCAGCGTGGGCTGCCCCAGCGGAATTGATGCGTGCGATCACACATTCGTTGATAGACCCCAAGAGGAAGGTATGAAGAGTGCAGAGGCAAGTTTCCCTCAGAAAGAAATCAAGGTTGAATCGACCAGTAGGAGGAAGGAGTAACTTTAGAAGGTTGAAGCAGCTAAGATGGCAGGGCGCACTACCAGTTCAAAAGAAACGTGGAACCTACACAACACAATCAAATCACTTTGCCCCCAACGAAGCAGTGAGGTTGTCATTCTCACCGGTTTTGCTGAACACAAAGAGGTTAAACGTATGGTGCGGAAAACAGTAGGAACAATATGAAAGCAGTAGGTGTTTATCAGTATGAGGAAAAAGGACCGGGGTCCACAGTTCACTAGTGGTGTCTCTCCGTGAAAGATAAATAACATGTGTGGTGAACAAATTACAGCTGGGCAATTGACACAAATGAAGGTTTCACCATAGTGCATATGCAAGACATAAAGATTACTATGTGATTTATGTGGGCATTACAACAAAATACATAGACCGTTATCCAACTGCATATGTGACTAATAATCCACCCTCCGAATATCATCTGAACAAACGTTGGGTATTAAGTTGCAAGTAGCAGATCATTATAGTAAGCAAAGTGTGTAATGTAAACAATAACATCATCCTTAGACAACGCATTGTTGTTTTCTCCCTAATGGCAATAGCACATCCTCCATCCGTCATGTTTCTGTCACTCGAGCATAGATGCAAAGGAGGCATGAACCCACTATCGAGCATAAATACTCCCTCTTGGAGTCATCTACTTGGCCAGAGCATCTACTAATAACGGAGAGCATGCAAGATCATAAATAACATAAGAATGAAGACAACATCATAGATGTATAATCAGAAGACATATCATTCAACATTCATCAGATCCCAGCAAAGACAACATGTATCATTACATAAAGATGATCTTGATCATGTTAGGCAACTCACAAGATCTAAACACGAGGTAGAAAGTGGAGAGAACAACCATCTAGCTACTCCTATGGACCCGTAGTCCAGGGATGAACTACTCACGCATCACTTCGGAGGAGGGCATGATGGTGTAGCCCCTCCGGTGATGAATTCCCCTCCCGGCAGGGTGCCGGGGAGAGCTCCAAAACCCTCCCGATCTCGGGATGATGATGATGGCGGCCTCAGGTGTTTTTTAGGGAAAGTGGTATATATCTAGGGTTTTACGCCCTATGGTGTGGCCCCCCTGAGGCCCCCCTCTGGTTCTCTTTGGGACTCCGTGGAACCTTCAGGAATTCTAAGACTTCCGAGCTTCGAATTTTCCAATTCCGAGAATATTTCCAGAACAACTATTCTTGAACTAAAAACAACAGAAAACAGGGAACTAGCTCTGTGACATCTTGCCAATAGGTTAGTCCGGAAAATCGATAAAAATGACATAAAGTGTATAGCAGATATGTGGGAAATAACATAAAAACAACATGGTACATCAGAAATTAGGGATATGTTTATGACGTATAAGAAGTCAGCGCCTGAATGCGTGTCACCGAGAGAGCCAGCGGCCACGCGGGGACCTTGTCTGGTCAGGCGAGGGGGAACGTGAGCAGGACGCCGCAGAGCGCAGAGCATCGGTCAACCTGGGGGACAAAGGAGCGGAAACAAAGTGAGGGGGGATTTCACACGTAAGTGCTCGAACCGAGAGGTAGCTGAGGGGGTCGAGCTTACATCCTGGGGTACGATGGCCGAAACGGCCACAAAAGTACCGGACCGGGTCGCGGCACTTTCAAACAGGGTGGCCGGCGCCGAGGCAGCGGAAGCACCGTGATTTTCGCCGGGAGGGGAGAAGACGAAGCCGTCTTTGTGGTGGAGGATGAGAAGGGGTGAGCAGAGCATCTAAATAGGTGGGGGTAGTGATGGGGCGGCACGGGGATAAGACGACATCTAGCTCGGCGCCGGGCATAGGGGTGGGGGATGAAGCGCGCGCGGCGGAAGAAGGTCTGGCTGCGGGATTCTCGACGATTTGTGATGGGACAGGAGAGAGAGAGGATATATGCGTCAAAGGGGCTTGGGCGCAAACGTCAGGAGCCTGAGGCAAAAAGGGGTCCGATGGGGGCAATGTAACCAGGCACGCGGAAGCACAACACGTAACGGGGGAGGGGGGGGGTCAGCGTGGCGGGCTCGTGCGATGCACACGTCACGTCAGCGCGAGCGGTACGAGCGGAGACACTGGAAGGAAAAGGGGGAGTGGGCAAGGCTAGGCCACATGGCACCGCGTTTTGCACCGTGTCAAACGGAGGACTGGCCACCACATGGGTGTGGGCCGAAAACCCGGGGGTCAGCGCAGGCCAGGCCAAACGGTTGACTGCGGTCTCCCTTTCTTCCATCGTGCGGAAGGCGGCGTCGCGGGAGGCATGAAGACGGAAGCGGAAATCATCGATACCAAATGATTCTATCGCTACAATGAGTTTGGCAATCGTCATGGAAGCGGCTACAGAGGTGAAGATCAGGGGAGAGATTTGACAAACTAAGAACGAGTCGGGGGAGACAGGGAAACAGAAATTAAGAGCGTATTTAACCACAAAACCATTAATTTTCTCCGATCCAGCTTCCGGTGTGAT